>OY735205.1:41893180-41950680 GCA_963457665.1 Thysanoteuthis rhombus | reverse complement strand
TAAAAAGTTGTATTTTATCTAAAGATGGTGCAGACCCATAACGATAGCATCATAAAGAGGCATGTTATGCTGATTTCCATCCCTCTTAAAAATTTTAATTTACTGAATGGCAAGCTTTAGTTAAGCCCTTGCTTCTAGACTGCCCAGACTTTTTGATATCTATCATCATCTCTAATATTCCAAACATTCATTTCTTCACACTTCATTTACCTTTTCTGAAAAGTATGCAGACCCTTTTTCCTTTGGCAATGATATTTAAATTTTGGCTTCTGGCCGTGGACTTTTTTCTTGGGCTACATATTTTGATTTTAGCTCTATTTTCACATAAATTGTTAATTTTGGTGTGTATTGCACTGTTGAAATTGTTTATAAATTATAATTATTATTAGTCATTTTTCATTTTGCGATATGCCTTGTTCTGGCTTTTTTCGCCTTGCGTGGCGATTTTATCACCAAATTTCACAAATGTGCGCTTTCTGGAACACCAACTATTTTCTTTGACAATATTTTTTTTCATTTTGGCACTTTCTGGAAAGCATTCGGTATGAACTTTTTTCTGTACCTTGTTCATGTTGAACGTACTGACAAGTACTGGGGAATGTTCAGGCTGTGCAAGGCAATGTCTGGGATATATAATATGGCCAACGAGGCATAGGGCACAGAAGAAAGTTCATTGTGAAATGGTTTTCAGGAAATGCTGAAATAGAGAATATTTTTGTCAAAGAGAATAATCGGTGGCAAAACACTTTTCAGAAAGAGTAGGTTTGTCAAATTTGCCCATTATATGGCTGCATGTGGTAAACCAAAACTGCAACAATAGTCAATTGTTTACAAGGTCCTTCCAGGCTAAAACATAGTAAATACTTCCAAGCAAATATTGAACCCGGAGAAGGCTGTAGAATGTAAAGACAAGTGTTAGGTAATGTCCAGGCAGTGCAAGTCAATGTGCAGGATGTCCCAGACACATCATATAGCAAGATGTAGACAAGGCATAAAAAGCACCGCCGAGAAGTATTGAATTCTATCCACATACTTATTATTGCATTATTATTATTATGAATTTTTATTATGGTAATTTCATTCTGTTAACTAATTTTAGGGGCTTCCTAAATATTGGGGGCCTGTTGCTTCAGCCTACACTGCGTCTGCCTTAATCTGGCATTGCGTTTACTCAGGTAAATGGATCGATAATATCTTTATTTTTTTAAATTTTTAATGTCCCAGAATGTGAACAGTCATCAAAATATCAACAAAACTATCATATTTTTTGTTTGTTAATTGAATACCGATTACTTATATTCATGTTTTTTGATACTTCAAACTCTATTGTCGCTTCTTTAACTTGTTTTCTATATATCAGTGTTTCATAACTCTCATTTCAGCTGGAGATGGAAGTTTTCTAGTCCGGCCAAGCGAACATTATCCAGGAGATTATTCTTTATTCTTCCTATCGGACAAAACTGTTATCCGATTTCGAATTGAAAAACAGGGCCGACAACTCTTCATTGGTGGTAGATATTTTGACAGGTTAGTTACTACTCTTCCTCTTTTTGTCATTTTTCTCCTGCATACCCAACCATTTGTACATCCAGTACTATAATATGCTCTGTATTTTCTCTCCAGTCTTCATGCCATTATCAACCGTTACACACATGAAGAGATTGTGGAAGGGCAGACACTGAAAAAAGCCGTGATAAAAAAAGTAAGAATACTTTGTTTTTAAATCAAATGTAGTGCCATATACAAAAGTATTTTTCAATCTTCTATGGAATCTCTTTATCATAAAAACTACTGCAGTAAGATTGATTTTGAATTTTAATTGGTAAATCTTAAATAGAAGCATTTATTTGAATTGCACAAATTTTGTCTCAACATGACAAGTAAACTATGAGCATCCTAAATATTGAATTTCAAATTTTCATCAAGTACCTCGAAGAAAGTCATATGATTGAATTATTTGCTTAAGCTTCTAGGTTGATTAAAGTGCTATCTAAATAACCATGTAGAAACCACAAATATTGTGATAATGGGAAATAATCATTGCACGTCAAAATTAAATGAACTTTAGATAATTTTCATTTTTGAGCTTTCAACAATTGTGATATTTTTTATAAGGATTTGCTTAATGGGAGCAATGCCTTGGACTCTGCCAAGACCCAGGAACTTTATGCTTCCCTCAAGAGGGGAACTGGTGCCAACTTGCTCAAGAAACAATGGGACAGAATTGATATAACAGGCTACCTCAAGAAAAGTAGGTTAATTTATTTTTTCTTTATTATTAAATCTTAATTTTTTTTCATACCAGTTTGATTTTCATTAAATTTTTATTCTGCTTTCCAGTAAATGCTTGAATTTTGTTTTACTTTTCATTAATGGCTATTGCCTAACCAATCTTGCAAAAATGTAAGATCTGATTAATCAATTTTACTCATTCAATTATATTCAATATAATGAAAAATGGAAATGTGCATTTTTTTTGTCTTTATTTAGAATGATATCAGTTGAAAAATTAGTGAAGAGATATGAAGCTGTTTGAACTATACTATATTTATTCATTCTCTTACACACACTTAATGAAATGAAAGCAATATTGATTTGGTAGATTGCATTAACATTGTTCAATTATAACACGAATATTGACTAATATGTATTTTTCTTTTGACTTTTCCTTTTCAGGACAAAAACCTAAAAAATGGAAGAATATGTACTTTATCTTGAATGGTACAGAACGTCAGCTTCGATTTTTTGAAAATGAAAAGGTAAACTTAGAGTTGTGGATATTTATTATGTTCTTTGAAATATTTAGCAGTTCTGGAAGAAATTGAATCAGTGTAGACCATCAGCATTTAACACTACCAATGTGAGATTTTCTATTTTGTCTTTGCTTTGAGAGAACAAAGTTATTTCATTAAGTATAAAACCTCATGAGAAAGTTGACTAAAGCAGTCAATAGAGGTGTCAAGAACATTTTATAAAATCAATTTTCTTACTTAATAGAATTACAAATTTATAAAAAGAAAAACTAGCTTGAGATTCTGTAGCCAACTGGTGAAATAAACCCCAAAGATGCATTGCTACAACTACAAAAATTGGCAGAATATATATGGTGCAACATATTCTTTTTGATTAAACTGTTCCACATCTTCAGCAGGTGTTCTTTGGTCATTAGTGTTTTGCTTCTCAACTTGTAAGTTTTGGCTGAAGGGGGCAGCGGTTTCAATCAGCCTCCACCTGCTGAAGAATCCCTACCATTGACTCTTGTCAGTCACACCCATCTTGAGCTGGTTTCAGCTGCTATGGCTTTCTTCAATTGTTTGGATTCTAACCCAATTCTTTTTAAGAAATATCATATTGATGTTGCTGGGAAGCCACAGCAGCCAACTACTATGGGATGTAGTGCCATCCCTTGACCAAAGCCTCATTGATCTTGATACTTGGCCTACTTTAGTTGGAGGGAGATGGATATCAGCACTGTTAGTTTGGCAACTAAGATGTTTTTTTGCTCCTGGATAGAAGTACCATGTCTGGTCAGAGAAAAGTAACTGCAACCTCCTCTGGAAAGATATTTCTTCTTCAGGTCTACTAGCATTTCCAAGTCAGTAGCCCAATGCGAATTGGGAAGTGGCTTTTTAGCAGTTGTTCTTGCACTTCAAGCCTTATCTCCTCCCCTTTGGAAATTGATAAATTCCTGTGGGGGTGGCCTTGATTCTTTGTTGGTCTATCCATTTGGCAATTTCTGTTTGGACCTTGTCACACCTCCACCTGCATCTATCCTCTGCCAGTGCTTTGGGGTATCCAATTAAAATGTGCTTGGGGGTGCAAAGTTCTTCTTCACTCTACTTTCGAGCTGGATCCTTTTCTTTGTTTCTGATCTTTTGGTTGTTCGGAGTTGGCAAGTGGTCAGCCATAGCACACAGGTGAAAGATTATCTTGCTTTGGTCAATACCCCAGTGCTCCCTCCGGGATGTCAATCTACCAAACTATCTGTGTGGAGAGCCCAACTGCTTTTGCGTGGCAGTTATTTACTGCCTCTCAGACCCTGTACTCTGGCTTTGCCCTGCGTCTTAATGTCATAATTCTCAATCATCTTTGACAGAGCAATTTTTAATGCATTTTTTAAAAATTTCAATTCGATCGTAAGTATAAACTGAAATATCATTTTATTCTATATAATTTTTTTTTTTTGGAAAAAAAGAAAAGAAAAAAGGAGGTTAGATAGTTTACTGGAAGGATAGAAAGAAACTGGAGAAAAAGTCATGTAGTTTATTTAGGGGTTAGGAAATCTTTTGTATATGAAACTAATCTGTTTATAAAACATTTAGATGAAATTGTTGACTTGTAATGAAGATTTGAAGGGACAAGGCAAAGAAAAGGGAGCATAGGGTGAGAGAAGAGCTGTTACATGAGATGATAGACTATCTTGGAATTTCCACAGGCCCAGCTAGTAATGTATGATTAAGAAACATAAATATACAGCATTTTGTTTTTCAAAGCACTAATTTGTTTTTCTAAAGACTATGATCAAACTGTAATACTTGGTTGCTTTTTACTGCTAAATGTGCTCTCTTAAAATACAAATCTGTCAAATGAAAATTATTGCTACTTTTAAGCATTTTTTAATTTGCTTCTTATTAGACATACTAGGAATTAGTACTTATGATAACTTGGAAGATTTGCATAATGTTGAGTTTCTTTCATATGAACCAGTTTTTGACTTATTATTCTGGATAGCAATTAATTAATTTGATATCTTAGTCCTGCCTGACCAGTACTGTTTTACTGTTTGCTTTCATCTATGTTACTATTTTCACTAGTATGCCAACATTCACTGTAGCTTTTGGTATTCTCTATTTTTCTGTACATATGTCTTTTCATTTCATTTTATTTCATTAAAAAATTGTGCTTCAGATATCTAGAAAATACTAAGTTATGAAACCATTTTCAAAGACTAATTTTTTTATGCTCCACCTAATCTCATCTTTTATTCCATCTAACTTATGGAGATTTAAGCATAGTTTGAAAATTATGAATATTAACTGATAAATACTTTCACTTTGTTAAAATCACATTTTGTTCCTTTCTCTTTAGCGATCTAAGCCCAAAGGAATGATTGATCTGGCCTTTAGTTCCTTGTATCCTGTACATGACAGTTTTTTTGGAAGGTATACCTTTCTTTGTTTATTTGCAAAAACACTTTTGTATTTACAATAAGTTGTTTGTCATCTTTTTCTTGGATGTATTTTTTTATTAGACTATTGAGTGTTTGGTTTCTGCATTTTTACGAGAATCTCACCTAATATCAGGCCCCAGAGTTTCACTTAATTTTCCAAAGAACTTTTGCTAAAATTAAATAACATTTAAAGCATCAGAAAAATCATAGTCATGCTTGCTTACCTGAATTCTATGCTTCCAATTGATTAGGAGTTGAAACTTCTTGATAAAGTATCAAGAACTAAAAAATCTGAAATGTGTATACAATCCAAATGAAAAAAAAACCCTCTTCATCCTAATATTATTTTAAATTAAATATGTGGAAGTTTATTGTGAACATTTCTTACTAACTTACATAAAGTAGGGTAGAGTGGGGTCAAGTAGGTATATTTTAATTTTTAATTTATAGCTCCCTTATTTATTAATTTTTCTAGAATCTGATTTCACTGCAAGAAAGCCTAATGAATGCTCTATCTATTGTAGTATGAACTGTAAAAATACTCAATCTTTGTTCCTTTTTTTCTTTAGCTATTTTGTATCTATAGAAATTTGTGAAATCATACCCTCATAAACTTCATTCTAGCAGGAAAAAAAAATAAGGGTCGATAAATTTGGTTTACACAATTTAAAAGGCAAGGTATAGGTGTATAAATTTAGTAAGGCTACCTTTGATGATTTTTCTGAAAAGAAAAAATATATGTTGTGGAGTCAAATGAGTATAGTTGTCAGAAAAAGTAATACTGGGTTAATCCATGTCAAATGAACAAATTTTTCAAGCAAAAAATACCAAACCATGGTCATTAAATCAAAGAATTTATTATTTGTTGTCAATATTTTTTTTGACACGATGATCACTTCCTATCTAGGCAATGTATGAAGATATTAAAGAAAAAACCCCGAAATCCCGAAATGAAACAATAGTTTTATCTCCTTCGATTTAACTCCTCTTTTACTTGTATTAAGAAATCTGCTATAGTTGAGTTTTAATCTTGTTACAAATCAAGGTAAGAGCTCTTTTCAATAATCTTTCTCTGATTCTATTTTTCATGCATTCAACAATTGTAAGATTTATTTCTACATGGAATTTCATTTTACGTGACATAGCTTTAAATTTTAACACTCTGTAAAATGTCCTGTGAATCGAGAATCCACCCATCTTGGGAAAGTGAGCATTTCACTAATTTTTGTTGACCTTTGACACTAAATAACTCAAATTCTATTGATTTTTATACCATTGTTCTTATGTGAATGCTAATTTCATAGTATTAATTTTAAAGAGAGCTTTCTAACCAAGTAAAGTTGGATCAAAACCTTGAAGAACTCTTGATAGTATCTGCTATTCAATTTCTCGGCAAGTGCGGTTTCCACCAAGATTGCAATGGCTTGAAAGATATAGTTCAATCATAACTAATATCCATGCATTAGCAGAGGTAATCCTTTTCATGACAATCACTCTGGTAAAGAATGAATGATCCTCTTTGAAAGGAGGCACAAACACTTGCTATCAAAGAAGAAATCAGAACATCCAACAAAAGCATGAGCCAAATGCCTCTCACAAGATGTCCTTGGCATTTTTTTCTAATATGTATACCATCCTTCTTTATATAAATCAACATGCTAACAAACCCCACCGCATCTTCAATTTAGATGATACCTGTCTGAAAACTCATACTCAGTGCTTCTTAAGAAAAATACCATAAATTCATGCATACAGTTAGCAACCTTTGGCAATACTTGTTACTCAGCCCCCTTCTGTATTTAATTACCGGCCTCCTTTCACTGTTTACATAGGTAAGCATTGTTATCAATCAAGTAACACTAATAGACTGAGGAGCCTCTTATGCTTCAACCAAATTTTGGTGAATAACAAGAAAGGATATTGAAGATTGGTTCTGTTCCATCTTTATTCCTCACATGGAAGACCTAGATAAGCCAGTTGTTTTGATTTTTGATGGAAACAATTGCCACATTACTTTAAAATAGCTAAATGTAATCCTTTTATGTCTTCCTCTGCAAATCTTGTATGCACTGCAACTTTTCAATGTTGGTGTCTCTAAGCCATTAAAAGTCTCTCGGCAAAATATTCTCAAGTGGTGGTTCACAGAATCTAAGCTCCAAAATGTTGAGGTAGTTTTCCCATCTCGCTTAAGAAGACTGGCAGATTTAAGGTCAGGCCAGCACAACACAAAAACAGGGAAGCCCACATTACTTACTGGACTTCTTTGTGATTGGGATGAACTAACATTTTCAATAGGAAATAGATTTTTGAAAACATAATTGAAATTTTAAAGATTTTGAATTTTTTTTCTATTTTTTTTTTTCTCTAACAATAAATTAGCCCAAATTTTTGTCTAAAATAAAGATGTTCAGTAACATAGAATTGAACTGTCATAAAGTGGATGACTGATTTACAATCTACATATCTTGTAAAACTTGACCTTTACTTTATGCCCATTTAATGTCCAATTTATAATTTTATATCTGCTAAACTTGACTCCTTGATTTTTTTTTTTTTTTTGTAGTTAAAACTGCTTCCAATATGGCTAAAATTGGCTATTTCTCTTTCACTTTCATGCTAACTTTATGGCTGAGAATGTAAATATATATAATTTGATATAGCTTTATGATAAAATTGAATCTGATAATTTTACAGAATAAGTTCCTGCTATCTGCTATTTTCGGTTATCAGCTGAATAAGGGAAAAATGTCAGATTTGGTATCCCGGTATATTGCTATGGTGATGCCAGCTGCACAAAAGCAGCGAAGCGTTGGTTAAATGAAGTCATTCTTCCACAAAACTGAACTTTTTGAGAGTTATCAATCACTGAATCTCTATTAATGAGTAGGAAGGCTTTAATATTTTGAAAACCTCTTGTAGGCCATATGTTGTGCGGCCCTGCTCTAGGATATGTTACAGCAGGGTTTAAAGCAGGACTCTGCCCTAATAATAATTTTAAAAAATGCTATAATGCCTAGAATGAAAAGTGGAAGAAGAAACAACAAAGGCAATCTGAGAAAAATGGCATTTCCATAAGTAACAGCAAGAAAAATAATGAGTGACTTTGGGGTAGAACCCATACACAAAAGAATAAAGAAAAATAAGTGGTTACTGAAAGACTTTGTTGACTTGTGATATTGTGGAGTGAGAAGGAAAGCAGCTTCCAGGAAAGGTTATATATATTAAGAAAGAAAAATGTCCAAGTAAGCTACATGGTCAAAGCAGAAAACAATAGTTTGAATTAACCTTATGAAGACGTTGGGTTTATTATAAATGAACCCATTCTGCTTGAAGATCATGGCCAGTATGGTATCCTGGCATTTGCCAGTAGATAGGGTGTGGTGCAGAAACATTTAGTGTTGATTGAAAATTTGACATATTAAAGAAGAAAAAAATTAAAAATGAAAAGAATATGGAATTTATGGAAAAAGATTTCTATTTACTTCACTATATATACATTAAAAAAAATTTTTTTCTCCAAGAATATCCAAGTAGCTTCGAATTAAGTCAAAAAGAATTCAATAAGCCATTTTTCTGTTATGATACATGGAAATAAGAGACAAACCCATTTTCTCCAACCATTGGGGAGGGGGGGATGGGTTTATCGGTTTTTCTCATAAAACTCCTTTTCACTACCTTAGTTTTGATGATAAATTAAAGTATGTTATTGATTATTGTGCTCAATTATTACAATGTCAAAATGCAAAAATGAAAAGTTGCCAAAATAACACCATTTTCTGAGGGGAGGGATCCCAAAAGTATACCTATTTATTCCCACTCTATCCTATAAAAAAGTGCTCAATTGGGAAAATTACTTCATACAATTAGGAAAAATTGTATTTGTACTCTTGGATTTCATGTGATGAATCATTATGAATAAAGTCTGATAGGGCTTTTTATACACTAGTGTTATCTTATTCAAAAAATTTTTGCAAAAATTTATTTACAATAATCTCGATTTGAAAGATCTTTTCCAAAGCTTAATCTAATAATAACTTTTTATATTCTCAAATTTTATACGTTATTTTTTTATCATTTTCCTTTGTAGAGGTTGAAGTTTGTCATTGAATTCATTTTGATAATTTGAATGAAAAAAGTATTTTTCATGTTTTGCTCAATGCAGGCCCAATTGTTTTCAACTGATCATCAAAGCTTACAACCATATTTCTGTCAACTACCTTTGTGCCGACAGTGCAGATAAAGCTCAGGTATTAATAATCATTATTGACTAAATTACAGAACCAATAGAAACAGCTTCAGTTAGCAATAATGACAGGGCAGTTTCTCTCCATATATTTTATTCCTTAGGGAAGGTATCAACCCCAAAACTCTTTGTTTTCTGTCAGTCATCTTACCTCTGTGACAACAGATAAGGTTTTAGGAAAAGAAAGAATGAATGGTTGCAGGCAATATTTTATTCATTGTCAGTAATAGCAGATGCCTATATAGAACATCAATGATCTTCCTGGTTACCCATGTAAAAAATATTTTTAAAACTCTTCCTAAAGCATAGAAAATGTTGTTTACTTGAATTTTTTTAGATAAATTGAAAAGAAATCATGTGTTATCAGGCTACAAGGACACTATGATTTGACTAGATGGAACAACTGCAACTTTCCTCATTCCCTTTCATGTCTCACTAATCTCGCTAAGGAATATAGTTGACTTATATGTCAAACTAACTGTAAAAATGAAATGATTTAGACAAAGACGTTTTAGTTGTCGATAAACCAAACTTTAAAAAAAAATCTATTCTAGCTTTCCCCTTCAGATGAATCTTGATATTGATTTTGTTAGAAACAAAATCGAGTGTATTAGCCACTTATAAGTAACTTATAATGGACTTATCACCTATATTGTTGTTGTGATAACTTCCCGGCCTGTTTCAGACGGTCTGTAATAATATTGTCAATATCAAGCCGGTCCACAGTGCAAAATAGATTGGGGACATTACTTCAGAACTTTGAATAGTTTCTCTTATATTTTATTATTAACTTCTGTCTCTCAATCTAATCCTTTGATAGGTTTTCTTATTAGTTCCGGTGGTGGTTTGGCCTCTGATGAAAGTTTAATTGATTGAAGATTTTAATGATCAGGAAAATATTTAATTCAATACATTCAGAGATATATATTGCAAAGTTATTGATCAGGGGTCGGCAAACTTTTTTTTAAAGGTGGGCCGGATTAGAAATGTTCTCATTTGTTGCAGACCAAGACAAATGATGAATTTAAACGGCTATGGAAACCGCGTGCTTTTTAATTACTTCGTTTTTCGTCATAGGAGTATATACCTACATGAACTTGCACCATCAAACAATGAGAACTATGAAATTCTTACCAGGGACAAAATATCAAATTTTTGTTTATCAATATAATAGCAAGAATGCATAGTGTTGAAATTTCTAGCTAAAAGAACATTGATTTGTGTGAGGCTTTTGCTCTATTTTTTTATACTGAATTTTATTGTTTATTAACCTAATATAGGTAATCAAAATAGAGAATTTAGGTTCGCAAAATCACACATTCAATGAAATAGGCGGGCAGAACTTGGCTGACCCCTGCAGGTGGGCTAGGGGTTTAAGTCTAATCTGAATTCAAGCAGGTTGATCTTCATATGAAAGGCTGATCTCAAGAGTTTATGAAATTGTTTAGTTATTTGCTGTTTTTTTTTAGTTATTGAAGTTTGTATAATTATGATATTGATTTTGTCAAGTTTTTATCGATTATAGTCTGTACTAAAATGTCATCGAATCATTGAAGATTTATAATTTTACCTGAACAGTTTTTAATTAATTTAATTCATTTTCATTATTCATACACTGTTGTTGATATATTGAATGGTTTCTTAAATGATTAACATTTGTTATTTAATCTATATTTCTATCCATTTAAAAAAATATATTCTAGCACAAAATCTGTTAAAGCTTGCTTAATTTAAATATAAGCTTTCTCTTCTAATATTAACACACATTATTGTCTTATCTATTTCTTTTCTCAAATTTTTACTTGCTTTTTTTAGCACTGGATTCAATCACTAAAACCTTACTGTGTAAATATTCAACCTCCTAAAACCCACCATTTGTCTGTTGCATTGAAAGAACTTCGAAGTTTATCAATTGAAATCTTTGATGGGCGAGAATTGCCCAACAAACAGTTGCCACACCCATATTGTGTGGTGTCCTTAAACACAGTGCAAGTCTGTCGCACTCAGGTCGCCAAGTGCCCTAATCCTTACTGGGGTGAAGATTTCATCCTAGAGTAAGTAAGACTACAATTTTTTCTTCATTGTTTTTTTTTTGTTTTGCTTCGCTTTTGTTTTTATGGCGTAAATATATGTTGTTGAAACATAGCTATCCTCTTAGCCTGATCTCAGTTTTTATTTTTGTACAGTGACATTCCACCAGATGTTGAGAGTTTCACTGTGTCAATTGTAAACCAGGGCCGTCGATCAAAAGATGTTGAAGTTGGTAAGTGCCTTATGAAAAGATTTCCAACATCAATTACTGAACTGTTTGTGCAGATTTTGATTTTTCTCTTTTTCTGAAATTGTTTTAATTTCGACCTTGGAGTTCAATCAAAAATAGTTATACAGCCAAATGATTCTTAGATTTGTTGTTTCATATTGCATATTTACCTTATGGGTAGTTGTGAATTGCCAAACAATTTTTCCAATATATTTAACCTTATTCTAGCTTTTAACCCTCCAAAATGTCTCTTTTCTAACTCTTATTGCATTGATTTTGATGCTTTAGTAACTGTCATTTTGTTGCAGTACAAACAACTTTAGAATTAGCTGACCTCAAGAGTGGAGATTACATTGACGAGTGGTACAGTCTTCAACCAGTAAATGTGGCCAGTCGTGGAGATATGGGCTCCATACGCATTAAAGCTAGATACTTACATGAAGTGATTATGCCACCAGAAGAATACACAACACTCAAGGAGGTAAGAAAATCACTATACAGGCTCTGTTTTGTATTTTTAGATTTTTTTTTTTTTAGATTGTCAGTAACGGGTTCTCAGGAGGGAGTTTATGTCAGTTTTTATAGACTGAGTTAAGTATTCTTGAAATTATTTATCAAGAACAAATGTCAGTTACTCAATTTCTAATACTTGCTTATTTTCAGCTCATACTGACCAACTTGGATAATGTGTTGGTACTGGCACAAGTATGTGTCAATGAACGAATCAGCCTTGCCAAAGCATTGCTTATGGTATTCCGTCATGAGAAGCAGGAAGCTGTACTTCTTGAAGCTCTCAACAACATAGAAATCAACAAAGAAGGTGAGCAATTGACACTCCAGTCCCTAATCTTTCAATCTTATCACCATTTTAATGCTACATCACCTCCTTCCAAATTATTTTTCTTTAGATACTAATATTTTCAGAAGTTACTTAATCATATTTTCAGCTTGATTTTGTTTCTAAATTTTTTTTAGATTTTCTTTTTCAAAATTTAAACTAGCCATAGAACAAATTGTATCTGCTCTAAGCCAGTACAAATGTTTTCTTTTAGATTTTTCTCATAATTAGCAAACAATTGTTTTGTAGAATTCTTTTATTCTGTACAAATTATAAATGCTTATTTGAATATTTTTAAGAGTCAAATATATTCTTTAAAATCGTTGATAAAGTGTTGCTTTTCTTGCTGAATTCTGAATGTTTCATTTTTATGCTTCATTTTACTTTTTATAATTGGTTGGACAATACTTTTATTCCCATTATCCTAAAATTTCTTGTCTTGTGAAAATTATACAAGTGATTTCTTTTTGGACAGATGAAGTGTCAACTTTGTTCCGAGCAACCTCACTAGCCACTACATTGATGGATCAGTATATGAAAATGACTGCATCAACATTTGTACACAAAGCAGCTAAAGATTGTGTACACCGGATTATAGAAAGTAAACAATCATGTGAGGTATGTTAATATCAATGTAGGATTGTGCTTACATATGTGAATGCTGCACAGACAACTGCAAATTTGTGTCTTATATGTGTATCTTATAAAATACCAGGGCCTACCTGTTCAAAAGGTCTATGTTTGGAAGGGGCCAGACTTCATGGTATGTGGAGCAGCATGCCATTATAGTCATGTAAAATAATTCATATAATATACCTAGTACTGCCAGAAATACAGAAAAAGTTTATATATTTTTTTTCGAAATTTTTCTTATAATTTTTGGTGTTTTGTGACTAAAAAAGTTGTACTTCAGGTATTCTGGAGGGTCAAGTTCAACATCTCAATGAGACAATGTTCCATGGAGAGAATTGGATATTCAAACAGGGCTTTGTTTCCGCTCACAAGGCAAGAGTAACCCAGGGAAAATGTTCTGGATTTCAAGTCCCTCTTGAAGCTCAGATCTGTTGCAAACAACACCCTTTTGGTTGTCTTGAACATTTTCTGGTAAAAGCTGCCACCACTTTCCACTGAAAATAATGTGTACTACAATTGCTAAATGGCCTGATTGTTTGAAGCTGTGTGTGAAGTAAAAAGGAAAGCATTTTGAATAATTTGCTAATTTTTATATACTTAAAGCATAAAAAATAAATACACCAAATCTTACTCTACTTTTTTTATTTACTTTTCTTGTAATCAAAATACATTTATAACAGGATTTATGGCAGTACTAGGTGTATATATATATATATATATATATATATATATGTATATATATGTATAGTGTGTGTGTGTGTTGGGGGATGGGTCATGTAATCAGAATGTGAAAATCAACATATTTTATGTGTAGAATCTTGGCAATCTTAAATCATATCTAAAACCCATCCAGATTAGGAAAAAAAATTGTCGCCAGTTTGTCTGTGGTAGTACCCCGGATTGGTCTCCGCTACACTTTGTTGCTTGATGAAGTGCAGCGCTGGTCAGGCCGTTGACTGGTCGCATTATTTCAGCTTGTATTCACCACTACCTCACCCACGTCTTATTTAGATCTGAGGGGATACAGCTGTCTGCTAAAACACTCTGCGGCGCTGGAACAAGGATACTCGAAGGTGTCACTAATTGAAAAGGAACAATCGACTCTGGATGTATAACATGAACAAGATTTATGTCAGTATTGTTACAGGGTGACTGGTCAAAATATATGCTAAAGCGGGTGAGGGCACTATGGAATGACTATCAGTCTGTCTTTCGGGTTATCTACTTGATGTCTCTTGGTATATCTTTTAGTATAGCATCACAAAAATTCTCAGGTTGAAATTAAGTCTTTTGGGGTATCCACTTGATGTCTCTTGGTATATTTATTTGTATAGCTCTACCAAAGTTATAATCTTCTGGGGTTAAGACTATTCACAGTGACAAGTAACGTGGATTCCTCAGCAGTACCCCAGCAGCTTCTCTCTCTCTCTCTCTCACAAAATAACTGGCTTATATGATGGTTGGCTCCCTTTGTCTGTAAGAGCCTATGGCTGAAGAGTTCATGATTGATTTTGCCCTCTTCAATTTTTGGAATCCATGATGTTCCCTTAGAAATATGTGTAGGCAATTGGTAGGGCCAAATCCTCTGGCAATCAATTTACTTGCCAGGAAACTAGAGGTATTTCTCTAACTCAGGGATTCTTAAACCTCTCAAAGAAAGGCGATTTATCATACCTTTGTATTCTGTCCTGGCCTCACTTGTCCAACTCTTTTTAGTACTTTCCTCCTGGATTCTATATTAATTGCTTTACAGTTTAGATTTTTATCTATTCCCTGTCCAAGTCTGGTTCCTCTCGTAAACGCCTGGAGTAACCGTTCTGCTCTTGTAAAGTACATTCAACCTTGTTAAGTTATTTTAGTTTTCACTTTCTAATTTTTCTAACCCTTCATTTCCATAGTGTCACAGACTATGAACTGTAAGGGCGGTCGTATTGAAATTTACTGAGAACTTATGGATATATTATGTGGATAGACTGGAGCAAGTACAGACATTACAAAAAACGCAAAAATATCTCTTACTCAACAAATTCCTGGATCCACCCCAAAATTTACTCACTTCTTCCTTACAATATGGTTTAACATTCAATGAAAATTTCATCAGATTTCATTGCTAACTTTTGGAGATATCGCATGGCAAGACAGGAAGTAATACAGAAATTTATGGGGAAAAAATGGATAAATATTTCTCAATCAAAAACAAATTCCTAGATTGGCCCTCAAAACAATCCTTCCTTATCCTGTGGTTCAGCTTTCCATAAAATTGGGTTGATATTCATTGTGGACTTCTGGAGATATTGTAAGGACAGACTGGAACTAATCAGAAATGTAATGGGGGAAAAAAACAAAAAAATATCTCAATTAGAAAAGAATTTCTGAATCTGTCCCAAACTTCATCACATTATGTAATATTATGTAATATCTACCATGAAATTTCTTGGGAATTCATTTAGTATTTTGGGAGATATTGTGTAGACAAATAGGGTCAAGTACAGAAATTTTTGGGGGGAAAATGCATAGATATACCTCAATCAAAGTCAAAGTCCTGAATCCATCTCTAACTTTAATCACATCTTACTTAATATCTACCTTAACGTTCAATTAAATTTCAATGAAATTCATGGAGAACTTCTGAAGATATCATGGAGACAAGAACAAATATAGAAATGTATAAAATATCTACCATTCAGAAATGAATTCCTAGATCTGCTCCAAAAATCCGTGATGTCTGCCATATCATTCCATTAAATTCACTCTGAACTTTTGGTGATGTATGGGCAGACATGATGAATACAGAAATGTATTTTTGGAAAAACAAAAAATATCTCCCTATCAAGGATAAAATTTTGGATTTGCCTTAAAATTTAGTCAATTTTGCACACAATCAAAATTCGTTGACAACTTTTGGAAATTCTGTGTGGACAGATGGGTGAATACAGAAATATATGAAATTTCAAGAAGGAAAAATCTCTCAATCAAAAACAAATTCTTCCTTACCCAGTGCCTTATCATTATACAAAATATCATTAAAATCTAATTAGAACTTTTGATTATGCACAACTCATAGCATACACAATAACATTGTAACAGGATGTTGTGTTAATCTTCATTTAATTCAGTAATTTGCTTATGAATTATGGTCTGCGCTGTCAACCATTGGCTTTTTCACAGGAGAGGTGGAGACGAATATACACAGCAAGGTGGTTGTAGGAGCAACCAGAACAAGTCAACATAGTAGCAGAAATTGTAGTTGGAAAAACATTCTACTCCATTAAAAGGTTAGACTTTGAAAGAAAGTTGAGATTTGAAAAAGAGAAATTGTATAGTTTTGCAGACTTTTGAAAAGGAGGAAAAAAGACATGGCAAGTAGAAAAAATCTGCTGCTCTTTAACCCAAAGGTAGTTGACGATTATGCCAGTTGGGAGAACACTGTAATATGAAAACTATTTATAGAGACAAGGGCTGATAAGATTAGTGCTGCTGTGCAGCTGTCCCTGCAGGGAAGGTACGTGAAGTAGTAAGAACATTATCAGTGGATCAAATTGGAAAGCAGAAGAATATAATTTGATAAGTAAAGAGCTTGAGTGTTCTGTACTTTCTAGAAATCTTAAGAATATCGCTGCTCTGATGGAGAGGGTTTTTCATAGTTCAGAATGAGAAATAGTATCACATTGTGAAGAAAGCCAACTTGGAGTTTCCAGACAAAAAAAGCTGTGAACTTGATCACAGAATCAGAGTAATTAACACGAGCTACAGCCAAACTGGAATACCCTGATATGCTTGACAAGTTTATAAAAATCTTTGGTGATCCAGGAATGCCAGAGGAAAATGGCAAAGTAGCAGAAATGAAGAAAAACTGTCTATGGTTATGGATATGATAGCGGACGAGGGAGTTGCAGTTGTCATGCCACTCAAAGTAGTAGAGGAAATGGCAGCTCAAGAGACATTGAGCAGGATGAAAAAGGTAGTTGGGGTGGCAGTAAGCAGATTAATTTTACTTTTCACACCTAGAGATTGACTTGATCCTGGATGATGTCATTCGAATATCATTATTTTAAAAACGTAAACATGTAACGTGTGTTTGGGAAACACAAGTAATTTTCTGTGTTTTCAATCCCCAAAAAGTCTAAGAAAACAAATGTTTTTTTTTTTTTTGTTTTTTTCAAGTTTTGAAGCACAAAAAACAAATTTTTTTATCGAAGGTAGTTTTTTTAAAAAGTACTGTACTATTTTCAAAAGTTACTTAGCCTTTAAAAAGAGTAATTTTTTGTGCTTTGAATCCAATCGCATAAAAAACTGATTAGATGGAAAATAGAAAAAAAAGGTGGTTTCAAAAGTGACTTACTGCTGGGAAAAAACAGAGGTTATTTTTTGTGCTTTCAATCCATCTTCCAAACTGGCAAGTTTACGGAGGTAATAAAGGTTGAAAGCACAAAGTATGTTTTTCTATTTTCTCTCAAATATTCCGTCTTTTTGGTTTGAAAGCACACAAATTTGTTTACTTGCTTTTCTGGTAAGTAAACACTTGTTTTTGGTTTACATTTTTAAAATGGTGTTGTTTGAATGACATCACCTGGTGTCAAGCCAAATGTGTCTTGGAAAATCTTGCGATGTGTAAGGTGAAATTTGTCCCAGTAAGCAAAGTAATAGTTGTGGAAAAGGTGGTATATCATACATGCATTAGAAGAGCAAAAGGGGGCATGGAAAGTACTGCATTGATTGAGATATATATATATATATATATATATATATATAGCTTGACAAAACATTTTGCACATGATTGTCTTCATCGAGATAGGTGTTCAGTACAATGACAGAGCCAAAGCAGTCAGCAAGCAACAGTGGAATGTGCAAATAACCTTGTTGAATTCAAATCCAGTGGAAAGGAGTTAGAAGTGAGTAAAATTTCCTATTTTGTTGGTTGTGAGAAGTTATTAATGAATATGGATATTGTTTATAATGATATTCTAATGTTAATAAGAAAGGGATCAGATGAATATGAAGCTTGATTTCACATAGGATACTGTGATGATGTTAGGGAAGAAGATAAAACTCGACTATACATCCACATACATGAACATTACTGCTTGCTGATCACACACATAGCATCAGATTGTAACATCTCTAGTTGAAAGGAGAGTGACGGAGGAGGAAGATGACAATCATAAACCAACTACGGTCTGTCTCCTCTATCTTAAGAATGTGTCTGAGAAGATCCAGAAAATCTGCGCCCCATATAATATCCGGGCTGTATTTAGAAGTAGATCAACGCTACGCAGCTAAACCAAACCACCCACTGAGTTATCGAACACCAAGAACTGTGTATACTCTATAACGTGCAGCTGTGGTCATGAATACACAGGAGAAACATGTCGCCCCTTGAAGGTTCGGATGGAAGATCACTGAAAAGCGGTGAGGAAAGGTGAAACTAACAAATTGGGTATAGCTGATCATGTATGGAGGAACGAGGTTGAGATAATTGATCTGGAAGAACACTGCAAGATTCGAAAATTGAAAGAGTTGACCCATATGCTAGGCAAGAAAAACTGCCTCAGTAATCCTAGCATTGAAATGGATACCATATGAGAACCTCTAATAATGAAAGACAGAAAACAGTAACATCAAATACCAAAAAACTGCCACCTGAGGTTTAAGGCTCCTAAAAATTAGCGCCGGTTGTCCACATGGACATGGACACGGACACATAGCGTAGTGGTTAGAGAATCAGACAGAATTACTGCAAGTAATCTAATGGTTCTAGGTTCAATCCCAATGTGAGACAAAAAATTCTACTACTGCTAAGAGGGGAGTGCAGTCTATATACCCCTGTCTGTTAAATAAAGGGTTCGGTTCATTACTTTCCCACACCTACCAGATGATACCTGATGAAGGCCGTAGAGTACAATGGCCGAAATGGTGTATGAAAAACAACCAAGATGAGGATTGTCTGAATAATAATAGAAATAATAGTACTACCTCATCTCAAAAATTCAGAGAAACCCTGCAAATGATGTCAGAATTACAAGAAAGCTCCTATTTGTCCAGCTGTGGGATTATTATTTGTGAAAAATTTAAAACTGGAAAGTTTTCAATGGAGAGGAGCTTGCAAATGAGGTTATAAGTAGACATTTTAGATTTGAGATGATACAGCTGAGATAGGTGCCAAAGGAACTCCAACTGGCTGACCCTCTCACAAGCCATTACTGGAGATGCTTACAGTGTAAGTGTGGCAAAGTACTAATCTAAAGTTATGGACCTTGGTGAATAAAACTTTTGTGTAAGATAACCATAACATTAAAAAATTAAAGACTAGTACCAATGTTAATCTTTTTAACTTGGTTATTTGCATATGAATTATGGTCTTTGTTAACCAATGACTGATAACCATTCGGTTACTCTCCTGTGTATAAAACCAGAGAACGATAACAGATGACATGACAAAACTACCAGCCATAGATTTATATTGTCAAACTCCTGAGGTTGATTTTATTATTGCAATCAGTCAGACTTTCTGATTGAAAACATTTCAATTGAAGCATGGATTTCAAAGGGGATGGGTAAAAACGGAAAGAAAGATACAATGACGTCATGTCATGTCAACTTGCAAACCAGTAAGAGGCGAAAATGAAGGGAGAATTCCTTTTCTATTTTTGGTCAAAATAGAGGAGGGGGTTCAACTTCTCAAAAGTCAAAATGGAGATTTTTTTTTCACTTTTAGGTTGAATTGTGTCTGTAGGGGGAAGGGTATTTTCCCATTTTCATGATTCAAAATTGAATGGATTTCCTTCTACTTTTAGGGGTCAAAATGAATTTCAGTGAAAGTTTGTAGAAAGGAGAGTAATGGGCTAAGGAAGAATTATTTACATTTCAGGGCAGATCAAGGATCTTTCCATGGTCATCTCCCCTTCATTGTAGCTTTATATGTACTGCACAATATCTCAAAAAGTTCTCTATTAATTTCACTTTTTGGAAGGGTGTATAATGGTCTAAAAAAGAAGTGTTTACATTTTTGAGTGGATCCAGAAATTCTCCCCTCAAATAAAATCTTGAATCGTCTAGACTTTATTTCAATAAATATGATTCCATAGCCAAATTAATCATCTTTTTCAGTTAAAGGAAAATTGTTTTTACATAGGTTTAGAAAATATTTCAACTTATCAGCTAAGTCATTTAGGCTTCATTCAGATGGGAATTTGTTCCTGAAGTAGCCAATCTTGTTATTTTTAATCTTCTGTTAAAATGGTAAGCTGCTGAACAGACAGAATATGAGACCATTTTCTCCCGGTCTCCTCCAGCAGTAGCCTCCTTCTTGATAGCTGGATAATTAACTTTATAGTGATTTAAAGTTTGCAGCATGAAGGCTAAAGGTCACTCAGACTGGTTCAATATAGTTGTGATAGCAGCGTCAGAGGCATCACATTTCATCACATATGGCTTGGAGTTATCTGGACAGTGTAATGTGGCACTCTTGAGCAACTGTCTTATACTATTCGAAGCCTCACAAGCTTCGGTATTTAGTGGGAAATGTTTTGCTTAGATCAGATGCTGGGCACAGACTGAGAAACAAGGAATCCATTCAACAGATATCCAAAACTAACTTCAGAGCTGCCATATTTGTAGGTATCTCAAGATTGAAAAGTGGCTGCAACCTAGATTTGTCTTGCTGAATCAATCCCTCATTAATCTCAAAATCAAGCCCTGATATTTTGTTGACTGAATATACAAATTGTAACTCATTCTAAGTCAGATGATGACATTGAGCGATTTCAAAGAATGTCCTTACACATTTGTTATGTTTTTCTTTGTCTTTTCCTGCAATAGTAATGTCAAGGTGAGGAAAGGTTTGAGGGAGGTTCTCAATAAATTTGTCGTTAGCATCATGAAAAGTTGCCACAACATTGATGACAGCAAATGGTATTCTTGTAAATAGGTATAGATGTCTATTAGCCTCAAAGGCTTTAAATGGACTGTCATCATAGCACAATCATGCTTGATGGTGGGCACTCTTTAGATCAAGTGTGGAAAAAACCAGATGGCTTGTCTGATTATTTACAAGCGTTTCACTTTTTGGTAATCGATATGGATCCAGTTCTATACACAAGTTTACAGTGTTAAAATAGTCCCACACACTTTTTTTTATGTTGGTCATCCTTCACGATGACAACCTGTGCTTGCTTGGGAGATAAACTTGGCTCAATAATTTCTTAGGCTAGCAAAAGTTCAATTTCTTGAGCAATAAACTGCTGATTTGAAACACTATACCCACAAGATATATATGGATTTCATGTAAGCTTCATGTTTGCAAATATATATGAATGAAAATAAGTATATGATTTATGGATTTCATGTTTGCTAATAGTCATGTTACATCCAATCTTGCTGCAGCCGAACTACAAATTTTAGTTTCCAGATCCTTAAGCCTTAGCTCCCCATCACCCCCCACCATACAAAACGGTAACGGCAGTATGTTGTTTGCAAAAGTCAAGGCCAAGTATATCTCTACAGAGAATCTCGGATACCTTGTGATGAGTGCTTTGATATTTATTATGATATCAGTATGGCATACACCTTTGATATGAGCACATTTGGAAGTCATGGCTAATATAATGTACTGTACGCTTGCCTTAATTTTCAGTTTGAGTATCCGAGCCAGCTTGTAGTCTGTCAAAACTTGACAAATCAATTGATGCTGAGTCTGTATCACCATTTATCAGCTCGAGGGTGGTAGAAGCTAATAGTGTGGTGCAGTGGCTGAAACTGCACTTGAGTTCAGTAGTTTCTCCCCGAAAAAATCATCTCATAGAAATTCAAATATATCTGAATTTTTGTACGTCATTAAGTATTTTAGATATAAATAGAGGAGATACAAAATATATATCTACCATGCCATCATCTAAAAGTATTCTTACTGAACACAAACCTGGTATGAAGATTCCCCCCCCCCCTTTCATACACACATACATACCATGAGTCACTCAAAATACTCCATTTGTACCTGCTTCATAATTCTTATAATTCTGTAATTTTGCTTTTTTTTCTGATTATCATGTTATGATTTATTTATTTTGATATGAGATTCTCCTGTGCTAATATGTACCAAGTTTTTATAAAAAGTTTTTTCAATATATGACATTAGTATATTTGAATCATTTTTTTTCTATACATTAAACTTGAGTAAATTATTTTTTTCCCAGAGAAAGCAATATCAGTTATTAAGTCAAATGGTAGACAAGTTAGAAACATCTGATTTGGTAAATCATTTGATAGTCGGCCATTTTTTCAAGTGATTGAAGTCTGATTATAATATTAATTTTGTTAGGTTTGTATTAGGCTATTTTGATAGTTGGAGTGGATATTAGAATTATTTTATTTAACTTTTCATGTAAGTCTTTTTTCTCACTTGATCACAGCTGGATCCTGCACGAATGGAAAACTCTGGAGAGTTAGAAGGGAATGTTGAACACTTTTTAACACTTTTGAATGGAGTTGTGGATGATATTTTCAGGTCAACTGAATACTGTCCAATGTAAGTGCTTTCATAATTGTTCTTTATCTTAAATACCAGTTTAGATTCAATGTTCAGTTTTATTCATAATAGGTGATGTTTCTTTACTGAATATGAAAAATGTTATTAAGTTTTGACTAGTATTTTTTTCATCTTTTTCTGGTTGCTTTTTATCACAACTTTTTGTTATTCCATGACTGCTAAATCTTTGGTAAGATTTGAACTCATTCCTTATCTTTGAAATGAAGTTATTCAATTTCAGTCATAACTAATGTTTCTAAGCCATATATACCTCGAGTTAGATATTTGTATTGGAAAATATTCTTTTGTTCAATGCTTTATTGTTTGTTTAAGTATTACAATATTATAAATATAGAACATTGGATAACTGTTATAGATATACTTGAACTTTTGGATAGTAATATGGTGGAACTTTAACTAGAGTAGCGTCCCCTAGACTAATGTTTGTGCAGTTGTAAATAATCTACTGTTTATCCTAATATTTATGAAGGGTTTTTGAATGAATGCATATTTTGGGGACACATTATTAGATATAAATTTGTTTTATGATTTATTTATTACATTAGGTATTTATTCATCTTATGAATTATGGCATTCTCTTTTGGCTTGTGAAGTGGTTGTGGAAAATTTTGTTGCCATGTTAGACTGTGAACGTTTTTGTATTTTTGTAATCATGGACTTTGAATACTCTACCAGAAATTGACACCTTAAAAAAATGTCAAAATCATATTAAATTTGATTTAATTGCCAGTTAGAAGGATTAGGGGAAAAATCAAAGATGAAAATTTGTGTCAGCTTTATGAAACTGGAAAGCTTGTAGATTTTGAAATTTCATGAAAAATCAAATATTCTTTAAATTTTGATAAAATTTTCAGTACTACAGTTATTCATAAAAAATGGAATTTCTGTAAAGAAGTTTCCAATCAAAATTTAGGGAGAAAACATCTTTTTTAATATGAATCCCCTTTAATTCATTTGCTGATTTAAAAAAAATCTGAATTGTAGATTTCAACCAATGGGTTTTACACATGTATCACCATAGGAAAATAAATTGTTAACTTTTTTAAAAATGTAGCATAGGAGAATCGGCACTGAAGCATTATTAAGAAGTTTGAAAAACCTGAAAAATAAATTAAAATATTGCTCTTCTTGGCAAGTTAACTTTATTTGCTAACCTATATTTTATTACCATTCTCCGTGAAAAGGAAAAAATATTTAGAGATTTAAAAAAAAAATCATTTCAAATGATTCAATTTTGGAAGAAAAATCTCTTTTTATTCTTCCTCTTAGAGTTCCAGATTGAAATTTATGTCATTTAAAGAAGCAATCATGAATTATCAGAATAAGAGCTAGTATTTAAATGATGTGTTCACTATCTGTGGTGGTAGATGCAAGCAAGGAATCTTTCTCTGAGTCTATTGATTCTTATACTTGTGAAGTATAGACTTCATATATTTTTTTGATAAAATTAATACTAAAGATGAAGTTCGACCTTTCAAAGTCTTGTGTGATAATTTTCTCACATATATTACGGAAATATCCTGCAAGTATTATCTTCCATAAGAATTGTGGCTATTTTTTTTCTTTATTTTTTCGATACAAAAATGTAGACTTTGGACAATCTAGTATGGCATCATTGCATCTGGTAATAGAAAAAACTGAAATGAATAGGTTTCCTCTAATGACATCATCTCAAAAAACATCTAATTGAGGTGTTCAGACTTGTCCCCCCCCCCCCCGCAAATCTTTCAAAATATTTTGAGGAAATTATTTTTTTACTTGTTTAATTTTTTTCCATTTGGACAATAATAAAAACTTATACAGACCTTGATAAAAACTTGCCAATCAAGTGACTTCCAGTCATTTAGAAAGAAACTGTTTTGTTTTTTATTCTTTTTTTTATTTTTTTTATTTCTGTCAACAAAATGGTGTCATAATTATTGAATTATCAATAATAAAAATACATTCATTTTAAAAGTTGAATTCTAGGTTGTAATTTATGAAAATCCATTTTTCCTTTGTCTGCTAACAGCATCAAAGAAATGAAAAACATTTTCCTGAAATTTCAATTGTTTCAAAATAAGTTGTCAAAGATTCTGCTGAGTGATTTGTTCTCAAAAACTTACGATTTCAATCTGTTGACCAAAAAGGACTTTCACAATGTGTATGTTTAAAAAACGAATAATACACTTTTGTTTTGCTAATACAGCCAACTTATTTCTGATTTTTATGTAACTACAAATAAAGATATTAAAAAAACTTTGTGCATACCAGGTTTTTTTGTTTCTAAGATTTCTTATGACTAATGGATATTTTTTTACAATGGTTCTTCATTCTCTCCAGGATGTTGCGCTATATTTGCTTTTGCTTGCAACGGAGTGCAAAAGCCAAATGGCCAGATGATGAAAGTGTGCGTACCCGTGTAGTTAGGTAAGATATTTTTCGCATTTTCTCGTTGTCATTTTCACTTGTGACTGTATGTTTATAAAGATGATTAAATAGTATTTTTGTCTTTCAATGATGAAAAAACAATTTTAATGCACAAAAAATTGATTTATCCCATAGGTATATTGATGTGCCAGAAAACCATATTAGTGGAGTAGATAAAATCAGTAATTGGGGGAATCATGCACATTTTTTCCCTGGATGGTTCTAACTAAATTGGCCACTTGAAAATCCAAGATGTCAGCTATTTTTCAAGATGGTATCCTGTCTGGTTTGAGACCAGAAAACCCAATGTTTGTGCAGATGACATGATACATCTTTTGAAAGAAAATTTTGTCATTTATCGAACAGTGTAACTTGTCAATTTCTATATATTGTTTAAAAAAAATTACTAGCGAAAACGTGAAGACACTTATTCCATCACATGCCATAGAAAATTCTTTTTCCAATTATATATATATATATATATATACACAAAACACAACCATTTTTCAAAATGGTTGCCGTATTGGATTTTCAAGTAGCTAATAGGGCAGATTTGATCTGGAGAACAATCGTACCTAATTTCATGCTGGTATTATAATGTGCACGATTTTTCTATTATCTATTCCAATATATGTGGCATAAGTGATAACAAAAAGAGGAAGCTCTCATAAATGAAATAATTTGGGGGATAAAAGTTTGTAACTTAACTTTTTATGAGGGTGTTATAAAAATAGGGAAGTGACCAATAACACTGAATTATGTGACTGCTGAATGTATAATCGAACAAATGAAAGCAAAAAGCTTGACCATTCAAAAATGTATTTGGTAAATAGGCCAGTTGAATAACTCGAAAATGGGGATGAACCTGAGAGTTTAACTTGTAAAGCTAAATCTAATGCTGTTTGAAGCGCAATTTTATGTAGATTAATATACTAAAAGCCCATCGCGATTCACTTTGGGGAAAATTTTTATTGGTTGATGTATGGAGAGCACTTTTTGTTGGACAAGTTTCAAAGTTAGTACCGGATATCAGGTGATATCTCTGGTAGAATTGTTCAAAATGTGAGAAAAAGGTGAAAACTCGCATATTGGTAGATTTTTTTGTGCTCTTTCATATAAAACCCAAATACACACAATGTGGTGTCCATCTTCAATTCAAAATAACCACCATGGGGGTAAAAAAAAATTGCAATACAGATTGACTTTTCAACCAGAATAGTGCAAAATGTGAAATAAAAGTTTGAAAATCTTGCATACTGGTAGAGTTTTGTGTGCTCTTTCACACAGAACCAAAATACATAAGATGAAACCAAAATTGCAGTCACCCTCTTTTTTCAAAAATGGTTGGCTTTAGAAGAAAAAAATTTGCAGTATATATTGATTGACAGCAAGAAAGGTAAAAGTGTATAAACATGCATGTTAGATTTTGCAATACTTTTCATATAAAACCAGGAAGCACAGGATATGCCCAAACCTGCGACCACCATCTTCATTTCACTATGGCAGCCGTAAAAAACAAAACTCATGTTTTAGTACAACAGATAAGTTGAAAGATCAGTTACAATTCTTCAAAATGTGAAAAAGTGTGAAAACTCACATACTCGTAATCTACTGCTAGTATGTATCCTATTATGGAGTAGTATCAAATTTGAAAAGCTAGTTATAATCACTTGAAAGTAAATTCCATACCCACTATTTTCTATCTCTAAGTCATGAAAATCTTTCATTAACCAAGAAGCCAGTGTATACTTGGTTTCACGATATGGGCAAAACAAAAACTTGATCACCGACTTTACCCCCCCCTCGCCTCATAAATTGAGAAAAAATCAAAGGGGTCTCAATATAATCTTCAAAATATCTTTCAATTGAAGAGCATCTGAAAAATGTTTCCATCCAAAATGTCATTTCTATCTTCATCAGTTGGCTCCTCCTCAAGGCGAAAGTTTTTTTTTTTTTTAAATGGAGGTAAGTAGTAAAGACTCAATAATTCAAATCATGAATATTTAAAGCTACTGGTGCTAAGGTAAAGGTTTGTATCTGGTTTGTAAACTGGATATCAAAGGGAAGATTGTGCTTACTTACACTGCTGCTACTACTTGATTATTTGAGTAAAGTCTATTTAAATTGTTGTCTAGTTTAGCAAAAATATTAGTCTTTCCTTCTCTGTGAAGTTTTATTTCACAATTATTTTTTCTCTGATTTTTTTTTTTTTTTTTTTTTTTTTTTTTTTTTTTTCAAAATATCAGGATATAAAAGAGCACGTACTAAAATTGTAGCAGAGAACTTTCAACTAGTGTATATTCTTTTTAATTTTATAATTATTTTAAAAAAAGTTTGCTTCTTGCAATCCTAACCGAAATCCATATCTTTTATAACTGAATTTTATAAAAACAGCTTTGAATGATCAAGTTGTTCAGTTGCAGCAACAGCCACATCAACACAATCGGCTACCTCCCCTTGATATCCAGTTCATGAACCAGAAACAAATCTTTACTGCTGACTAATTACGGAACTAACAAAAGTAGTAAACTCAACTTTTTAAAATTTTATTTTATTAAATTTCGCAAAGGATATGATTTGGTGTTTGGGTTGCAAACAACAAAAAGTGATCAAGTTGAAATTATTATCATAAAATGATTAAATAGAATATCTTTGTTTTTGTTTTTTTTTTAACAGAATTTCTCCGCACGAACTCATGTATATAAGAAGTAGACTGTTCCCTATTTGTTCCAAATTATCTGCTTTTTTTATGCTTTCATCCTGTACAGAATATTTACTAATTACCTCCCTTTTTTTGTGAACCATACCCAAACAATTATCTTGAGTTTTAGGGTTAGGTTGGGTTTACAAGAAACATTTTTCATAATCATTAAATTATAAATATATTCATTTATAAATAAAAGTTTTTCACAGTCAATGAATAATAGAACAAACGTAGTGTAAAAATTTCAAGTTGTGTTAACAAATTCCCCAAAAGTAGATCTAGAAATATCTTGCTTCTGGAGAATGTGTCAGCAATGCGTCTGACACTTATCAGTGAACTGCCAACACTCTAAGGGAAGCAGATTTTATGGCAATTTCTACTGCTTTGTGATTGTTTGTTTACTTAGGCATTCAAAATATCCTTTAGCAAAACAAAATTCCTTAGGGGTGGTTGGTGGTACAGTTTCCACCACACTTCCCTGATGGAGTCAGCGACCTTTTCTGTCTGGGTTCCTGAAACGGGACCAATATAGGATGCTTTCTTACCTTCTCATGGTCATGCTTTTGCTCATCTGTGCCCTGATCTCTCTCCTCCAATATCAATGAATACAACTAAATCCCACTGTCTTCATACTCAGAGCTTGAGTTGTCAACATTTTCCATCAAAGTGATTGAGCCAAAACTGGATTTTTTAGTCCTTAGCATGGTGTGGTATTCCATTGATCTTCACAGATTGCTAGCTGATAATGCCAGTGACTCTCCCAGATCCATATTGAGATGCACAGTGGTTTGAGGCTTTTTTAACCAGACAATGTATTTGATCCTGTTTACATTGTGCTTCAATGTAGGTCCTGGCAAAGTTAGCTCATTGATACCTTTCAGTTGAAACAGATGGTATAGATTATTTTAGCAAGTGCAACTAGGGTTGGAGCATCATCTTTCGGTGTCACATTGAACCAGTACACCACCTCAGTTATGATGACTATTTTCTTGACTCTTCTGTGGCACCTCTCCACATTCCCATTTCTCGTCCGAGCATTTCCACTCCTAAACAAAAGCCAAATATCGAACTGATCTGCAAAATTTCTGAACATCTTACTACAGAAGATATTGTCCGTGAGGAGCTCAGCTGGTGTTCCTTTTCATAGAAAATAAACTTTATTTGGCGCATGATATTGTTAGAATTCTGTTGAAGCAGTGGTTGCCAGACTGAAAGAACATTAAAGACCACAGTGTATGAGTGTTAAATAATGTCCGCCTGCATAATGGGTGATGTCCTTTCCCTGCCTGCACTAAGTGTTCCTCATTTCCTGCTTGCCCTTTTGCCAATTCAGTGGTCTGTTGATTGGCAATGCACTCCTTTACCGCCACTCGCCTGATGAAGTACAGAGTTTGCTCAACTCATGGATGTCTACTGAGTTAAAAAATGTCTGTAACAGTAATTCCTTTACAGTAGCAGTACACAAAGGTGTTCTCAATTTCTTTTTCTCTGCAATACTGAGCCATCTATGGCACTCTGATAAAAACCAAGCAGATGAATTGATCAGACTTTACAAGTGTTGCATCAACTGCAAGATTGTATTGTACAAATACGCTATGCATCAAGCCGTCTTATAAATGGCATTGGTTTTCAGTTGTGTGCCTTGTTAGTCAGGGTATTGGATATCAGTGATGCCATCTAAAAAGTCAGTCATCAAATATAACACTCTTGCTTGCCATTCAAGGACTAGATTAGTTCCTTTTGATATGACATTAAGTTCTACATAATGTGGATCTTGACTGGATGCATCCCACATTATGGATCCACTTGCTTCTAGTGATGCTTCAATAACCAAAAAATTTGCATCAACCTGTACATTCATTACTGTTCACATACCAAGCTCCTCTAGCAAGATCATGGTGGTGTTTGATGTCATTGGCTATAAGGGACCATCACCAGCTTTGTCATCCCTATGTAATTACAGTAGCTCATCATTTGATGAATCCTGTTGAAATGCCCTTCAAGTTTTTCCCACATAGAAAAAAAATACTTCTTATGATTATCATAGAAATATCCACTATCTTGCCTCCACCACAGGTTATTATGCTCCCTGCTGACTTTTTTCTCTGTAACTTTTTTTTAACTTACTAGTTTAAACAAACATCTGCATTGGCAATGAGTGTTCCAACATATTCATTCCTCTCCTTATAGTCCTTTACAGGGCACACCTTTGCTTTGTTCTCCTGTGAAACAGCTATCAGTGTAATCATGCCCTTGGTGGGTCCAAATTCATCATCTGAGTAGGTTAGCAACCAGCCGCCATACATTTGAACTTAATTTCACGCTCGTATTCCTCTGCCAGATGGTTTGACATTGGGTTCTCTAAAATCTTATTTGTCAATTTCTCTTGCCTTCGATCTGCTGCAGTTTAGATTTTTCACTGTCCGTCAAATTCAACACCAAAATTACGCTAGTCAGTCAGTTTGAATAGCTGCACACACAGGTACCCCTTCTTTGAAAAATTGTACCTTGTCAGATTGAATCCTCTGGATGCCACCAGTGCCGCAATGGCATTAATGCCCAAGAGTATCAAAGCCCAACAGTTTTTCACTCACTATTAAAACCAGGAATTCCATATCTTGCTCATTAAGATCACTCTTCCCTACTCAACAGCACTGCTCCCACCGACAATCAATACATCCACTTCCTTCTTTCTCCAGCAATGATAGACTTGCCTGCTCATGATAGGTTAAGAATATCCAGAGTCTACCAAAGCTGTGCACTGTTTTCCATCGACCTGGACCTTAATTACTGGTAGTGCCTCATTTACATCTTGGGGAAGAGACTGGTGCTGACCTCATTCACCTCATTTCGTTTCCCAAACAATATGAAGAATGTGGCCCAATTCATTACACGAGAAACTTTGCACTTCTCTGAATGTTCCTTGTCCACAACCACTGGTCATTTCCTTTGTCAATGCAAACAATCTATATTATGTGATGAGGACCATTGCGTCTATGTAATTTTAACACTCTTAACTTTTTGTTGGTATCAATTCTGCCCTGGTGTAAGTTAGTTTCGTAGCTGCTGCAACTAGTTTTTCTTCACCTGTGTCATCTTTCAATATTGCCCTACTTCAGGCCAATATAGCTTGACAATTGTAATCTAACTTTGAAAAAATGTTCACTAAGTGTCTAAAAACTCCAATATAGTATCAAGTTTGCTTGGCATCCACCAGTGAACTGCCTACACTCCCAGAGAAGCAGATTTTATGGCAATTCCTGCTGCTGGTTGATTACATATATATTCAAATATCTTTCAGCAAAACTAAGGTTGAACCAATTTCATTAGGGGTGGGTGGTTGGTGGCCCAGTGTTTTCACCTCATTATAGTATAATATATTCAGTTTATTGTATTCTTGCTTTTTCCTAGTATTGAAGTCGACAAAACTGTGCTGTCCTTTCTTGTAAAGAGATAATAACGCTTCTTATGATGACCTGAGAAATATCTGCTATCTTGCTTCCATCACAGGTTATTGTGCTCCCTGCTGAATGATTCCTAATTTCTTTGGAATATAAATCCTCACTGTCTCTTTATCACCAAGTAACTCTATCATCATGAAAACAAAAATAACTTCATAATTTCGACTGTAAAACCTCAAGTCTCATGTTTTTCAATATCTACTTTTAATACTTTTGAAAATATTACATTGCTATGCTTATGTAAGAACTAACTAGTAGTGAGAACACAATTGTACAGCAGTTATGTACCATTGGCCTAGTGCATTATTGGTCACTTCTGTGAAGCAGATGATCTAATAACCTGTATAGATTGTGAGAAATGCACTTGCGTTCCTATGAGAGTATTTCTTTATAGCAGATTGGATAATTGTTGGTATGCTAGTAGCTTCTTCCCAATTCTAAATTCATACTTATCATATTGTGAATATGTAAGTTTTTCATTAACAAAGAGTAATGAATTGAAAAACAAAACTAAAAAGAAAACAGCAATTTTCACAAGATTTTTTGTAATTTAAATCAGATTTCTATCCAATTAAATCTGGCCATATTTTGAAGAATGTTTAGGAAATTCAAGTTGATATGACATACAGTTATTCCTTGATATTTGTAGTGGTTAGGGGGCTGCAAATACAAAAATATGCAAATAATTTTTACTAACCCCAACCCAAACCTTTTCAGTTCCAAAAAACTGGATCTTATACCATAAACAATAAGCAAATACTTCACCATTCCAAAATCATAAATGTACAAATACAGTAAATCATACGGTAAAAATTAAAAATTTTGACTTCATTTTTCCTGGTGACAGAACTGTCAATTATGGCAGAATCAATATTTTTTAGTCAACCCTCCCCCCAAAACCTTCCTTTGCCCAGTCAAAAAACATTTTATAAGCTTTATTCTACTCAGAAATGCAAAAGAATTTTTTTTTTCACAACTAACTTGATGCTTCTTTCTTGTTGTTATAACCTATGTAAACTTTCAAAGAAGATAGTCAATTGTTACAATATGTTTGAAAAGATTGTTAAAAAGTAGATGCTATTCAAAATAAATATACTGTTAATTAATGGAAACAACAAATTTCATAAAACTACAGTTCAGTGATAATTTAAAAAATTTCATACTACTATTTACATTCATCTTGATATTTTTGCTGCTTTTCTTCAAAGAAAATCTCTGGTCTAAGAAAGGTGATGATGATGATGAGCAACAAGAATATTAAGATGAAAGTAAATAGTGGCATAAAAATGAAAAGAAATTGTTGATGATTTGTAATACTTCATCCACTAAAAATAAAGTTATTAAAAGCACAGTGAATTGGAAAAATGAATGTCTAAAATACAGTTCAACAAACAGCAATACCTCTTCATGCCTTGTACTTGTGTGCCTTGTGCCTCATTTGACTATATCATGTATCTTGGACATTACCCAGCACCTGTCTGCACATTTTAATGCTTTCTCCAGGTTTAATATCTGTTTGGAAATACATACTATAATTCACTGTGGAAGGGCCTTGTAAACAAGTGATCATGTTTACAATTTTGGCTTGCCTTGTGTGACCGTATCATGGCCAGATTCGATGAACCTGCCCTTTCTGAAAAGTGTTTAGTCACCAACTCTTTTCTGTGATAATGTTTTTTTTATTTCAGCACTTTCTGAAAAGCATTTGATATGAACTTCCTTTTGTGCTTAGCTTCTTTTCAGAAAGCGCAGATTTGACTATATCATAAAATGAAAAATGATTATTGTTCATAAATGACTGCAATAAGGCAGTACATGCACAAAAAAAATTATTGAAAATAATAGTATAACTGAGTGAAAATAGTCTTAAAATTCCAATATGTTGCTGGAGAAAAAAAACGTTCATAGCCAAATGCTTTTCAGAAAGTGCTAAAATATGAATATTATTGCCAAAGGAAATAGTTGGTGGTAGGTAGATTTGTCAAATTTGGTCGCATGAGGCATATCGCAAAATAAAAAATAAATATTAATGTTTATACTTGATTGCGACAGTGCAGTATATACCAAAGATAAGAATTTATCAAAAATAAGTACAATTAGATTAAAATAGTGCTGAAGAAAAAAGTTCATGGCCAGATTTTTTTCAGAAAGTGTAAAATTTGAATATTATTGTCAAAAAGAGTAGTTTGTAGCCAAATACTTTACTGAAAGGGCAAGTCTGTCAAATTAGGCTGTATTATGGCCAAACGGTGTACCAGGCACACTAGGCATAAAAAGTGCAGCCTTTCAAGTAACCAATTTGCATGTGCACTGGGTTTATATTGTCTATATGTTACAACCTAAGGAATTGAAGAAAACAATGTCACTGTTCGGTGTGAGAAGTCACTAGAGATGTAGTCAACACAGTTATCACAACCACAAGGAGTTCAGGAAAACACTGACACAGTTCAGTACGAGAAGTCATTTCAGAAGCAGCCAACACGGTTTTTGGTATCCATTCACAGCATGCTTCTCACTGATCATTGCCTTGGTTTTCAATGGCGAACACAGCAGGGTAACAGATTATATGTAAAGAGCCCCATACCTGAATAACAAATGAACCGTCTAGAGTCCTGAATGTGTTGTGCAAGCTTTTCACTTTGAAAAGGGCATTATAAATCTTTTGCTGGTGGTTCACACAAATGCAGGTGAGAAAACCACGAATATCAAGGGAAAACTGCATTTACTTACAAATGAACTATATCTTTTTTTTTTTTTTTTTTGTCAAATTTTTTAGGGAACCTGCTCCAGGTCCACTAGGGTATATTGAAGAAAAGACCATACTGGTCTATTCTTAGCTTTACTAAGTTATTTGTTGACTGAAAATTTTTTTGATTTTGACAGAACCTTGACTTACCCAAAATGTATTGATATTACCTGGTCATAAATGGAGAGCTTTTTCAAAAAATTCATCCTGAATGCTGACAATTTATACGTAAAGAAAAAAAAAAATGTTTCTTTTTTAGTGGATTCATCTTTTTGCGACTGCTGTGTCCTGCAATATTAAACCCCAAGTCTTTCAATTTGATATCAGGTGAGTATATTTCCATGCCGTGTTTGTGTAGTCCTGGTCATGTAGTTGCTTCATTGATATCTCTTCACTAAATTTTTGCAATCATAGATTTTTGTTCATTTTAATCATTTGTAAATTTCTAATTGTTTATTTATGTGTAAAATTTAACTTGATTTCAAATGTATAATGATTGATTTTAAATGTGGCATTACTTGAAGAATTTGTACAAAGTATTTTCTGTATGGAATGTATTGGACCATCCAATAAGTAATGTCTGAAATCTGATAGCAACAGATTGGATGATATTTTCTCTTTTCTAAAATGATTATGATACATACTAGTATATGTTTAGATCAGTAAGTTATGTCATCACAGTAAGCTTCAACTAACTTAGTTATGAACTTGCCCGTTCCGTAGATGGACATGTCTACATGTAACATAAGACGTATTATTCTATGAGTTTAGAAAAGGTAATAATGCTGCAGAAGCAACCCAAAATATTAATGGTGGTTATAGAATAGAATTCTTTGAACAAAAGAAATTGCTGATGGTGATTTGGATGGTTTTGAAAAAGTTACTTCAACTTTTATGCTCCAGATTTCCTTACTGATAAACATGTTCTTGTTTCTTGACTTATCCATCCTCAAGATGGCGCCTTCGATCAAGGGAGATAATTCCCTATATCAGCATCAGGTATCATGTAATCTTTGAGGGTATTAACTCCAAACTTCAATTGTCACTGCCCTTATTTTTGATTTTTGAACTGCCGAATAGATTTTTGTCCTGGAGCATACCCAATGAACTTTTGAAATCTTTGAAAACCTATTTGTAAATGTGTTCTTGTTTTTTTTTTGTTCTTGTCAGAATGTGAGGTTATTGTCAAAAGAGAAAGCAAAGTTTCATTAATTACAACATAAGATTTACCTTTTTATGATGAATATCCACTTTTCAATTGATGAATCAATCATTTTGACTCCATTATATTGACAGATCATAAGATTTTTAAAAAAAATTTAAATTCTCTCATTGAAAAATCTACTAAAAATAATTGATGCGTGAAATGGTTATAGTTTAATTTGAAAAATTAGTTTCATCATTACTCAACCAAAATGTGGTAAAACATTGTCACATACAACATGAAAAAACAAGGAAATATAGCTTTTTCAACAGTTGGGATTGATGTAATCATTCCGTGATAGTGATTGACTGACCATGTCAACAATATCAGTCGACAAGTATGGGGGTTTTGAGAGCTGAAAGACAAGATAGATAAAATGGGATCAACAATTTCTTTCTGACTGGAAGTCACTTGAAGACTTAATAGCAAAAAATTGGACGTCACATTGCCATAGTTACTAATACTAGGGTCCAAATAAATATTCAAAATGGCGTCATTGATGTAATGTGGCCATATTTACATGGGTAAATGATTCTGTGTTTCATTCCAGTGTGCAGTCATTATACAAATCCTACCACCTAAAGATCAAGTTCAAAAAGCAGGATGGATTTCTTTAATTAGGTAGATATTTAAACTATTTCGTGACACATGATTACACATACAGTTATAGTTAGTAGTGTGCAATCTGTATGTACAAACACATATCATAACAATCTTATTTACACAATATCTAGAGCTGTAAAACGTGTGATGGTGGATTAAACATCATCATTCTTGAATTTATTCACCATACATACTACTCAGGTCTTATCTATTCTATAGTGACCACTACCATCCTATTGAATTTTCTGATATTCAATCTTCTTGTTTTCACTGTGAACTCTCTGTCACTTGTACTACATTTAGCTGAAAAATATATTGAGGTCTTCTAATTATAAACCACTTATAACTTCAAATACTTTAATCAAGTCTCCTTGATCATTCCTATCTTCTATAACAATGTTAATTCTAACTCCTTCAACTTGTCTTCGCAACTATGCTTTTTAATTCTGGACTAGCTTAGTTGCTCATCATTGTATTTTTTCTTGAAGAATTTCAACTCAATGAGTCCTTGAGAATCCTTGAAAGATAGCATAACTTCATCATGATTTTATCAATTAAAAACTTAACAGTTTTGATCATTTTTTTTACTCTTCAAAGAGGAAAAAGCTCTATACTAGAATATCATCCAGTGGTTCTTTGCTTTTGTTATAAAATATTACAGAAAAATATGTTAAAAATTCCAGTGAACATTATGCTTGGAATAATTTTGTAAAACTTCTTAAAAAAAATAGATTTAAAACAGTTAAGTAAAAATGATTTCAAAAGAAAACTTTACAAATACATATTGTATAAGATTCACAAATTTTGATGGCTTTTGATTTTTATTTTCTTGATTATTTTTAAATTGAAAATTGATAAAAATACGGTATATATGAAAATATAAAAGTGGGTACTTGATTTGTACCCTTCTCGCCTATTGTATTAATCAAAGGTTTTATAATCTATGTTATTGTATGTTTGATGAAATAAAAAATCTATTCTATTCTCCAAGATGAACATTGTGAACAACAATTAGTTTTGGATTTGATGTTTTCTAGATTTTACAATTTTACATTATTATGGTTGTACATTATTTTTCTTGTAATCTCGTCTTGCAAATGCATCGTATTTACATTTTTTGACAACATTATCGCAATTTTGTGAGTTTAGACAACATGATCAATTTTGCTCCAAAATATTGTGCCCACTGTCTTCCATTATTCGCTACAGGCTAAACAGATTACATTTCGATTTAGATTTATCTAAGACAAAGAAAATAATTGTTTATTTAATAAATATTCTTCATTAGAAAACTCTCGTGTTGATCTTTGTGTAATATCCCCTAATAAATCAGTCAGAATAATAAAATGATTCTACATGGCCAGATTTATATTGGTTTTCACCATGAGAAATACACTTGGGCTCATCTGAAAAGAATGTTATTTATGAATATATAGATATCATCACCATTTTTCACTCAACTGGATGGCTGTTTGGATCCTCTGACCAGTAACTATGTAAACATTGATTATGGCCATCTGTAAAAAAAATTGTCCAATTTAAAATTGAAAAAAAAAACCCAAATTTATAAAAAAATCTTCTTTTTTTTTTTTCAAATAATTCACAATTGCACAGTGCAAGTTACAATTGCATTCAGACAAAAGACATCCATCAAACAGAATACTTGTAACGAACATTTAACTGAATTTGTACTAAATAATGTAATTTATCTATCTATTTATTTATTTTTTTGTAAATTCAAGTAAATAAATGTTTTATTGTTTATTTCGTTCCCTTGATTCGTATGGAATATTTAAATTGAATAATGTATAATCATGTCTTTAATAGAACTCATTTTGTGAATTAGAGGGAATAAAGGGTTTTAATTTCATTAGAATCTTAGAAGCATGTTTGGTGTTATGATTTGAAAATATATACTTTTCGTGCTTATGTATGACTTGATAGAGTAAATGAGTTCAATTTTTTTCTTGCTAATCTTGAATCAAAATTTCTTGAAAAAAGTTTTCCTTTTAAATGCTGAATATGTAATCAAAATCCGATTAAGTATAAAATTTTGCTTGTGGGTCATCGCACCATAATGATGATTTAATTCAACTGACATCTTTTCATGATCCCTGAAGAAAAAATTAAGAGATAAATTTGCCGCAAATCTAGAATAAGTAAAAATTCATTCATATTATCTGTAAAGTTTGAAAAGAGACAGTCCTCAAAATCCATCTTGAATAGATTGATCAAGTTGGATTTATATCTGGAAGCAAACTCAAGTTATTAAACTGAACAATTTTATTGAAATAAACTAATCAAAATACTCATAATGCAAATCCTTTACATGAACAGTATTGCTCTAAATTAACTGTAAATTGACTATTATCTTCAGCTCGAATCACAAATAAAATTTTAAATTATATAATAGCATTTTTCTGTTATCCTTGTCTACCTTGCCAGAGATTTTTTTCTCTGAAAGCTTTAGTTGTTCTGTTTTTTTTTCCAACACCATTTTTTTTTGTTTCTCTGGTTCATGAATCCAACACCCATTTCTCTCATTTTTTTCTATCACTGCTTCACATGTCAGACAAACTTTTTTTCTTTCTTTGCTTCATGTTGGACAATTTTTTTTCAATTTTTTCTTTCTTTGCTTCACATCAGACAATTTTTTTCTTTCTTTGCTTCGTGTCAGACAGTGTCTTTTCTCTCTTTGCTTCACATGTCTAACAACTTTTTTTTTCTCTCTTTGCTTCACATGTCCAACAACTTTTTTTTTCCTCCCTCCGGCACCTTTTGCTTTTCAAGACACGCCTTAGCAATGTGGCTGGATTTCCTATACTGGTAACAAATCTTAGTCTCTGTTCAATAGCAACCTTGCCAGATATGCAGATATGCCTGAGACTTCCACAATTGTAATGAGCTCCATTCTCAAGTTCTTAGTCATGGTGACGAGCAATATGACCATGCTGGGTGCATGTGTAGCAGCGTTACATCACAGAACACTAACCTGCTATGTAACCTATTTCATTACACTTGTAACAGTGAAACTATCTATAATAGTAATTGAATGCCAAATAATTGTGGAATTGTAACAGAAACCAAAGTGGTCTACCGGTCCAATATTTGTCTTGCTACCAACTACCTAACTTGCTCATATAGAGGCCATAGGAGCAGCAACAGTAACATTTTGAATAAAACCTTATGAGCTCAGAAAACTTCATACTTTCCTTTAATCCCGGAATATTTTTACAAAAATGTGATTCAGTCAGTTATTTCTCCATTTTTGTTGATTTTCACCAAGCTAGGTCTCACTTGCAGTTCAACAGTTTCTCATTTACCAACATGTTTTTTTTTTTGTTATCAGTTATCTCCAGCCAAAATTCTGAATTTTTCAACTTTTTGATCACAAATTCACATTCAAAGAATTTTTTTTCTGAAATGACTTGATCTGATGATTTCTTGACTTACCCATTTGCAGTTTCTGAAATCTGTACCAATCTGCAAAACTGAATCTCATTTAGCACTATTATCATTCAGCTCCTCCTTCACTTTCCTAATTACATTTTCCCATTTCAGTTTATTTTGATTATTTTTACCAAGTTAATTTTACTCCCCTAAAATCTTCTTAATTTCTCTAATGTAACATATTTTTATCTGATAAGAATCTCTATTTCAAATTGCAAAATGTTTGGCTTCCCTTCCAGACGTATCACTTTAGTTAGCTGGTATTTTACACTAGAGTATTTGTTATTCTATAGGAAATTTTTACTCTGAAGTCTATCAATTTCTTTTCCTAACTTCAACCATCTATTTTCCTGATCAGTGTTTGCCTTATTGTTTTTTTCTTCATTTCAATATGCTGATTCAATTGTTCAGTTAATTGCTCCATGGTCAAACTCTTGCTTTGGAGTTTTAATTCTTCTAAATTATCGAGATACTTGCTTTCCTTTTGATTCTGTCTTGCTGTTTCGAATTCATTTTCAATATCCAGGAATCTTTATTGTTATTTTTCTTTCTTCTTGGTGGCTGTTGAAGCACTGGCACTTCAAATAACCTCTCAGGCACTCATCATTGTTACTTCTAAGCCAGTGAAATTTGTTGATCTTTCCATTTGTTTTTGATTCACTGTTTCTAATTCTTTGTCCATATCACTTGCATACTGTTCAGCTCTCATGCTGTTTCTTTTCCCTCTTTTTTTGACTTTTCATTGTACTTTCAACTCTCCCTTCTGAGATCACTTCATTTTCTTTGAATAACTCATATAATCTCGTATATAGTCTCACTATCTCACTCATTTGTCCTCAAATCTGCAAAACCTTTTTTTGAAACTGCATTGCTGGCTTTGTCCATTTGGGTAATATACGCTGAAGGAAGCCTTGTCACTTTTGTTGATTTTTAGCCATTCTTGAGTCCATATCTATCTTTACCATATCTCAGGCACAGGTTCTGGTATATCCTTTTTTTAAGAAACTATGCTTCTGCTACCATTGTTAACTTCACTAAGATGCTCAGAATTCCCTCACTCATGAACATGTGTCGTTCTTCTTATTTCTTGACTCATATATCCCTAAAATGGTACCTGTGATTAAGGGGGATAATTCCTCATGTCGGCACTATCTACCACTCACACAATCATCTGCAACTAACTCGAAAGGTGCCTGAACTTTGTAAAGTTTCATGATTTGACAGAAATCAATCGTAAAATAAGAGTGGATATCTGCACTCTCATGAACACATCTCACCATTTTTGAACAAATTAGTGACTGGTGATGAAAAAAATGGATATTTTACAAGAGTATAAAGTGACACAGACAATAACGGTGGAGGTGAACAGGCTAAAGTACAACCCCAAATGGACTTCCATTGAAAGAAAGTTTTGGTAAGGTGTTGCTATGGTGTATTTACAGTTGCTACCACTCAATATTATGATTGTAGTAGACATCTATTGTTAGCAGTTGGAACTGCACACATGCTATTGATTAAACAGGGCATCTTTTCCTTCTAAGTAGTGTTTAAATGCTCTATCATGATAATGCGTTGCCTCATACAGCAAAAATTGCATCTGAGAGAAACTTACTTGGGGAAAAATTCCATACCCTCCTTATTCTCCTAATCTTGCTCCATCTGATTATTACCTATTCCAAAGTTGACTGAACTATCTTGATATTGAAACAAATGAAGAGGTGGGAACTACATTCCAAACTAAAAGTCTTTCAAAAATGGTTTTATGAAGCTTGCGTATTGTTGAAAGGAGGATATTGATAATAATGGAACACGTTAGTGAATAAATTCTAATTAAGCATAAATTTTTATATTCTTTCTGATCCTAAATTCGGATGTTGCGTATGGAATAGGCCTAATAAAAAAAAAAGTTTTGATTACAAGGAATCATTTAATCTTTTGTTGAATTCTGTTCTTATGAAGAATTGTTACGAATTGTGTTGGAAAGAGATTTTTTTAAAAATGTTGAAACTGCTCAATTTCTTCAACTTTCTTCTGGTATGGCTATTAACTGGGTATCCTTTTCCACTCTCTTGATTAGTTCATTCTATTAACAGGAGAAGTTTATCAAGTAATTCCATGTTTTTATTTCTAGAAACACCTTCAGAAATGGCAATAAGATCATTAAAGCTTGTGGCAAAAGCTTTGCAAAACTTGGCCAATCTAGTTGAATTTGGTGCTAAGGTGAGTTTTATGAAGTATTCCATCGTTGCCTACATTCATATAATTCAATTCTTTTTTCCACGTATTCATTCAGCTAATGTTTGCTTCTTCTGAAAGTTTGTGTAAATTGATATGTACTCTAAGCAAATATATGTATTGTAACTAAAAATAACTTATGATGTTGACAAAGCAAAAGAATTTTTTTTGAATTATTGATACTGAAAAATGTCTTATTTTCTTTTAATTATAACTTCTTTTGTTCAGAAGGACCTTGAATAAATTACCTGAATTGATTAGAAATGAAAATGTAATGAGTTTCTGCTTTATGGACTTGAAAGTGAAATGAATGTATGCTCAATGAGTTTGGGAAGGGCAATAATCCTGCAGAAACAACCCACAGTATTCATAGTGGTTATTGAATAGATTCTTAAAACAAAAAAAAAATTGCTGATGGTTTGAAAGATTTAGAATGGCATTATAGTTAATGGAGTCGATATAATAATTACCTAAGCAGAAGTTGACATTGAAATTTTCTTTTGAAATTCAAAGAATAAACAAATAGCAGCTGTTTTAAAAAAAATTCATGTTACTTCATTTTTTTTCACTCATTTAATTTCTACAATTCATTCACTCATGAGAAGAATTTTGAAAATAAATTCTTTGATGTCACTAATTTCAGAAATGATGGAACATTTCTAGTTTGTTGATGATTCCTGTTCAATATTTTTGAGCTTAGCAATGTTTTTACATGTGATCAAGAAAAAGAGAATATGGTTTTAAAAAGAATGTAGCTGCCAGAAAGGCAATACTTATTGCATTTCTTTTGAAGATCAAGGAAATAAACTAGCTATAATTATCATCAGAACATTCAGCTTATAATTTTTTGCTGGATAACCTAGAAAAATTTGCATCATGAATCAAAACTAAGTAGGATATTGTTCTGTGAGATATATAGTCCATTATCTCAATTTTTTTATCCCTCTTTGAGATCCTTAATGAAATAAATGAAGCCAGTTAAAGAAATATTACTTAACAAAATCAACAAAGCTGTATATATTTATTTTTAAAATGTTTTTCCTTCCAATTTTTTGATGTGTCATGTTTAGCCTTTAACTTTTGTAGGAACCTTATATGAAAGTCGTGAATCCATTTATTAAGACGAACAAAGAAAGAATGATAAATTTTCTTGATACTTTATCTGTGAGTATACTTTCCATACTTGAAATACTTTTGTAGTCCTTTGGCTTTTGAACTGACTGATGTGAAGTTAAAAAACATTTCTACCTGTGGTCATTTCGCATAGTGAATGAAAATCTGTTTATTCAATTTTATGGATATAATTTGACTATATTGAATCACTGTAGCTCTGATTACCGAACAGGCCAAACAAGCAGGGTGGTGAGGTATTCTTCCCTTTTCACTCAGTTGTTTTTGTTGTGTAGGCACTACTTGACACATCATTTGGTCTAGAATCTTGCAAATTAGCTTGAGTATTCCATTAAACATTTAAGAACATCTTGGAGTGGTTAAAAATAAATTTGTTGTGGCATTTTTGGGTTTTTCTTTTCTTTTTCTTTCTCTTTCTTTTTCTTTCTCTTTCTCTTTCTTTTTCTTTCTCTTTCTTTTTCTTTCTTTTTCTTTTTCTTTCTTTTTCTTTCTCTTTCTTTTTCTTTTTCTTTCTCTTTCTCTTTCTTTCTCTTTTAATCTTGTGTTAGTGCTACTGGACACGCTTGTTGGCCTAGGACCTCAAAAATGCCCATGAGTACACCTTGTAAACATGCTTTTTTTTGCTTATTTTTCATAATAAAAAAAACAAAGCAATTTTGGGGGTACGGGTATTTTTTCAAGTGAAATTGTAGTAGTAGCACTGGACACATTCACACATGTACCCCTGTCCTATTATCCAGCTGGCAAAATCAGGTCAAGAAGTTGACTAATTTTCTATTATTCATTTTTTTACTAGATGAAGTATTGTAAACCAGGGCTTCTCAAAAGGCAGGGTCAGGGTCAGGACACATCTGTATATTTTTGAGTTCACAGAAGTATTTGAAGAAAAATTTTCAAAGAAGTTTTTCTATTTTTAAAAATTTTTTATTGATTTTCGGAAAGTATAATTGTGTAGGTCCTACCAGACTTCCTACAATGATTCACTTAATGGCATGTGTATATTACCTTTACAAAGTTAGGTCAGGTTTTAGTTGATTGAACAAAAAAGAATTTTCAAATTGAAACAAAGACCAAATATATGGTAAGATGAAAGGTTGTTGGTATATTTTCTCTTTTTATCCTGGTGCCAGAAGTGATTACAGTGAGAGCATGGTTGAAATTTGCTTGCCATTAGGATTTTCTTTACAGCTACTTATATGTGTCTTCAAGTATAGTCTTATCATTGTGTGATGACTGTTCTCTTTGACTGTTTTTGTCAACTGGATTTTTCATTTTACTCTCAACTCAAACAGTTGTTATAATTTTGTTGCTAATTTTTCATTTTGACTTTTGATTTCTCTATTATTTCTCTTTTTGTCCTTTTGTTTCTTTTTTCTTTTGTTTTTCCTTCTTTTGTTTTGTGTTTGTCAATTAACAAATTGAAATGTCTTGTTTGACTTCGGGTTTTGATGCATTCATTTCTTATTAGGATTAAGTTATTTCGTAAGAAATTAACAACAACTAACATTCCATCCATGATACTCTTTTGTTTGTTGATTTTGATTTTGATTTTAGTTGTCACATTTTGTTTTCATCTCTCTGATTTTTTTTGCATTTTATTTCTTAGGATGTGCCCGAATGCCCCAACAGCCCTGGTGTAACTGCTGGAGACTTTGCCCGTGACATGTCCACCCTCCATTCATTGTGTGCCACTCACTTGGCAGAAATTAAACAAGCTGCTGAAAGTAAAGTAAGTTACTCTTATTGTGGAATTGTATATCTTCTGTGACTTTTTCAACATCTGTTTCTTGGCCTTTTCCAATTTCTCAGCTTCCCCACTTAAATTAGGTAGATATCAGTTATTGAAATCATCCTGAATTTTATGAATTATTACGAAGGCTTCATCATATCCTCTAGCTGAATGGCATACATTTTGTGTATGTGTACTTCTTCTTTACATTTGACCAACTTGAGATCATGCAAGAATATGATGTAAAGAAATTATAAGGTTATAGAAATAAGATATATTACCAAATATTAATTATTTGAACTTTGGACTGTTCATATTCAAAAATACATTTATGGTTAAAATTTGAATAAAATGTAAAATTCAATTTCAAAATTGTTCATTGAGAATATTATACTTCATCTACTGCTAAAAATGTGTATTTTGCCTCTTGCTTGTTTGCCAAGAGAATTGCAAGGAAAAAAGAAACCACACAGTTTCTGATATTTTGATTTTTGCCCTACTGCAGAGATTGTTGACTGCGTGGAAAAAAAATGCTGCAATGAAACACTCAGCCTCTGTCAAATGGCATTGTTCATTGAAAAATCTGTCATCATTTCAAAACATGATTGAAAAATTTAAAATGTGTCAAGTTTTTTCTTGTTTTGATTGGGAAAAATCCAAATTAAAAAAAACAAAAAAAACCCCAACAATTTTCATTGATTACAACGTAGAATTGAACTTTCAAAGTTAATCTTTACTTCTAATCTATAAACCACTTATTTTGACACCATTTTGCTAACCAGTCCGGAAAATTGTAATTGAAAATCTACTAAATATAATTTTCACTTAAAATGGTTATAATTTAATTTGCAAAAGTTAGTTTCATTGTTGTTAAACTGAATTGTAGTGAATATAGTCTCATGCTGCATGAAAAAAGAATGAACTAGCTTGGGGATTGGTATAATCCTTCATCAGAAATCAATAAGTGATTCATAGATCATGTTAACAATACCAGATGTCTTGGGGATCTAGTGTTGAAAGACGAAAAATAATGGGGTCGACTCGGTTTCTTTCTAATGACCAGAAGTCACTTGATTGGCAATACTTCATTAAGGCCATTCGTAGAAAAAAATATATTGTCTTACTGAAATTTTAAAAAAAGGTATTTGAAAAATCTCTTAAGCAGTATTTATTTTTTTAAATTATTTATTTTGATAATTCATAACTGCTTAACATCAAATAAATGGAAGGGGGCAGGTTGTGTTCATCACATAGAAAAAATGTTTTTTCCCAAAATTTCAAGTAGGCACTTTTTTAAAGACAAATTCTGTCCTTTGTTATACAAATACAAAAAATTTGACCAAAATCCAATCAATATTTGATTTTTTTTTTCTGTTTCAAATTCCCCATTTTCACTTGTGAAAACTTGAGAAAATTTGCTAATCATTATATGTAATTTCTTGTTTACACTGTTACAGCTTTTTGCACTATTTATTTCTAAAATATCTCCTGTTCCATGAGTTATACCTGAACAATTTTATCTCAATCTTATTATTGATGATCCAAGGATTATGATGAAGATAAATTTTATATGATATCAGTTTCTTTTCATAAGATGTCAATTTCAAGTAAGTATTTCAACAAAGTTTATCAAGCTTATCAATGAGCTTCTGTAATATCAGTTGTCCTGCACTTTCAAGATTTGGGTTGATCTACTCTCTCTCATCTTTAGAAACCAATGGAGAATGGTAGTTAGATGAGCATTTTAATTTTCAGCCTGTGGTTTTCAAAAATTTCTCAGGCCCTGGTGAAACTCTGGTGTCTTGATTGGTTTACATCATTTTATCTATTTGAGTTAAAGTTGATATGCAAGTTTGAATCTCACTTGTTCAAAAATCCTCCCTCATTTATTTTGATTAATCTTTCTAATCTCTTACCTTCTTGACCCCCCGATGGGAATAACTGCAAGAAGCTTTGTATTATATTCTTGACATTTCATAAGTAATAACCTTCCTTTTCATCCTTAAATTTCCAAACATTGTTTCATCACTGCTGGCTTGTAAAATCTATTCTGGGAGTTGAATCATGTCACGTGATTCATACCCATGAATGATAGAACATTACATATGAAGATGCTACCCCCAGTTTGCAAATTTGTTCTCGATATTGTAGGCATATTGAATTTTGTAAAATATAGTCCTCTGAACACCAGGATACTGCATTTGTTGTCAAGAATTGAATATTGAGGAAGAGGCACTTCTGGTTTACACAGAAGTGAAATGGCTTTCAAGGGATAATGTATTAGCTTGAGTTACAATGAAAAACTGAAAGAATTTATTTGAAATTTCGGAAGAATGAAGCAATCAAGTTAGCAGTTAAACTATCTGACAATGAATGGTGGGCTAAGCTAGCTTACCTAAATTTTTTTTTTCAATTCAACTCGAGGTATTTTAATGCAACCTATCTACCATTATAGACATTTTAATCAAATTAAAATTAATCCAGATGAAACATGAGTCGTGAAAAGAAAAAGTAAAGGTTGGTTGTTATGATGTTTTTAAGAATATGAGTGAAGACATTATCCAGAAGCGTTTACTTGTTGAGTTGGATTTGTATTCTTCTGATGTCAGTGAATTTAATAATCAACTTGTTCAAAAATCCTTTAGAATTAATCCCAGATTAGTTCTAGACAATCTGCAAGCTAAATTAGGGGATTTTAGAAATTACTTTTTTAAATCTCTTGCCTGGTAAAACTCTGGTGTTCCAGTACAAAGTCTTACCAAGATCTTTTTGCTATTCCCATCCATTTACCCTTGGGAACAAGGTTTCTTTTCAGCAATGTGTATAACACAAATCAAATTTCTTGCCTATTGATCTCTTTGAAATTTGCCTAGAATTCAATTACTTGTTGGAGAGAACCAAGCCCCTGTATGTTCTATAGTATCAATATGTCTCATACTGTATTCTTCATGAGGGTTATAGCAACATTGCCAGACAAAACAAAAAAAGTTTGAGAACTCCTGCTCTAAAGTCATAATGAAGCAATAACTTCAAAATTAAAGTTTGTTATAGAAGTGTGTCCTTTTTAGCAATTTACTAAGCTTAGCTTAGTCTAATGCCAGACCATAATAATTAGACACTCAAAAGTAACTGAGCTCACTACACTAGCAAAGTGGACTGCAAGACAGACTTGCTAACCAATGAGAGCAAGATATTTTTCAATGAAAGTAACTCTCTTAGTGGCAAATTTAGGTTTATTTTGAATTATTGAGAAAAAAAAGTTATTTCTGTGTTTGTTGTTAGATGGCACTTGAAGCTTATAGTTTTAAGCAAGTTGATCCAAAAAGATTGCTTTTAATCGTATTGTGATAGCTGTCTTATCAGCGTGCACTTCAAAAGTCAAAATTGGTATGTTTTCATTCATTGATTGTAATATTGGTAATGAAATAAAATATGCAATATCTTTTGCAGATCATTCCTTTTTATCTTAAAAGTTAAAATTTGACTTGAACACTAACTGCATGTTCCTTTTGGGACTAGGCAAAAATTGTAAAAGCTTGATTGGTAAGTTTTCACCCATTTGCCATCTTCAGGAGATATTGCACCTTCTGATAAACATCTATTTCAGTTTTTACAGAATTGTCTTGATGAAAAAAAATTTTCAATTCCCTGGAAGACTGCCAAAGGCTTCTAAATCAGATCTTTGCTGAGGAGGATGAAAAGATTCAGGGGATTATGTAAATATCATCATCATCAGTCTTTTAACATCTGTCGTGGGACATTGTCCTTCCCCAGGATCTGCCACATTTCTCTATCATGGGCGTCGCAGAGCCAGTATTTTTCGATGCCAAAAAAATCCAAATAGTCTTATATTTTTTACTAAATGCACCAAACAATTTTTTCTGTTACCCAATTTTATTTGAAATACTTACCTGGATCTGCTGAACAAATTTTTTGCCATAAATGAATCCAGGGTAGCTATCAGTCAGGTAGCCTCTCCCCATTGCACTGTGTAGCATCAGAGGTATGCTCTGACACTTGTGGCAAAAACCAGTGAGACAATAATTATTGGACCTATACATGTTGTGTGTTGGGTCCAACATTAAACAAGCATTGTGTCACGTTTGAATTGTTTATTACAGTTTTAGTGGATAATGAGCTGAGAACATTTTCCTTACGTATTCTATTATGTTTTTGTTCTTTTATTATTTGTCATCCGAGGGTGATTGTTCACTTGATTTCTCTTTCTTTTGTGGATTTCATAGAGATTTGTTGTCCTAGGTAGATGTAATGGTCTACTTACCCCACTTTCGCATCTTCAATTTTGACGGTTATGTTATCCTCGATGTGATTGTTGCACATGACTTTACTGAAGTTCTTGTGTAGGCCGACTTTTTTGCTTTCTTTAGTTCATCTAGCATTAGTTGGAGGTCATGTAGGTTCTTTGCAAAAAGGATGATGTCATCTGCTAATCTGAGGTGCCTCAGATATTCGCCATCTATTTTGATTTCTCTGTTCACCCAGTCCAGGTTTCCTTGAGGCAGGCTATGAAGAGTTTGGGTGAGCTGGTATCACCTTGTCTTACTCTTTTTTGGAACTGGGAGGGTTCAGTCTTCATGTAGCCTAATAAAGGAGTTGCTGTGATTGTATATATGTTGCAGTACTTTAACGTATACAGGGTCTACACCTTGTAGAGTGATGGCTTTCATGACCATGGGAATTTCTACTGAGTCGAATGCCTTCTTGAAGTCTATAAATGCTACAGCGAGTGGCATTTTGTATTCTGCTTTCTCTTTCAGCTGATTCATTGAATGGTGATGGCCCATGGTTGAGTAACTTCTAAATCCAGCATGTTCCCATGGTTGGATTTCATTTAGTGTTTTAGCTATCTGGTTGGTGATGATTTTTGTGAACAGTCTACAGATGCAGTTGAGTAGGCTTATAGTCCTGTAGTTGTTGAGGTCTTTGGGGTTTCATTTTTCATAAAGAAGCATCATGATTGCTGTGTTCCACTCTTTCAGGACTTTACTCTGTTTTAGACACAAGTTGAATCGAATAACTAGCTTTTTGTTGATGATTTACCAGCTTTTTTGAGTAGATTGATGGTGATGTTATCTGGTCCAGGGGCTTTTCCTTTTTTTGTTTGTTTGATAGTTTGCTTTACTTCCCATGGTGTAACTTTGGGGAAGTCCTCAAACTGATTGTCAGCACCTTGTGTATTCTAGTCATTATGCTGTCCGTGTTTTGAAGAGTAGAGTTCCCGGTAAAATTCTTGGGTGCATTCAACAATTCTGTCCCTGTCTGTTGTTATGTCTCCATTAGCTTCAAGTATGCTAGTTATTTGTTTATGTCCTATATTGAGAGCTCCGTTTATTGCTTTAAAGTTTTAAAACCCCAGGGTTTTTCGAGAGGGGTTTTGATAATTGCTGTCGTATACGTTCTTTTGTCTTCTCTTGGTTCCTTTTTTGATTGTTCAGTTCGGTCTCCTCTATTTTTCCCTTGTTGGTGGTTTGAGGTTCCTGCGCTTTTTAATGAGTTCCTTGGTTTTGTCTGAGATTTTACTAATGGTCTGTGTGTTTTTGGTTTAAACTTTGTGGCAGCTTCTATTAGAGAGGTTGTTATTTTGCTGTGGAGTTTGTTGATATAGGTGTTGTTTTCATTGGTAAGGATTTTATATCTGTTTTTCAATTCTAGCTTGAAGGGTTGGGTGAGTTTCTTTGGTACGTTTGGTGGTTGCGGTTTGGTGTGGAACATTTTTCAGCGTTCTTTATTGGTGTCTATTTGCGTCTTACAGCTTACCATTCTATGGTCACTTCCTATGTTTACTTTGTTTAGAATTTGAATATCTTTGATGGAGATGCTTCTGTCTGTTAGGTTGTAGTCTATTTCGTTTTTGGTTTTGTGATTAGGGCTCTTCCAAGTCCATTTTCTATTGCATTTCTTCTTGAAGAATGTATTCATGATCTTGAAGTTGTTTGCATTTGCAAAGTTTACAAGATCTTTACCTCTTTCATTTTGTCTTTTGTACCTAGATTTTCCTACGCATCTTTCATCTCCTTGTCCTACCTGTGCATTAAAATCTCCCATGATGATATTGAAGTATTTTTTGGTATCTTGTAATAGGGAGTTCAAGTCATCATAAAAGTTGTTTATCTCTTCTTTGGATTATTGTGAAGTGGGAGCATAGACTTGGATGACATTTAGCTTGTATCTCTTTGAGAGTTGTATCGTGACACTGGCTATGCGGTCTGAGATAGCTTTGAAACCACATCTTTTAGGTCTTTATTGATGAGAAAGCCTACTCCACTTCACTTCGTTTTACCTTCTCTCATCTGTAATTGTAGAGATGTTTGCTTTTCAGTTCTATTTGTTCTTCTCCCGGTTTTCTCATTTCACTAATACTGATGATGTCCTACTTGATGTTTTTGATTTTGCTTTCTAGATAGGTCAGGTGAGAGTTTATTGTGGGTGTTCTGATGTTGTAGATGCTAATGTATAATGTTGTTCTCTTGGTGAGGATTTTTGGGTTTGGGTTTTGTTGGGGTGTTCGCTGTTTGAGCACATCACTCCCAATCGAGGCAAGTGATGCGACTTGGCCTTTTGGAACTGATGACCCAGCAGGAATGGGCATTTTCCTGGTGTAGTGTTTGGATAGTCTTCATCCTATGTTTTTCACATGGTCTATCCGGATAAACCAGCCCAGCCTCCATCCTATCTTGGCCTATTTGCGTCTACAACGGGGCCCAGCTTTGTGCTAGTGGAATACTAACATGTTTGATGGATTTATATAGTTTTTGTTCAGCCAGATGGGTAGTTCAAGCTTGAACATACTTCTCCCTTATACATAGAGTTTTTAACTTAGTTTAAGTCCACAGACAATGAAATGGATGAATAAACAGATGAGTGAATTAAATATGAAAAATATTTACTTTTTTTACTTATCTGGTTTGATTACTTCTTGCTGCAGACTTGAGGGTTTCATTTAACAGTTGAAAAAATTTGATTTTTCTTTTTACCTTGCTGAAGAGTTCTAATCATTTGATTTTATGGCCAGTCTAGCTCTGGACGGTGGGGGGGGGGGAACGAAGGGTGGCTTTCCTCTTTTTTTTTAGTCTGTTTTAGTTTGATTTTTATTTTGGATGCTTAATGGTAGCATAAAACTGTTTAATGTCCATTAGCTCCACTTCAACTCCAAAGAGGGTCATTTTTATTCTTGAAAACTCAATAAAGGAGCACAAATTCAGTAATTGATAGATAAGTTTATAACAGTATGCCAAAAATGGAACATCTTTTAAACCAAAAAATTGTTTGTGTGGCATAGCATTGATTAAGGTTGATAGTAACCATCTAATGGAATGTAAGGCATCAGGTGGTACCAGTTCCCACTGTTAATCATGAAGGTTTTTTTATTTCAAAGCTAGCTTAACATCCTTCCATATGTTACTGTTGTGCCTTTCGACCTGACCATTTCCTATTGGATGATATGCTTTTGAAGCTATACCTTTTACTTATAAGATCTGCCTTTATTTCTCCAGATGAAAGGGTCATACCTCTGTGTAAATATAACTAGGCAACCCATATTTGAATATATCAAAATAAATAATTGGTTCAGACATTTTATCATTATCTGTAGAAAATGGTGAAATTTTAGTATATATAGAATGGGGCATTCAAGTAATTCCAAGAATACATAGTCCTTGCTGCAGATCACTAAGTGTTGATGATTGCACTGATTGAAAACTTGATGGTACTTGATTGAATAACTGAAGGCAGACAGTTCAGTTCTCCATTCTTAGATTTTAGTTTTTGGTGTTTCTTCAATTGTCAAGCATGAAAACCACTGAGTGTTGATCTGTAAGAAAATGACTACATTTCCCAACAGGCTCGATAATCACTGTTGCCTCTTTTTCAGCAGGAGGATAGTTTAATTCACTTCCCTGCTAAATATGAGACATCAAAGCTATTGGTCTTCCTTCTTGATTCAAAGTTGCCGAAATAGCTACATGAGATGCATCAGATTCCGCCACAAAAGGAAGGTCTCTGTTGAAATGAATTGTTATTTCTCAGGAAATATATACATGTATTTTAGTACTATTTGTATATAAACTTGAGTCACATATAACAGTAGAACACATGTGCAGGAAATAATAAAAGAGACATTTTTCTTTTAAATACAAACATCTAATTATGAACAAAATGCGTTTGAGAAGTCAAAAGGAAACCTGCATGTTATTGATACAGTACATCAGTAATACAAAATGATTTTATTTCATCACAAAGCAAAATGTTTGCGATTTGCCACAAAGTAGAATGTTCAATATGAGTTGATTATATTGTGATAAAAGATAAAAGTACTCACTTATCTACTAAGCTTTAATCGACTCATTATATACGAAACATTAATCACATTAAAGATACATGAGGGAGGCAATAGCAATTCACAATCTATTTATACATCAATATCATTATACATAAGGAGATAATTGAGTAGATCAGTTAACATCTTATGTCAAGGTAATTACTGATAATTATTGAGCATTTCTTTGTTTTCTTTTCCTCATGAATACTCATTGGAAATAATTCCATTTCAATTTTAGAAAAATATTTTTCAGTGCATATAAATCCTTGTGTTCATAAGACCAATAGTTCTATGTTTTTCCTTCTATCACTATTTTGTATTAATCAGGAAAATGAATATCATACAGAACCATTCATTTTTTTTTTGTGTATGCATTTCTTTTACATTTTATCTATTTGTTACCTGTTTGTATCTGTTGGAAAAAAACAAAGCTGCTTTTACTCCTATGTGTGATTTACTCTTCTATTTTTATTATTTCAGCCTGAGCTAAAGAAATTGCTGGCTGTAACAAGTCGGCTAACAGCCCATAAAAAATGTTATATGGGTGAACCATCATCGTGACACTGGCTGGATGTGTCCCCATGTCTGAGCTGTTGCTGCCACCATTGTTGCTGCCCTCCTTCTATGCCATTTCACCACTTGCTGCTCACCTTGCCACTTCCACTGCTACAGCCACTTTCTTGGATGCTACGGCTGTTACCCCCACCACCATTTCTGCTGTTGATTTTTTTTGGTTCCATTGTATGCAGCGGACACCATCGTTGCTGTGACCACCACCTATGTACGGCATTGTGGGGTCACCGCTGCCTCCTCTTCCTTCTCCTCCTCTTGGCTGGCTGCTTGTTGCATCTCTCAGCTGTTGCTATGGTGACAGAAGTCAATAGCAGTGGGGAAAACTGGAAAGTGGAGTCCAGGAGCAGACGGAAGAAAAAGGAAAGATGTAAATTTTGTATGGGGCGATAAAGTGAGTAGCACCAGTGTATGAAGGACTTAGGGACATTGTACATTGTCCAGCTGGTGCTTTCTACTGCTGTACATTGCCTCGGATACATACACACATGCACAAAAATACACAATTGGTTGTGGTCTTGGCAGCTGACCACTCTTTCACACTGTATACTTTGCTCAGGTCTGGACAGAGGGACACATATTGAAACTTTTGTTGTGGTCTGGGCCCCTAAATCCATATATACATATCCCCAAATTTCTCCACCACACACACACACACACACACACACACACACTTGATTATCTTCACCCCAGATTATTGAGAAGCTGACTATATAAATATTGTTTAATATTCTTTTTTGTTCCAAAGGACTTAATCTATTGGATTAAAGAGATTTTCATCATCATTTTTGCTTTTCCTTTCTTTGGATTTTTTATTTTTTCTATAAGAAAGGTGCTAGCTAGAAATTGAGTGTCCCAATTTGTTGTAGAAATGATTATGGTTTTCTGTCTACATAGCATTGATATTTACTATTCAGTTTTCAAGAACAGTTTGTAATAAGCATTAGTGTGATATTTTATTTTTTTGATTGAGAAGAAAATGTTATCTTCAAAAGCTGATCACATATGAAAACTGGTATGTTGAAAGAAAACCTCATTGTCTTGAGAGCAAAAAAATCAAATTTATGCTAAAACAAAATTTAAACAATTTCTTTGAGTAATTGGTACATATATATGACTTTGGATGAATGAAAATTATTAATTATAATCTCTTTAATGTGAGAATTGGCATAGAGTAATAGTTATTCAGAGCAAGATAAAAGCATTGACTTACAGATAGAACTGAGTGGCCATCATCCACAATAAAATGGGAATCTTATTTAGTTAATGCAGTTAATGGGTTGATGAGCAAATCTGAATCTCAATATTGACAAAAATAATTTTTTCCACCAGCCTAAATTATACATTGTACGAAACATCTATAGCTGCTAAGGGGTAGTGTCAATACTTTGTTGTTGACAAGTTCTTTCATGTGTTTTACACTGATACCTCTACTGCTATTATCCTTATGTATACCATTGGGGACCTATAGCAGTAGTTTCTTGATTTTCTAGTCATCTTGAAAGCGCCGATAATTTAGTAACGGGTATTCCTAGTTGCTCAAGTATCAAATCCTATTACTATATACTATTTTTTAAATCTTTTATTCTTGAGTTACACTTACACTTTTATTAACTATATTTTGTATCTTGCATGATCATGCATCTTGATAGGTATTAAATTTGTACAAAAAAATCTAGCACTCTTGGTTACTGTAACACAATACTCTGAGATTAAAAGTTTAAAAATCCAACTTTGATGTGACACCTGTGCTGTAGAATTTTTAACCACTGGATCATGTTTTTGGAGGTGTAGGAAAGTGACTTTGGCAAGATGTATTGGATTGCTGGAAATTCAGAAGGGAAGATTTTTTGACTTGAGCTACTTACTGCAGAAATCAAAAAAGTTAGGGGTACGGAAAATGTATTTGCCCATATCTCATTTTCCAGCAGTGACAAATTATCTCTTTTCTCTTATTTAGGGTGTAAGCTTTGAAATGACATGTAATAGCCTTTAATTGAATGACTTTTTGGGTCAGGAGAGGTCAAAAGATCACAGAAAATTAGCTGTGCTATAAATCCAGCTCTTAAATCAAACACATTCTTAATTTGCCGCTTTGATAGTGGTATGTTTTTTATATTTGTTCTTTAAATCTCACTGATGCTCTAGGGAAAATTTGGTTAGAGTTAATATACATCTTGCCCCACTGTTACTTGCTGTATTTTGATGTACTTATCAGAAAATGACAATCATGAAATTCTGTATTTTGGATACATTCAGACATTTTGATCCTTGATTCATATTTTAATCAAATACTTTGAATGGCAAAATATTTACAAATGAGCACATGAGAAAACCATAATTAGAGTCATTGCCTATTGGTTCCAATCAGTGTGAGGGATCATGTTATACATCTATAGTGTAGAAACTGTTAATCATACTTATTTCAATGTAATACTGATGGTAAAATGTACTTCCAGTTTACTTCCATGACTTTATTTCAGATGCGAATGATAGTCACAGACCTTTGACTGTGAGGAACAAATAACTACTCTGTTACCAACCTTAGCATAAATATTTCTAAAGTACTGATGATAAAAGTCTAAAATACTGTAGATGATGCTTGTAAAGTTACTGATCCATCATGAACCAAACAATGTACTACAACAGTTTATCAGACTTTGTAAATTCAACTACATTTTATTGACAGTTTCATCATCATAATCTTTATCCCCATCCAATAGCCATCCACATTTGGCATGGTCCCTAACGAAGGTGCTGGCTATTATGCATGGAACACCTGCTTTATTACATGGGAAGACAATGTTGCTATGGCAGGTTTTGATAGGTTTTCTTGCATGAAAGGATATAATCTTTCATTTTCCACATACCCGCCATACTTAGCAGGTGAAAGAAGAACTGGGCAGTAAAGTGTGGCCAAGTTGACATAGACTCCTTTGAACATGAAAATAAAATGCATCTTCTGTTGGAGGCAGAGATTGCAGATCTGGAAGAGGTCCAAAATGTGTTACCGTACACAGTTTCCTCAGGTCACAGTAAATATCTGCCAATATTTTTGAATGAAATGAATAACCTCTCTATCTGTACCAGATTTATACGAGGCAAGGAACCTCACTGTCCATATGGCACAGTGAAATTTCAATAGTTTGGACAGAAATTAAAGCAAACATGTAGTAAAGTGGAAGAGGCAAGATTGTTTAAAAGAATGACCAACAATGGAGCTACCCATGACAAATACACAAAAACAATGCCATTCTTGACTTCTGTATAAAGAAATGGTCCTCATAGACTGTCCGCAGTCAGATGGTCATGACAAAATGATCAAAGACGACATAGACAAAGTGATAAAAATCAAGTTGACAGTGATAGATACAATGAAAGACCCATTATCAGATGCTGATGGTGCAAAGTGCAAAGCAACTTCGGTTAGCATCTATAAAACATGCCAGTTCCATTAATGCTGACAAAATCAATATGCTCAAAATAGCATTCCCAACTCAGCATAAAAGTGAAAAAAGAAATGGAATAGAGAGAAACAGGTTATACGTGGGGAAGGTTCTGTTACAAGGGCTCCTTGTTAAGTGATGAGGGAAGGATTGTTGCATTTAGTTATGAATGGCTGAATTACCCAGCTTCTTTGAACTAGACAAAGGTGAATTCTCAATGTGAAAAGGAACCAAATCAAGTTTTTTGAAGACTCTGCTGGATAAGGTTGTTGATTCATGGATGCCATTGAAAGAACTGCCTGTTGGTGGTGCATCCAAGACTGTTTATATTATTGGTACAATTGCATTCATACAATGTTCCAAGACCTGAGGAGCTATTTTGTTTGTACAACTCCTAGAGTGACACAAGAACAAAATCCTGAGTACGAAATCTGTTGACTGTTAGGAAGTACATTTCATTGATGATAAGTATGACTTTGGCCTAAAGAGGGATGAACCCCAAGGGTCATTTCTGCATATAAATCATTCTTATCAGACCCACATAACAAGGCAAATCTACTATCATTTCTGTCATCTATTGATCAAATGCTCCTTTAATCTTGTTCTAGGAATTCTGTCAGATGCCATTCATGATACGGAGAATGGAGCAATGGAAGACAACACAAGAATTTTTGCATGTGTTGCAAATAGTCCTGATGGAAGCATTGTGGTCGGGTAACTGAGGCAGATATCATTTTACTATCATGATACCATTTCCCCAGACTAATAAACAGTTTGGAGTAGTAG
>OY735205.1:41663180-41873180 GCA_963457665.1 Thysanoteuthis rhombus | reverse complement strand
GTAAATGCATGTATAAATATATGCAAGTTAATGCATATATATGTATATATATAATTATATATATGCATATTTATAGAAATAAGTATATATCTATATATATATATTTGCATATATATGTATGTATACATATATGTAATTATATATATATATGTATGCATGTATATTCTTTTATTATCTATGCAAGTATGTATATATATATATATATATATATATGAGTATGTATGTATATATATATGTATTTATACATATATATGCATGTATATATAAACGTATATACATATAGATATGTATGTATATATATTTAGGTATAAATATATAAGTATATACGTATATGAATATATATGTGTATATATGTATGTATATATATATGTGGGTATATATATATATACATGTATATATATATGTGTATATATATATATATATACATGTATATATATATGTGTATATATATATATATATACATGTATATATATATGTGTATATATATATATATATATATACACATATGTATGTGTATATATATATAAGTATACATATATATATATAAGTATGTATTTATATATAGATATGTATATATACATATGAAAACATATATACATACTTATGTATATATATATGTATATATGTATATACATGTATGTATATTCATTTGTTTATATAGCTATATATATATGTGTAAATGTATATGTATATTCATATGTTTATATATATCTATATATATAGGTGTATATGTATATGTATATTCATTTGTTTATATATATCTACATATATATGTGTATATGTATATGTATATTCATATGTATATATACATATGTATATATGTATTTATGTATATATATATTTATAAGTGGATACTTATATATATATTTGTATATATATATATATACATGCACATATATATATGTGTATATATGTGGATGTATACATATGTGTATATATATGGATATATGTACATGTTTGTATACATGGATATATATATATACATGGATATATATATATATATATATAGCTATTTGTATACACGTATATATAAATGCAGATATGTTTATATATTTCTCGAATGTATATATGTATATATGTATGTATTCATATATATCTGTAAATATATATGTATATACATAATCATATATGTGTTTATATATACATATATATGTAATTATATCAATACATATATAGATATGTGTAGATATATACATATGTTTATATATATATATGTTTATATATATATATGTATATATATATATAAGTGTAGATACATATATATGTTTATATATATATATGTGTATATATATATATATGTTCATATATATATATATGTGTATATATATTTATATGTTTATATATATATATATATGTGTGTAGATATATATATATGTGTATATATAAATATACGTATATATATATGTATATACATGTGTATATATATATATACATATATATATGTATATACGTATAATGATCGAGATATATATGTATATGTATTCATATAAAATTATATTTGTATGTATATGTATGTGTATATATATGTATATGTATGTGTATATATATGTATATGTATGTTTATACATATTATATGTATATAGATATGTTCATATTTTTATGTATATATATATGTATATATGTGTACGTATATATATATATGTATGCATATATATGTATATATGTGTACGTATATATATATATGTATGCATATATATGTATATATGTGTACGTATATATATATATGTATGCATATATATGTATATATATATATATATATGTCTCTATATACATGTTTATATATATGTATACATTTATAATTATATACATGTATCTATATGTATGTGTACATACATATATGTATACATGTATATGTTTATATGTATATATATATATGTATATGTATATATGTTTATATATATATATATATGTGTATATATGTATCTGTATTTATATGTATGTACATATATATATGTGTGTATATAAATGTATATATGTATATATACATATATATATAGGTATATATATGCATATGTATATATATATTTGTATATAAATATATGTATATATATACTTATATACATGTATATATGTATATGTATGTATTTATATATGCATATTTACATATATACATATGCACATGCATATATTCATATACGTATAGATTCATATATGTAAATATATGCATGTATGTATACATTTATTTGCTCATCTATGTATATAAGTATCTGTTTGCGTATATATATATATGTACATGTATATATACAGATATGAATATGTATGTTTTTATATACATATATATGCTCATATTGATGCTCATACATATGCATGGTTAAATTATAATTTTTCTTCAGATGTATATATTCATGTGAATATCTATGTGCATATACATATGGATACGTATATATATATATATATATATGTATATATGTATATATATATATATATATATATATATATATATATGTGCTTTTTTTTGGTATATCCATTTGTTTCTGTTTGTGTGTACATGTACGTGTATGAATATGCATATATACGTATATAAATTTTTTTAGACATATGTATGTATTTACATATTTTTGTATACATACACACATTTATAAATATAGATGCATATCAATATATATATATAAGCATATTCATGTGTGTGTGTCTCTATTAGCACAATTGGATGCTTATGCATTTATGCATATTTTTATTAATATATGAATATTTAATTACCTATATATATATGTATGTATCGTTTGTTCCTGCACATAATTGTATCCATATATTTTTATATATATTTATGTATATATGCATATGTATACATATGTCTAATCATATTCATACATACATTATTATATATTCATGTAAATATGTATGTACATATGTATTTATATATATGTATATATATGTTTTTATACATGCTCTTCCATATGAATAGAGCGGTATGGTTGATGGGAACATTACGGTAAAATTAATATATCGCTTAAATTCAGCTTCACTGACTGCAGATCCGTGCCCCGTGGTACCATATGGGATAATGGATTGTCTATAGCCACTCTGAAATGTTGTAATACAACGAAACAGTTATCGGTGGATGACACAATAATATATATATATATATATATATATATATATATATATATATATATATATATATATATATATATGCACATATATATATGTGTGTGTTTGTACGATAGTTTTTCGTATGTTTGTAGACCTAGAAGTGAGATGTGTTTTCATGTCACAAAAGTTTAGCAGATAGGTGTTCGGTTGTCTTTAATGATTTAGCATTACTCAAACATGCGTTTTTATCTCGTCGTATTTGGTATCTCCACTGAATATGCCTCAAGAGAGGGCTTGAAAAATATATCTTCTAAGCATTTTTGTGGTTTGGTTTTCTATTATCCATACGAGTAAAATTTCAACGTGAACTCTACCATATTCCAGTATACATATCCTTTTGTTTTCCATAAATCATTATCCCAGGACCCTCATTTGAAGGGTAAATACCGAAGGAGATTTTTAATTTCAATATAATTGCGTTGAAGGATGGATAATAAATTTGATGTGATGTGTTTTTTTTTTCAAAGAGATATAATTGGTTTTTCAGTCATATTTATGTATTTGATTTGGATCCTTCACACGTTTTTAATGCTTTTCACTTATATTTTATAGTAATGTGGACGACGTGGTATGGAACACCTTATTGACTAATTGATAAGTTACATGTCCAATTACTATATGAAATGTTTAACATAGCATATCGTCATAATTTCATATTTGTCCATACGATATTGAATTTCAGTAGTATCTCATTATTTAGGTTATGGTAGAATTGATTAATTTTTGGGGCTGATCCATGCACAATTACCCCAATGACAATGGTGTTCATAGATATTTAAACAAACCCTGTTACGATAAAATGAATGTCATAATGTATGTTTTGAATCAGAAGAACGACCTGCAAAATTTTTATTTCATTTTATTGCAGTTGAAAATAAAAGCCCCATTGAAATTAAATTCAAATGGAAAGAGCCAAGAAGAAGAGAAAGAATTGTCCTTATGATATAACACTCCTTCATAATTTTTATGGTTGAAATCATTTTCAGATTTTGACGTTATCCAATCGTAATAATAACAATGACAGTCTTATTCCTTACATGGCTTTCCCTCGTGCACTTTAAAGATGCACACGTTGTTCTTTTCCGTGAGGATAGCTAGATACTTGGAGTCCGGTGTAAATTGCAAATTGACTGTCCGTGATCGTAGCTGAATACTGAAAAGTTCTTGGTTGTTGCAAGTGGACCAGAGCTTGAGGACATTGTGAACGCAGGATGATGACACATACTTGTTGTTTGGGGACACAGCAACTTGGCAAACCTGGACAGATGAAAAAATAAGTATTCTATTATTTATGATATAGTTTCTTGAATATTTTGAAAACGTGTGATTTTTTTGCCATAAGCAAATTCATGTGCTTTTTTAAATTTATATAAAAGCGTAGTGCCGAAGGATTAGGAAAAATGTATTCCAATTTTTCAACCACCGACTTGTGTATTTTGTGGTAAAAATGAGCAAAAGCATCTAAATGAGCTTTGTCTATAATTGAAAACTTTCGACTCAAAATTCGTCAATAAATGTGAAATATAACTAGAAATAAGTCATGACCGTTGGTTACTACCGGACACCTCCATTTTAGGAGCAAAATAGAAAAAAAAGCTTCTTTTTTATTCATATCTGAATAACTTGTCATGTTTTTGACTGAAAATTTATCAATCTACGATTAGGAATGACACAAAACCGTTTGTCACAACAGGAAAGTTCTTTTTTGGGCCTAAAAGAATAAAAACATCGAAATTTGGCTTCTTTTTCTCATCACTTAAAAATGCATCATTATTTATGACTGAAAAGTTACCAAAAATGTAATCCCTGATGAGAAACAGCGTGACTGTTGATTAATGGGAAAAGATTTAGGATTTGGGATCTCAAATGAATAATGCGATGGATATTGGTGAGACGAAGGATTTCTTTCTTCCTTGCGATTTGAAGTTGGCGCCGGCACTGTAGATGTATAGGTGGAAAGGATGATGTACAACGAGAATGCGCACCAAGTATGAACTTTGATGCGGGGATGAAACAAAGTGAAAAGAACACATACAAGTATTTTGGCTATACAAATAAGACGTACATTCAATACAAGGAAATAATAGGCGAATGAACAGGAAGTACGTATAAAGATGACACAAATCTGATCAATCGTGTGAAGAAATGAGAAGAAAGGAGATAAAAAAGGTGGGAACTTTCTTGTCTTGATAGTATTGGCGTCGGTGTCGAAGCGGAGCTGGATTTTCATATGGCTTGAATCGCTCCAGGGTAATACATGGAATCTGGGTTCAGTGTGCGAGCCAAACTGCCAAGTATGTGAGTTAACTCGAGCGCTATTCTCTGATGCTCGATAGACAGACCATAATAGACAGCGAACATGGAGTTTTATCCGTGCTCGTTTCCTGAAGTAAAGACGTTTAGGAAAGATTATCGTGATTATTGGATAGTAAAAAAGCCTTGCCATTTCATTCACGAGAGTGAGAGGTGTATACGCATCTGGAACAGGTGATAAAGATAAGGTGGCGTAGCTGCGCGTATGAGCAAGGCCTCGACATCGGTGAAGTGAAATGGGCAAAGTTTATACAGAGATAGGTCACGATGGGAAAATGGTTAAGATCGGATCGGCCGGTGGGTCGTCGAAATGATAACGATCTTAGGGGGAAGGAAAGAGAGAGAAAGAGTAGCCGACAACAAGTGCCGAGGCCAGATACACAACCAGCTTGGGTTGTTGGCGCTTGTGAACATTGGACCAAGTGTATCCAGGGTTTTTATAAGGGTCGTCGTCGGAAATGACGTTTCCGATATCTAGCTAAAAGAAGAGTTTCTTAACGGAAAGAACAGGGGGGGGCACTATCAATTGGTAAGTGCCGACTCTAGCATAAGAGTTACATTGTAAATAGAACTCTTTTTGTAATACAATGAAAAATTTATCTTCTAAAAACTAACAAATATCTGGATGGCTGTAGAAAAAAATTGTTCAGAAGAATTTGTATCACCAAAAAACATGTAGAAAAGTTTTGAACAATTTTTACTTCTCGGGAAACCTCCGAGTGGATACTAATAACTGAAGTAATAGAATATAGAATATGAAAAGGTGTTGATAGAATCATAAATTGAAATCGTCTTCATCAGAATCATTGTCTTCCATCACCATCTCTGTGTCATCCTTTTCCTATAAGAGCAGCCATTATAAAAACACATACTGATGCAAGTAAGACGGTTCTTTCGACACAAGCTGTTATGCATCCACAAAAAACTTAATTCAATGATAACTTCTGGCCCTGGAAGTTCATCTGTCATGATCGCATCAAACAGATTCTCGACTGCCTTTCAGTTAAAAGACTCTGGGTTTGGAATTTCAGGCATTGCTATGTTTGAATTAGGCCAACTTTGCCGATGTAATTTGGCCACAAAATCCTAAACAGGGTTTCTGCAGTAAAGATTAGAATGCATTTTCCTAACCTTCAAACATCAAGCTTTCACAAAAGTAAATGAGTTTGCTTGCAATTCGAGTCCAATATTCTTAGAATATGGCCTGCACTATAGGACTGAAGTTGATTGATCAAGCTTATTACTAGATAGAGAGGGACAGCATAGCTAACATATTGTTCATTTTTGGACATAGGCTCCATATTTGGTACATATATAGCTTGATATATTTGGGAAATATCTCGATATTTGGCCATTGCAGTTTGATATTCTAATGACCATGGCATTTCCTATTTACCATAGAACATTTTGGGCACACCAAGCTACTCTTTCCATGTTTTCAACGCCACTAATAATTCTGAGCTTCAATCCAAGTCGGGAGCTGGAGGTGACTTTGGTTTTACCACAGTAACATAACAATCCTAACCTAACTTGGAGAACTCTTCACCTTCTTCTTTCGTCATCTTAAACCAAACCGATATATAAGAATAGCCCTCCCTTACCGTGATTTGAAATCATGACTTGGTGATCAGAAGGCGGTTCACTAACCGATTGAGCCAAACATGGGATCTTACAGTCAGCTGGTACGTTCTCCCGTACGTAAGCAGTGTTCTGGGCACGGAAGTGAAGTCTTTTTGCGCCTGAAACTCTTTGTGCAACCATTTTTGCAGCTACTGGAGATTGGCTCATGGCAGAATGATGATGCTTGTGGCCACGTCGTCTAATGGGGTGCAAACATTCTTTCTATCTTCACTAATCCTCTGTCAGTTCTTGGTGGCAGCACATAGTCTGGTACCGGTGTCTTCTAGAGCAGATCGGGTAGGCGAGATTTGCTTCACAAACTTTTGCCTTGGAGAGAGATTTCCTTCCTGCATAGGCCACTTTGGTGCAATAGCTGGTTCTATCAACTAGAAGTATGGCGAATCTCTGTTAATCTGGTATCTCCTTTGGTTCATTTGCCAGCATCATTTGAGCATCTATCAGTCCCGGCTGTGAATTCCAAGTTGACCATGCTGTCCCATTTCTATTTCCAGCTAAGCTAGATAAGTGTTGCAGCCTGTTAAAGCGTGGAACATTGAAAGCAAACATGACATATTTGGTTCGAAGGACGGAAATATATTGCTGCCATGTAGCGAATTCTCTTGTCAGATCTCAATGATAGCCTCACTTAACATCTAGTTTGTAATTGGTGTGGTTTAGAGTGAAGACCACCATCAGTGTGTGAATAATGCAAAAAAGTATCCAGAAGTAGCCATGCTGTGTGGCATGGGATACATGCAGTACTACACGACTATTAGCTTCTACATGGATGCATGGGACCAAGGTGTGGAGATCTTGGAGTAGCTGTGCGTTGAACAGCCCTTTTTCATCGTTGAGGACAAACTCCTTGACTCTCATACAGAACACTTGAAGGAGGATCTTGAACAGAAAACTGAATAGTTCTGTCTTGTTGCTGTCAACCCACAGAAGGATCTACCAGTTTCCTGATAGGACAGTTTTCCTAACCAAAGGAATAGTTTCAACCGGCTGTAGTACATAGTGTTATCTTCGTTCTCTTCACCAGACATTCCTTTGTGGAATATCGGAACTTGTATTCGCCAATCTTCCATGCTTTTTCGACAGTCTCCACTGCTGATGTATCTGCAATCTCTTTGTTGTTAAGAAGAAGCAGGTATTCGCTCCCATCTTTAAATGGGTAACCCAGTTCTTCCATTACATTGATGGGTGAGCAGAATCTTCTACATACTTGGTGTCTGGTCAGGAAAGAACGCCTCATCTCGTCTTCCTATTAGCTGGTGTGCATCTTCAAAGTCCTCAGCTCTACCACTCCAGGCCCAGCTACCATCCACCGTTGTAGGACACTAGTTTTTTCTATGAGCCCCCATATTGACATATGCTTGACCTAAAGGACACACTCCTGAATGGCGAAATTGCCAGCATTTAATTTTCTAGTAACATCTAGGTGTCCTGTTGGTAATTCAATCATATCATGGAGATAAATTTGAGATCCAGCGAGCTTAACTGGTATGTTTGAAATCAGAAAACTTGAGGTAGATTTCTGTCAGCCTTGAGGTACATGTTGTCTGAAGAGAAACAGAGGCATATCCGAGATCAGCAGATCACAATCTACGTTTAAAATCGGATTTTACAGAAAGGAATTGTTGATTCCGGGTTCACATGAAAAAAAAATCGTTGATAAAGACATTTTTGAGGGCGATAATGCACCAGTACTAAGGAACAAAGTTAATAAAATCAGCGGTCAGAAAAATTCCATTGGAGAAATTTGCACTTTTTTACTTTAAATTTTACGTGCTCCCAATTCATTAGACCATGAAACCTCCCAGAAAATATGAGAAGAGAAGAGGTAGTGAAAGGTTGGTGCTTTTTTTGTCTTGATAGTACTGGCGTCAGTGTCGAAGCGGAGTTGTGTGAACTGCTCGGATTCCGTATGGCTTGAATCGCTCCAAGATAATGCGTGGGTTCCGGGTTCAGCGTGCGAGCCAAACTGCCAAGTAAGTGAGTTAACTCGGGGGCTATTCTCTGGTGCTGAGAGACTCTCGACAGACATTTATCCATGTGTATGTAAAGAAGTTCAGGAAAGATTATCGTGACTATCGGATAGTGAAAAGCCTTGCCATTTCATTCACGAGAGATACACGTTTGAAGCGACGAAGACACGGTGGCGTAGCTGTGTAGCTGTCATAAGTGTGAGGCTCGATATCAGTGAAGTGAAATGGACAAAGTTAGTACAGAGATAGGTCACGGTGGAAAATGGTTAAGATCGGATCGGCCAGTGGGTCGGCGAAATGATAACGATCTTAGGGAGAAGGAAAGAAAGTGGAAGAGTAGCCGGCTGTAAAGGCCGGGGCCAGATGTATGACCAGGTAGGGTTTGTGGTACCAATGAGCATTGGACAATGTGCGTCCAGGGGTTTCATAGGGGTCGTCATTGGAAATAACGTATTTGATGTTTAGCTAAAAGAAGAGTTTCGTATTTGATTCCTAACTAAAAGAATAGGGGATGCAACAAGCTCTTGTTGATTGAAATAAATTTGCTTCCAGGATTTTTGTTTTAGCTTTGGAATTAAAAAAAAATACAGAAAATGAAAACCAAGATATATTTTAAATCAACATATTACAACTAGCAGGAAACCCAGTTAATAATCAACAATAAACCCAGTCTCAAAAAACTTCAAGCATCATAGCAGCCTGAAAAAAATCAACATTGGATATATGATATGAGTGCATTCAAATAAGAATATTTTCACACACAATTATTCACGAAAAGAAATGAATGATTCTTATTTTTAGGATGATTTCATGGTTCTGATCGTTCCGATTAAGGAAAGGGTTGTGCAAAGAATGTTGGGAGAGACGAGGGATTAGGTCTCCTTGCTGGTTTGATGTTGGCAGCAACTTCACTGGAGATATGGAAGGAGAAAGGGAGATGTACGAAGAGGATGCGCGCCAAGTATGAACTTGAACGCAGAAATGAAACGAAGTGAAAAAAACACATACAAGTATCTGGGTGGACAAATAAGATGTACATTTAATACAAGGACATAAATGACAAATGATGAATGAAGATGGAATACGTATGAGAATAACATAAATCTGATTTATCGCGTTAAGAGATCAGAAGTGATAGTGATAGGTGCGAGCTTTCTTGTCGTTAATGGTACCGTCGTCGGAGTCAAAGCTGAGTTGTCTGAACTGCCTGTGAATCTGTATGGCTTGGGTCGTACAAAGGGATATATGGAAACCGGGTTCGGTGTGCGAGCCAGACTGCCAAGTGTGCGTTGACTTGGGGGCTACCCTCTGACATTGATAGACACTCGACGTATCTAATTCCAAACTGAAAGAATAGGAGGCGCTACACTATAAACTTAGTCATTCAAGTTTAACATAAAATGAATGCTTCTATATACTTGACACCCAGGCCTATAAAACATAGATATTATATATTATATATATGATAGACTCACACAGACAAACAAACACACGCACACACACACACACACACACACACACACACACACACACACACACACATATGTATAAACGATAGGGAACGAGGCACACTCAGGAGTAACAGTGTATTGAGACCATGTTTGATAATTAATTACTCAATAAATGAATTAATTGGTGTGCTATACATGTTTCAGGAGGTATTCGCATCTTCAGAAGCGTGTGGTGTGTGTATCATTCAGTGATTAAAAGGTTTCAGCAGGAAAAAAATTCAGCATCAGATATCTTACTTTGGAAGCAAAAATGGGAATAAGGAAAAGGATTCTGTTCAGGTCATCACGATGTGTGCAACTTTGTTCTCTACGTGGTGACTTATGTATTGTAATTTACAACTATTGCTCTCTAGGAGGCTTGTAATATTTCTGCTATGTCAGAGATATGGTATAAGTAGAAAGTCTAGTTAATGGTACAACTAGTAAATGTATTGGTGTACTTAAGCTGGTTTCAGCATAAACTATTTTGTTGCGCGGTTTACAAAATTTAGTCGTTTTAGAGACGTTGTTATTTGAGACTTTATTGTTTATAGTAGTGCTGGTGCTAATCATATCTTTGATGTTTTGGGGTCTCCGGTAGGCGATGACACATGGTTCTACTAATATTTCTTTGAGTTCTGTTTTGAGTGCGAGAATATTCAATCTCTTTTTGATTATAAGGTTGGAATGTGTTGCTGAAGGTGTTTTTATGTGGTATGCAGTCTGGTTAATTTTTTTTAGAGGGTGTAAGGGTTTCTTCTCTAGGGATTCGTAACGGACTTTTTTATTTGGTCACTTATATCTTCGATTGGATATCCTCGTTTAGTGGAATATTGTAGTTCGCTGTTGATGTCTTTGTCGAGTTCACTATCCGTAGAGCTAATTCTCCTAATTCTAAGTGCTTGTGAAAATGGTAGTTTTTCTTTCAGGTGTTTGGGGTGGGCGGATTTATCGTGAAGGTAGTCTTGAGTGTCTCTGGTTTTAGTCTAGAGCATGCTTAGAAGGTTTCTATTAGTATCTAGGTATAAGCAGGTGTCTAGGAACGCTATGAAGTCAGTAGATATCATATAATCAAATTTAATCGAATCCTGTGTACAGTTTGTGTGCAATGAATTTCTTTTGTTCGACTTCATCCCCTACGTATATAAAAAGAATGTCACTTATATATCTGATGAAGAAGATGCAGTCTATCTCCACGCATACGTAGGTTTCTTTGAATTTAGCTATGAAGATGTTAGCTCAGGAGGGGGCTGCTACTGTATCCATGGCACAGCCTTTCATCAGGAGAAAATATCTATAATTAAAGTTAAAGCTATTAAGTGTCAAAATGTATTGTATGAGGGTGGTAATTGTTTCAGTTCGGGGTTCTTTGGTTGTTCTATTGTTAAGGGCTTCTTTGAGGACTACAATGTATTCATATACAACCATTAGGCTACGCAAGGACTCTGAACCGTTCCAGCTCCAAAAAGGAGTAAGACAAGGTGATACCAGCTCACCCAAACTCTTTACTGCCTGCCTTGAAATGATCTTCTGGACCATAGAGATTTGCAGACGACATCATCCTTTTCACAGACAACCTACACGACCTCCAACTAATGCTAGAGGATCTAAACGAAGAAAGCAAAAAAGTCGGCCTACACATGAACTTCAGTAAAACGAAAAACATGTGCAATAATCATGTTGAGAATAAGAACATAACTGTCAAGATAGAAGATGCAAAACTCAGCAAGGTAGACCACTACATCTTCCTAGCACAACAAATCTCCATGAGACCCTCAAAAGAGGAAGAAATCAAGTGAAGAATCACTTTGGGATGGCAAAAAAAGAAGAGTATTCAACCAATGCATTCTTCCGATGGTCACTTATGGAGCTGAAATATGGAGCCTAACCAAGAGACAGACCTGCAAGCTGAGAAGTATGCAACGTGCACATGAGAGAACCTTACATGGAGAGATCACAAGACAGTACAGTATATAAGGAAGAAAATGGGTGTCCGTGACATCATAGAAACTATTAAAAAACTCAAATGGCAATGGACAGGCCATGTTGCAAGAATGAGAGACAACCGATGGACGTGTTCCCCAGAGATCACATAAGAAAACGAGGCCGACAGAACACAAGATGGAGAGATGAACTGGACAGATTCAGGAAATCCTGGCTTCGTGACACCCATGATTGAGAATTATGGCGAATCCTGGGTAAGGTCTATGTCCAACGACGGACGTTAAAAGATTGATGATGATGATGATGATGATGATGATAAAAATTTAAAGCCCATAGTGACTAGAAGTGCCTTGTTTTGGATAGTTTTGATGTACTTGATTCTGTTCAAAAGGTCAGTCGTGTCTCGTATGTAGGATTCAACTTGTGTTGCCAAGGGTTGGACGTGGTGGTCTACATATCTTGATATTTTGGTGGTGTGGCAGTTGGTGGTGGTAATGACTGGTCTACCTGGGTTATTTGGTTTGTAGATTTCGAGAAGTAGCTAGCAGGTTTGGAGGAAATGGGTTTAAGTGTATCAAGTGTTTTCTTTTAATCTATAATATTGTTATTGTACATTGATAGGTAATAGATGTTATTATGTTTAAGTATTCACTGAAGGGATCATTAGCAAGTTCATTGTAAAATTCTGTGTAATTTAGTCGTGTGTTCCCTTCTAAGAGATATTCATCCACCACCTAAATGACTATCGCTGCCCCCAATTTGCTCTGATGATAATCAAGTCCGAATTGTTTTTGAGTTTGTAAAAAGAATATCGTTCTATAGTGATGAGGTTGTCGTGTGGCAAGAGTTGATTATTGGAGTTATCAATGTGGGCTTTAATGTCTTCCCTAACTGCTATCTATATAACAGTAGAATTTACAGTCTATGCCCGACAGAATGTGATAATTATGAAGACATTTGAGAGGAACTATATCAACTCCGGTATAAATGTTAACCGTGTAGCATATCGAAAAGAAAAATGAATGCTGTGCAAGACTCGAACCCGTGTCCATCAAGAAATTACCACTATAGCAAGGCAGGAATCTGAGAATGCATGTGCTAACCCTTCTCCATTCTGCATTGGAAATTTTGTTGAATGATGTTAAATGAGCTGATGAAGAAGTATTTTGGGGGGTGTATTCAGGATTTTTTCGCAGTCACCCCCCTGCATCGTAGCTATAAGTGGACAACACAATATTTCCAAAAGATATCAATGAATTTTGGCGAAATTTTGTGGAAAGGTGTGAAATTGACTGGAAGCAGTGTTCAAATTTTGGGGGGGAATCCAAAAATTTTCCACCGTCATCTTCCTTGCATCGTGGCTGTATGAACTCAATACAATTCATCCAGAAGTTCTCGATAAATTTCAGGGAACCCTCATGGAAGGCTTGGCAATGGGTTAAGGAGGAACTGCTTAATTTTTCAAGAAGATCTCCGAATTTTCCACATTCACATCACCAAGATCGTAGCTACATGCATACTATACCCAATTTCAGCGAAATATTCTAGATGGAAGGATAATAGGCAATGAAAGAATTGTAAACATTCTTGAGTGGATCCAGGTATCTTCCCTGCATCGTGGCTACATGTGCACCATGGAATATATTCTATTGAAGGGTTGTCAATACATTTTGGGATGGAATCAGGAATTATCTCCGGTTACCTCGACCTGCATCGCAGCTATTTGTGAACAATACGAAGTCTCAAAGAGAGTCAAAATGAAGTTCTGTCAAAATTTGTGTGTGTGCAATGGGCTAAGAATATAGTGTTTACATTTTAAAGGAGGCGTTTAAGAATTTTCCAGTCACCTACGCGGCCTGATAGCTATGAATACACAACACAATATCTCCTAAAGTTCTCTGTGAAATTTCATGGTAGGGTAGACAGTTGGCGGGGGGGGGGGTTAAAATTTTGGATGGATCCCAGAATTACTTTCTGCCACCTCCCCTGTATTGTAGCTCTATATACGCAGCACAATATCTCCAAATGTTCTCAAAAAATTTCAATGAAATTTTGTTGGAATTGGTGAATGAAGAATTGTTTACATTTAAGATGGGAGAATGCTAGAATCTTTTTCATTACAACCAAAATGTATTTCCATTAAAATGAACTACATTGAATCAATCATTTTCCTAAAACATTAATTTATTTTAGTCTTTGGGTGGTTCTATTTACAATGTATATATACTTCACAACGTACTGCATATTTCCGTCGTTTGAACGTATCAGAAGGTTCAAAGTATTATGATAAATACCTTTGATCTCATTGAGGAAAGAAAATTCATATACATGTATTTCGGGGGAAAGGGGTTCGATATATGATGAAACTAAGCTGCAAAATTAAACCTTCTCTTACTATCCTTCATGCCTAATTATTGCACGGAAGTATTTAAATGACACATTTTCACTTTATTTTTGTGGGTTGTATATTCATATATGTGTAGAGCCCCCTATTCTTTTAGTTGGGAATTAAATACGAAACTTTAATTATAGCTAGATATCAAAAGCTTTACTTCCTCCTCCGACCCCTATAAACCCCCTAGGCGCACATGGTCCAATGCTCATACATCTGGCCCCAGCCTTTACAGCCGGCTACACTTTCTCTCTCTTCCCTTCTCCCGAAGATCGTTATAATTTTGCCGACCCGCTGGCCAATCCGATCTTCACCATTTTTCCACTGTGACCTATCTCTGTACTAACTTTGCCCATTGCACTTCACCGATATCGAGCCTCACACATATGCACAACTACACAACCACGCAACTACGCCTCCGTGTCTTCACAATGTGCTATAAACGTGTATCACCTATCACTCTCATAGATGAAATGGCAAAGTCTTTTTACTATTCGAATGTCACTATAATATTTCCCGAACTTCTTTACTTCGGGAGACATGCATGGATATGTATATATATACGTAAATATATATATATATATATATATATATATATATATATATATATATATATATATATATATATATATATATATATAGTACACGTGGTACAAATCAGGCTAGCAGTACAACAATAATATAATATAAAGCCACTTCTGATATCTAATGGATTGCTCGATACATACAACTTTTTACTATTGAAGTCAAGTTGTTTTTGAGCAGAGCTAGAAATAAATCGTATAACATGAATTCGCTACATGAACTTGCTCACGTTTCTGTCCTTTATGGCGAATGATTTCTGCCAAACAAATCCTTTTTTTCATGAGATTTTTGGTATCTTTTGAGTTCGCTTTTATTTTTGAGCTCTTTGCCTCAAAAACACCGGTGACTTCTATTAGGGGGGGGGGGTTGTTATGTATATACATATATATATAGGTATATATATTTATACACTCGTATATATATATATATATATATATATATATATATATATATATATATATATATATATATATATATATATATATGTGCATATATGTTTGTATATATATATGTATATGTTGGGATATATGCCTATATATTATGTATGCATACATGTATGTATACATACGTATATGTACGTATATAATATGGATATGTATATATATATACATATATATATATATATATATATATATATATATATGGATATATATGTGTGTATATATGTGTATATATGTATGTATATACATATCTATGAATGTATACATGCATGTATATTCATGTATGTATATATGTATGTTTATACATACATATATGTATGTATATGTACATGTATATACATAAGTATTCTTTGTGAAATCCACAAAATAAGAAAAAATCAACCGGAGAATCATCCTCGGATGGCAAGCTTCCGGCAAAGCAAGCTTAACCTTCAAAACAAGACGATCCCAATAATCCTAAAAAGAAGAGTATAGAACCAATGCATCCTCCCGATAGTCACTTTTTGAGCTGAAACAAGGGACATAACCAAGAGACAAATCTGCAAACTGAGAAGCATGCAACGTGCGCGTGAGAGAATCATGCTCAACTTTACATGAAGAGATCACGAGACAATACAATATATCAGGAAGAAAACGGAGGTTGGAGTCATCATAGAATCTACTAGAAAACTCAAATGGCAATGGCTGGTCACGTTGCAAGAATGAAAAATAATCGAGGGACATCAATACTCACAACATGGATCCCCCAAAGACCACATGCGAATCCGAGACCGATAAAAAAGATGGAAAGATGAACTAGACAGACGTTAAGAGTCTGATGATGATACATATATATATATATATATATATATATATATATATATATATATATATATATATATATATATATATATATAATATATATATATATATATATATATATATATACATATGGATACTGCGGATAGTCAAGAAATTCCAGGATATCTATCAAAATGTAATGATCTCTCTCTCATCTAACTATCAACTTTTCCAGGAAATTCCATTGAAATTAATTGAGAACCGATTAGTATCGTCTGAACAGATATTAACTTTTGCTGATATCATGAGGTGTGGATGTATAGTAGATTTATCTGGAGTTATTATATGGATTGATAAATGCTTCTTCAGATACTATAAGAACATTTTTCGATATTCATTGTGGTGTCACCATCTCTGATAGCTTCACGTAGGACCATACCGCCTTGGTCCGCCACCGTTTACAAGTATACTATTTGAAATTCAGCACCATATGAATAATCATTGTGAAGCACTAAAAATATTCTAGCAAGCTTTGGATACTTAGCTTTTTTGATGCATCCACACACATCCCTACAAGAGTATCTTCGATTTTCAGCATATGGTAGCTCGTACATCTTCATCGTGTTCAGAGAACTTGGAGAATAAAACTAGATCGAGTAGTTCCCCTCAGTAACGTCATGGATGGAGGTTCAAATTAATTGAGAATTACTATATGGAACCAGCCCTAGACATTATGGATAATTGAAATTACATCATCCAGAGAATAAAAACATTCTCTGATGATGTCATGAAAATTATAAGAACAATATGATCTTATCGGATATTTTAAAAAAATTATTATTGGTACTCTGAAAATTCTATTAGTACAGGCATCCTCTAATATATTGCAGTTTGCGATACCAAGGATCCTAATGTTATATTGCTTGAGGTGTTCCCGATATAGCACCGTTTGCAATACATACATATTGTACAGTTGAAAGATATCTAATAATTTGGCATGCCCGGATAAAACGTGGTTTACAATACATATATATAATTAGGAAATGAATATATGATCCGACAGGAAGATAATGAATTGCGTTATATTACATCAAAACGTTAAACAGGTAATGCAAAGCCCTAAATAACTGTTTGCATTACTGGCGACTATTTAGCTCGCTGGTAAGAGCAACACGGCTACCCAATCGATGGTAGGTTCGATTCCAGTTGCAGCCCCATTTTATTTGATTGTTTATTTCATTCATGTTTTCTACATAAACCGTATAACGACAGGAGATCATTTCAAATAAGAGTTTCAATATGATTTATCGTAATTTATAATCACAAATATGTTGAATGTGAATATTTTCAGTCCGTAAGTAAAAGAATTCTTGCATTGTAGTAATTGCAGTTGGAATGGGACGCATCTCTGGACTAATGTGTTTGTTGATATATTGAATCAAAAATGTATCGGCTCACATTGTCTATTATCTGTTAAGTAGTGTCAACTATCATTGTAAAAGATCTCTTATATTTTAATGGATGCTAACTCTGATATTGGTTAACTCGATTTCATTAAAATTTAAATACCTCTCGTTGCTATCCACACACATAGTCTATAAACTGAAAAATTCTCCTTATAAGATTAAAAAAACATCAACTACAATAAAGTTTGGAATTATTAGACTGTATTAAAAAAGAAAAAAAAACTTACTGCTGCTTCATGCTTTGTATCTGGTGCCTTCATCAGGATTGGCATGCCATTATCTGTTCGATAGAGAAACACGTACCCGTCCTCTGATCCGACAACAATAAATTTGTGGTTAAATGAACGTACAATCATTGTGCTTGTCCCAGTGCAGTTTTCCATCCAATCAGCACGCATGAATTTTGCTTTTCGATACAGTGTTTTTGCTATGGCTTGGTCACACTTACCCGTCGGAATATCCCACAAGAGCACGGATGTCCTGGAGGCTATCATGATCAAATTATTTTGAAGAGGACAAATTGTCTGGCCTAGAGTAGGAATATCAGTTAGCTGTCGATAGCATTGTTGCAAGAATCCTGTCGGGCAGTCAATTTTGACAGCAGCAAACCTAAATGGGTGCGGTTGTGACTGGAATTGTCCTTTGTTTTTCCATGCCCATTCTATCTCCTTGTAGTCAGACTTGGTAACTCCACATTTAAAAACAAGGTAAGAAGATAAATCAGTGAGAAATATTTCCAAACTTGTGAAATCAAACTCTTTAATGATCGGAATAACCATCAGCACTTTTTTCTGATAAATGTTAGTGATTGCTACACCCATATAATCTGTGTAATCATTGACGGTGTAGAGAAGTAACTCCTTAGCATTCTTTTGAATAGTCATAGCTAGAATGTACATGCCTTGAAAATCCATCAAGCAATCGACATTAACAGCATCATAGATTTCCAACATACTTTGTGACTTTTCATAGACAACAATGTATTTATCTTCCAATAGTTGAAGCTGTTGTGGCCGGATGGAAATAGAGGTATTTTTCAAAAGGGAACCATTAATGTCCCATACTTTGATTTGTTTTTGTTGTGAACCAGTCATCAGTGTGGCACTATTACTTGAAAAAGCAAAACTGATTATGGTCTCTTCTTCAGTCAGGTTCTTGGTCAAGTGCCACTCATTGTTAAAAAGATTCTCCTGATGGAAGTCCCAAAGCTTTAAGATAGCGTCAGAGTCAATTGTAACGACAAAGTCACCATTAATCTCAACTGAGGATAGAGTTGACAGATGCGTATCTAATGCATGTAGGATATTGTTCTTCTGATAGTCATATAGAAGGAGATAACCGTTCTGAGCACCGGTCAAAACGATATTCATTTTCCATACCACGGTAAAGCAAGTGATTTTATAATCTGGAATATTTATCACATGGATAACCGAAAAGTCAATAGTGTTCAGAATTTGAAGGTTTTTGGTTTCTTCAAGAATCGCCGCTAAAGCTTGGTGTTGGTGTACTTGTAAGCCGAGCAGTTTTTGTTTCAGTTCCAACTTGGCTAACGTTTCCAGTGTTTCCACTTTTAGTGAACAAAGTTCATATTCGATTTGCATAACAATAATGTCATTATCATAACATAAGTTCAAACCAATAATCGACGAAGAGAACTTTTTTTTCAGCGTGGATGGATTACAGCGGTCAAGTTTTGTGTAAACAGTCACTTCACCTGTCGTAGAGGCAAGAATAATTCTTGGCTTGTTGTGAAAGTAACTGAGTATAAAGTCGCTCATATCGAGCGGTGAACAGTCTGTTTTGAATGAAGATACCAACCGAAGTTTCTGCTCTTTAATTGCAAAAAGTGACACATAAGCACTGTCAAAAGCGACAGCTAAATGCGAGGAATATTTAGGCCACGTGACAGACAGCGGTCGACCATAGCAATTTTTCATTGTGTCATCGTTTTGCCATCGAATACGCATATTATTTGTGTCCAGAAATCCAACTCTGTCGTCGCTCATCACGTACATATCCCAGCCGTCTGTCATGGGAAGGAGATTGGTAGATTCTCGGGCCCCCAGATAAGTGAACTGACAACCAGCCGACGTATATAACACTGCAAATGGAGATATATGCTCTGTTGTTCTTTTCAACAATAGTACGCCTCCTTTGTTAATCAGTACTTTCTCGTAACCTTGGAGAGATAAAACAAGATGAGAACCTCCAGATTCCTTCTTTTGTCGCAAGCAGTTATAAGTTGGGATTAACATAGCATTTGGTGACATTTCAACAATTCTTTGCGACTCTTGTCGCAATCGAAACAAACTAGAGCCTTCACTCGACATAGGAAGGTTGGCTAAAAGTATCACAGCTAATCTCTCCTCAGATATAATTATTTCATCAAGATTGGTCAGCAACTGGAGTACCTCTTTGATTTCCGGATCAGGTTTCTTTGAGAGGTAGTCTTGCATTTCACCGATCACTTTCTCTTTGGAAAAAGTTATAATTTTCGTGAAAAGGAAATGGATATTGCAGAAAACCTTTTCTCTAGCATACTTGGAAGGGATAGAGTCACCTGATCTACACAAATGGTAAGTAATGCATTCTAATTTCCTCCTGTTATTCGGATGTAGTTGCTGCGGAGTCACATTGCGATCAACATCATAGATTATCCAGTTTCTTTCCGTCAGCGTCAGGTCTTTCTTTATGCTGGATTCACAAGCAAAAATCTCAAATAGATCAGCGTGAAGCTCTTCTAAGTCTCTCGTATATCTCTCGTAGGCAGCTTCGATGAATTGCCGATGGTACCAATAGAAAGTAGTTTTCCCATAGGACAAACGTTCTGTTAAATACTCTTTCAATTCTAGGTGAATTCGTGCCCACAGAAGTGGAGGGAGGTTGATTATTTTCCGTGATGGAGGGTCATTCTTTTCGAAGACAGCGTTTAATACTTCATTGTTGCATGAAAGGACATCGATAAGTTCGAGTTCTGTCAAGCCATTCAAACTAATTGTCAAGTATCCCAGAGCATACTCAACCAGCCTCTTTCCGAATTTCCCTTCTAATCTTTCGAAAAAGTGACTGATTGCCAAATGAACCGAATCTGGGATTTGATCAGAGTCCACATCAAGGTAAGATGGCCATTTCAGAGCTGTCTGTAGCAAGAGATTCAAGTATAAGGGGCAAGGTACTCTTGAGAATTTTGACAGTAGTTCTCTTTTTTGGCTATTTGTGATGTTCCGCTTTTTATGTTGAAGAAATTTGACAATAATTTCTTCACCGGTCGCTTCCGACATTAAAGGCACCTCTACAAAGCAGTCCTGGTGCAAGAGCCCTTCAAGTTCCCGCATGATCTTTTCATCTGGCAACGTTGACACAACGATATGAACATTAGATGGCAAGACGCTCGGCAGCCAGTCGAAAAAACTGCATTCTGGAGAAAGCTGATCGAGAGAATCAAGTAAAATGATAAGTGGCTTCTTTATTTGGCTGCCAATTTGTCGCAAAAAACGCGGGAAATATTTTCGCATATTGTCGATGTTCTCGCACCCCATTGGCTCGAGGATGATCCCGCATAGATCAGCCACATGGCAAGTGACACTCAATAACAAATTGAAGATATTGCATGTTTCTGGAGATGTGCCGAGAAAACGTATGGCAGCCATGTAACCATCTGGAAACCATGTGATCAGTCTCTTCATGACCATGGCCAACAGAGAGGTCTTCCCTACCCCGGAGTTAGCAAAAATCACCACTGGCTTTCTTAATTTTCCATTCTGTAGAATTATCTTTAGCCTTGTCAATGTATTTTCCTGTCCACAGAACAAAGCACACTTCTTTTGACAAAAATGGAGATGATGCAGAATTTCGTTGAAGGAGCTTTTATAACCTTTCACTTGACGCTTGCGTGCATCCACTGCCTTTGTGATCAGTTGAATGACATCATCGTAAAAATCTTTGCAGAGATTTTTTATATATTCTACGTGTGGCTCGTGATATTCGCCAAGATCAATACCACCCGACAACCATGGGACATTATAAAATTTTTGGCCAACCGGCTGCGACTCGACTTTGCTCGTGAATTCTTCTAAAAGGGTTTGGGCGTCTTTGTCTATTTGTTTCTGTCAAGAGAAATTAAGAAAATAAATTGAATAACAAAACTCTGGAACATATATTGCAATATTGTCTATAATATGTCTATATATGACGTTCATAAATGTCAGGAAATATCAAACATGATAGTCTATTGATAGACCTGATAGCTGCTTTTCATGACCTGTAGGTCCATATCTTGTTTACGCTTTATCCAAAATAAATGAATATCTTTCCTTTATATTCGGTGGTTGCTACGAATGATATTCTTATCATTCGTATTTGCTTGCCCCATGACTGAGTACGTGTTGAGATCTGACGTCCAAATAATATTTATTTTCAAACGTTGAAACTAGCCAGTTATTTAATTTTCATGATTAAGAGGAAGGTTTTTTTCACAGTTTTCTATAGAAATGAATAGGTGAATATTTTATTGAGTCGCGCTACTAAGCCAAGAAAAAAAGGTCAATTTGTTTGTTTATTCCTTGGTACAATGGGCATCTGTTACAAAACAACCTATTTGTGCAATTATAGTGACCAACAAAAAATGATTCATGAATGAAAGCAATTTTAAATTTGATATTTTCATCTTTATTTGTAGAGAAAACTTTTTAAAAAAAATAATAAATTTCTACTTTTGGCCGTTTTTCAATATTTATTTTCTAGTTATCAACAACTTATCAATAAAATCTTTCCCGGTTGGGTAATATGAAGTGGCATTGCAACTGTCCCTGATTAAATATTAAAAAAGCCTGTGAATTAGAGAATCCAGTAATTAATTGAAAACATAAAATTTTAAGAAAAAGTATTATTTTCCAACGCAATTTTCGCAATCATGGAACTTTTAGATTTACGGTTCTCGTTATGAAGGGGTGCTGGATTTATTATAAATTTCGTCTTGAAATAAATGTAGCAGTTTAGATCGATAACGTCAGCAACGTCACCAACGCTCACAAGCTTGTGTTTATGGATCCAAAATGAGAGACAGAGAGAAAAAGAGAGAGAGAGAGAAAAAAAAAAGAGAGAGAGAGAGAGATAATGAATGAATCGTTTTTTTCTGTAGAACGAGATTAAATTAAACTATAGTATATATGAAAGGCATTTTAAAAATAAATATGATTTGATGGTTGTTTTTTAATGACATCATAAATGAACTCTTTTTTTTCTCAGTTTTTCAAACCCAATTTAAAGAATTATGTTCTCTTATTTTCTACTAATCCAACTGCTTTTTTCACAAATTTGTAGAAAAAATAATTTCTCTATCAATGTGGAATAGATGAGAATATATTTTCTCACTTTTTATCTATTGATCTTAATGTAGATATACAATTTTTAAATTGACAACACTGAAGAAAAGTATCCGAAAAACTTCGAAGTCGTGGCCTCGTACGATGGATAGGAGATAATTTTACTCGATAATTATGGCGGGCTGCGCAACACTCCCTAAAGTCGGGTCTCTCCCAAACATGTACTTTTTGAAAGGGCATGCCCAAGTTCATGAGAATGGGGCATTTATAAAATGTTTCAGTCATCAGAATTGTTTTTTTTTAATTGCACCATTTTTATCTATATTCAATTTAAATGAGATTAGATACGATAAAAAAATTAATGAAAACAGTGGATAGGATAATACTTCTCAATTTTGGTCTTATTCTGACAGTAAGTCTTCATATTCTAAAAAAGAAATTACCCGTAAATTCTATCATCTTTATACTTCAATTTCTTTTTCATTCGTTGTCTGAAATAAAATTTTTTTTTTGATGGTTTTGTTTTAAATTTTGTACAAGTCTAAGACAACATTCTACGGTTGATTTGGCAAACAGTAAGTTAAGAATACAAAGCAGTGAAAGTGAAGATGAACAATGTTTCTAATAGATAGTTTTACAGATATTGATATAGCTATCCCCGTGTTGATTTTATAAGTTATCTAAGTCTTCTTTTGCTATGTCTTTCTGAAAAGAAAGTTTTCTTTGACGATTCTGTAAATAGTCGAATGATTGAGTATCCCAAACTGACGCAATTCTATCTCGCGTATGATAAACGTGGATGAATGAATGAAAGTTGTATATTCCCCAAATAAACCACTGTACAATACGCCATTGAACGAGTTTCTGTTTGGTCAATGCAAAATTAACTCATTCCCACTTGTCGGCAATGTACTTCAAGCAAAGTTTTTTTTGACTCACCTTTTTGTTGACCATGACATAATCAACATAAAGAGTTGGGCTATCATCCACCATATTCATTTCCTCGCCCGAACCGTCGTTCAAATCGTCTCCATCCAAAGAATCGGGGAAATTTGTGAACTTTCTCAAATAAATTAAACCCTTTGAGTCAGCATTTTCAGCTTTAAAAATTCCTCTCGTCACTTCAGATTCGGTCACTGTAAACGGAAGAAAAATAACATTTTATTAGACTCCTGCTGTATTCCTTATTGACAAAAATACGGCTAGTTTTATAAGGAAACAAAATGTAAACTATTGATGTCAATTGATCGGAACAAATTTCTAGATTACAAAAAGAAAACATCGAAAAAAGACAGTACGACATTTGATATGCTGTTATTTTCAAATCGTACAGAAAGGTCATGAAATATATTCGCAGCTAAAAAATCACGACTCAAAACATAGATCCCCAGAGACCACATGCGAAACCGAGGCCGACAAAAAACAAGATGGAGAGATGAATTAGACAAATTCAAAAAATACTGGTTCCGCGACGCCCATGATAGAGAAGTGTGGTGGATTGTGGGGAAGGTCTATGTCCAACGACGGACGTTAAAAGACTGATGATGATGATGATGATGAAATGCCAAACTGTTTCGATGTTACACGAGTGGAAACGAAGAAATGAAAAACTCATCCATCACGTTGTAATAATGGATTCTCTATCCACAAAACCATGTAATCGATTTATCAGAGACATTAGCTTTGGTTCAACTATCTGCGCGCGTTTACATTGTCCACATAAACTCTTCTCGCTAAAGAAAATATATTGATAGAGCTCTAGTGGCTGAAATATTGTGGAAATTTTCTGTACCAGTCAGAATAAAGTTCGTGACCTGTTGATTCCTTCTGCATCCTGTTCTTTAGTATCCATAAATCTCAACAATTGCAGGCTCAGCTTCTATCAAATCCCAGTGCCATTTCGAGTCATAATCAATACATTCCTTTGGGATTCTACAATAAGACTTCTTGGACCTCTTACCTGAGAGATAAAATCGATGACGTTGCTCTTTTGTCAAGTTGTTGTTGAGATAAGCCGAGGTTGCTGCCTTTTTCAACACATCCTGGAGTCTCATCTCACATTCTTGCCAAGCCCTCACATCCTTTTCACTTTGTTCCCTAAGTTTGGGGTTTCGACTCATGTAATTCGGATAAACGCTGCGAACTGGCTGAATATAAAAAAAAAAACTTCAATTTGCAAAAGAAAATAATATATGATTGAATTTTCAGGAGAGATACACTGTGAAGGCAATAAAATACTTTGAGAAGAATTAATGAATGTGATTTGAACGGAAAATGAGTAAAAAGATAAAACACTGAATACATAAGTCAATATATTCTGCAGCTTCTTTAAAAAGACATTTTCCTTGCTATAGGGTAATGAGTCTTATTTTCTGATTGATTGTGTCTAAAAAGTATAGAAAATAAATATTTCCCTTGAACTTTGATGATCAGAACATTGATATTTTGCAATTTATCTATTTTGCCTCAGATAGCTTTGGGAAGGTGCTTAGAGGCGGAGAAATCTTTATCTCCAGCTGCGACAAATCGTTTCATTAGGCCTGATTTTATGTGCAGTGACGGCATCAACATATTCTGGGCGTCAACCAGTGGCTTCCACGTGACGTTCATTCCACATAAATTCGCCTTTGAAAGTGCGCCAAGGTTCCCCCGGCTTGTTCCGAAGGCAAAGATAACAGGAAAACGGTAAAGCCACCCTAGGAACCCATAAAAAAGCCACCTAAATGAAGTATCCGATGTTTTCCCTGTTGTACTCATCATGCTTCAACGTGTCTAGCAAGGATTTGACACTGTTGTATAGTAAACGAAATGAGATGCCTAGAATTCGTCGTGATCTCCGTTTGTCATGTCAAAATATGCTTTGCAGACCTTGCACATCTTAGTAGATACGTACTATCATCATCGGACCACAGGAGCGTGTTCAAAAGGGCAAGACAGGAACTTCCACCAGAATATTCTGAACTTCAAGCGGTAAATGACAGTACAATCGTAAATCTGGAAAAACTACACACTTTTGTGATCACTTTAGTTTAACATCCTTAGATCCATACGTTTTTGCTTTTCTCAAAAAATGTTTATTTCCAAGAAAATTCATAAGTTGTACAATTGAAAATTGGTAAATTTCAGAATATCGCTATCCTGGTCACAATAGCAGAGTTTGAAGGGGATAGTAGTAAAGAAAATAATCTATACTGTTTACGCTAAAACAGTAAATAAAACTCACTACCCAGGAACAAAAAAATCGCGTTGCACCGTGTTATTTCTCGTATCTGAATTCCCAAAATGAATAACTAAACCTTTCCAATCCAATAGCAGTTAGTGGATGTTATTTTAAATATATTACTAATAACTAAAACATGCTTTGGTACCTGTAATACGTAAGCTGGTGGAATGGAATTTGTGTCTTTTATGTACCAAGTTTTTAGAAGGTCACAGTTTTTTATTGCTTTCTCTTTAGCCTCCAGCAAAAGGTAGTCTAACACACCAACCTCAATAACATGTGGCAAAGGTCGGTAGCCATAACGACTTCCGATAAAACCCTGCAAAGAAAAAGTGGATATTTCCTGATTAGGAAACAGAAACAGAATAAGTTCACAGTTTCAAGAAAAACAACTATCACTTAGGCACAATAAGCATTGAATTAACTCATTTTTGTAGATGTTTACATATAGATACAATATAGTTATGAATCTTCCAATAACTCTAATAGTGGAGACTTTTCCAGTGTGCTAGTATTTAGTTGTACTCCTCTACCAATGAAGAATTTACGCATATGTAACTGCTCACAGTAAGACCTCTTGTAATCATAATCACCTATGATACTGACGAATAATTTTCATCAAACAACATTTCCACTTTCTCTGATCAGGTCTACTTGAAGAAAAAAACAACAGAAAATTATGTGAAAGTTAATACTTCTTTTTACAAGGATTCATACTTTACGAAAAATATTCAAGGTATGGAGGTCTAATAGATTGAAAGCACATAAGATAAAAAGAAGTGTTAATTTTCTTCATTGAAGTTTGAACTCGAATCGCCTATTCCAATGATTTCCTTAGAAATAGATGAATCTTTCAATAGAGGCTCGTTTGCTCTGCTGAAGGCTTATCATCCTAGAATGATTCTTTGCTTGATTTCTTCTTCTTTCCTGGGTTTCATGGAGTTTCGCTGTCTTACGAAGATGTAGTGGTCTACTTTCTCCAGTTTTCTTCGATTTTGATCGTTGTTTCGACGTGATTGTTGCGCATGACCTTTGTTTTGCTGAAATTCATGTGTAGACCGACTTTTTTGTTTTCTGCATTTGGTTCAACTACCATTACTTGGATTGCTGTTTTCCAATCTTCTGGGACTGTTTGAGACAGAAGTTGAATAGAATAAGTAGTTTCCTGGTGATAATTTTACTAGTTTTCAAGTAGTTCGATGGCGATATTATCTGGTACAGTGACCTTTCCTTTGTTTGATGGCTGGTTCCACCTCTTATGGTTTAACTTCTGGGAAATCCTCCAAATGCTCGCGTTTTGCGTATCCTGTTCATTGTTTTGGAGTCTTTGTCTGGAGGAGTAGAGTTTTTGGTATAATTCCCGAGCACGTTCGATGATCCTGCGTATGTCTGTTGTTAGGTCTTCATTTTCCTCGAGTATGGTAGTTATTTGTTTCTGTCCGGTACTGGAATTTTTTTTATGGCCTTGAAGCCCCGACATTTTTCGAGTGTTTCGATGATGGTGTCATATGTCTTCTTTTGTCTTCTCTTCGTTTCTGTCGGATTATTTTATTCAGTTTGGTCTCTTCGATTTTCTCTCTTGTTGTCGGTGGCTTGCGTTTTTCTGTGTGATTCCTGGTTTCATCAGAGATTTTACTAATAGTGTGTATGTTCCCTATTTTGAATATAGTGGCGACTCCTATTAGAAGGGCTGTTATTTTATTATTGAATTCGTTGATATTGATGTCGATATATAAGATCATCATTAATGTTGATACTATTACATAGAAGCTACAGAGAAAACAGATAATTTTTGCTGTGATGAGCACGAAAGCAGATCCCACTGTGAAATATGGAACGCTTTACAAAGTTGCATGCCATCCTAGCTCAGGGGCCATGTATAATTCAAATATGAGTAAACGTACTGCCGAAGCAAGTAAATCTGAGGAGAATTGAGAATTTTTAGAGATATTGTGTGGACAGACAGTGTGGAAAAGTGGGTAATATTCTATAAAAGAAGCCAAGGAATTGTACAGTGGATCAATGCACAATTATCTCCCCTAAATTTCATTCATCTATCCACAGCACACAATATCTTAAGGATTTCTCAGTCAGTCCAATATAATCAATTTCAATGGAATTGTGTGTGCGTGTGTGGGGGGAGTGATAATAGTCTAACCAAGAAGTGAGAAAATTTTGAAGCGGATCTATGCAGTTATTTCTCCTTGTTCTAGCTAACTGTCGGAAGTCACAATATATCTCCCAAAATTCTGTTTGTCTACGCAATATTGCCAAAAGTTCTCAATGAATTTCAGAGAAAATTTGTCAAAGGGTAGGTAGTAGGTTACAAAAGAAACTAAGAGATTTTAGAACGGATCAATGGACGATTACCTCCCCACATCCCAAATAATTGTCCTCACCACAAAATAGCTCCAAATTTTCTCTGTCTGTCTACACGATATCTCCCAAAGTTCCCAATGAAATTCCATGTAATTTTATGGAAGAATTTAAATCTGAGAGCGGATCTATCCACAATTACCTACCCTATGTAATAGCTATCAATCCACTCAAATGTTTCATTTTAAGATATGAGTTTATGACATTTGGTTGTAAATAGCTCAGAATTAATTGCTCTATGGTATATGGTTTTCTGTAAATTTTACCCAGCATAAGATTATACGATATACAATATGACCAAACCTTTTCTGACAACACAGCGAAAATCGGCCGTGTTGAGAAATGTCGCTAAAGTTTTTTGGCAACTGATTTGGAATGTCTTCTCAAGATATTCTCACACTGATGGTCCCTTTAGCATGCCCAATTGGTTTCAGGACTATGTAGTGCAAATGGGAAATAAAAAATATATTTGGTATTTTGTTTCACTGAAAAATACTTTCAGTGGGAAATGCTTAGATGGATGTATCAAATTTCTGTATCAAATAGGGAAATGGTATAGAAATTTTTACCACGAAGTTTGGCCCCAGTGAAAGATTTTGACAGTTTTCAATTTCGGAGAGACATAATTCTTCCGTGGAGTAGTCTAATTGGCTTTCCTCAGGAATTCCCCAGCGCATATCTACAACTTGGAAGTCGAGACCGAGGTTGGCACAAAATTCCTGGATTTTAGGGTAAACATCAACCATTAATGCATTCCTTTCAATTTGCGTATCTGTGTAAAGGAAAAAATATTGCCATGAAATATATATATATATATCTTGGTTTTTGGTACATCAACAGCTTTCATGTGTGTGAGCTGCAAAACTTTCTCATATTAGCAGTACTTTCTTTCTACCATCTACCATGCACATTTCTAACGCGCATTGCAATGATTGATTATTGCAAAGAAAATGACATGAAGTTAATCGTGAAAAAAGAAAATTATATTTTTTTGAGTACTCAATGAATTCTTGAGCGAATTAAGGCAGTTTTACATTTTTGACTAAAACGAATACCAATTCCATCATAATTGACGCGATCTCGAGTTTAAAATTCTTTCAAAGTTATTCTAACTTTGATTTACTCGGATAACCAACTGTAAAAATGAAATGAGTTAGACAGAAACATTTCAGTATTCAATGAATGAAACTTTCAATATAGTAATTTGAGCTTTGCTCTACACGTACGAGTATAGCGGCCAAAGGTTGAAATGGTTGACCATAATTCTGAGTATCACAGTATTCGTTTCCCTCCAATGAAACGCTTGCAACACACATACAAAAGAAATAACTGAACTAAAATAATCGAATTAAAAAAGAAGTTAACGTAGAAGCAAATTCTTCAAAATGAATGCACAAGATACATAAAGGTATGTATCCTCTCAAACAGAATTTATGGTACTTTACGGGGAGCTGGATCTATAACCAATGCATCCTCCCAATAGTCACTTATGGAGCTGAAACATGGAACTTAACCAAGAAACAGACCCGTAAGCTGAGAACCATGCAACGTGCACATGAAAGAATAATGCTGGGCCTCACATGGAGAGACCACAAAACAGCACAACACATCCGGGAAAAGACAAGAGTTAGAGACATCATAGAATCCATAAAAAATCTCAAATGGCGGTGGGCTGGCCATGTTGCAAGAATGGCTGACAATCGATGGACATCACGACTCACAACATGGATTCCCCGAGACCATATGCGCAACCGAGGCCGGCAAAATATTAGATGGAGAGACGAACTAGACAAGTTCAGGAAGTACTGGCTCCGTGACGCCCATGATAGAGAAGTGTGGCAAATCCTGGGGAAGGTCTATGTCCAACGACGGACGCTAAAAGACTGATGATGATGATGATGATGATGGATCTATGTCGTATGAATTCAATTTGAGGTCTTTATTGTGTAAAACTGATCTGTGATGTATGTTATAATGTACATACAACTAGCATACTAAAAAATGTTTTTGTATTCGTGTTTTTATAATCATCAGTTGAAATCTTCCATATGTGTTAGTAATATCCTTACAACTAGCGTGATAATTTGGGACTCTAAACTGAACGTGAAAAAACAGCTAGAGGGATGATAGTTTCTGTATTCTGTGGATCGAGTAGTAAATGGCTGTTTGTTGTGTGTGGCAAGAAAATGTTGGTGAAGATAAAGGATTTTGCCTCCACATGGTTATGGTTGTTAGCACCACACGCCAACGTCACTGGAAAGGTTGACAGCGGAAGAGTCGTGTAATGAGAGTGCGTGCGCCAAGTACGATTGTAAATGCGGAGATTGAACAGAGTGAAAAGACACGTACAAGTATTTAGACGAACGAATAAAGCATACATTCAATACATGAATATCTATGACGATATAGACTGAAATGGAAATACTTGTGAGAAAACATGGCCACAACCGTGTTAAGAGGAGAGAAGACGAGAGATAGCTCCTAAGCAATAGATGGTAGCTTTGTGTCGTGATTGCTGTAGTCGTGTGTTGAACAGGAGGTAACTGAACTGCTGTGAATCCTCAAGACTTGGTACAAGGAATGGTTATGGAAACTGGGTATCAGAGCGTATGTCTAACTGCCAAGCTGTGGGCGATGCTGGCGCTGAAAAACACACGACGGGCAGACTATTCAAGACAGAAACACGTGGATTTTAATGTATGTGCGCTTCCCGATGAAAGGAGAATTAGATGATTCATGAAAGATAGAGATGTATACACGTTTTGAGCTAATGGTAGGGACAAGGTTGAGTAACTGTGCATATGTGAGATACCTCGATATCAGTGAACTAAATTGGGCAACGTTTAGTTCAGTGATCGGTCACAGTGGAAAAAATGGTAAAATTCAGATCGCCCGGGAGGCCAGCGAATTAATACCAATGCTATAGAGAGAAAGAGAGAGAGAAGAGTAACTGGCTAGAAGCACTGGGACAAAAGAGCAATCGAGCATCGTATGTTCAAGGCCCATATATGGAGTACACATGTATCTTCATCGTAAATAAAGAAAAGTGAAATTTATTTTAAAAACCTTCATTACCATCTGTATAACTTTACCGTTTTCAACATTCTCTTTTGGCATGATATTCATAACAATTTTGGTTTTTAAAAATTGAGAGAAATTATTTCGAAAATATAAAAATCAATGAAAAAAATCTGAATAAATTGAAATTAAGCAAATGATAAAACTTTAAACTGGGACACTTCGCTGTACGTTTCAATAGATATAAATGTTTATATAAAAATGATGGAATAGTGTGAGTTTTGTATGAAAGTATTTGATAAATTGTTTTGTATCTGAATAAATAATAGTTTGCTTTGTATTCTTTGAATAAATTTACTGTAAGTAAAATATTGATTGTTTAGATTAAAATAAAATGAAAACGTAAGCGCTGTCTCACAGCGAGAATTTGTGTTTTCCATTTTTTGTTTTCCGATTCAGGGCAAATTCAAAAAAAGGTATTGTGCAGTATCAAAATACAATTTCAACTGATATAATTTCTCTGGGGATTTATCTTCATAGAAATGCCAATATTTTGAGGACAGGATCGTGCTGAGCCGACAGTAGGCCCGAGCCAGATAAGAAAAACAGCCACCCTAACAGCTTATAAAATATTTTTGTAATCAGTGCTAAATACGGATTATCTATGTGTCTTTTCGGTAAATGTATATACATGTAGTGTATATGATGTGCTATAGATACTTCTTTGAACGTTTAGTCATCAATTAGTTAAGAATAAAGTTGTACTTGACGGTGTGTTTAGAAGATGGATTTCTCGGAGGAATATTTCTCAGTACAAATTGTACAAACATAAGTATAAAGAAGAGTTATTTGTTTACAGAGAAACTAAATGATCTAACCGAAGGAATAATGTTAAATACATGTTCTATGCATATATATGCTATATATATGTTACGTATATATGTTATATATGTATTTGTAAGATACATAACTGTTGCATATATATATATATATATATATATATATATATATATATATATATATGTCATATGTAAGCTGTGTATATATATATAGGCTACATGTAATATATATATCATGAATATGCTATGTATGTGCATACATTTATCATATATATGTTATATCTACGTTATATATGTGTTATGTTCATGTTATGTATATATTTATATATAAGTTATAAGTACTTTATGTATATGTCATATATTCTATAAATATTATATGTATAATATATATGATGTATATCTTATATATACTATATGTATTATACATATATTATATCATATATATTATACATGTGATATATATATATATATATATATATATATATATATATATGCTATATATATGTTATATATATCATGTATATCGTATATATTACATATTATGTCTTTTATATACATATATGTTATATATATCATATAAATACATGTTATATATATATTTTTATGTTTGTGTTTTATTGTTACATAAGCCTGAACCTTCAATGTATTCAAAAAGGAAGACAGGCATATATTTTTTATTTGCAATTGTTCCAAGTGGTGTCTGGAGAACGGACGGAGAGAGACGACGAATTGGCACACGGTAGCCGTCTTGTGCCTTGTGGTCTCTGATGAGGGAAATTAGGTCTGCCGAAGACAGCTTTCTTACGCTTTTTATTTTTAAAGGGGATCTACAACACCCGTTTGGTGGAAGCACCTTCGCTCTTTAGAGTCTCTGTCCAAATCCACCTACGCATTGTAATGTACGCGCTCATATCCAGCTACGCTTCTTGGTGAATCTGCCCACCCGGATGTAGCTCTTTCCGATAAAAAACACTTGTTTTTTTTTTCTGGCTCTCCATTCAGGAAAGCGGAAGTTGCATGTCCTTTCGTCAATACACTCGTCAGGGTGTTTTTCGTCAACACCTGACATTGAAGTGTCCGCAAAGATGCCTTTCTGCATTTGCACATACTGTTTATCGTTATCAGTGGTCACCGGATATAAGATAAATCCCTTGCCATTTGCTTCCGCTATCCAACATTCTTCATCACCACATTTTCAAAATGTACGTTATAAAGCACCCCCATCTCTCCCCATCCAACTCTCAACGATTACAAAAAAAGAAAAAACACAAAAAGGAGAAAAAAAAAAACAATAGAAAAAAATAGTCCGGACCTTTAGTCCAGATCATTTTTTTCGTGTCCGTTTAGTCCTGGCACAGCGGCCTGTATCAACAACAACAACAAAAAAAACCCTCTCATTTTCTTCCATAAATTCAAAACAAAAATGTATTTATTCATCTTTTTCTACATTTCAGAGTACGCCGATTTTTTTTTTTTTTTTTGAGAGTCAATTTTCTTCCCCTGGCTGTAACGTAAGGTAGACCTCCCGATACATCACGGCCTCAATTCTCAAATTGACATCAGGTAAATGATATTTGATAAATACCACAAGTGTATCTGCTAAGATTAAAAGTCAAACACTACTATTAACTTTTGCGAAGATACTTTTGCAAAGATACTATGTTCGGTTGAAGACTGCCATCAAGAGCACCAAGTTTATCCACAGCCTATTTATATCCCCAAACACGCTACCATAGGGCCTAAAAATCCTCTGTTCATGATAGGTACACAGATTGGCCTAAATGTACAACTACACGATCCGTCCAACCCAATGTCTTTTCTTAGAATGGATCTGCAACTTTAACTTTTGCATGATCTTTCAGCATAGCCTCCCGTGTGGCTTCAGAACTGACACCTGTTCGCAAATCTGAATACATTGCAACAGAGGGCATATTTTGTTTATGAGTGCCCACTGCGCCATTTAGAACTGAGGGGTTATTTCGTTCTTTGGTTGGACATTTGTTTGCTCTTCTACCAGACCACCATCAATTACAACTAATATATATATATATATATATATATATGTGTGTGTGTGTGTGTGTGTGTGTGTGTGAATGCTATGTATATTTTACATATAAACATGTATATGTGTGTGATATATATTTATGTTGTATGCAAATATAAGAAAGTTATAAATGTATGCATATGTTATATATATATATGTTATATATCATAAATGTATGTCATATCTATGATATATATACATATATGTTATGTATGTATCATATACATGTGCTATATAATATCTATGTCACATACATGTTATATATATATGTTACCTGTATATGTTATATATATATAAATACATATTTCATATATATGTTGTTACATGTCATTTATATGCTATATGCGTTATATGTATAAATGTTATATATATATATATATATATGTATATATATATTGTCATATGTATATATGTCATATATGTTATATGTTATATATATATATATATATGTATATATATATGCATGAGTTTAAAAATGTTTTATAAGTTATATATATATATATTATATATGTAATGTATATGCTATATACATACATAAACATGTTAAGTATCTCACAGGTATGTCATATATATAGCATAATGTATATATGTTATATATATATGCATAACATGTGTTATATATGGTATACATTTATTTTATATACATACATTTTATATGTTATATTTATATATATTATGTATTTGTTATGTATACATATATTTGTTATATACCTAATAAATACGTTATATATGTTAAATATATATAACATATAGCATATATGTTATATATATGTTATATATATGTTATATATATATTTGTTGTATATATGTATGACACATACATGTTATGTATATGTTATATATATTTTATATATCATATATATTACATATATGTCTTATATATTACACGTTATACATTATGCATATATATGATGTATATATTATATCTATGTTATATATATAATGTAATTTTGTTACATGCATATTGTACCTATCTACATATTGTATATTATGTTATACATATGTAACGTATATATGTTATCTTCATATATATGCAATATCCATACATGTTATAAATATATATATTTATGTGTGTGTGTTTTATTAATATTCATATGTATGTAATATGTATATCATGCACATTTTAGATAAAATCATATTTATCATCTACACATGTTAAATATATACATAAGTTGTATATATATGTTGTATATATATGTGTGTGTGTATATGTGTGTGTTATACGTTATATACATTTTGTGCCCCCATACAACTGACTTGTACTGCTCCATATCTATATGTATATTTGAGGAAACAATTGAATTTGCCAAAATTCAAAATTCATACCAATATCAATTATAGAGGAATACAAATAATCAAACACTGCAATTGTACAAACAAAAATAAATGCCGTTTGAAAAACAAATGTCTCAAATTGGACGTCGTTCACCAAGCTGAAATATCAACCGAAAATAAAGACCTAAAAGTGAAATATTGTGAAAGAATATTGAAAACATCTTTTAAACTTGGATTAGTCACACGTATATCATACTTTACCAACGAGTAATATAAAAATAGTACATCTGTCTACATATTATTTGAGAATGTGCGAAGTATTCCACAATCAAGAACGACGGAGAAGAGAAAATGATGTCTGCAGTTTAGGTGTCTCCATGGGTTGCTTTGATTCAGCTGAGATGTCAGAATTAATCGTTTTATAGCCTCACCAAAAAACCTGATTCCAAAAATATTGGATTATACCGGGATGACGGCCGACAAACCATAGGAAATAGCAAAGCGCGAAAATGCAAAAATATTGAAAAATGTATCACGAAAAAATAAAAAAAGATTAACTTTAAAGTTTACATTAAGACTAATGATGAAATTCTACAATTCTTCGATGTCACTTCTAATTCAAATAAGAACACCCATGGACCATAGAGAGGAAAACTGTGATTGAAAATCATTTAAAAGATTCACAATTCTATAGAAACCAGACTAGCACATAATTCCTCAGATGAAATGATATCTAACAAGATTAGAAATGATTATACTAAAGCCCTAATGAATAGCAGTTTTACCGAAACGAATTTTGTGTATGATGGAAAAGTGAAATCCAATAGCAAAAAACAGAGCAACAGCAAAAAAAAAAAAAAAAATAGAGGTGGAAAATTCATCTGATATACACCATCACAAGTAAAAACTAACTCAAGTAAAAATATTCATCCAATGAATAGAAAAACAATACCCCTGAGTAACTCACTGAGAAAAATCTATAATTATTATATAATATCTATTATAATAAACTCATCACAAAAGACAACAATACAGTAATTAGAATCAATACTAACAGGAAAGCATAGATAAATTAGACTGCAATTGTACAAACAAAAATAAATGCCGTTTGAAAAACAAATGTCTCAAATTGGACGTCGTTCACCAAGCTGAAATATCAACCGAAAATAAAGACCTAAAAGTGAAATATTGTGAGAGAATATTGAAAACATCTTTTAAACTTGGATTAGTCACACGTATATCATACTTTACCAACGAGTAATATAAAAATAGTACATCTGTCTACATATTATTTGAGAATGTGCGAAAACATTTTCAAACCAACTGTAAAATTGAAAATATTTAAACTTTAACGAATATTGAAACTCTATGCCACGTGACAAGTGACAAATCTTAAATCTCAGTTTTGCCAATAAAACAAAAGAAAAAAACACAAAACAGATTGAATGAAATAGCGTTAAAATGTAGGCACTGCAAAGAATGCTATTTACAAACATAGCTCAATAACCCACATATAGATACACCAATAGCAACAAACATAGATATATTATCCACAAAGCCACCCCAAAGGCCTATCCAAACCGTGTAATTAACTTAGACATGAGAAAGAGTTGCAAATTTGTAGGTGGGTATTCTTTTTACTTCCAACAACCAAATACAATTCTGCTATACTGTGAACACACACATACACACACTCTGATTCTCTCATGTACACACTTATATTATCATTTACAACGCAAAGCTGCAATCATACCGAACACAATTCAACTTTAATGTGACCACACATATACACACATTGATATTTCACCCCTCTACCTGTCTCTCATACGCATTCACATTATCATTATATCAAAATACCATTTAACCACACATTTAAAAATATTGATACAATTATACACCATACGTGTACCTTTCCTTTTGCGGAATGGGCCATCCAGCTAGTGAGATACTCTTATATCAGTCAGCTTCGTTGGTACATAGTAAATAGCTCATTTTCAAGTGATCGACTGCAGACCACCACAACTAAATTAGGCAGAAATATCTTGTTTTGCATTTAACACAAGTATACATCCAGTTAGTGAGATACAACTATATCAGTCAGCTTAGTTGGTAAAAATTGAAAAGCTTATTGCCATGTGATGGAGTGCTGACCAACCCGACCAAAATTAGCCGGATACTTGTTGCTATGGATTTGACACAATTATACCCCATATATGTGTGTTTCCTTTTGCAGAATGGGCCATCCAGCTCCTATATCAGTCAGTATCGTTGGTACAAATTGATTTGCTCATTACCAAGTGATAGACTGCTGACCAACCGCTTCAAAATTAGCCAGATAGATGTTATTTTGGATTTGATTCAATTATACTCCATATGTGAATCTTTTCTTTTGTGGAATGGGCCATCCAACTACTGAGATACCTTATATCAATCAGCTTTGTTGGTATCAATTAAATAGTTCATTACCAAGTACCAAATTAGCCGGATACATTTTTTTCGGATCGGACACAACTACACTCCATTTATGCGTATCTTTCCTTGTGTAAAATCAGTCATTGTAAGTGCAAAAGATAAGAGGTACTCGCATTAAACCCTCACTAAAAGTGAAGATATAATACTCCCTCACTCATTGATTGTGAACAAGAATTTTTCACTATTACAGAATTAAGTTTCAGTATTTAGTGAATAGCCACAAATTTTTTTTACTCATTTTTCTATACTCTTATGTTTTATGGAAACATATTTTATACATTTTCATTCGTTCCCGAAAAATGAGGCAACCCTTACTTATACGCATGATTTTATGCTGTGTGCTGTGTTTAGCGACTGCATTTTACATCCGTATAAGCAAGGATCACTTACTCCAGACAAAAACACTATAATCATCCAACTACTGGAGAAACCACCATACGTTCTGCGTTCATGATAAATCTGGAAAAAAATGGGCGATCGGTTAGTGAAAACCCCATGTTTCTATTTTCATTAGTTTCTGGGAAATTTAGCTTCGAAAAGAGTGACAAATGAGCATTGCCGGGTCAGGTCATTTTTTGTTCAAACCTGAATGTATCTTCAAAACACACTATAGTGAAGGGTGAAAATTATATGCTTCTACCTTTGATGGTTTCTGAGATATGGGTTCATTCCTCAGACCAATACATTCGATGAGAACAACCTTACCTACGACTCAGTCACAATGAAAAATAGCTAGTAATCTTTTTTTATGCCGTGCTAATTACTTCTGATACAAATTTAGGAAAACAAACGTACTGATGGAAATCTTAGTGAATCTCCATAGCCGCGGCCGTCGTACTCTTTACATCTTGGTCATAACCTTATGTCACAAAATCAGCAAAAACGCCTGGTTGTCCATGTTAGTAGACCATAATAGCAATGTATTCGCGGAAGTCATACCTTCCAGTCATTCAAAATCGGAAGGAAAGCTTAAATCGACAACAGACAATTTTTTATTTATAGCATATGAGAGAGCCTAGTAAACTTGAGCTTGAGATAAACGGTGATCATATGAACAAGCCATGAATCTGTTGACAGACATGACAATGATAACAAATCTATGATATGCAACCTACGATCATCTATGCTGAAGAATTTCGAAATTATAAAAAAAGTACCTTTAAATGTCGAACTGAGGAAGATACGCACAATCGACTTGGGGAGATGCGGAAGATTTTCCAGTTTTCCTACCAGTAAGTTGTAGAACTCTTCTCTCTGGCTTTCATCACTTTCCTCGGAGTCTGAGGGAGGAATAGTAATAACAATAATAATTATTCTCGTGAATAATGACAATTGTAATCATTTTCGCGAATAGATAGATAGCATCATGATATCATGAAATATTGGTGTATCTATGCGCGTTAGCATGCTTTTATATTTTCAATTTGGCAGGACAATCCAGCTGTTTTATGTCTAATGTATTTCATACATTGTTTTAAAATATCAAACGAATTTCTGGCTCAATGAAGTAACATACAGAAATATTGATATCGTATTTTGATCCTGTTGTGAGGCTTAAAAAAGCTTAGGAGAAAAGTCTGATTAAGAGTGTGCATAGTGCATATCACTATGATTTCGTAGATGAACGAGTGTGGTATTGAACTGTAATCTTTTCTACTTACGCAATGACGATGTTCCACTCGGTTGTATTTTCTTCTTTTCAACTTTTTGTTCCTTTATCGATGCAGTAGATCTGGAAACGGAAAAAGAAATATACCTAGAAACACCTAAAAATTCAACAACTTTATTGAGTATCATTCTTATTCGGCTAATCTAAGGTGTAGATGTTGTCCTCAAGTTGTGAAGTATAGGAATTGTTTCCAGTTAAATTCCCATGCTAGTCTAGGCGATGTTCACAGGTACACAAGAATCGCTATGACAACAAATTAAGACTGACACAATAGTCGCCTCAATAAATGACATATGAAATGAAAACAACTAAGAATAAAATAACTGACCTATATGTTTAATGGGAAAAAAAACAAACATGTAGTTCTCACTTTCAGGAGCCGGAGGTCCTCGGTTGGTTGCGATAAAACATTACCACTATTGCTGTTTGAAAAGTTGGTTGACAAGTTTTGTGAATGCACACATACAAGTGAAAGGGGCGACACTGTCCGAATAACAGAGTTCATTTCACCTTTTGCATGGTACAACTGCAGATGGATTTTGTCTGTCAAAGTAATTGAAGTAATTGAAATTGTTCACAGAATGTTTTCCGATGCGTGTAACACAATGCAAGTCCCTGGTCAATTCATTCTTACACATGAGGACATTTCTTTGCCCACGTATTTTTGTTTCCTCATTTTCCAGTCTCTTCAATCTTTCATAGACGTAAAAATTCAAAACTTCTTGGATAAAATTTCATTCAGATGAGCCTTTTTTTTCGTCTCTTTCAGAATACGTAAATGTTCATTATTGTAAAGGACTTTCCAAGTGTATCTTCCTGAACCAAAGATATACGTTTACTCTTTAGCTCGTTTTTCACAATTTGTCCATGCAAACTTATGTAAGGAAATGTATATATCATGTCTTATTTTCACCACGTACTAGCACATTTGTCTTTCACGGCTTGCTTTCACAAATTCATCTGAAGAGCTGGCAAATATCGCCAAAGCGGATATAAATTCACTGGTCTCTGATTGGTTGATTAAAAAGTCTTTTCATTTGCTGTGCTGAATCACATAATTTGAAGAGAAGAATGAAAAATGGCATCTTATTTATCGAACAGCAGACAAGCAAAATGGTTGCAAATTTTATCGAACTCAAGTGAGGCTAAAAATCTTCTAAAATACAACACAAATTTCAATGGTATGTAGAAAAAAAATTTCGAATAAATTTTACCAGTATAATACTGGTAAATGCTTTTTGTAAAAAGGTTTACAGATCGTTTTTCTGGGCTATTTTTATTTACAATGTAGTAATTTTTACAAAATGGAAATTAGGTACAACAAAGGTATAGCATTGAAGCATTTTCATCAGTGAATATAACCAAAAATATTTCACCCAATCAGACAGGAAAGAATCAATGTGTCCATAATAATCCTAGAAGTGTCAGAAATATTTCAGACCTGTGTGCGTAAGCTCAAGTGAAAAAAAAAACACTCACTGAGTCGGAAAAATGATGTTTTATGACAAAAGTGCAATTATGTATAACGAATGAAAATGAAATATATGTAATGATAACATTGATAAGATCGATCGCGTAAAGAGATGAGAAGAGATAGTTGAAGGTGGGAGCTTTGTTGTCATTGATAGTACGTCGTAGAAGTGACGTTTTCGATATCTAGCTAAAAGAAGGGTTTTGTATTTAATTTCCAAGTAAAAGTATAAGAGTTGCTACGGTAACAAAACAAATCGATTTGATCTCAGAATGGTTTGGAACTCTAAAGCGACAACTTTCGGTGGTTTCTCAATAAAGTGTGTAGTATACGTAGTTTCAACATACGTGTGCAATTAAATGTGATTATTCTACAATTTTTTTCATAATTTCTATATGGAAAGTACTAGTGAAACGATCAAAGCCTATACTTTTCTATATGATGATGAAGTATGTTAAAAGTCTATGCACGCCTAAATCGCAAAACTGAATTTAAAACATATTCATGAACATATAACATGGCCCTTTGAATGTCAAAGGCTACTGAAAAAACAGGATTATCCCTATTAAAAAAAAAAACAGTGAAAAACAAAAATACAGAGTTCATTTAATGACACCATTTTTTCCAGGAGATCTGCACTTGTAAATACATGCATATATTTGATTTTAAAAAATCTTGGTGTACGTGAAGTGATTTCCATTTTTCTGTTTTCTTTTTCGTGAACGAAATACGTGAATATGAAATTCTTAAGTGAGCATAATTGCACGTATCAGTATGTATTGAACGTGTTTTCATAATTGTGAGTGTATTTTATGCATGTATATACATACATACTGGGTATGCACATCCCACACACACGCACACATATACACTTACATACATACGTATGCAAACTTACGAGCTTTGAAAAAATAAGGAATTAACCCCACTCGAAAGTAGGCAGTGTTCCCTTTCAGCCAATCGCTTTGATGGCCTCCCGTTTAGCGTTCGGAAGGATATCCATTTATCACCTGATGACTGCTGTAGTGTACAACGGCCGAAACGTTGTACTCAAGAAATGAACTAAAACGAAGAAAACACTAAGAAAAAAAAAACTATAAAAAAACATCTGATTAAGTTTGGGTATGAGCAGGTCATTTGCAACCTCTTGAAATACATTTTGAAGAACGAACATCCCTGGCTTCAATAAACCCTGCAAGACAGTCGTATCAAACAACCCAGAGGGGGAATCCGTCAGAAAATATTTTGTAAATTGTTGCTTAGATATGCAGTTGATTGTTGTCGTGTCAGAAGAATTTCTCTTAGTCACTTACAGCACAACTGCACAGGCACTTAATTTTTTTCTTTAAAAAACAATGGTTGAAATCATTACCTGAAATAATTCGAAGTAGCAAAGTATTGTGGGAACTTGAAGGTAGGCTCTCTGCCTAGGGCGTTTGTTGGTCTCCACTTATTGAGTGCCGATTCCCCCTACAAGAAAAAAAAAAAGCCAAAGAGACACAAGCATTATTTTTTTCTTTTTTTTTTTCAGTTATCTATCTGAAAACAATGAAAATACCAATTATCACAATTTCTGATAAGCAACTTGAATATTCTGCCTCGAGTATGTTCAAAAGGGCGTTTTTTTTGTTTTTTTTTTATTGTTGTTTCATTTAGTCTTTCTGGTAGGAAAGTAAGAACGGACTTGAGATTTTTGTTATTATCTTAAATATTCACTCTGTAAAGGTTTAACTACTCTTTTAGAATCCAATCATAAAAAAGATGTATAATACTTTGAGATAAGAATATCAACGTACTCTTTTGCTGGGTAGTTCAAAATTAAACTTTAAAAGTAGACTGATAAACTTTTCCTTACCTTCACCATCAAACCAAAAGAAGACTTCCGCCGTGTTAAGAGATCTAGCAGTGAGTAAAAAGAAGAAAAGTGATTGCTTCAAAAGATTAGGAACTGCTTTCTGAAACTTAGTTACATGGAAGACATATTTTATTTCAATAAAAGTTTTATACAGTTTGTGTTGCATAGACCCACAAAGCAAATGCGTAGAGCGTTCTTCGGACTTTTGTATTCATTTAAGTTCATTTCTTGAAACGTTTCGACCGTTGTACCCTAAGGTCGTCTTCAGGTGGTGAGTTGGTGTATTTTTGACCATTGAGTCGGACGACCCGTCTCGTTGATCGCATGGAACAACGGTCTAATTTTGCATGTGGTTGTTTGTTTTTTTTCGGTCCCAGACACCGTTCTTGGTTGTAATTGCTGTCAAAAACCAGCTGTTGTCTGATGTTGATTCCAGAGGGAGTTGGGTAAGATCTACGTCGGACACCATAACTTGTAATGGCCGGCATTTTCTGTCCGAAAGCAGGGGCAAGTCACTCGTATCAATATTCCAAGAAAAATAGTAACCCAGTGAAAGTCGATGTTTTTTTTCTGCTAATGTGTTGCATGGGAGGTGATTTTCGAATATTTTCATTAATCCAACCTCCTGATTTCAAAAAGAATTATTTTTTGAAAGTGTAAGGTAGCTTTTTTTCCATGTCTCTGAGTGGAATAATTTTGTAGAATGTTGAGGTGGCATTTTATCTGATCGCATGTGCATACTATGTCCGTACAACCCCCTCCCCACATTAAATCTGTATGTTTATACACCTTAGGGATACAAGTGCACACCCATTTACTAACATATACACCTGTAAAACCTTTTATGCTTTATGTTGTATTTCGGTTATAGGTGAGTAGTTCTGAACGCAATGAGCATCCCTCCGGGATCAGGGGCTCCCATATGGTGTTCGGTTCCACACTTAATCTGCTGAGAAGTTTGTCAGAAAAAAAACAACAAAAAAACATGTGCTGGCTCCTTTGGGCGTCACTCCTTCCAATGCTGTTCTTCGTCCAGAATTTTTGTGTGAAGTAAGAAGACCCGATTCGGAACAGTATAGTTACAGATACAATACACGCGAGTTCAATGCTGATGTATGCCCTGATTTCCGTTGTTTGAAATATCTATCACTCAAAATACATGATAATACACACGTATAATTAGCATACATTGATAACTGTTATAAAACCGTTAGTTGAAATGACCCAGGAAAAACAGCTCACCTTTATTTTTATTAAGATTTGCTGCCATATTCGCTACACCACAACTTTTTCTGTCATCTGCAGCGATAGGTGAACAATTAATATCACGTCCTCTCTATTGCCATCCACGGGAAACTTTTAGTTTTAAACTTGTGAGGAATTCATTGGTTGAATGGGTTCAAGTTGTCGGCTATTACAGAAGATAATAGAAAAAAATCGGTAGTACATTTAAAAATTTGTATGCAAATAAAAATATCAGTTAATGACTCATATGGGTCACTGTGATATAAAGTATCAACCAGCTCACCTAGACTCTTCAAAGCCCGCCTCTTCCGAAACGTAGACTGGGAAAATATAGGAATCGAAATAGACGGCGAATATCTGAGCAATTTCACACCCAAACTAATGTTAGATGATTTGAATGAAGACAGCAATAAAGTCGGCGTTGACTTGAACTTCAGCAAAACAAAGGTCATGTGCAACAATCACATCGGGAATAAACACACAACGATCAAAATCGAAAATGCAGAACTGGAGAAAGTTGATGACTATTACCTACCTAGGACAACGAATATCCGAGAAATCCTCAAAAGAAGAAAAAATCGAGCAAAGAATCACTCTAGAATGGCAAGCCCTCGGCAGAGAAAGCCCAACCTTCAAGAACAAGAAAATTCCATTGGTCTTAAAAAGAAAGATATACAACTAATGCATCCTCCCTTTAGTCATCTTTGGAGGTAACACATAGACCCTTATCAAGGGACTGAGAAGCATGCAACGTACATATGAAAGAATCTCATTAGTGAGATTACAACACAGTACAATATATCTGGGAAAGAATAAGAATTCTAGACATCGTAGGATCCATTTAAAAACTCAAATGCCATGATGATGATTATGATGGTTTATCTCACACATTTCGCACATTTCAGTCCCGAATTACCAAGTTTTACTCTTCAATGAACCATCCTATTCACCTCTGATCAATTAGAATATCATGGTTTCAAACTAAACGATTGGAAAGCCTTAATAAGATCTATACCTCTTCCCAAGCGAGTTAAAAACAAAAGTAAATCTAAAAAAAAAATAAAGTAAACAAGTAAAAACCACAGCCTTCAAATTAATGACTACTATAAGCAAAAAGAAAAAGTTCACCGAGAAAAATAAAGTAAACAAATTAATAAATGAAGCGAGCAAATTGAAAAATGCAGCGAAGAAATTAAAGGCAACGCCAAAAAGTATGAATACGAACGATCAAATAATTACATTTAATGCTTCAATCGCAACAAATGTTATTTGAGGTAATCAGTAGAAACATGTCTCAATAAAATTAATACCCCTTTTTAGTTACTGCAAACGAAAAGCTAACACCCATGATTTTAAGGTACGACCCAAACCCACAAAAGAAATTCAAATCTAAATCGCATTTTTTTCTCGATGAAAAAAAAAGACAACAAAAAACAAAACCAAAACTAATCTTGTACAACTTTCCACTTTCAGCGGTAAATCTACTACATTTAGTAAACAGCACAGATCGGAAGTAAAGAATAAAACATCCATTTGTGATGTATTGTGCGAAGGACAACTAATTTCCATAATATCCTTGAAAGAAGAAATCAAGCAAAGAATCACTGTAGGATAGCAAGTCTTCGGTAGAGCAAGTTCAACCGTCAAAAACAAGAAAATAACAATTGTCCTAAAAAAGAAGCGTATATGACCGATGCATTCTCTCAATAGTCACCTCTGGAGCTGAAATATGCAACCTAACCAAGAGACTGGCCATGCAGTGGGAACATGAAAGGACCATTGAAAGATCACAAGATATTAGGGAAAAACAACAACAGAATCCATTAGAAAACTCAAATGACAATGGACTGGTTATATTGCAAGAATGTCAGACAACCTGCAGAACATCACAACTAACAATATAGATCCCCAGATATCACATACGATACCGCGGTCGGTAAAATATGAGATGGCTAGACGAACTAATGTTCTGGAAGTATTGGCTCTCATTACAAAACATAATAATGGAGTAATTAGAATTAATACTTATGAAGAAAGCATTAATGAACTGGATTTCAATTGTACAAGCAAAAGAAGATGTCCTTTGCAAAAGAAATGTCGCGAATTGAACATTGCATACCAAGCCAAAATATCAACCTAAGTGCAACCCTTAGAAGTGAAATATTATATAGGAATATCAATAACACCTTTTGAACTTAGATTTGCAAACCATATATAGTCTTTTACTGATGAAATATATAAGAATGGTACAACACAATCTCAAACTGGCTGAAAAATAGAAAATATTAAAACAAACACATATAAGCAATGATATTGATGCTCCATGGCTAAATGAAAAATTCAAAATCCTTAGCTCTGCCAATAGAACAAACAAGTATAAAATACAATTACTGAACAGAAAAAAATGAAATTGCGTTAAAATACAAAAAATTCTTTTAACAAACATAACTCACTTATAGATATACAAAAAATAACTTATATCTTATTCTCATAACGACCTCAAAAAAAATCTGATCAACATAATCACCTCAGACATGAGGGAGTAGATCAAATCTAATATAATCGAACAACCTACGAAGGTCATTTGAAATGGGAAAATAAATTCAAGTGAGAATAAAATACTCTGAGAAAGGATACATACCAAAAATTTACTGATAGAAACAACCACTTACCAATAATAACCACTCACAACACACCCCCTGATTTGTAATCTATAACCACCAACAGACTTGCACCCTCATTGAAAACAATGAAATATAGCAAGCCAACCACTGAAGAAAAACAAATAAAAGAAAAGAAAGACCCTACCACCTATAATAGAAGACATACACCCCAAAATGTCCAAAACAGGAATTTAAAACAAAGGGAATCATTTGCCTGGAGAAGCTCAAACAGGGCAGAAACATAAACGTATTTGTGTAGCGAATCTTCATTCCATTATTTATATATATATATATATATATATATATATATATATATATATATATATATATATATGTAATCATATCTATCTATCTATCTATCTATCTATCTATATATATATATATATATATATATGTTGTAACAATAACACTCTTTATTAACTTGTCAATTCTTTAAGAAATAAGTCTGTTATTTGTTGTTCTTATCTACATCACAATATGATTACAGTTGCTATGTTTTAATTATTTGTATATATGAAAAATGGTAATTTTTTTCCAATGAGAATAAGATTCAAAACTGATTCCTATCTGTTTTGAAATTCTTTGATCCATAAATCTTCATTATTTATAATTTTTTATTGAAAAGAAAAATGATTTTAGAATGTTTTCTTCCATTATGTTTGATTCTGAATTTGAATGGGCCGCAATATGTTTGGCTATAGATCTCAGAATGACTTATGTTTTTCACAAATTTACAAATGTCATGTGATCAGCTTTTTTCTCTTTTCAAACCTTATCTGAGAATTAGTTTTTTCCAATATTTCATCTTCAAATGAAAGCAGGAAACCAGACTGAAACAGTATCATATTAAATTTAAGTAAAAATAATATAACTTTAGGTCAAAGTTTAAGATAAGAATATAGAGTCAATTTATTCAAATATTTCCCTTTGCCAATTCTACTGTTTGAGTACTGAAAATTAAATTTTTATTTAAGTCACGGATATAATCTTTTTAAAGAAACTTGAAAATGAAAGAAAAATAATTTGCTTAGAAGATGGGGTAAATTCAAACCAAATTTTAGCTGTAAGACTAAATTCTTTTGATATTTTAAATTCAAATTTAGACTAAAATTTAAAAAAAATATGTGTGAACATAATCGAAACACACACAAACACATCTCTGTGCCAATCTATCCTTTAGCCTTGTATTTTAAACACTCCAGTATTAAATCAGTTTAAGGACAAAGAAAATTAGGCATTATCGGATTTCCATCTATCTATCTATTTTATTTATTTTTTCGTCAGGACCACTGTTTACTCTAACCACTGATAATAAAGTTCCTGCTTGTTGGTTTATTCATATAGTGTATAAAATGTATTTTTTTTACACTCAAATATAATATTACTACCCTCCAACCTCCATCCTTATTTTTTTAATCAAAATTCTTGCACTATACACAGTTAAATATGATATACACATATCTTGCTACAGTGCATCTGATACAGAGGGAACATTTAAGCTCATGTTAAGCTGAATGAGTTTAAAAATTATGAAAAAAATGTTTAAGATGTGTGTGAAGACCAACAAAAATAAAATATTGAGCAAAAAGAATTTATTGAGAGATACAAAAATGAAATCTATCTTTTCTAAATGGCAGATATTGTTTTTCATATCCTTATCATCATCATATTCTGAATCCTCTCTTGAAAGTTTTTCTCTCGATAGGCATTTTTGTGTAATACATTGGTTAGAGCACAATACTGAAAGTCATTTGAATTCCTCTCTTGAAAGGCATCTCTTACAGCAGAACACCAAAGGCTATGAGATTCAGTTCTCATATTGAAAGGGATATTTAGTGTGCTTAAGTGTCCATACAGTATCCCCAAAGTTTTTTTGAGGCTAGATTCATGTACATTTAGTACACATGTAATTAAACTAATTCTCCAGATCACCAAACATCTCCAATGGTTCTCAATGAATTTCAATGAGGGCTAAGGAGGGAGTGATCCATTTTTGGAACTGATCCATGTAATTACCTCTCTTCTATCGTATTTATATTCAAACCATTCAATATCTCCAAAGGTTTTCAATGATTTACCAAGAAATTTTGAGGAAGGGTAGGCAATAAGCTAAAGATGAATGGATTCAATTTAGTGAGGATATCGATGTACATTTACTTCTCCTGCATCATTGCTATATACATCCACATGAAACAATATCCACGAAAATTTGCATTGAAATTATAGAAGTATGGGGACTTTTCTCAATTTTCAGTGTGCAAACCATGGGGAGTGATAGGCTATGCCCTGCTACGCTGGCCCATTACATGTTGGTAGGGGGTCTGGTGGATGTCCACTGCTGATGTGGGTCAGTGGCCTTAGAGCTCCACCAGCTTTTAGCACCCACCCCATCTGTTCTTGTAAGTTAGGAATGGGTGTTTGCAGTGCTGCGAAAAGAAAAAAAAATCCGTTCATCATAATTCTCCCTTATTTTTCAAAGGTTTTAACTTAGTTGGAGTCCAAGGATTAGATTTTTGAGAAATTCAGTTCTAGCCTTACCAACCTCATCTGGTAGGGGACAGAGAGAGATCTTTACCCATGGAATCTACATTAAAGATTTTAGCAAAATATAGTAAATATAATTTGAAATAAAAATCAGGATCAAATACTACTTATCTGTGGTCAGACTAGGCTTTTAGGTTGAAAGTTGAGTGATTTTCCAGTCATGGTTCGAAATTTTTAGAAATCAACCATTTGTTATTTTGTTGAGGAGTCTCGCTTCCTTTTGGATGTGTGAGGACTTCTCTTTTCTTTTTTGTTGTTTGACCGTAAAAGTTTATCTCTAAAATCCTTTCTGTTGGGAAAATGGGGCGGGAGCATTTATATACTCTCTCTATTTCCTTTACCCTTGTTGCGTTTTGCTTTGTTTTATTTTGAATTCACTGATAAACAATAAGTCCTAGCCTCACCGACCTCATCAGGTAGCAGAGAGAGAGAGAGAGAGAGAGAGAGAGAGAGAGAGAGAGAGAGAGAGAGAGGGGGGATAGATCTTTACCCATGGAATCTACATTGAAAATTCTACCAAATATAGTAAATATAATTTGAAATAAAATCAAGAGAAGACTAGACTGGGAGAGTAAAGGAATTAGAATAGACAGCGAGTATTTGAGCAACCTCATATTTGCAGATAAGATTGCCCTTTTCGCAGAGAACTTATACGACCCCCAACAAATGATAGATGAACTAAATGGAGAAAGCAAGAAAGTAGGCCTACACATGAACTTCAGCAAGACGAAGATCATGTTCAATAAGGAGATAATGGAGATAAAAACAATAAGATCAAAATAGAGGACACAGAGCTGGAGAAAGTAGATCACTACATCTACCTAGGACAACGAATCTCCATGAGACCCTCACAAGAAGGAGAATTCAAGCAAAGAATCACCCTAGGATGGCAAACCTTTGGTAGTCACTTATGGAGCTGAAACTTGAACCTAACCAAGAGACATAGATCCGCAAATTTAGAACCATGTAACGTGCACATGAGAAAATTATGTTGGAGAGACCACAAGACAGTACAGTACATCCGGGAAAAGACAAGAGTCAGGGACATCATGCATGTCATCCATTAAAAATCTCAAGTGGCAGTGGGCTGGCCATGTTGCAAAATGGCAGACTCATGACATGGATCCCCTGAGATCGCATGTACAACCGAGGCCAGTAGAATATTAGATGGAGAGACGAGCTAGACAAATTCAGAAAGTACTGGCTTCGCGACGCCCACGATAGAGAAGTGTGGCGGATTGTGGGGAAGGACTATGTCCAACGAGGGACGTTGAAAGACTGATGATGATGATGATGATGATGATGATGATGATGATGATGATGATGATGATGATGATGATGATGATGATGATGATTTCTCAATTTTAGGGATTAATTCATGTACAGTTACATTACCTTGTAATCTTGTATTGAACCGAAAAAATTACTTCTAAGCATAGATTTTTAGAAGGAATCAAAATTAAACATTTAACTTAAGTTCAAATTTAGTCTAAATTTTGAATATCTCTTGAATTTTTCAGAAATATATCTTGATTATAAAAAATAACAACTTAATTTCATTATTTAAAGGTCACGGAAATAATCTTATGAAATGATCAAGAGATATCTGCAATTTTCTTTAATCTGTTGTAAGCAATACATCTCGTACATAGAAAAACGTGATTTCTTTTTTTAAAAATCATAGAACAATATTAAATAAATTAGAAAACAAAGTAAACGTAACGAAAAAAAAATTTTTTAAATCATTTTTTCCGATTACAAAATTACTGATAATGAAGAGGTATCCAAAAGACACCAATCATTTAGCAGATACCGGAGGAGTAACCTGACAGTGCTGCATATTGTGCATGTTGGAGCTCTGCCCAGTCTCACCACTGAGGCATGCCCAAGCTGGCTGGTGCAGTTTGTAGCCCCTGCATGTGGAGTATCCAATCATTACCATTGCATATTGCATTGGTGCTAGGGTCCCGGACCCTTTTCCTCATACCTCAGATGTTTTCACCTTTTTCCTCTTCCCTCAATTGATTTTGTTCATGCATCTCCCTTTTCTGTCCTGATAGTAGTCACTTAGTTTTCCTCTTCCCGCCCCTACCTCCTCCTTATCAGTTCTTTTACAGAGATGGACAACTTGTTTAGAGTAGTTGTAGTAGTTTCATCGTTTATTTTTATGGAAATTTCACTCTTAAACCTGTGGTCGGTGGTTCAAAGAGATACAGCAACAGAGTTTTGAGAAAAGTTTTTTTTAATAGTTTTCGAGGTTGTGGTTCCATTTACGATGTAACTATAATGTTAAAGTAGAATCTCATATGTATATATCTTCTTACTTTTACGTATAATCATTTAAGGAGTTGGGGAGTCAAAAGTGAAGGGAGACCCCTGGCTTTACAGTATTAAAAGTGAAGGTGAATTTCTTTCACCTTTAAGAGATCGGAATTGAAGGTAAAATTATCTTCAGAAATCTGAAAGGTGTGATCTTTAATTTACTTTGGTGGATGGCAACTATGTGTGATTTATCAATCTGACTATTCGGGAAAATGACCAGATGATGAATTTTTCTAGTATTTTTTATATTTTTGATATTGCATCGCGCAGTAAATGGCATCGTCAGATTGGATTCAAATAATTTAAAAGAGACATATGAAGTCCAACGTTATCATATTGATTGCGTGATAGTATCAGATTTCGGCAGCATTATTCATTTCTCTCTTGGATACTCCGAATTGGAAGTATCCTTAAGACAGACAAATAATGTTTCAGTGGCTTCATTGGTCAGGTAATCTGAGGTAGAGATTTTGAATTAGGTAAATGCCGAAAAAAGAGAATATTTGAAACTTGATTACGAATGTGTGCATCAAGTCATTTCTTTTTTGGTTGGGGATTATTGCAAATAATAGATAAATGCTCAATGCTACATTGTCCTACATATTCCAAACAAGTCCCTCTCATGTAATCATCTATATGGAAAATTTTTTAATCTCACACACATTCATTGTTGAAATTATGTAAATATTGATATGAATATTGATTTATTCATCAAATCAAAAGTATCATTTCCACTTTGTGCTACTAGGATTTTCATTTAAATTAATTTCAAGTTTTACCAACCCGCTGTTATAAAACTTGATGTGAGAATTCATTTAATTCAGAATAGTTTCGCAGGTGTCTATACACTTGAATACTGAAATACCCACTGAGTCAAAAGTTAAACTGTTATGTATGTTTTATTTGAAAATACACTCCTCAATTCCATTGGATTTGGATGCAAAGCATATATGCCTCATGCAATCAATTTTTAATATAACAAATTCGAGTGTTCGCAAATGATCCAAATTGAATTGATTGAATAAATTAGACATGATTAGGATTGTTTATATTTTCCTGTTAATGAAATTGAGATACATCTATATCTATCTATTTATACATAGAAAATTAAAGCCCACCTGTCTATCTGTTCCACTTGATAGACTTGCATGTAGGAAGCTGAAATTTTGAAGAGCATTAGATTTCTATCCATGTAAGTAAATGATATTTTTCATCAAGTTATTTTGAACAAAGTAATGGCTTTCTAATTGTCATTTTTTCATAAAAACTAGTTTTGTCAGCATTCTTTTGGCATAAAATTTATCCAAATGTATTTTCATTTTCTAAATTATGCGTTATTGTTTACTTTCTAATTCATTCATTCAAACCGTCGAAAAAAAGTCTTCCGTAAGGAAAAAAAATCATTAGCTGTTTTTATTTTATTGGCATATCCCATTGTTAATTCATCTACTTACAGAACCCCTCGTAAATAATTCCCTTCCATACAACCCAATCTGTCCTATTCTTTTCGGTAACTTTTGTGTAAATCTTATTTATCATCATCATTAATGTTGCATTTTATATCATAATTGTTCTTTATATTGCTTGGTATGTGGAGGAATTTATAGAATAAAAAAACTATTCTCGTTTGTAATATTTCATTAGATACACGTATCTTCTTAAGATAAGTAAAACAAAAATCATATTACATGTACTCCAGAAGAGAGAGATGTATTCGAATGAATTATATGCTTAAAATGAATACCGACAAAACCAGTTCATCAGTAAAAAAAAAAAAAAAAAAACCGTCTCAGCATTTTCTTACATTTATTTTTTCAAGAGAAGATACACTTCTCCACAAAACGGAAGCCTTTAGACGGAAGCCTTTAGAAGGAAGCCTTTATTTTCTAATGCAATATTGAAAATCATGCAAAAGGTTTCTTGGTATAAATTCCGTCTGACATTTCGTTTCGAAATTAATTGAAGCAATTATTCTGCGAACTCATCTTTTTGCATTTATTCAAGAAATATAAAGAGAAACGGGCATATTTCTGCTAGTATATATATATATATATATATATATATATATATATATATATATATATATATATATATATATAAACGTTATACATATACATACATTCATACATACACACACACACACACACACACACACATATATATATATATATATATATATATATATATATATATATATGTATGTATGTATGTATATTTACGGCAGCTATATACAGAAACTTGTGCACACTAACACTGTCGATTACAAATTTTTGGAAGAAGAAAATAAGAACAAAAGTTTGGATCCGTCATTTGATCACCTGCATAACATGCTCGAACTCGCTTCTCAAACGAAAACGGAATTCTAATTAAGAAACCCAAAGCTAAAATCTCTTCTATTTTTAACAACAAGTCGACAAAACACTGGATATTTACCTGCTATGTAGAACCACGAAACAATCTCGTTGTTACCACAATTTCTTTTGGAGATACATTGCACCATTGCATCGAGTTGCTATAGCAACTGATCCCCAGATAAGTGACAAACGTGGACGATCCAGGTAAATCTACATGCCTCGTTACTCTTGGCTTGCTTAGCAACAATAGGTTGCTAAGATATAAAAGAAATTGCTCAGCCAGTCAAAATGAGGCGTAATCTTTTATTTAATACTACATCATTTCGATAGGGTATATGCGACAAAATTGACCAGAGGTTTTGTCTGGCCTGGTGCCAAGATCGGTCATTACGTTGGTAAATCAATAAGTCCATAGTTTAATGCTGGAAAAAAGTATTTATTTTACACGACAAATATCTATTTTTCAACATAATCACCTTACTTGTCAACGCACTTGACTCCACACTCCCCCATTTATGACATAGATCAAACAGCATACAATGTAAAATTCAGATAAAAAAGCAGTTTATAACAAACTACTCGAATCAAATCTTTGAAAATCGTTCAGTTAACATTGGGATGATCTTTCCTTGAACTTAAAGGCGATAATCCAAAGGTAAGTTAAAAAGACTTGTAGAGCGTCTCGTGAGAGATGGAGAGGCGTCGTCTTCTGCCAATATCGCTGCAGGACTCCACTAACTGAAGAACTAAATGATTTTCGAGAATTCTTTGTATTTTATATATCATATTTATAATTGATATTCATTGATCAAATATTTTATAATTATTTTGGTTTCAAGTTTAAATTCGTACCGTAGACAAGCTCTCACGATCAACTTGCAGTTGGACATGCACTAGTTACTATTGTAGGTATACTCTTTTGAAGGTTAGTTGATTGTAAATTATACATGCAGGTTTTACTTTATGAAAGGATACTGTTTTTAAAAAGGCAATTGAAAAACATGAAAATTTTTTGAGATATCGTGTTGACAGACAAGAACGACTACACACTACAAAAATGTATAACATATTAAAGAGGGAAAATATCACCTCCTACAAAATTTCATCATGAACTTGTTTGTACTGACAGGAGCGGATACAGGAATATATATATATTTTTTTAACTCAAAAATACCTCCCAATCACGAACAAATTCCAGGATCCACACTAAAATCTGATCACTTCTTGCGCACACTGTAGCCCACCTTTCCACAAAATTTCAATTCATTGAGAACTTTATTTCTGCTATTGTGTGGACAGACATGAATGAATACAGAAATTCATGGAGAAAAATATCTCTCAATCAGAAATGAATTCTTGAATCAACTCTTCCACAAAATTTCATTAAAATTCAATCAGAACTTTTGGAGATATCCTTCAAAGAGACAGGAACGAAAACAGGAATATACGAAAAAAACATCATTCAATCAAAATCTAATCACTGGATCCACCCCAAATCTAATCACACCTTTCTTAATACGTACGTTACCCTTCCATAAAGGTTAATTGGAATTAACAGAGAACAGTTGAATGTATCGCAGGGAGGGACCGGAGCAGATACAGAAATGTATGGAAAATACATCTCAATCTCAAAAAGAAAAATTCTAATCACACCTTATCGCGTGCCGTAACCCTACATGAAATTTCATTAAAATCAATAAAGAACTTTTAGAGATATCAAACAGGGGTCGTCTTTTTTACACCGTACCTTATCTTTTTCCAAAATTCCATTAGAATACATTGGAAACCTTTTGAGATGGACGGACAGGGGCAAATATAGCAATGTATTGAAAGAAAAGGTAAAAATATCTCTCAATCGAAAACAATACCCCACCATTTTTTATTTTCTTTTTGTCACCCCTATGCAAGGCCTTTCGGCTACTTTTCAGACAAGAGAAGCAGTAAAAAAGGAGTTGTTTGTGCCATAGAATTAGGAATAGTAAAAATGTTAAAATAACTTTTTGATGTTAAAATTGTAAAATTAGAAACACTAAAAAACTAACTCAGGGTAAATAACTTGTTCACTCTGGATTTGAAAATGTTAGGACTGTTTTCGTCAGGAAAACATTTTGCATACAGTACTCCATTTTGGGGCGGATTTAACATTATAGAGGTTACTTTGAATGATAGAAACCTGCCATGTCAAAAGAAGTAATGCAAGAGTTCTATTCTAAATCAGGTGAGAATTTGAGACCCAGAAGTTTAACCAGACTCTTCAAAAAACGCACCATCTACATAGGTGGAGAGTCAGGTTTTGCACGGCGATAGTGAGACGATGCAAGTTTTGTTTTGGAAACATCAAATTATAAGAGCCATTTGATACCTGATTTAACAATCACTGAGTTCACTGGAAAGATCTGATGCCAGGTCCGGATGATTTCTTTTTTATCTTCAACAAAATCTAATCAAAATTCATAGAGAGCTTTTGGAGATAATGCATGGAAATACGAATATTAAAATAGAAAATTATCTCTCAATCTAGAATCTCTTAATCTTGTAGCTTGAATATGAAAAAAAACCCAAAAAAACAAAAACAAAAAACGCACAAGTACCTCCTAATCAAAAACAAATTCGAGGATTCAACCCAAGATTTATTCACTAATGTCTTTCCACATGATATCTCCGAAAGTTCTCACTGAATTTCAATGAAGTTTTTCGGGAATATTGGTCGGAGTGACTAATATAATTCTGGGGTAGATCCAAAAATTTGTTATTGATTGGGAAATATTTTCGTGTTGTTTTTTTAAAATACATTTCTGTATTCACTCTTGTCTATCTCAACGATATTTCAACGAATTTCAGTAAAAATTTGTCGGAGGATGAGATTCAGGGTAAGAAGTGATTAATATAGCAGCAGATCCAAGAGTCCGTTCCTGATTGACAGATATTTTCCGTTTCCATGTGTTATACATTTCTGAAGTTGCCTGTCTGTAAACTCGATTTCTCAGAAAGTTCTCAATTGACTTTTTATGAAATTTGTGAAAACGTCAGCCACATTGCAAGGAAAAGTGATCGACTTTTCGGTGATTCCAATGATTTATTTTTGATTGAGAGATATTTTTCCCGATTTTTTCCTACATTTGTGTATTTGCTCCAATCTTTCCATACGATATCTCCAAAAGTTCTCAAAAAATGACAATGCGATTTCATGAAAACGTAGGCCCAGAAGTGTTCTGGATCTGCTCTTGTCGACCCCTCTATATCACCAAGAGTTCTCAATGAATTCCGAATTAATTTGGGGGAATGGCGAGGCACATATCAAGGGAGATGTGATTGAATGTGGGAGCAGATCCTAGAATATGTTTTTCGATTGAGAGATATTTTTCTACTTTAGATAAGCTTTCCAAAAACGTATAGTTCCACATTTGAAAGGCAAAAATTGTCGAAGGTAAAGATATAACTGTTACGTCGAGTTACCACTATTAGCCTGCAAAAAAAAATTATAGATAAGTTTAACCTTATCAAAGCTCACACAAAGCAATTGTGACAAGAAGAGCGGCATCATACGCACAAGCTCATTGAGATTGGAATACAGTTCCCACGTCACAAACACGGATCTGTTCAAGAACTTTTCAAACTTTTCTCTTTACCCCGATCAACTCTTTCAAGATATCATCAAAACACGTTTCCCAAATGCGGGAATACTCTTTGCTTACTGCAATTGAACTCAGGCCTTTGCAAACATCGCTGTGTTAGCCTTGTTTCCATTATTCCATGCAGATGGACTGAAAGCATGTGTCTGTATCAACACTTCACGTGCCTCTATTGAAAATAGTTTTAAGAAGAGACCGAGAAGGCTAAAATGGTTTCTGTGGAAAACATCCACTAAGGTGAATTTTTCATGTGGAAAAGAACTAAATCAGACTTTTAGAGACTGTAAAGTTGTTGAGTCATGGGTGCCATTGGAAGAATTGCCAGGTGGTGGTTCACCGAAGGCAATTTATATTATTGATACAATGACATTTATCTAACGTTTCCGGACCCTAGGAGTTATTTTGTATGTGCAACTCCACGAGAGATACAAGAACAAAATCCCGAGTTTAAAACCCATTGATTGTTTCATTGATGACAGGTATAACGACGGAATTTAGAGAAGGATACACGCCAGGGACAGGGAATAAGCATTGCTTCACCTGAATATTCCCTACTGACATTTTGGCCATCCCTGCTTGTAACAATGCAAATTTACTGTCATATCTGTCATCTGGTTGATCAAATGCTTCTTTTCCAGCTTTTCTAATGAAGTGGGCTTTCCATCAGATGTCATTCACCTTGTAAACAATGGAGCGATTGTAGTTAAGGAACTACAATATCCTACCAATGAAGAAGCAGATACTGGAATTTTTGCACTTGTTGGAAACTGTACTGATGAAAGCGCTGGAGTCATTCAGGCAACTTATCATTATACCATATTCTCTGACTAATAAACATGAAACAGCTATTGGTGGTAGAGAATGACGATTGCACCCCCATTCATGACTTGGAAAAGTCACCAAGTATTGTTGTGGGTCAGGACTCTTTGCAATTTACTGGACTATACTTGATTGTTTTATCAGTCTGTGATACAGCTATCCTTTCAAACAAAAGGAAAAGAAGGCATCAACAGTTGCAATGAAGCCTGCTGACTGCCAGTATTTTTCAAGATCTGTCCTCGATGATTTAGGGCAGAATGTATCGGAGTTGACCAGTGAGGCTTGCAGCCTTTATAGATCTATTCGGCAAAGCTGACTATACATAGATAAGTTACATGCCTATGCGTTTGCTTCTAGCAAAGTACGTAGGAAATCTCTGTCTCTGTCTTTATTATTATCATTATTATCACTACTACTACTACTACTGCGACTACATTGAAATACTGTACCAGTAACAGTCTCTACAGTGTAGATATGTCACATACCCCCAATCCATTTGGAGACATAGGCAAAGGCTCAAATAGTGATTTTCATATGTGTTCATATGCATATATCTTGCCACTCAACGCATTTAATTAAAATATGATCGAGTATTAAAACGTCAACATATTTCCGAAACATAGAATTTGGGTTCCGGTATTCATTTTTCGATAAGTACCCCCAAAATCAGCTGGTTATAGTGTGGCAAGATACTTATCAACTCTAACTCAATTTTCCCCCCAGACATCAGGGTGATGTAAAGAACATATTCATGCAAAATATTTTTTTTCTCAAATATAATTTTGATTTGGAATGTGTTTGATAAGCTAAACATCACCCAATCAAATGCTATTACATAGTATTTCAAAGCTGATAATATAGCGAAAAGAATGAAGGGTAAATATTTCCCCTACCCCAAACTTTTTCGAATTCGGCGGTTGCCAGCTCAAGTCAAAAAACTGTCTCGGCTGAATTTTTATCGAACAAATCCAACTTGCCAATGTTACTTTTCTAGTGGGCTACATCCCACAGGTCATAGATTTCACTGCAGGTATTCTGCGTCGTCATTAGTGCCGGCAATGTTTTGATGAAAGCAGGCAGATTACCTGACAGCAATCCAACACGTATCTGAGAAAGGACGTAAGGACGTCTTTCCACCAATGATAGCCGACCTTTTAAGGACATCCTGGAATATTGCAATGTCTTCCATCACAATATATTTTGCCAATCGTTGCGAGCATTTCACCGCGGAAAACGCCCCGATACACCTTTGAAGAACGAAATTCACACGGTTGGCATTCCAGTGGAAATATAGCGATGACGTTGTTGCTTTTGACCCTTGTTCTTTCCAGGTATAGTCACTCCCTACCATGTCACGTAGGGAAATATGCAATGCACTTGACTCGTGGACTATCGTCTCGGATGATCTGTGCTTGTTAAGCTTCTAACGCAACGATTTACATAAAGGAAATGGTATGATTGGTTACTTCATCACATTGAACAGAATATTTACTCTGTTTTACTAACTAAAGTCTCCACTATGTCATCTGATATCATGTCCATCATGTCCCTACCAATTTACGCTGTCCAGTTGATTTTCTATCCGTCTTGTGCAGAGCTTTATACTTTGCTTGGAAGCGAATATCTTCGAGGAATTTTACCCCTGTTCATCAAAGTTATCCGTTCGTCGTGACTGTGGATATATGTATTTTGAAGAGCATGATGTCGTACAACACCGAATATAGTTGAATCTCCGTTTTTCTCCTTTGATCTTTCCTTCCTGGAAGATATTAAGCCGGAATTAAAGGGAATAGTCAGAGGCAATGCATTGCACATCTGGTCAATCGTTTGTACTTGATTTCTTTTGTTAGAATTCATATATTTCATTGATCAGTTGAAGGCATAAGAAATTTTCTTAGATGGGATATTGTAATTTTATAAATTAAAAAAAACTCTGAAAGAACTCTGGCAGGAAAGATAAGTTAATTTTCAACAGGTAAATTAACCGCTCACAAAATTCTGAACTTATTCTAATCTAAGTAGTCTGATAATTAATAGATTCAATGTTTTTGTAAATAATTCTTTTAAATAACCTAATTACTTATTATGTGCATACAATAGTTTAAAAATATTGGGGGATTCTAAAAAATAGAGTAAGCAAATACAAAATTTACGACATGCAAATTAAAGACAACTACAAGAAAAATTTAAAAACTGAGGCGAGCTATCCAGAGAATACATCCATAGGCAAAATATAATCTACTTCAGAGCAAAATTGTGACCTTTTTTCTTAAAAATTAGAAATTACTAAAAATGGCTATAAATTATCTCTGTTGTACGCAAATGACCTTTGCATACATGTTTCATCGTCGTGAAAAGATGTGCCCCTTGTCAAACCTCAGCCTCCCACAATTGCTGAAATGTGTTATAAATTACCATAAATGGCTTCTGGTGACCTTGAATGACCCCTAAAATAACAACTGTTAATGGCAAATTTAATGGATTACAAAACAATTAATTTCATAACTTTGGTTTGAGTTTTCCTGTCCATTATCCCCATGTTTCAAAAATCTCATTTGAATTCGCAATAAAGACTAAAATGGTTTCTCTTTTCATCACATTTGTCAACTTTTTACAAAACATACACCCTTGCTGCCCATCATTCACTATTCATGAAAGATTATTCTTCTTCCATCTAAGCTTGTGGCACAAATACTGATATACTGTAGTGTTACTGTTGTATTTCACCACAAAATCAAGCACAAAACTAACGGCTCTCATCAACTGAAAATATGAAGTAGTTATTCACCAAGCTATTCTTCTTGATGCGTAAACTGAAACATGAAATGAAATCGTTCAATGTCTTGCTATAAATAAAACACTATCGCTTTTATTGATCTTTTTGTATTATGTATACTTGGATAAGTTGTACATAAACAACAGATTATATTCAGGTATTTTGAAAAATTTAATAGCTTTTTTCTGTTTACAAATGAACACCCTTGAAAAACGGCAAGAAGTCAATCATGTTCAATGAATTGTAAGTATTTCAGTTAATTAGTAAATATAAAATATGGGTGGCATATCTCGTGATAGAGGTAGTTGCATATTTCCCTCTGGTGCCAGAGTTTGAACCCGGGTAAAAGATAGTATTTCGAATGATGTGTTGGTTTTATAGTCCAACAAATAACAATGTTCACAAGTATAAATTCTGTATTAAAATAGGTCATTATATTAATGATTTAGTCCAATATAAAGGAAGGCACTAATTTTAAAGACACAAAGAAATTAATTTGAGTACACGTGGGAATTGCCAGCCAAAATAAAATACCTGACGTTACGAAGAAAAAGTTGAAGGAAACGGAAATCGCCATTTTGAAAATACTACGTGTTGTTCTGTCATTTTGAATGAAGCGGTATCACGTTGGTGAAAACAACATTAAACAAAGAAAGTCCGCACAAAATGAAATGAAAATAAAAGCAAATATTTTTTAGGCAAGCATGAAACATTTAATAACTAACAAAAAACAATATAAATGGTACATACATTTATGCAGAAATGAAGAACATGAAAAAATGATCAAGTCAAGAGAAAAAAGTCTTAGTAAGGATATATATGAACAATGGATAACTGCTAGTTCTAACCAGGGAATAGTAGAGAAATGGGACTTAGCGTGGAATTTATTACGAAAGATATAAGAAAGATGAATTTGATTCAGTGAGTCTTACTGTCATATTTTACTTGACGGTGAAGTGATAATTCCAATAAAACGCGATATTCTATAAATAAAGGCGGTGTTATTAAAATCTGTTATTCAAATCTTCTTTGTAAAGTCAGTGACAACACATTTTTATTATAATTTTTGACTTTTCTTTAGATATTTATAAGAATGTGTTTCAACCAAAGCAAAAAAATTAGGTATGCCCAAAACAAATGAGACTTCTTTAAAAAGCGCGCTGCTTTGTGAAAAGATGACGGCTTTTAAGTTACTTAATTCGATAATTACTTTTATTTAGTTTTTAAAATGGTTCGTCTTCCTCCTCTGGGAAAAAAATGAGTTGAGGTTAATAAATTTTGAAATTAAGTGCAATGTGTTTTCATTGCATAAAGGTTCATGTCCGATTTCTCTGTACATATCTAGAAAACGTTTCATGTTACTTTTGAAATCTTGACAATTACTAAGAAAAAAACAACGTTTTATTATTTATACTGATCATATGTTGAAATCAAGCTGATATTGAAAACACGAAGCTTATCAGATATGAATCTTGAAAAAAATCTTGATAGTTTCACACACACCAAAACAGGCTTTGAAATAACTTCTGATGAGTTTTCCATTTGTCCGTCCTTTTAAGGAAACTCAGTATAAGTCCGGGTTCGGAGTTTCTGAAACAGTTTAAAATTAAAAAAAACATTCAATCTTCTCCTGAAATCGTACATCTTTGTTCATATACAGTTTATACATTGGGGAAGGGCCTACAAGTTCAATATTTTAAAATTAGTTTAAAGTTCAAATTTCTTTTCTTCTCATCCTCAGTAACTTAATCAGTGTTAGTCTTCCTGATATCTTTTAACTATCACCTATGAACAAACATTTGTTTAGTTTTTTTTCTAAGAGGTTAGATAATTCAAATTAGCAGAACCCGTGGAAATTCCACGGATGTTGATTATCCATTATCTTAGATTATCCATTATCTCATGCCTTTGCTTTTTTCTCTCCCTATGCCTGTATCTTCTCATTATCTTTCTTATCATTCCCAATCTGGTCTAGAATTCTATCGGTTATACAAATATGGATCCATCGTCTTATGTAAAAACATCCCTACCTCACAGTAAATTACCCAAGTTTTTTTCTGTTCTGTCCCTTTCTACCCTCCTCTATAAAAGAAATTTACTATCTATTCGCCATCTTTGCCCCATCAAACACTACCTAACTCCCCATCTGTTTCTATCCTCTTATAAAATTATGTAACCTCACTTTGTCCCTCTCTCTCTTCTTACACCTCCATTTAACCTTCCGTTCTCTCCTCTTTCCTTCAAAAGAAAATATGGGATATTGAAAAATAGGTAATAAAAATTTAAGGCACATTTCAATATTATACTTCATTGTGCATTGAAACTCATGCTACAAACATTTTGTTTGGAAATTTTAAAATGCCACCTCACTAAAATCATACCTCGGGGTCCTATAAGTTCACTAAAAATAAAAAAAATAATTTCACTTTGGACACTTTGATGGGAAAAAAATTCCTATTAATTTTGGCCCATTGAAAGGGAAATTTTATCTCCAATTTTGACTCTAGGAAATGAAAAACAACCTAGCTAAAGAATATAAAATTTCTCCTGAAATATGACCATAAAACAGGGAAAAAATTCTTCCCTGATTTTGATTCTTACAAATTTTAAAAAGGCCCCCACGGACCAAAAGTGGATAAAAGAAGCCCTCCCTCAAATTTGACACATTAAAGTTGAAGTCGAAGAAAAACCTCTCCTTAATTTTGACCCCTAAACTTAAGAAAAATATCCCCACCCACTTTTACCCCTGAAAGAGGAAAAAAAACTTCAATTTTACCCGTGGAAATGGAACTCACCCCCTTCCATTTGACTGAAAAAAGTGAAAAGAATTCCCCTCCATCAAAAGATTTTTCTTTCGATTTTGACTCTTAAAACTTGGAAAATGAACCCATCTTTAATTAAGATCCCTTGAAATGCTAAATAGAATTCAGTTTCCTTTTGATTCCTTTAAGTGGAAAAAAGTAATTCCCTTTCGATTATGACCCCTGAAAATAGAAAAAAATACACACTCCATTATGACGGTTGAATGTGGAAAGAAAAATCCCACCACCATTTTTACCCCTGAAAATGGAAAATTGATCCCTAAAAGTGAAAAAAAAATCCCTCTCCTTAACCACTAAAAATGAAAAAAACCGCCCCCATTTTGACCACTCAAAGTAAAAAAAACTTCCTTCCATATTCACCAAATAAAGAGTACAAAAAAATTTCCCCTCTCTTTCGACCCATAGAAGTTGAAAAAAATCTACTCTTTATTTTAACTCAAAAAAATGGAAAAAAAATTCTCTCAGCACTCTTACACCAGAAAATGAAAAAAAATCTCTCGTCTATTTTGGCCTCTACAAGTGGGAATCCCCCTCATTTTGACCCCTTGAAGTGGGAAAATCCCTCTCCACTTCGGTTCCTAAAAGTGGAAAAAAAATCGCCACCTCCATTTTGATCCCTAAAAGTGGGAAAAGATTCTTCCAATTATGACTCCTAAAAGGAGAAAAAAGAATTCCCCCTCGATTTTGTCCTATAATTATTTCAAATCAAGTAATATTTTGATATTTGTAAATATTCAATTCATTGTAATTTATAGTAAAGAAAGTAATATTGTGGCTGTAATAATTCTTTCTCATGATTGGTAAATTTCAAAACTGACCATTGAAGACTATACGAGTTGTGACATGGGTATTGATATAGTCGATGATGGTTTGCTGGTGTGAAAAGAGTAGCGATCACCATAACTTTTGAGGACCGGATGTGAATTGCTAAAAAATTTTTTTTGGGGGGGGGGGTTGAAACAAATATCGAGGAGCAAATAAAAATTAACGGCAAAGATATTTTCCAGCAAATCAGGTGCCATTTTCCAGTACCTCGCATCGAGCCTGCCTGAAACTCTCTCATCCTTGAAAAAAAAAACTCTTACCTAGGTTGGTCAGTAATAACAATCATTGTGACATTGCATCATTCACGCTCTCACTATTCGCCCATGCATGGACAATATATGTCGATGCAGTGGTTATATCCACTACTCATAGGAAGACAGATCACACACACACACACACACACACACACACACACACACACACACACACACACACATATACACACTTCACAAAGTGAATTCATCAAATCCTGGAACTTGGTTAAGGTAGCACACAAAAACATTTTATTGGCACACACAAGATTGAATTTTCGAAGAATATTGCCAATGAAAGCATGCTGTCTTAAAAAAGTTTACCACCCCAGAAAATTATTATGAACCTCTTCACTATTCTACTCTTCTTCATTTCACTACACGTAATAATACATTCGTGTTGATATTGTTACTATTTGATTCATTTTTACCATTCATTTATTTCTCCACGGACTCCAGCACTATGCCTGTTTAGTGTTAAGCCTACTACTGTACCCCAAGAGAGCACCATCACGCACAGTATTAAGCAATCAGCCAAACAAGTAACTGGATGTCATCTACTTGGAAAGTTCAAAGAGAATCTACAGTTGTGGAGGATGAATATCGTTAGCTAAAATCCATAATGAATTTTTTGTACTTTGACCAATGAAATGTGTGTAACTTTGTCTTGGGACACCAAAATCAACGACACATGAAGAATATGAGAGAATGGAACATAGACAGCAATGAAAATAAATCTGGTTTCTTTATACGTTGGCTTTTTTTTTTGTAGTTTGAGTCTTCTTATCAGTAATTTTTCACTTTTTAAAGTCACATGATTTACTTTTATGGTCGTTATAAATCTGTGTATGAGATTTTCTAAAGAGTCGCTAAACCATGGTAGAAGCTGGTGGAACATTTCAATTATATAGGTGTTCATTTTTGCAGCTATCATTTTCCTTAGATTTGTACAATATTTTTCATCCTTTTCCTTATGATTCATGTCCAGACGCAGACTGGAACATACAAATAGAAAGCAAAATTCAGCCTAATTTTATTCGCAAACGAAAATTCCAGCCCAAAATACACAAGCGTTATCAAGTGATACACCGAAGAAATCATTTTGTGTCCCCAAGGTAACGTTTATAGAGTATACGAATAGAGAGAACAAATCCTACACACTACCAGACCATTTATCCGGCTTCAGCAAAACCTGAATTACCAGAAAACCGACAATTTTTGGAACTCGGTAGTTTCAAATTTGGGGGACTTCGTAGTAGTTCGCAGCTCGGTCACTTTTTGTTTTAATTTTCGTGGTAAAGTTGAATTGTCTTTAGATATCGGTATATAGATATTGACTAGCTGAATACGTGAAAATTTTACATGCTTTGACCAAGATTATACATTATATCATGCATTTACTCTTCTTTCAACCTGTGTCTGTATTTTATCATAATCCCCTTATCCCTCCAATCTTTGTCGCCCATCCACGTTTTCATGTGAATGTTATACAAACATGAATTATTTTCATATGCAAAAATCTTCCTACCTTCAATGAACTACTTCTAACCTTTCGTTGAATTTAACTTTTTTAATCCTTTCTCTTCCTACCATCTTATTAAACTATTTAATTTCCATTTCTGTCTTTTTTCTTCCTATTCTTCTATTGAATTGCTTAATCTTTCTTTAACTTTATTATTGGAAGGGTATCTTTCGAGCGTGGATAGAAAAAAGCAGAATAATGTTATAGATTAAATTGACCCTGATCTTGAAGTTGATTGATTTATATTTGTTACAAACAGCGTAATTCTTTACTTTTCTTTGTTTATTTCATATTTGATATTCTATGCTTTAAGAATTTCAAGTGGATTGATAAAAGCAACCACACCCTGCTTTAGAAAAGTATTGAGTTATATCTGTTGAATACAATTTTGTTCTTTACTTTGTTAATCTGGTCAAGGAATCTGGAAAATCTAGAAATCCGAATCACCTCCGGTCTTTTGTTCCCGGGGAAATGGTAATGATAACTTATTCAACCTTTGACTGATAACCACTCATTTTCTTTCAATTTATGGCAATGTTTCAGGGCTCCATAGAATTTTTTTAGCCAGTTGAAGAAACCGAATGGACAATCTAGAGTAACCTTCAGTGAGTAAAAATACCTTTGGTAAACATTCCAGATCAGTTACAAAAAGATTTTACCGCCATTTTTCATAATGGTGAATTTTCGCTGTGGTGGCCTAGTAGTAGGGGACTAGAAGAGTTCCGTAAGGAATTTTGAGAGCCAGAGATTTTGTTTGTTTATTTATTTTTTACTATTAATAGTGATTAAAGAAAATAACCTACCAAAAAATTAAATTGAATATGACCAATCTCGGCCAAAGCAGTGGGAACATTTTATAGGCATAAGCACACTCATTCAATAAATCAGCGAATTCTCAATGTATATGCGATACACTGTTTCAGATTGCTTATTTAATCATTCCCAATGGCTTAAAAAGAAACACTTCTTCATATTGCCAACCTATTCACAAGTTAAGAAGATCAAAAACGCTCTTCACAGAGTTCAACCGACGAGGACTTTGCTGCAGTTACAATGATGTCTTACGCTTGGATCGGGTGTTACCAAATAGAATTTTCACCAGGACTAAAGAACACTATGTCCAAATACTACCTCCAATCAAACCTGCGATCTATGTGCATGGTGCTTAGGACAATTTATGTGATATGGAATAAGAACATATGTCACAGTACTCATTTTGTAGTAAGCTCATCAAGTAAAGGATAACCAGAAAAATATCAAATAGAAGGAAATGATCATCCAGGTGTTTGGCACTAATTTTACATCACGTAGTCTCAATATAGAGATTGGAACTCAAAGTGGTTAAAAATTGATCAGCAAACTACGCAATGCTTTTTATCACGTTCGTCGCTCTCATAAGCCAAAACAAAGATACGCAGTTCCAGGTAACATTATACCAAACAGTGATTCAAGTACAATATATAATATAAGGAAAGTAGGAGAAGGTTTGGACCTTCTTATATATATATATATATATATATATATATATATATATATATATATATATATATATATATATATATATATATGTATGTATATATATATATATGTATATATATATATGAATATATATCAACAAGGAATGCTCTCATGCTAGTCGCATATTTCATCGGGCATTTACTGGATCACTTCAATTCTTCTACCTACAATGCAGTATGATTCAATTTATACGTCAATGGTAAACTTCCCGAATGTACTGGATCGGCTAAATCGGCAAGAGGGTTCGTTGTTGTGTAACGAGGAAGTATATCACATAGTTAAAGAAACATATCTTATCTATCAAAAGAAGCTTTCAAGCATATTTCTTGATATAGAATTTAAACTGCAAAAAGTGATGCTGTCATGAAAGAGTGAAGCTTACGAAATCATTGACGGGACTGAAACAATGGGTCTTCGTTCAACAGAAAGTGTTTTAAATGAAGATCATTATGCTCAGGCAATCAGAGTATTTGAAATTTATGGTGCAGACCTGAAAACACTCCCGTGGAAAGCATTCCTGGATCAATGTGATAGAGCAAAGTGCTCTGTCTTGTTTTCAGTCATTCAACATTCATCGGATGGAATCAAAAGTGCTACCATGTGATATCCCAAAATATTTTGAGGACTTCAGAGTAAATGGTACAAGGGAAAAGGCAATGTTTTACCACTGGGACTGGTTTGTGTCTAAATTAATACCGTTCCATTGAGGTGACCGGGAATATGATTTGGATTTGCATTTATGCAGCATGAGAGTGTTTAACTCTGTTGTTTTCCTGCAACAGAATAAATTATGCGCGTTTGTGTACTAAATGTTTCAATGATTGTTGGGAGATCATTCACCAATTTGTAATGACTTCAAAATTGGATCCTCGGTAATGTAAGTATAAACTCCATGCCCACGGAAAAGAAAAGACTGCGTACAAAAACTTTGTCAACGAAAGACTGACTGAAAAATCAAAAGACATCCTAGATTCTATGCACAAATATATTCTAAAAGCAGAAAGTAAAATCTACCAGTGGGTCTGCATTTAAAGAAACAAATAACACGTCACGAGAAATTCAAATAGGACGTTCCAGAGGCTTCAATATAAAGACTGAGGTATAAACTTATATCCACGTTTATCTTCTGGTTGATTTTTGAAGAAGCAAAAAGAAAAAAAACAAAAAAACACAATAGAGTTGGAAGTAAATTTAAAAAAAACGAACGGATGACGTAATGGTTAATCATTCGGTGTCACAACATAATACAGCCTTTATAATTGGTTTTATGGTTTACACATTAATGTTAACGCGAAAGTACAAAAATGTATGACTTTTGAAGATTACTCTGATTACTCACGGTAAAAGCTTAGGAAACTCTTAGAAAACAGTGTACGCATCGATATATATCTGCATTGCATCGCCAGGTCTATTATTCTTACCTGACATTTCCCTAGCAAACAGCGCCAATCAGAATCTGTTGTAGAACCACAACTTGTACCGTCTGGCATGAATCCAACATGTCCGAGAGTTCCTTCATCCTGAGGGTCGATCGGATCGCAGCGGACCTCACATAAACCTTCTTTGCCGGACACTGATAAAAAGAAGCGGATAACCGATAAAAAAAATCAAGAAATGACAGTGAAGATCCATCGTAATATAATCTTTGGATTTGTCATTCTTTTTTGTGCAATTGAGGAAAAATACAAGTATAAGTTATAGTATCTAAAGTAAGCACAGCTACTTTGATTTGATACCAACTTAACCATTCACAAATAGTTAAGAAAAAAAAACTACAATAGAAATGAAATTGCTAAGAAAAGTGATATTTGGCAGTAGAAGATGCTTAGCTCAAGAATTCAAAAAAGAAATAATAGCAGATATATTTGAACGCAAAAGAAGTTAAAATGAAAACGTACAAGTTACAGGTGGAAAAAATTTTGAAAACAATTATTTGAAAGCTTAGAAATCCAAGTAACGAATCCAAACGAAAATTTGAGCCTTCTGTTCCCCTCACGATAAAACTGCAAAGCTCACTGACCTTATATTTGGCAGGAATACCCACTGAACATGAATTTGTGACACAGGCCATTCGAGGTCACCAGAGGTTAATTCTAGCCTATTTTAATGGTTGTCAGCCACAATTTTGGACTTCGAACTTCGGCTTTTTAATATATCTTCTTATCTAAATTAGTAACTCTGGAGAGAAGTAAGCGAAATACTTCCAAGCCATTGGTTCGTACAACGCCCGGGAATCATTTTACGCGACAATTATAGCAGGTTGCTCAACACATCAAAAAGGTTAGACCCCTTTCAATTATGAACCTTTAAAATCTATTGCTATGAAAACGGCGAATGTTTGTTATCTTGCGTGTATGTGTTTTATAGACTCTCAAATGTCTGTATTTTAGGGGCTGCAACTTAGTTTATAAAGGTAACTTGACCCCACGATTAACATAAATAAGTGACGCTGATCTTCGAGGTCCCCACGGATTGAGATTTAAAACTATCCCGCCCTATATTTCTAACTGGATCCTTAATTTCCGTTTGTCAGAGGGAACCACGGATGTAAATTTCACTTTCTTTCAGATTTCAAGAAAAAAAGAATCTAACCCACTGCACAAGTTTTTCTTTGAGCAAAAACCCTCACCAGCAACCATAACCCCAAACGAAATACGATAATAAAACACGGGCACTGTTAAATCCGATAATCTGCTTTGATGTTCGAATTAGTAATATAAAACGTGAAGGCATAAATTTTCAGTTTTCAGAAAAATTAATTTTTAAAAAGGTTTTAAGACTTCGAGAGTGTTCGGATCTGCCTAGGAGTGTGTCCAAGCCCAATTTGATGAAAATCATATAAAATATCATTTGCTTGTTTTCTCCCGCCTAGTACACATATATATATATATATATATATATATATATATATATATATATATATATATATATATATATATATATGTGAGTGTGTGTGTGTGTGTGTGTGTGTGTTGAAATGATTAACTGAGTAACTCGCAACATATCTGGATAGGTTATATTAATCATTAGGCACTTTAATCGAAAATTTGTTTCCAGTAATATTTATCATAAGATAAGACAAGAGACGATAAGAATTATTTGAACTTTCACGAGCAGAGTTTCCTGTTGGGTTAGTGGATTTCGAACTCAAACAAAACTTATTTGATACGGCAAATAAAGAAACTTGAATAAATAAAGAAAGAAACCTAAATAAAGAATCTGTCAGATAGCTATTAGCTCACCATCATCAGTGATTTCGTACAGATCCCAATAACTGTTTACTTGTGTGATGTACCTCTGAGATGTGACAGTGCTTCTCTGACAAATATTGTTGTATGCATTATACTCAAACGAACGGCAAAAGTGGTCTCGAAGGCAGGCTGAGGCACAGGACAATACCGACATGTTTTGAAGGCGGGGTAAGTCGTCATGACCATTAATAATTTTGAAATGGGATCGTTGAAAGAAGCTGATTTCTATCAAATGAAGCGAAATACAATTAAAAACATCAGATTATAAATTATAAGACTCAAGATATTGATTTTTTTTTCAAAAGTTTGCACTCAAACAGTAAAATAGTTGGATTTGCCTTCTATTGTTTTGACCAAGTTAACGATTTGAAATTTGTAATTGTTCAGTAAATATAGAATTACATATAAAACATCATAACAAATACAAAGGAATTTTGTGGTCCTATAGCACAGAAAAACGATGAAAAGACGATATTTATCCTGAGAAAATATTGGATGTTTTCTGATCGTTTTTTATAGAATGTTTCTTTTCAGGAGTGCTCATAATTCAAAAATCCAAGTTTTGTGCCTGTTTTTTCCACGAGTTGAGCGCAAAATTTTGGATGTTTACTCGTCTCTTCCTTTAAATTTACAGCAACCAAATCTGGTGTTGATAATTACATCGCTTTACTAAACGCTATCCTCATAAGAAAGTTGCGTTGTAAGTGAATGCTTTGTCAAATTCGTAGTAACCAGATTTTAAAGTAATATATATTTTAATTTCCCTACTTCAAATTGATAAATTTTTTTAAAAAAGAAAAAGTTAGCGATCCCAAATGATTGCATATACTCATGCAGCCCCAACCAAAGAATTAAAATTCGAACTTAAAGAACGACCTCTGTTCTGGTCAGTACATCTAACTGTACAATAGATTTGTCATTAAAAGCTTACGAATCGTCGATGGGGACCAAAGCTCCCGTTTATGCACGAAATCCAGAACAGCTGGTTAAATAAAGTTTAAATCTTTCCTTACGCTTTGATTAAAAACATATTCATAAATCATATGATATTTATCATGCCATAATGATGATTTCATGAAAATGCATCCAAATAAAATGAGTCCTATATAATTTTATTTTATGATACGTATATTTGATTTCATCTGAGTTTATTTAGATCATCTAACTTTTTTTCACTTCCCGTGTTTCTCTCTGACTACGTTTGTGCTATATATGTACAGTGGATTTTCAGATGTATATTTTTTCTAAAGGCAGTCGTACAAAATAATACTTCGTTCACCATCTTCCTAAATTGAGTGTGATATTTTAAAGAAAACATACATGCATAAGTTATATGGAAAATCTAATTTTATCTAAAATCCATTACCATTGGAAGCCAACTCATAAAAGTCCCAATGTTTGTTATTTGAAAGTGAATGATGAGCCGTAGTCTCATTGGAAAGATCGCATATTTTATGCGATCTTTTATATTCAAACGATTGACATTCAGAATGTTTGAAGCATACTGTAGCACAATCCTCAGGGCTCACATGATGTAAACGGCCCATATTATCAAACCCTCTGATAGAGCGGTAGGGATGATGGCTGAAGTATCTCAAACCTGGAAAATAAAGTTTAATAGAATAAGCATGAGAAATAGAACTCAATTATACTCTACATATTCAACAAATGCAACATTTATGTGAAACTCGACTAATAAAGTTGTTTTTATCTATCACTTTGAGTAATTATGTCAAGTTCTAGGGGAATATCCATTGCTTTTCTAGCGGTATACCCGGGAATGGAAATTCAAAGCATTGTGGTATTTGGAAAATCTCATGGGAGTTGCCTAAAGCGACCATCCTATACAACCAGATCTTCCGCTCAAAGATACCAGAGAGTTCAACTCACTTCATTTTACTTTCTCGTTTCACCTTTCTCTATAATCAAGTTCAGCCGTTCTCCATCAGCGGATATATTTAAATTTCACCATTACCCTTTCGTGTACCCTGTTTCTCTCTCCATATTTCCGCACTCTTTACAGTTTTTGTGTCGCGATTACATTCTCCCCTACCTTGACACCTTTCAACGTGAAGTTTTTATTTTGAATTGTAGCAGACCGACGGACAGACATTGCTTATTGTAATGTAGATGTTAGAGCCGGTTAAACCCTCTAGATTAAATGTGAAATAGGCCATTTTGAAAAATAACCATAAGATCCAATAATATGCTAGATGTCAACAACACGTAATTCCTAAGAAATGGAACAAACGACGAAGAATTATTCTAATGAAGCTAAATGAACAGAGCGATGATCCTACTCATGATTATCATGTCGTTCAAGCAATCCACTACGAAATGAAAATCCGTTAATTATGTTCATAATCAGTTGAAACTTGTTGGCACACACGCTAAACGGTAGTCGGTGTGTGTTTTTCGTTAATAAATGTCCGCACTTTTCATTCAACGCAGAGGTATGCATCCGATATATCAATTTTTGAAAAGAATTGACCACCATTTAGCTAATTAAACAGTTTTCTGTCGTTAGAGGTGGGTGCTTGTGGTCTTGTAAAGTTTTATTTAACCAGGTCGAAAAATCTGCATACCATCGTAATTTATTTTTACTTTTTCTAACCATCTCTACCGGTGCAGCCAAAGACAAAAAAATTATTATGACACTCCTATGTCTAGTTCCAGATTAACGCTTTCAATTTCAGCAAAAAGCTCTGCAAATATAAAGCTTTCAGTTTTGTAAAGTACTTCGAAAAAAAATAACTTGAATTTTCAATGTATTTTTGTTAGTATGAATAACCAGTGATAATCAATTCGTAATTCTGTTAGCTCTAGCTAACAGAATTACAAATTGAGTTAATTGATAGGTCTCATGGGGCAAAATGTGCAAACCTCCAATATTATAGGCGATGGTTTTTTAAATTTAACCCAATTTTTTCCCCGGCAATTTTCAATCTAATCCTTGAAGCGCCTTTCGCCTTCTGAGAACCTTTTTTGAATTTTTGGGCGACCAAATTTTCCCCACTTCTTCCATTATAATTGTTATCTCAGAGCCAGTGTCAAGCGTTAATTTTACAGAGAAATTACTTTCATACTGAGGCAAATTTTCTGTATGAAGGAAATTTAGCTGCTTTCTTATAATAACATTTACGGAGTATCCAGGACGGAAATACTTCATTTGCAAATTCATTTTTTCAAATTTCACATTTAGAGCGTTTATGGCACTGTAAACCACATTTATAACATGTACAGTTATTGAACGGCAATATTTTATAAAATGATTTGCGCCACACCTTCGGTGCGGTCATGTTTCAGCTTCATCAATCTTCGAGATTCCACGGTTGCTGACTGTACTTTTTTTGTAGAGTCCTGCTAAATGTTGGAAAGTATTCTTTTTCGAATATCTGCATCATAGTCCAGACAACCTCTGCAAAAATTGCTCAGTTTGTAATAAAAGCATGAAATTTTACAAATATTCTGCTATAGATATTACTCATTTTAAGGTGAGGAACCATTCTCAAAACATAGCAACGTTTTGAACATCAGGAAAATCACTAATCACCGAAAGTAAAGAATGGAAATTCATGATGAGTTACTCTATCAATAAAATGAAATAACTCGCCTAACATTTTCATAATTAGTACCTCAAGGTACCTTACACCTCGAGGTACCTTACACCAATGATTCAAAGCATGTACTGATCTTATTAGTCGCACTTAAAGCAAATCACCCCTGCACAAAATAAGTGATGCGGTTTGGCCATTTGAGGCCGTTTGCGTAGCAGGAACGGTTGTTTTCCTGTTCTTAGTATTGTGTTTGAGGTATTGCCCTTGGAGCACGTCACCACCACGCAAAGCAAGTGATGCGGCTTGGCCTTTTGAGACCGATGACCCAGCAGGATCGACCGGTATATTTTTGATTTTGCCAACCATGGGGAGTGTTAGACCATACCCTGTCACGCTTGCCTACGACGTAGGAAATCAGGACTACTCGGCAGTGCCAATCACTATTCCAAATACCATGTGGCAGGTTGCATTGAGTTACATGGTTCAATAATCGGAAATCGTATTTGTGAAAGTCTAAATTGAAATTTTTGTTTGAAAGCACCCAAGGTTTAAGAATCATAAAGTGTGATTTTTCCTCGCCATTCGGAAATGAATCGAAGATAAAGAACCATCCGTAGTTCTTGGGTGGTTGTCCCTGAGTGTTGTAGCTGGTCAATGGTGTGTTTTCATCTTCAAGGCATACTTCGACATCCCGTCTTTCTCTGTATTGTTATCCGTGGTTTTTTTTTATATTCATTTACATGAGAGTGGTTGGTCTATTGTTTGTAGCTACTTGATAAAGGAATAGATCTGTAGCCTGTGGTGTTAAGTGCTCGGAGTACTTAGGTTGGTGATATTGAATTGTTCACCCCTAATTTCCTTCAAGTTTTGACTTAGCAAGAGTCCTGGGATTTTACTTAATATAAAATACCTGTTGATTTGTATCAAGACAACTGGAAGGAAAGTAGCTTATCTAGTGTCCAGCATTGGTATGTTGTCGAAATCGACTTTCGAACAATTGTAGTTTGCGAAAAAATAAAAACTTATTTTGTTGAATATTGAGGCTGCTTGACCCCGACAAACTTGGAAACCCTTATTTATGGTCGTGCATCTGTGTGTGTGTGTGTGTGTGTGTGTGTGTGTGTGTGTGTATACAGGCAGTCTTGGGTTAAAAATGATATTTTCTTTGATTTTTTCTATAAATATCAATAGGTATGGAGTTTGTCGGCCACTAAATGAATGATACCTGTAATTCAGAACTACTTACTTCAAGAGATACCTCCAAATTTTAGTCAAGACAGAAAATGTAAACGTAAATAAATAACGATTTAGTTCTCTAATGATCTAGATGTAATTATGTGATTGTATTACCCCTCTGTGACAAGAAAAAATAATTGAAATATTCAAATTATTGCTTTATAAATTTCTATTTGGTTCAATTATATTTATAATTGCTTTATGCTAACTGAAGTTTATCATGATGAATTCTATAATTCATTGTAACATTAATGGGAAAAGAATACTAGCTACATGAAAATAATTATATCATAACTACACTGTTATCAAGATACAGGATAGTTAAAATCTTAATTTTTCTGAAATGAACCCTCTACCCCTTATATCATCAGTCAATAAACAATTCATATACCAAGGGCATTAATATCACCTGGAAGTAGATAATAGAAAATTTGTTGTATGATTTTAATATAGTTATTGATAGTAATCTTATAACTGTATATAAAAATTTTTCACATAATCTATACATTTATAGCTGAAACTGTGACTATCTATGAACTCCTAGTAGATCGATGTCACGCAGAGAAAGAGAGACAGGAAAAACAGAATATGGACTTTACTTCAACATGAGTCGAGGAAGACAAGAAGATGAATTATATGAAAGAAATGTGTGAAGAGAGAAGGGGGAAGGAGGGAATGCTGACTGTGTCATTGGCTTTCGTTGTCGTTTGCTTCGATGAAATGGGAAGAAAGAAAGGGCAAAAGGCGCAAGAAAGAAACGAAGTGAAGATGCGTTATCGGTGGAAGCAAGAAAGAAAGGAGAAAGAGTAGAAATGAAAGAAGAAAGCAAGAAAAAAGAATGGTCATTCAATTAAATTTGTAAGCGTAATGATACTTAGCTTAATGAACAACTTGAATATGAAAATAAATTTCATACACTGCAAAAAATCCGTATTTGAGGGAGAGAGATTTACTAGATTATTTTTCTTACATATAAATCAAATATTACATATTTTGTTAAAATACTACGCAATAGACAGCTTTAATTACTAATATCAGATATCAGGAATTCGTGTTAAATTTGATGAATTATTTTTCATTTCATCTGGTGCCATTTATGGGTACATTTTTGAAAACTTGATCGGATACATTTTCAACCGGAAAGTAAAAGAACAAGAACGGAATTCCGATTATGTGTCCACGTAACACTGAAAGGGAAACTGTGCACAAAGGGGGCCACAGAATGGGAAACTGCGAATGGACGGGGGCGGGGTAACATCTAAAATGGAAACCACAGATAAGGGAGACCATCAAAAGTGAAGCATTGGATGAGGGGTACCACTGAAAGGGAAACTGCAGATAAAAGGGACTACTGAACGGGAAAATGCGGATGAGGAAGGTCTTTTACACTGTGCACCAGCAGTTAGAAACATGGTGCAGGATAGAAAATGAGTTTAAGTACTTGATTCAGAATCGGGCTTGCCACTGATTTCTGTGGCTCAGTGGTAACAAAAAAATGAACGAAAATGTATCACTCACAGGGATGGAAAGGCAATAGGTAGAAAAGATAAAGTATTTTGATAAAAGGGAATGAAGTGAGTGTGTGTGTGGGGGGGTAATAGAAAAGTAGATATCAAGATGGTAGAAAAGAAGTAGTTTGATAAGAGGATAGGAAGAGAGGGGAAGAAAGAAAGTTTGGCAGTGACTACGTGGATGAAAGTAGAGAGAGGTCGCGTAAAAGCAACAAAATTGGGATGGAAGTGAATAGTTGTATAGAATTAATAATACAATACTTCACCTGAAGAAGAAAAATGGATTATCGATACAGTACAACAACTAATAACAAACATGATGCACAAGATATCGGGATAAGGGGTTAGTTTAAATTTTGGCTTTGGACTCGTACGGGCTACAGATATCTGTTGCACAGTGGCAAAAGCGGTCGGGTATTAATCTAGCAACAATCCAACATATAGTGTTGTGAATTTGTTTCTCTCCCGGAATTTATTTTATATTGCAATCTGCACTGTTAATCTATTAATTCTCTGTCGAAAGGGGCCCGGCTTGAGTTAAGTTGCGGTAAAATGTAACAAAAATTGAGAGAAAAGTAAAAAGTAGCAAAATAGTTAATGATTCACAAAACTTCATCTGAGAAAACAAATAAATTGGGTTATCGACATTGAACTATCAGTTGATAAGAAATCTAGCGAAGAAGAGATCGGGATAGGGGAAGAGTTCAAATATTTGTTTAAATTCACGCTAACTACTGATACCTGTAGCTCAGTGGAAAGAGCTGTCTGGCATCAACCAAGCACACCTCCAGCATAGATAGTTGTAAGTTTCACCCAGAAATTATTCTTTCACAATCTGCTCTGATGATTTATTCGCTTACTGCCGAAAGTAAACCGGACTGAGTTTATTTGCAATAAAAAGCTACAAAAGTTCAAATGAAGGTAAACAGTAGTCGAAAATTGGATTGCAATACTGTTAATACGAAACACGGCACAGAAAAAATTGGGTGGGAGATGAGTCAATAACAAACATGGTGTATAAGAGATCAAAATAGGGGATAAGTTTAGTGATTGATCTGAATTTGCACTTGCCACTTGCTAACTTGTGAGAGCGGTTGAGAGTTAAACGACCATATCTCCGTCATTGGGGATTGCAATTTTGATTGTCACTTTGCTATTTTATGTTATGTTTATTTTCAAATTTTCTTTAAAAAGTGGTAATTTTGAATATATATATATCGAAAAAACTATTTTGAAAGATTTGGTGTCAGTTCAGTCACATATTTCCCAATATCTGTCAATGCAATTCATATTATTTTCTTCAGTGTTTTTTCCCTTTATCCCCTATATTTTGTTATTATTGTACAACATATAAATTGTTCCTTGTTGAGATCAGTTGTTCACCATGTAACCGTTTTGGTGATTTAAAAAACAAAACAGTTATATTAACATGGCACCTCTGCAGTGATAATCAAACACCGCCTCCCTTTCTTATTATAGAGTTCATGCTATAAATGTGGTTTGTAATTTCACATAAGGTTTTATGTGTATTGTATATTGATATTATTTTATAATGTGCATCATTTATTTTTTGGAAAAAGGCTCACTTACATAGGTTACCTAAAAACGTTTTAACAATGAAGGATAAGAATGTATAACAACAGACATGACTCTCCCTTCAGGTCATTTCTATTGAATGTTCACCCATGTGAGTATTAAATCCACTGTATCGGTTTTAATCTCAGACTGCATGCAAAACAATATATATATATATATATATATATATATATATATATATATATATATATATATATATATATATATATATATATATATATATACTTAATTTGACGATTAAAAGTATTAAAAAATTATTTGATGGAAGCTTGATATTATACATCGTGGAAAAATGAACTTCGAGGCTGGTGGAAAACAATTGTCCAATTCTTCGGTTGAATATTTTGGTAGAGAATTGACTGGGAAATAGGTAACTGAACTGACACAGAAAGTCTTTTAAGAAAAATTTTCTTAATATTAAGTGTTTAAAGCATTAAAGCTTTTCAGACTATATATGTACTCAATACAGATCAGGAATACTATATAATATCCGGTGTGCGATGGGTTTAATTCAATAAGTGCTTGATACATTCAAAATTAAAATTTAAGTTGAGTTGGAGTAGAGCTTAGAATATAATGAAGTAAGGATTCGCTACACAAACACATTTATGTTTTCTGTCCTGTTTGGGCTTCTTCAGGTAAATGATTGAATTCATTTTAGATTCCTATTTAGGACACCTTTGGGGTCTATTTTTCTTGGTTGTCTTCCTTTTCTTCTATTTATAAATATATTTTCTGTCTGTTTAGTGGTTGGTCAATGCTTGTTATGTTTTTCTATCATATCTAGTGGGGATGCAGTTCTTGTTGGCAGTTATAAATCATAAATAAAGAGGGTTTGGTGTAAGAATTTCCGATACCAGTAAATAGCTAATCCATCAGTCTTTGTGACATATTTCCTCTCTGTTATGGTTCCCTTTTATACGACATTAGTTGTTATTTCAATCGTTCTGTGTTTGGTCTATTTACTACATGTCTATTATGGTGATTGGATTATTCTTTAAAGTGGCTGGGGGAATAAGATATCTATGGTGATTGATTTTTAGTATATCTATATTTGTGCTATTGAGTCATGTTTGTCAATAGAAATTTTGAGCGATGTCGGCATTTTATCGCTACTTATTTTTCTCTGTTCTATAATTCTGTTTTTTTTTATTCTATTGGCGAAAGTGGGGATTTCAAATGTATCCTTTTTTGCATAGATAACATGGGGTTTCAATATTCTAGCATATGTATGTTTGTTTTAATATTTTCCATTTTATTGTAAGTTTGAGTTCGCTATTAGTTAATCTCCAATAGTATGTCGACAGTGATGTACTGTTTTATATTTTTCGTTTGTAAATGATGATATGTGGTTGGATGAATTTAGTTGAAAGGGTGTTTGCGACATAAACTTAAACTTACTGAGTTATCAGAATTAACAAATATCTTGAAGAAATTGTGGCAGCCCTTCTATTTTAAGTTGAAATCAAATACGAAAATAAATAAGTATTAACTTTACATACGAAACTTCACTTATACAAGACGTCACTTCCCTTAGCTACTGTCTATAAAAGCTCCATTCTTTGATTGTGACTATATATCGTCGTCCAGTGTCACTAATCTTCCTCGATGTGAGAATCCACGAAAACTTTATGATTACCTAACGCGAACACTATAATTATTTCATTGATCTCATTTTCGCCCTCTTTCTGGCGTCTCAGCGCAAATACTGCATTTTATTCACTTATTACTTAGTCACGTTCAGCTCCTTGCACCTAAAACTGAACTAACCATTTAAAGGAATACGTGATATCCAACTCTTTCCTCCTCTATAAAAATGCTAGGTAGTAATTTAATCTAAACAGGGCTCTTCACGATCAATCCAACTAATCGTTACAACTTTGTTTAATCGCTGCATCCATATTCATTCTAATTGCGTCTAAATTCTCCCTTTTGCAATGGCGATTATTGTCCATCTTCCTCCTTGAATACCTTCAGTACGTCGGCACACGGAGGTATAAACAAAACACCTGGAGACGAAATTTTTGGTCCTCACCAGCTACACCATCTCGTCGCTACATAAAACCCAACAACAATCGCTACCCTCCCTACTCACTGTAGGAACCAAAATTTAAACTTATAAACTATAATATTTTCCTGATTGGTATTTTGATTTCTGTACATGGTAATTCATATGTGGTTACCTTTCCTGCTGCTAATTTATCTCTATTCGATTATTGTTTGTTATGTTGAGAAATAACTCTTTAATCCGATGCATTAGCGAATGTTCCAATAGCTTCCAAACAACAGATTAGGAAAACAAGAAATAACTGACTGGGCGAGCTGTGTTCGGCTACTTACTTCGAGAGATATTTGAATAGGTACTTCCAGTTTTTAGAAACTTGTTACCATCAATAAACTTGTTGTTCACCAACATAGCACATGTCTCGGCTGCTCGTTCCTTTAGATGAATCAGTAAATCAGAAGTTTCACTCTCGCATGTCTGTTATAAAAAAGAAAGATACTTTGAATAAACAGGAAATATGAATTGAAATGGGCAACAGAAATTGTGTCTTCAAGTTAATTTATTTTTTCGAATAAACTGCGTGCTAGATAGTAGAAAAATTGGAGAAAATGTTGGTTCAGAAAATATTCGTATTCAACAAATAGAATCCAATTCGTAACTGCTTTTTAAATTTTAATACACTCAGAAAAATGTTTGGGAATGCAAATAAAATAAATTTTGATGCTTATTTCAACGGTGATTTAATTCATTTATGAAATGATTTCATAGTAATGAAATTTTAGGAAAATATTTTCATTCAAATGCATTCAATTTCAAGGAAGCACATGTTTATTAACACCATATCATATCAAAAGTATTATATTTTGTTTGTCAACTTTCCAGTCTTAATAGCTAAATTACACTTTCCCTTTAGGAATATTCGCTGTTGCCAGGGAAAAAAAACTAAAAAAAGACAACACATTGACAAATATGTTCTTTATTCCTTCTAAAACAAACACAACAAATCTTTTCTTCCCATCTGCGCTGTTTACTCAAGTTATGATTAGAAAAACAACAAAAAATTAAAATAAAGGTAAATAGTAGTAAAAAAAAATTGATATTGATGTTTGAAAATACTTCATTGCATGGTAATAATAAAGTTACTTCCAAATTTATCATAAAAAGGACCCAATCTAGCTGTAACTCAGTGTCAGGTGTCCGTATGCTTCACCCATCCACCACCTTCCCACACACTTTTATCATAGAGAAAAGAAAATGGGTAGAAAGAGAAACCAAAAGATCCATTTGTTACTTTTAGTGCTGCTGTGAACTATTTCATTGCCCCTAATCGATAGAATAACTGTTACGTTATGGGTGCATGGAAGGCAGAAGGTATTGGAGGTTTTTCTGGTCCACCGAAAGATATAGGCGCCTATCTACATTTTTAGCTGTACCTGTATGCTTCTATTTTGCCAGTGCTAAGGGAACAGGTCAGAGCACTTGACCTAAAGAGATTAAGGAGAGATTTCTCCAGCTTCGTTTTCAGACAGGACACCCTCGTTTCGGGTCATTAAGAAGATAATCTGGTCGTGTACCTGTGGGCTGACCGGTCTCTAAGTATATGTCTCAATTAAGCGTGGAAAGCTGATAGGGGTCAACTTATTCGCTTAAGAGTATGTGAGTAAGTGACTATGTGTGTATTATGATACGCAACATGTGCAAACTTATGTGTAGGTATGTGTGTGCTACGAGTGATATGTATATAGATATATGTATGAACATGTGTGTGTATTGTGACAGAATATGCAACAGAGAGAGGCTCGCCTTAGAAAGAGATACAGGGACGGGCAGTGAGAGATTCGTAATGGTAAGCAGTTGGTTGTGAGATTTTGCCGTTTGTCCTCTTAGGGTAGGGTACTGGACGTCACGGCTCTCAGATTTCGATAAGTCAAGTACATTTTGAATTTCGATACATCGTTTGTTTTCGTATGCAGAATAGTTTTGCATCTGCAGGAATCATCAACACCGTCCGATCTTTGGAGAGAACAACCTGTACACTTTGAGAAAAGAAAAACAATAAAATGGAATCAATTTCGTAAAGAGATCTCACGTTTTTAATATAGAACCATTTGTATCTTTCTACAGGTGCAGTGTTTCCAGCGACTAATCCGAACACAAACAGTTTTCTACATGGAGAGTTGCACTGATACGCGTGCACAGTGTCGGTGTAATGCATAGAAGAACACACACATCGGAAAACCACATATGCCACATGAAAGTGCTGGACTGCCCTTAAGAGAGATCGGGCGAAGCCTGCCATCATGCTTCAAAATGCCAAAGTCTGTTTAAGAATTGATTTTATTGTAAGGAACATGTGTGCCATTCATAATAAGAATGATCGACAAAAATACTGGCGTAAAAATCATTCGCTTATATTATTTAGATCCGAAGATTGACTAGAGAATGAACTTTGCTGAACTCCAATGAACTTCAAGCTTAGCCACGGGAGAAGTCGATTTTTTTTATCCTCCCTCTCGATAGGCCTCGTAGTTTTAGCGGAGAAGAGGCACAGACCAACATACGAAAGGTTCAAACATTACAGATGATAAGAAGGAATGCATATTCATGCGATAAATTTTGTAGAAAATTCCCAAATATTACAGATTTCATTTAATTTCTTTTTTTTTTTACCTTCAAGCTATCCAAACAAAATCTTGTCAAATTTTTAGTAATGGATAAAAATACTCTTCAAGTATTTCAAGAGCTAATTTCCGTAGCTTGTTGTTGTTAGCATTAATTTATACACTTTCTTTGCTATTTTTTTGCAAAGCTGCTTACTGGTCGATTGTTTAATTGGTAAAACATCTTCTGCAGAAGTTCCTTTACAGCTTTTTTACAAACTACGTAAAGAAAGCACACTGATAGAAAATTTTATTTTTACTTCTTCAAAAATTTGTCGTTTACTTTGATAAGGCAGTACCGACGAGTGACACCATCAGAGGGGTGTCACCAAGATGGATGCCTAATTTAAAAAATTGTTTTGATCAATATATCTGTTACTCTAAAAAATTAAGATTGACTGGGACTTGTTACTTGTTGACTCTGATGTGATGGCCAATAATTAGTGTTGTCCTCCAAGATTTAAAGTTATGTGGATTCTTCAAAACTTTTACAAGGGGTTTTATTGGTACTTTGTCCATCCAACAGGACAATTCCTCTGTGAAATGCTAAAAAAACAAAAACTCGTTTGGATGTGGAACGTGTAAGTTTGGATATTAATCGCATTTAACGAGCATCGTTCAGTAAATCCAGCAGCAGATCAGTTGCAACTGGTTCTATTTTCGACCTTACTGACATCGAATGTGGTCCAGCTCAAAGTATAGTATCTGTTTTCCTTATATCAACGGAACATGACAATAACTTCTGTTTTCGACTTTAAGCCTTATTATGTTAGTATTCTAATTGTTTTCTCCGTGAATTCTAATTTGATTTAATTTGAATTTTTTTACAACTGGCAAAAATCCCAAATGTCGTAATATGGTTGTATTCTAAGCTTTGAATGTTTTGAATTTTATAAAACTATTAAACTATAACTTACACATGGAACACACAATCTATTAACAAAAATACAAAACAAACAATAATGTATTTTAATGCAAAATATTATATGATAAGCCAAAAAAAAGTAACGATGAGTTCTAAGTAGAAATTGTTTCATAAAGATTAAAGAGTTACTGCTACTTGATCATCATTATTGTTGCTGTTGTCAACATTTGTACAGAGTTGGAATAAACATTATGAGCCGAAAAGACGTGTTTATGACTTCTCTGTCATAAGAAAAACTCCGTCACGGGTGCAAACTGATAGTGACTGATGCTTGAGAAACTCACCCAAGTTGGCATCGTGTCAAAAAAAAAAAAAAAAGCAATGATAAGAAAAAGAATTTAGAAAAAAAGACAACGTCATCTTTTTATAAGAAAAAAAACAGAGAATAATGATGTTTATGTTAAAACCACCAGACAATTTTTGATTTCTCGGACACACATGGCTGGCCGGCCAGGATGGTAGCGGTTCATGCGATATCGTGTCGCATCTAAAACGATCGAAGAATCAAGCGAGACTCTTGAGAAAGTTTACAATTCATTCTCTTTCAAGAAAAAAAAAAGAAGAGAAAAATTTGATGTGATTCTCGGAAAATTGACACATACTTTCACTAAAAAAGAAATGTTATGCACGAACGAGCGAGGTTCTACTTTCGAACACCAGGAGAACCGTTTGAAATGTACATGAGAGGCTTATATGAGTTGGTGGAGCATTTTAATTTTCGGAATATAGAACAACTAATAAGAGATAATTTTTTGTAATTGGTTTGCAAAGGATCTGTCGGAATAACTGCGGTTTATTCTAGATTTGCACATGGAGAAGGCAACAGAAACAGCCAGAACATCTGAGTAGGTCAAAACGCAGATGGCAGAGATTCAGGCTAAAAAAAAGTCCAGGCAGTGAAAGAAAAACAGAAAAGAGTGACCAGGCTGATGGGGAGAAAAATGAAACTACCAACGGAAAGATGAAAATTCTTCCCAATGTTCGAGACGTAATGAATAACACTCGACAAAAAGGTGACCGGCGAGAGGAAAATCATGCAAAAAGGTATGAAAATCAATCACTTCGCAACATGTTACAGAAAAAAAAATATCACAGCGTAGGTGAGATAGACTATACCAAAGCTAAAACACTTTTGTGGTTCAATACACAGTGGTTGACCTATAGTGCGTTGCATTCAAAGATGCAGAACGTCCACCTCATTTAAAAGTGATACAGGGGTGGACATGAGAGTTAATAGTTTTAACGCTTACTGGAATTTGAACCAGAAACCAGCCCTCTAACCTGCAGAGGGAGTTTTTTCTGAGCTCTGGTGGAATATTACATTTAAAGGGAAATTTACTAGGTTGACAAAATATGGAAACGATGGAGCGAGATTGAAGTTTGCGTGATAAACGGAGAAAATTTGGAAAATGTATTGTCGAGTGGCACTGCATATCAAATGGTTTTAGTAACAGTCTTGCACAGTTGGAACCCGAAACAGAGAGCGGAAAGAATGATGCGCAACCCAGTAAAAATTACCGTCAAGGAAGATGCCATACCGTATTGCACAACAACACACAGGCGAATACCGTGTAAACTACTTCCAAGAGTGGAGGAAAAAGTACCGTGCTTGGAAAGAAGAAGGAATAATGCGAAAAGTAACTAACTGGTGTGCGCCAGTACTAGTAGTAAAACAGAATGGACATATTAGGCTGTGCGTCAGTCTAAAAAAAATAGATTTTGCAGTAAAATGGGAACCCACCTTGGACGGCAACAAAGTTAGATGCAGACAGCGGATTTCATCAAATTCCATCAGACCAGGACAGTTGTTTATAAACAACGTTTAAGACTCCATTTCGGAGGTACTTTTTCCAAAGATTGCCCTTTAGAATTTCATCTACTCCAGAGATTATCCAACGGAGAAAGAGTGAACTCTCTGAAGATGTAGAAGGGATAATCGACGACATTTTGATCTACGGGAAGAATATCCAGAAACATGATGCAAGGCTGCTGGAGGCAGTAAAAAAAGTAAAACAAACTGGCCATAAATCCAAATACTGGAAAAGAGAAATAGAATAGTTTGGCCACATAATTTATGAAAAAGGGATACATCCTAGCAGTGACAGAGTACAAGCCATAAAGGAGCTACCGGCCCCTACATCAGTAACAGAACTGAGACGAATTTTAGACATGATACAGTATCTGGGGGGGGGGGTTCTTATCAGTCCTTGCCAGTTTGATTCGGTCTAGGTTAGAGCTGTTGGAGAAAGATACATTTCGGTTATGGGAAGACCCATAAAAAAAAGCTTTTGTGAAAGTGAAAGAACTTTTTAATAGAGCACTAATCCGAACATATTACGATCCGAACAATTTGATGATAGTCAATGCAGACGCAAGCGGTTTCGGACTGGGGGCAGCGCTATTTCAGGAAGAAGATAGCAAATTGAGAGCCATAGCTTACGCATCAAGAACGCTGGGCCATGAAGAAAGAAGATACGAGAGAAAGAATATTTGGCTGCCGTTTGGGCGTGCGAAAGATTCGATCGATATATCACAGGATCATACTTCAAACCGTTGGTATCTCTAATAAGCAATCATGAGATATACAACATTCCAGTCTGATGTCAACGACTGTTATTGCACCTCAGACGATACGGTCCAAAAGCGAAACTTGTTCCAGGAAAACGGCGGATAGTCCTGGCACGCTATCGAGACACCCATTACAAGAAGAAACAAGTAGCACCGAATTGGATATAAAAAAAAGCTACATTGACAGTATCATGGAAACAAGATCGGCTACAGATCAGAAACTCGAGCGAATAAGAGTGGCTGCAAAAAGTATCTAATCTAACGTTGAATGGTTGGCCGAAAAGGGGACAAAAGATTAAATAAGTAATCATAAAAAATAGTTATCTCTTCATAAAAATATGTTATTCATCCGGATGGGATTGCATTCCAGAGATAGTAAGGATGGAAATATTGAAAGCAATACACAACAGAGATTCAGGACTAAATAAGTGCTAATAAAGAGCGAACACCGTATGCTGACCCGGATTATCGTTAGAAATTGAGGAATATATAAAAGAATGAACATGTAACGTACAACGTCCGGCGAATCGGAATGAAATCCTGAAACTTACAGAGATTCCAGACAGACGTCGGCAAAAGGTAAACAATAGTATATTAAAGTTTGAAGGGAAATATTATATAGTTGCCATCGACCATTTTTCCTGCTGAGATTGTTTACTTGATCAGTTGATCAGTAGCATCATAAAAAGAAAAGATGAAAAACATCTTCACCGTATGGGGTATTCCAGATGTGCTAGTTAGTGATAATGATGAAGTGTATTCAAGCAAAAGCTTTAAAGAATTGGCCAGATAATATGGATTTAAACAGTCTACGGTAAGTTCACTTCTCCCTAGGCAAATGATGCCACAGAAAACGCCGTAAAAATGCCAAACACATACTGCAGCAATTAGATATATTCACGGTGATTATGTCGCACCGAAGTACACATCTGTTACAGAACTCAGTCGAGCTGAACTTTTGATGGCCCTAAAAATAAAAACAAAACTATACTTCCATGCCATTGGAAGAATCCAGAGCCAGGATGGCTAAATCTAAAAGGAGTAATGGGAGAATGTGCTTAAAGTAAAAAAACAAAAATATATGTAATAAAAGACACGGCGTCACAGATCTCACTCCACAGATGTGGGAGACTGAGAGAATGAGAACAGACGATGAGAACAGACGATGAGAACAGACGATCAAAAGACGCGGAAAGACCCTGGTATCATAATTTCCGCAGATGAAGACAATAGAAGATACAAAATAAAAACAAAGGCTGGAGAAATTCAAAGGAATCGGAAACATGTATTTTATAGCAGTAGAAAAGAGACATTCAGGTCCAATGTAGTAGATACAGACCATCAGCAAGTTAAACAGGACATGAAGTAAATAATAATGAAGAGGAAAAGAAGAATTTTAGAACTAGGATAGGACGTAAAATCCCAAAACTAGAACGCCTGAATGACTTTGTTTTAGAAAAGAAGAGAGGAAGATGAACATATATATATATATATATATATATATATATATATATATATATATATAGAGAGAGAGAGAGAGAGAGAGAGAGAGAGAGAGAGAGAGAGAATGTAAGTATTCTTTTCTTCGGAATTGATTTAAGAAAATAGATTAAAATCTTTTAATTTGATAGTAGAAGATTTGTTTCATAGAGATTATAGTGTAACGAGCAGAGTTACTGCCCTTGATTATTATTGCCGTTTGTACAGACCGAGTTTGAATAAATGTTCTGAGCTGCACGGGCGTGTTTCTGACTTCTCTGTCAGAAGCCCATCAAGTTATGCAAATACAAATCAGCAGTCACTGATGCTTGTAAAACCCACACCATGCAGACAGAAATGATTTAGTGAAATCAAATTACTCAACTTTTTTTTACATGAATTAGGGTAAACTTTGAAATTTAAAACAGGAAATTGGTTATCAATGACGGCAATAAATAAGATTCATAACAGCTTTTGCTTTTGGCAAATGAAAAAGTATTTGAATTAAATGAAAGATCATAAAGAAGATAGTTGAAATACAACCATAATAATGTTTAAAATTCAAAACAGGAAGTGATAAGAACAGATACTACTTTTTGATCTTGATCTAAAGGGTGCAACGGGCTGGATCACGAAATTAGCATGATGCCAAATTCGGTATGGTCCACATTTTTGCCGCATTTATCAAACTTTGCTCGATAAATAAACATCCATTTCGTTAAAGCCGAAATTCATTATACATATTCAAAAGGGGAATCCGTTGTATCTTTTGAAGTACGTATACCTGTAGTATAAAAAGATCACCAACATTCTAGGTATAGAATGGAGGGAATGACACCCTAAGTTACCAACATTAACTCGTAAAAAGTTAGTTGCATTTTTTATACATCTGTTGATTGCGGCAAGAACGATTGGCATCAGTTAACATTTATGAAAATATCTTATCCCCATGTGTCAACGTTATAACCTGATTCGCACTCACTGTTTGATCTTTTAATGTTGGTAGTTGAATTAGCTTCACTGTTAAAAATTGCTTTTTATAAGAATGGTTTTTCTTTTAGATTATATTCAAAATTCAATTAAGCAATCATTAAATCAATTATTTTTCACCATATAATGTTTTTCTAACGAGAGATTTTTAATGAAAAAGTTTTAATATTTTAAAATTTTGATCCCGATAAACAGTAAGCATGGTGTGATTGATGCTTTCAAAACAATATAAATCTGGTTTGGCACCATGAAAATTAACAAACATTACTATTCTGGTAGTACAACATTTGTGTTTCCTTTCAAAAGATTTATACTGCAAAGAATAGTACAAAATAGGGTTCAACCATTTCTCACAATATTTGAAATACTTAAACTTGATAGTATCCTCAATGTCTTCAATCAACTGAAAAGTTAAAATAAATATGTAATGTAACGCTTTTCCAAATCTCGGGAAAAAATGCCGATTAATTTATTAGTCTAATCTTTAATAAATGCGTTTGGCCTTATTCTAAGTGACACGAATAGTTTCCTTATTAAAAAGTTTTAAAAGGGTTGAAATTAAGAATTTAAATCAGAAATACCAATCGATTATTTGTAAAGTTCTACAAAACTTTAAACTCATAGCTAATTTATTGTTTTATTGGAATTTTATAGATTTTTTCAAATGAAAATTGTTTTTGTAAGTACTTAGTTGAACTGCCATTATTATTGATTACTTGAAAAGATCCGATTTGAATGGCTTTGAACCAAACGACGAAGCTTTATTCCAAGCGTATAAGATAGCGGTTTTGAGTTCCTGCACCGTATTCAATTGCCCTCCACCTTCAAATACATCCTCTGCCAATTATCCCAATTCGCTTTCAATGATATTGAGATCGGGAACGTTAGCTGGCCATACCAAAACGCTTACACCTTGCTGTGATTGGCCTTTGCAGCATGAATAGGGAAAAGGAATCATGCCGTTAATTTGGACATCTTCAGCAACTAAATTTGCCTTAGCAAATCCAGGTATGCTCATCAATAAACTGGCCTGCCATCTTCCTCCTTAAACTGACATCAACCTAAATCATGAGCCTACTACCTCCATTAGAATGCTTTGAAAAGGTTTCCTTTGGTAATTTTGAGCTATACCAGTGATACTAGACGTCATCAGGGCCATTCAAGTTTAATTTTCTTCTCGTCTATGAAAAGATCACTCATCCCACTCCTGATTATTATTTTCAGGGCTGGACGCTGCAATCTCTCTATATGCCTGAATCCTGACCTTCTGATTGTCTGATGGACTGTTCGTGAGCTTGAACCAATGTTTTCACCTTCACACGAGCCTTGGACTGAGTGGGTTTTGCTGTAGTGCTACATGCCTTCTCATCAAGATTAAAATACCGTTAAACTCTTGATATTGGACAGTGCTCTGTAAATGATCAACCCCCCAAATCTAAAACGATAATGGATTATTTCAGATAATAATAAATTTATTTAGTGTTTTTAACTTGAGTTTAAAGTTTTGTATATAACTTGAGAGAAACAAAACCCAGCGCCAGAAACACCGACGGCTTACCTGAAGATTGCACACTTTGATTTTTACATGATCACCACTGCACCATTCAGCATTGATTGGTCTTGCGATTGTTGATGGGAGAAGATTGAAAAGAATGAATTTTAAGAGTTTTAAGCATATTTTGGAGAAATTAAGGAGTTGGTTATTTGATAATTCGAATATTTGTTGTTAAGCTGTAAGTTCGATTCCGAGTTGAAGTACACCGTTAGAATTATTTGCAGATGAAAGGATTTAATATAAACTCATTATCACAGCCAATAATTGAATGAACGTAACGTCAAAATCTGAAGTCATATAAAGAAATTCAATCGATTAAAGAATGTGTCCAGAAAAAATTGTATTTATCTACTCGGAAAAAATCTAGAAACATCTAGATTCTGAAAAATCTAGATGTTAAAAGTCGCCACAATAAAGCCCCAAAAGGTCAAAAATGATTTTTTTCAGAAGATAAGGAAACATTTTTAAAAGGGCTCTTGTGGGATGCTGATGGCAATGTTCGAGCCACAAATACAGGCACATATGATAAAGGAAAAAATCCTTCGCCATTAATGGCCAAGGTTGTTCATTTGAGTTAATCAAATTAACTACAATGTGTACCGTCTTTCTCTTATAAACAATATCAATGAAGATTGAACTTAAATCTTTTATAAGCCAACAATTCTTTCCTAAAAATAAGGAAATGAAATGATTATTACACATTATAGCTCTTCTTACTTTTGGTTACCTATAAATCTAATTAGAGGCAATGATTCATTCATTTCTATTATATCATGTTGCTCTAAAACCAACCATCTCCCTTTTAGAAGATTTATTATATTCTCGTCTATAATGTATTCGTTTTGTATCTGAATCAAAAGCCAAATTAAACACAGGAGTAGTATTTTTTTATTTACTTGTAACGGCTACTATAGTGGTCATTCTATTGTGCAGTTACGTTCATAAACAGTCAATCGATACGTACGACTGCTTTTGCTTAGCACCAAATGAAAATTACAATTGCATCTCCCTTGCTCTCGCTAATGCGAATTGATCTCTGATGTACTGTCAGTTTTATCTCAATTTCTTCTCTTTCAATACCCAGCAGAGACAGATCACAGAGTCTGCCTTGACCAATTGACGCTCTAAAATTCGAAATCACTATTCTCAACGTGCCGAATGATTTCTCACAGCCGGCGATGGAATCGCAACGGTTAGCATTATCTGAATAGCAATTGATTGGGGAAGATGCTTTCATCTCCATATTGAACAATACATCCGAGAAGTTTTTCTCGAATTTATGGTTCAGTATGGAGATGGGAGTGTTTCCCCAATCAGAAGCTCTCTTTGTCTCGATACTTTCATGTTAGGCAGGCTTCATTGCAGCATTTTACAATCGAAATTTTCATCATATATCTGCTGCCCACCAACAGAATTGTAGAATTAACCTAAATTTTGCACTTCTTCAGGTCTTCAATATCAGCTGTGTAATACAGTCCATCAACATCAAGAAATAACCCAAACTTGGTGTCAGTGCCTTGCAACGAGCGAAGCTTTCATTAATTTCTCTGTGAAGACAGCGGAGTTTACCCATTTTTTCTTGATTTTAAACTCAGGGTCTGTCGACTCACACATTCATTTCTGTTGTTGCTGTTCTTTGAGCGACTCAATGACCAACACTCCTTTTTGATTACCAAAACGATCTTGGAGGGCTTCCAAGCATTATTTGGTTACAAGTCAAAATGTCCAAATGCAAAAATTCCAATTCATAATAGGCCCAATGAACATATGAGCCAATGCAATCACGTCCAATGCAATAAGGTCCAACAGTGCCGACATCCAATGCAAAAAGGCCAATGCAAAAGGAGGTTTCAAGCTAGCTCCTGCAGTTCCTCTCATAATGAGAAATCAAAACTGTTTTTTAGGTTTATCTTGTTTCTGTAACACTGACTACAATGCACCATTTTCGCCACTCAGAATTCACATAGACATGAAATGAAAGAGATATTTGATATTGTTTATATAGATAAATACATGGAAATCAGATTACCATCGAAGAGCGCGTGAACGCAAACCAACACATTTTTATTCAAAGACTGATATGCAAAAAAATTACCACAGCTGGAACTGCTCTTGAGTTTTACTAAAACATTTGGATGAACGTCTTCCAAATTAAACTAACTAGTGGAGTAAATGGCTGTCAAAAAAAAATTAAGAAAAGATAAATCTGGAAATTAGATTGCGCTTAATTTAGTAAAGTAAAGTGTGTATGGCCATGAATTGTTTGGGATGGATGTTCAGTTTAATTTGCTTAATATCAGACATGAACTCAGCGTATCCTCTGTCTGCGGCAATCGTTAACTACATCTATTTCTAAACCATGTAGAAAACTATAAGAGCGATATGCTTTTTATACAATAGGGTTTTGCTGTAAAGTGTGGTTGCATTATACACAAAAATAAAATATATTTAAGTTTTTTTACCAACAGAAAGAAGGAGTCACATGATATGCAAAATCAAGTAGTTCACGAATAAATTCGATGATGTACATGAAAACACAATGAAATGGAGACCAAATAAATCATGCTTTAAAGAGGGTTACTTGATATCAAATAGATAATCTGTTTAACAAGTAACATCCGAAGAACTCATCAAAATAGCCCACAATTATGTTATTCATATCTTATTCATATCATAGAAATCAAATGTACAAACTCAAAATAATCACACATGGCACAAAAGTTACTCCACTGACCTTGGATTATCACAGTTTCGCCTAGCGTATCTGTATCCTAGACCACACGTGCGGCTGCATTCTGAGTAAGGGCTCCAAGTGCTCCAGCCACCAATCTGCATCGGCACAGGCTCCCAAAGATTAGCCTGGGTAAGGTTTTCACAACGCAAATCTAAACGACACACCTAAAACAAGGAAATTCAATATAAAAAGCCAAGTAGATGTCGAACACTATTGATGACATGACCACATAAAATGAGTAAACAATTCGAGAGTGGTGCAATTATTTTCAGAAAAATCTGCATACAATTTGTGCAATACTTAGCATTCAAGACATCATTTTTAAAAGATTTCAATTTTGTCTATCATGTTTTAAATACTTATTCAGGCAGATAATGTCGTAGTGAAATGATGCATCACTGCTGGCAAAAAGAACTCAGATTTATCCAATTGAATACGAATCTTCCGCATTATTATAAGCACTAGATTAAATATCCTCCCTTATGGATCGGATAAATTGCTGTCCAAAAAAGAAAGAGAAACATAACTGGATGGAAATTTCATTTGTTTTTAATATTAATCTTATACCACTTCCTCTTTACATTGTTAAAAAGGGTTGTAGGCTAATACTGAAAAAGGTTGGGCTAGTGTAAAAAGGCGTATTCGGCCAAAGTAAAAACAAGGGGGTTGGCTAATATAAAAAAGGGAGGCTAATTTAAAGTTAATAGTTTTTTGAAAAGTTGTTATAGGGAACCTACATGAAAAAAAGTAATGTTAATTTTTGAAGGATAGGGGCAGGGGCTAGAGAAAAGAAAAAGAGAGATTGAAAAGAAGTGTCATAATGTTAAAAATGGAATGTTATGTCAGGAATAGGGAGAAAAATGTTTATATTAAAGTTATATTATATTAGTGTTCAAGGGCAAATACTAATAAAAAGGGGGTCCGAGGGGTCAGTGTTTAAAAAGAGTGGGGGTAATGTCCAAATGGGAAGGCTCGATGTTGAATAAAAATAAAAGTTCTCCATGAAAAAATTCATCCCTAAAAGAGAAAATAAAGTTTCCCGCTTCGATTTTGAAACTAGAAGAGGGAAAAAGTTCCTCCTCGATGTCAACCCCTAAAAGCGAAAAAAGCGATTCGACCCCTGAAGAAAATTGTATCTCAATTTTGATCCTAAATGTGAAAAAAAAAAAAAAAATTCGACACCTAAAAGTTGAAAAAAACTCCCTATAGATTTTGACCCTTAAAATAGAAGAATAAAGACTCCCTCTTCAATCCTTAAAGATGAAAAATGAAAGTTCCTCTTCGTCATATCGACATCTAAAAATGAAAAAAGTTTCCCTTCGATTTTGACACCTCCATAATCTTCCCCAAGACCTTTATAGGTGTAAAGAAATCTTGATCATTAATTTTGCCCCCTAAATGTAAAAAAGGATTTCCTTGTATTTCAATCTTTATGAAAGTGGAGAATAAATTACCCCTCAATTTTGGCGCCCAAAAGTGGAAAGAACTTCCCTTGGATTTAGACCCTTAAAATTGAAAAAAAAAATACCATATAGATCTTGACTACTAAAAATGAAAAAAAATATCCCCATGGAAGTGAAAAACAAACTTCACTGAGATTCTGAATCCTATAATCCACATAACGTCCGATCCCCAAAATTACAGTTTAGGAAAAATGTACTGTACTACATCAAAACACGCACCAGTCAAAACAGCGCTATTCAACGTATTCATGTACAACCAATAAATATTAGGTGTGTCCGAAGAATGACTTAAAGAACACAACTTTACATTTTGGTTTCGAGAATTGATTAGGAAAATAAGAACGGAAAAATATCCTTTTATCACATCTTCAAAAAGTAAGAGATCATTTCAGCTAGACAAATTATCATGTAAATAGACTCCACCTGAAAATATTTTGTTGGATGGTTTCCATCCAAAAAATCACATTTCCTAAAAACATTTCCCGGGAATCGTTCCCACAAAAAAATTTATAGGTTTATTTGTTTTGTTGGTAAGCAAGTATATACGTGCATACAGAGGGTCATTTGGAAAAATATAATAAGATAAACATTGGTCTTCAAAAATTCTCCCGTAGAGTTTTTTTTTTTTTTGTATATTTGAAGTTTTATATCAGACCCCTCAAGAAATTAGTTGAATTTCGAAGTACGAGAGCGTATTTTCGAAGACTTTTCATAGGAATGAATCCCTCTCTCACGTTTGTAATAAGAAATGAAAGTGCCGTTTTTTTTGTTTTTTCTCCAACAATCATCCAGTGATTTTTCCCGTTCCTGCGAGAAAAATCATTGAAGATCATTTCGAATATTTACCTTGCCTAGGCCGCAGTAAAGACCGTCTACTCCTTCGTCGTCAACACGGATCACTCCAAACAGGGATCCAGGTTCCAGAATCGCACATGATTGAATTCCACAAGTCTGCAAAATAAGAATCAATCGGTAATATTGTACACACACTCACACACACACACATATATATATATATATATATATATATATATATATATATATATATATATATATATATATATATATATATATATATATATATATATATATGTTTAGATGCGCGCGTGTGTGTATGTGTGTGTCTATATACATATATATACATATACATATATATATATATATATATCTATATATATATATATATATATATACATATATATATATGTGTGTGTGTGTGTGCACGTGTGTGTGTGTGGAGGCGTGGATCCGATGGGTCCAGGGGGTCCAAACCTCTATTTGCTTAGGCAAAGTATCATTGCATTTTTTTTTTTTTTTCGATATGTGAATGAAAGATTTTTTTTAATAGTAAACACTCAAATAATCAAGAGTAAACATGAACTTTCATTTTGTATTATATCTAGTACCGGGTACAAGTGTCGAAATGCACAGATTTTGAACGTTGGGTGCAAGGCCACGTACTGAAAATCTGTCCTTAGCTAAACAGCCCCACCTTCATCAACAACCGATTTAACACGTGGTCACGCTCTCAAAGTTCAAAATTTGTGCATTTGACGCTTCTACAGGTATCAATGAGATAATATGCTTAATAAAATGAGTGATAATTCTATTTACTTAATTTGCAATTGAGAATGGTGATACATTTTCATTAAAAAATTACTCTGGTTTGCTCGTCCGAATTTCTGTCGTCTGCTCCATTTGTTACAAGATTCAGCGCTATAACATATTTGGTGCCAATGTTATCAATATAATGCACTGAAAGATTTGCTAAAAATTCCACTTTTGCCATGTATAGTAATATGTCCTGTTGAAATATAGGGGTTCGTTGCCTCATACTGAATAAGTCATATAAATCTTCGTCTACTTATGATCAACCGAACAATTATTCGGGAATTTTTTGAAGATAGTGAGTCAAGTTATTCTTAAAAAAGTAGTTTGCCACTCAAACCTTTGGTCGACCAATATCGGTCCATTCAAACCTAGCATACTCCGAATCCTGTATCCGCTCCAGATATATATAGATCAGGGCGTATATTTAGGGTGTGCTAGGTGTGCACCGCACAGCCATCAAAGAATTTATGAATATTTTGAATTTTTTCTTTACCTCATAATCATCAATTTCTTTTTCTGTTACTCCATAATTATAGATTTAGTCACTCTCGATTCTATCTATGTGTCACAGGACGTAATTCTCAACTCATTGTTATCTTCCCTGTGCCGTAGCATGTCTTGCAGCTATATATATCACTAAATAAAAATATGGGAAAAAGTTTATGACGAATCAAACCCGGAAACGATTGATTAAGTTACGTAAGATGTGCTCATTTTCAATCGCACGCCAGTGTTGTCAGCTTGGACATTTTGTTGTGTTTTTAAAAAAAAAATCTAAATCTATATGTTTTCAGTTGCATCCAGATGTCAGAAATCTTTATTCAGAAGATTTTAATAAAATAAGTGATATTTCCATTTAATTTATAGTAATGAATGAGTAATATCTCAAATGAATTAAATCTCTTCCTGGCATTCATAAACGAACTACCTGACAGTAGGGAATAGGGACCATTATCACCAGGACATGGCATCGAATCTTTCCTCTGGTCCATTTGCAACTGTTCATTGAGTGGCCTCTAAACCAAGCTACTGTCTTTCCATCTTCATCGTAACACACTTCAATCTCCCCAAATCCTGATTGGTGGAAGCACTCTCAAGGAGATCCCTGATTTGACAAACTCATCATCATCATCATCATCATCATCATCATCACCATCATCATCATCAGTCTTTTTAGCGTCCGTCGTTGGACATAGACCTTCCCCAGGATTTGCCACACTTCCCTATTATGGGCGTCACGGAGCCAGTACTTCCTGAACTTGTCTAGCTCATCTCTCCATCTTTTGCCGACCTCGGTTGCGCATGTGGTCTCGGGGGATCCATATTGTGAGTCGCGATGTCCATCGATTGTCTGCAATTCTTGCAACATGGCCAGCCCACCGCCATTTGAGATTTTTAATGGATTCTATGATGTCCCTAACTCTTGTCTTTTCTCGGATGTACTGTGCTGTCTTGTGGTTTCTCCATGTGAGGCCAAGCATTATTCTTTCATGTGCACGTTGCATGGTTCTCAATTTACGGATCAGTCTCTTGGTTATGTTCCATATTTCAGCTCCATAAGTGACTATTGGGGGGGGGTGCATTGGTTATACACCCTTCTCTTTAGGATTAATCGGATCTTATTATTTTTGAAGGTTGAGCTAGCTCTACCAAAGGCTTGCCATCCTAGTGTGATTCTTCGCTTGATTTCTTCTTCTTTTGAGGGTCTCATGGAGATTCGTTGTCCTAGGTAGATGTAGTGGTCTACTTTCTCGAGTTCTGTGTCCTTGATTTCGATCTTAGTGTTTTTATCTCCTATGTGGTTGTTGCACATGATCTTCGTCTCGCTGAAGTTCATGTGTAGGCCGACATTCTTGCTCTCTTCATTTAGTTCATCTATCATTAGTTGGAGGTCGTGTAGGTTCTCTGCGAAAAGGGCTTTGTCGTCTGAAAATCTGAGGTTGCTCAGATACTCGCCGTCTATTTTAATTCCTTTACTCTCCCAGTCTAGCCTTCTCGAGGCAGGCTGTGGAGAGTTTAAGTGAGCTGGTATCACCTTGTCTTACTCCTTTCTGGAGCTGAAAGGGGTCCGAGTCTTTATGTAGCCTGATAAAGGAGCTGCCATGATTGTATATATGTTTCAACACTTCAACATATACTGGGTCTACACCTTGCCGACTGATGGCCTCCATGACTTTAGGGATTTCTACTGAGTCGACGGCCTTTTTGAAGTCGATAAATGCTACGGCGACTGGTAGTTTATACTCAGCTGCTTTTTCTTTCAGCTGATTTATCGAGTGCAGGTGGCCCATGGTCGAGTAGCTTTTTCTAAAGCCAGCTTGTTCACGTGGCTGGTTTTCATCGAGTGTTTTTGGGATTCGGTTGGTACTTGGCATCAAGTTCACACCTGACTTCAAGTAGAACTTTTACATCTCATTTGTTGCTTTGTACGTGACAAAAATGGTAGGTCTATCATACCCTCCATAAATCCTCCCACCATCTTGTATTTTGTAAGAGGTAGATACGACCCCAAATGGTATACTGTTCGCACATCTGAGCAGGCTCCACTCAGCATGTTATCTAGTCTTGTAGGGTGCAGAACCGAGTACGTGGCTTAGTTAGAGATGCCTTATTCTAATTTCTCCAACAACTCCACCATCCACGTGACTCTTCTCTATCGCAATTTTCATGGAAAGTGTTCAGGGGAGCTCCATCACTTGGTTCTACCAATAAGAGATTTTTCTGTCAGAACATCTATTTTGTTATCTCTAGTGAATTCCTTCTATGCAATCAGACCATTCCACACAGCCGTTGCTATTTCCACTCAAACATCTCCAAACTGTAATCTTTATATCCAGGGTTAACAAACATCGAACAAGCCTATCATGATATTACCTCAACCTTATATCAATAAAAGATACTCGAACGTGTGTGTGAGGGATAATTTTTATTTAGCCAAAATATATAAGAAATTAAATACGAAGCTAAACACAATACTATCTGAATCATCATCAGCCTTTTAGCCAGTATTTGCTGAATTTGTCTACTTCGTCTCGCTATCTTATTTTCTGTTGCCCAGTTTTGCATATGATCTTTTGGTATTCACGTTTGGTGCCGTAGTTATCTGACATTCTTGCAACAAACTCTTTGAGTTTTTTTATGGTTTCTGTGATATCTCAAATTCTTGTCTTTTGTCTACTGCGCTGTCTTGTGATCTCACCATGCGAGATTAAGCAGAACTCTCTCCTGTACACATTGCATGATTTTCAGTTTTAAAAGCAATCTTTCAGTTAGGTCCCATACCCTTCTTTTTGAAACTAATGGGATTTTCTCTCTCTACCGAAAGCTTGCCAACCTAGAGTGACTTCGCTTGATTTCTTCTTTACTCGAGGATTCCGTGGAATTTCGTTGTCCTAGGTAGACGTAGTGGTCAACTTTCTTCAGTTCTGCGTTTTCGATATTGATTGTTGTGGGCTCGTCCTCAATTATATTATATACGTCCGTTTGCTATTCAGTATACTTATTTTCATTTCCCAATCAATACGTACTTTTCCGATCAGCACAGTTTATTCCCCATTAGTTTTGTCATGGCATTTGATGTTGGGATCTACAGAAAGGTCCTCTACTCATTTGTATTTATCAGTGCCTGAGAACCAGCCCATGAGTTCGCAAGACGACCAAAATGTGGGTGGTCCGCTCACGTTTCAGACACTCTGCACAACGCTGAAAACTCCACTTCCAATAATTATGTCTTGATCTTCGAAATAACTTAGCATTAGGGAAACAAAGCTTTTCTGTATCTCTATCTCATTCAGTCACAGCGAAAACATAACATTCCCTCCCTGTTCCTACAAGTTAGATAAAGATAACGAATTCTCTCTCATAAATCCGATGAAAAAGTATATTTCCCTCTCCTTCTTATAAATAATTACTTTGTAATCATACCGACTATAAACGATCGTCTTAAATATTTCATGTTTTCTATTCAGCGTCAAAAGCAAATAGGTACCGGGTACCCCATTGTTATTTTTGTCTGTTAGCAAATGTTTCTATGTCTGTCAAAAACATTTCCATTTATTCCCATTTCTCATATAAATCTTCTGTCTTCCTTACTATTAGTATTCGGTGGAACTTTCTTTGTTTTAATCATTTTTCATTGTTTCATTGTTTAGATTAGCCACTTAGCAGTTGAAATACCTTGCGCTAGCTATAAATGAAAATGACGACGGCGTCTTCACCCACTCTCTTTGTGACGTCACAGATATTTGCTGGAATTCTGTCACGTTGCCTCAATTCAATCCCTTGTTTCTTTCGCATAGAGTCAATCCCTCCTATGCAGGATTATTATTATTTTTCAAATCATCATCAGCCTTTTAACGTCCATCATCGAGCACAGACGTTCCCCAAGATTTGCTAGACTACTCTATCATGGTTGTCGTTGAGCCAGTATTTGTCTAATTAGTCACACTATTCTATTTCCCTGTCGATCACAATTTCCCATGTGATCTTTTGGGATCCATATTGTAAGTCATGATGTTCAGCGATTGTCTCACATTCTTGCAACATGACCAGCCCATTGTGATTTTATTTTTCCAATGAATTCTATGATATTTCTGACTCCACTTTTTTCTTATATATTGTGTTGTCTAGTGATCTTTCCAGATAGAGCATGATTCTCTCTTGTGAACGTTGCATGGTTTGCAGTTAAGGGTCAATCTTTGACTAAGTTCTATAGGTGACTATCAGATGAATGCTTTGGTTGTATACCTTTCTTTGATGACAAAAGGGTTTCGATGTTCTTGAAAGTTGTGCTTGCACTACTGACAGCTTGTCAACTTGTCAAGTGTGATTCTTCGCTGGATTTCTTCTTTTAGGGAATTTCATGGAGGATCGCTGCCTTGGATAAATTTAGTGGTCCACTTTATTCAGCTCTGGCTTTCGATTTAGATGCTCGTGTCTCTGACCTCAACATGTTGTACATGACATTTATTTTACTGTAGTTGATGCGGAGGTCGACTTTCTTGCTTTCTTCATTCAATTTATCTAGCATTATTTCGAGATTGTGGGGGTTTTCGGCAAACAGGACGATGTCACCAGCAAATTTGACGTAACTTACGTATTCGCCGTCTATTCTGATTCCTTTATTTTCCCTATCTAGATTTAGGAAGATCATCTCGAGACAGACTCACTCCTTTTCTTTCTGGCTGAAAGGGTGTTTATGTAGCCTGATAAATTAACTGCTGTGTCGGTTGATATATTGCAGGGCTCTAGCATATACAGGGTCTATGCATTGTTGTATAATAGAATCAATGATTTAAGGGATTCCTGAAGTCAACAAATGCTACAGCGAATGGCAATTTATTTTTTGTATTTTTTTTTTTATAATCATTTTATTCTTGCTTTTCATGCTTTGTCAGCGATTCCAAAAAGCCTAGCCACATCACTTGCTTTGGATGAGGTTGATGTTCTTCATGGGTGACTACCTAAACACGATTCCAAAAGCGTTACCAAGAAAACAACGCTATACATTGGCACCTACGATGTTACAACATACTCTATGGACACGCACATAATCTATCTTGAAAATTAAATTAAAAACATCAAACAAACACACACATAGACAGAGATATAGTTTTGTTGTTTCTGATCAGTTTCACGCCAATGCGATCAACGAACAACTATTTTCCCTGTTTTCATTTTGCCTTTATATGTTTTTCCCTTATTTTTAGGGTTGTTTTTATTGCCCCTTTTCTCTCAATCTCTCTTTCTCTTTCACACACACTCTCTTTTCTTTCTGTTGAGGTCACAGATGAGCCTTTGTTTTGATCTGTGTCTGTGATGGATTGATATCTTTGATATTGAAGTCTGATGTTTTGTTGTGTTATTTATGTGGGGAGGTGGGGAGGTGTTTTTCAGATTGCTGTTCTGAGTTTGATTGTATAGATGTTTTTATGAATTAATTTTCTGGGTAAGTTTAATACCAGTGATGTTCAACAAATGCCTAAATAAAAACTTGAAACACAAATACTCTTCCTCCAAAAGCCAATGAACAACCATATATATTTATACACAATTTAGTTATAAAAAGAAAAAAAACCTGAATTTGAAACTAAGCAAAAAAAAAAAACCCAAATAGAACATAAAACAAACAACAAAAGCAGTTCAATAACTGAATAAGTTATTTCAAATTCAATCCATTTGATTTTATCCCTTAATTCGTTCTCACCTTTAATCTCCATATAAACTAACCAAACACATACAAATAAAAAATTCGTCGTGCGATATAAACTACCCGAATACACATTAATATTAAATGTTTTTCTGGGCTAATAAGCTTGTAAAATAAGCTTGCGTAACAATAACAACAACAATAACGATGATGATGATAATGATAATGAAGATAATAAACCACATATAACATCAATAATGTTAACTAATCTAAAACTTGAAAAATTCACCGACGAAAATATCTATTCAATCAAATCCAGATCAAAAATCTAAAAAACCCACTTTCCAATCCTCCAATCCTCCTCAGCAAGATAACATAACAAAATACCAGTCTCTAACATCAGACCCTCGAAAGAAAATCAATCACAGACACCACGCAGACTAATTAAGTTCACCCGTGACCTCAACACACGAGTACACACACTCAATATCAGAACATCGAAAATACTCAATATAAACAACTCTCAAGTCGTATATGGAGGCAAAATGAAAAAAGAAAAAAATTTTGTCTGTTGATTACAATAGCGTGAAACTGATCAGTAACAACGAAGCCGTAAATATCTATTCACGCTCTATTTTAAAATTAAAAATATTATACCAGATATAGCAAACCTAAAGATCGTAAATATGTATATTCAAGAGTCAGAGCACATCTGTTTTTGTTTAGGCGTCTCGGATCCGTGCTTAAATTTACAGACAGCTACTCTATCCGAGGATCTGCGCTTAGTAGCGGATAATCTTAATTATCCTTCAGAGACCCTTTAGCCAATCAATGATTTTCCCCTGAAGTCTCTTTTTGGATTTTGAATTTATTCATGGTAATATTTTGCCCGTTCTTTGTGTGAGGAAATCCTATATACCGATTTTAAAGTAGTCTCATGAGCGTAACGCAACGTTGGAAACGCTCTAGATGACAAACTCCATCGTCCAATTCCTGGTGCTTCATAAGTGAGGCTTTTTCATGCATACTCCGATGAAGATCTATGTTGATTGTAAAATGGTTCTTTATGATGAAGTATCGAGTATTTTTTTTTTTAGATGTATTACGTTAAAAAAGTATAGACATTACGAGAAAGAAGATTGCAAAAATATCAATATTATGGCTGGAAGAATTATAGATAATTATAAGATATTTACCTTTGCTGGATATAAAGATATGTAACGAAAGCCCTTTCCGAACCTTTCTTCGCAGTATCGATCTCTGCTATGGTACATTGCTGGTATACAAAATATGATGATTAAAAAGAAAGAAGTAATGTACAATAATATCAAACAGAAATATTTTGAAACTCATTAAACTTGCAAGTGTAGTGCCCACCTTTCCAGCCAAAGAAAATTATTCATATACGGAGTTACCTGCCCTTTAGAAAGGATCTACTTCTAACCCCTATATCTCTGAAGAAACGGTAAATTCCTTGTTCCCCTTTTGATGTCACACAGAATTGCCTATCAGATAGCAGATTGTTATCTTTACGATATTTAAACTGTGGCGGTAAATCTCTCTCTCTCTCTCTCTCTCTCTCTCTCTCTCTCTCTCTCTCTCTCTCTTTTCCGACGGCCTCGAAGTAAGCTAGTCTTTTCTCTCTCTTTTAGTTGGTATAGTTTTTATACACACTTTCTTTCTACACACGCATCATCGCATATTTAAAAACTCCAGGATTGACTGGCTTTTCTGATGGACTTTCTCGATAGGCGGCCGAGGGTGCCGTTCGGGACAGCTGACTCTCCCCGCCAGTGAACCAAGGAAAAACTAAAAACTCCCCAACTAGGTGAATGATTGTAGCCCCAAAACCACAACCCCCAAATACTGGCATATAACACCCCTGCATCCCATTTATTGACGGACCACCACTGATTTCTGGCACAAGTCTGTGAGGCCAATGGGCTCCCCAGAAATCAATGGTCGTCCCCTCACCCTCCCACAGGTTTTCTCACAGCCCCATCCTTCATCATCATCTGCATCACTGTAAATATCTCACAATTATTTATTGGACGGAGAAAACACAGACCCCACCACCCCCGAGTGACAAAGGCATGAAAGTTGACGGATGAACAGAATAGCTAAGAACAAAACTGCCAAGCATACGTTGAATAACGGGAACTAGCAAGGACCAAAACCCCCACTTCGACTTCATGTCACATTCAGATAGTGCATTTCTCTTGCATCTTGCATTTTGTACATAATCACTGATTCGATGTATTCCATTTTCGATTCATTTGTGCGATCAATTTGTATATATGTAAAATTGTACTATTCGGATAAATAAAATCGCATATTCATCTCAAAAACACATCCTATCAAAGTTAAACACTCTCATCGTAGTTAGGTCGGACTTCTTAAGATAACTTCTCAGTGGCTACAACTAGGATGACCATACTGACGGACATTCTATAGACTGTGTATCATATTTACTTAGTGACATTCCTTTCCCTTTATCCTTCCTATCTCTACATCTTTATCCTGGTAGATCCCTCTGCATATCCGTGTCGGCAGAAACCCTGGTCTTCGATTTTTTTTAATTCACTCATGAATTAAACCTGGCACTTGTTTACTTATTTGTTTTTTCGTATTTCTGTGTTTTGCAAACAATCCAACTGTGTACTAACCTTGCTTTTGTGCTTAAGTAATGAACATGCTACTCACCAAGATTTATCTCCTTTGATCAATTCTGGTAATTTATATTTTAGGGGGCTAATATATCTAGCAGCCCTAGATGTGGTCCCCTGACACTAAATCTGGTGACCTCCAAGTGAATTAAGCGCAAATTCGTATTTCTTTTCGTGACGAAAAATACGAGCGGTTAGTTTCTTTTCTCCACTCAGTTCAGTTCATTTAGTGCACTCTATTTTTCAATGACAACCATGAGTTCTGAAGACCATCACGATATGTTTCCGATGTATAATACCAGAATTCCTTTTATGAGAAGCGACCCCCAGTCGTGGTTCATTCAAAATGAATCGCACATGGCGATGAGAGGAATCACCGGTCAGAAACAGAAGTTTCACTTCACTGTGACTGCTTTACCCGATACACTGATTCCGGATATCAAAGATTTCATCATCAACGCCCAAGCTTCAAACGCTTATGACATGCTGAAGGAAGTTGTAATTGAAAGAACTTCAATATCAGAGCGTATGAAGTTGAAACAACTTCTAACGACAGAGACGTTTGGTGACAGGACCCCATCGCAATTCTTACGTCACATGCAGTCATTAGCGGGAGATGACCAAAACGATAACGTTCTACAACATATCTTCTTAGAGAGAATGCACACAGAAATCCAGCGAATTTTAGCTACGGTGGATCCTAACTTACCATCAGATAAAATAGCTGAGATGATAGACCAAATTATGGACAGAACTAATTTGATGTTCCCTACCATCGCTACTACCAACGCGCCCGATAGCAGCAGAATCCTCGACTTTGTTGAAAGGTTTGCAAAGCAACTACATTCCCTAGAAAACAAGGTTGACGACCTTCCTACTCGACTAGCCCTCGGGCGCTGGAAAGAACGATCCAGGTCAGAGTCGAGGCGCAGGCGCCTTGTCTGTTGGTATCACAGTTCGTTTGGGACGCAGGCAAAAAAAAAAAAAAATGTATACCTCCTTGCACCTTTCGTACCGTTCAGGAAAATTAGCACGCCGGTAAAATTTGACGACTGATTCTGTTGACCACAATCCCCCTACTAGAAAGGAAGGTTGTCTGTTACACGTATACGATATGGAAACAGGACTCAATTTTTTAATTGATAGCGGCGTACAAGTTTCGTTGGTACTCGCCACCATAGAAGATAGCAACAGGGGCTCGGAGAAATTGACACTATGAGCTATTAATGGTTCTCTGATTCGTACATTCGGTCAGAGATGTATGAACGTCACTATCGGTCTCCGTAGAAGCTTTAAATGGGTTTTTACAATCGCCGAAGTTGCTACACCTATATTAGGGGCAGATTTCTTACAGCACTTCGGACCACTGATAGACATGACAAACAAACGGCTCATGGACCCTGTAACAAGTTTCAAGACAAAAGGCTTCCTCCAAGCCACGGAAAAACCAAGTCCCTCTATAGCTAGCTCTGCTGTCAACCCTAAATATTTAGAAGTAACTCGGGAGATATCCCGAAATTAGCAAACCCTCGTTCAATGCCCCTCAGTTGTCTCACGACATAACTCACCGCATCGTAACTACAGGTTCTCCTGTCCATGCACGCCCACGACGCTTATCACCTGAAAAGCTATAATCTGCGAGGATGGAATTCAACCAAATGCTTAAGCTTGGTATCATACGGCCATCTCAAAGTAGCTGGGCTTCCCCACTCTACATGGTCCCGAAAAAGGGCGGCACTTGGCGCGCGTGCCGAAATTATCTTTCTTTGAATTTTGTTACTCAGCCAGATAGGTACCCAATACTATATGTACATGACATCACATCGCAAATTCAAGGAAAGACAATTTTTCTAAAATAGATTTGATTCGGGCATATCATCAAATTCCGGTAGAACCCACTGAGATACCAAAAACAGCAATAACAACACTTTTTGGTCTATTCGAGTTTCTACGAATTCCCCAGTCTTTCCAACGTTTCATGAACCGTGTTCTACATGGATTAAACAACAGTTTTTCATACATTGATGATGTTATGATAGCTAGTTCATCACATGAAGAACAGTTGGTACATTTGCAACAAGTTTTTGAACGGTTCAAAGAATATGGAGTTATTATTAATCCGATCAAGAGTCAGTTCGGAAAAAAGTCGATTTCTTAGGACACATGATTAGTGCTGCTGGTGTTTCTCCCCTTCCTGAAAAGACAGGAGCTATACGAAATTTCCCCGCCATGAAGAAATTACGCCAACTTTTGGGAATGGTCAACACACGTTAATGAAATATTTGAATAAAAAATCTATATGTGCCACTTTCCTGCCACTTCTTAATCAAATATCTGGATTAAAAAATTCTATATATTTTAATTTTATATATATATATATATATATATATATATATATATATATATATATATATATATACACACACAGAGGGAGAGAGGGAGAGAGAGAGGGAGAGAGAGAGAGAGACTTATTTATGCACCCTTGTATTGATATATATATATATATATATATATATATATATATATACACACAGAGGGAGAGAGGGAGAGAGAGAGGGAGAGAGAGAGAGACTTATTTATGCACCCTTGTATTGATATATATATATATATATATATATATATATATATATATATATATATATATATATATATATATATATATATATATATGCAGAAATTTAGAGAGAAAACATCCCTGACAAGCGCGTCCAGGTGAATCTATTTACCAAGAATAGTGAGCGATATTTATGAATAACCATCCTAACGGGCGGAATGAATTGCTGTCCAAAAGATGAATCGAAAATACTTAAATTGAAATCAGATAGTGTTCAATTCAATTCGTTTTTACAATTGATATGATACCACTTTTTAAACATAGATGGGACTAATGTTGAAACAGTGGAATGCTAATGCAAAAAAGATGTGTGAAAAAAAAAAGGTCAGGCTAAAGGGGAGCAAAGATAAAAATTGATGTTAATGCGAGAAAGAAGTAGGGCTAATCTCCAAAAAGAAAGGTGACATATAAAAAAGGGTCTGAGGGTAGTTTAAAAGAAGTATCATATAAAAAATGGGAGCGTAATGTTAAGGAAAAAGGGAGTTGAATCAAGAAAAAGGGGACTATTGTTAAAAGACTGGGCAAGTAGTAGAAAAGGGCGTTGGGAGTAGATGTTGGAAAGTAGAGGAGGTTAATGTTTAGAAGTGGGAAGAGTTCCTCCTTCATTTTGAGTTCATAAAATATAAGTAAATGAAATTTACTCTCGATTGAGATGAAATTTAAACTTACAATTTTGGAAATTTCCACTTCATTTTGACTTCTAAAAATGAAAATATACGATTTTGTAACCACCCCCCACTTTTATCCCCCAAAATTGAGAAAAAAATCTCACCCTCGATATTGACTACCGAGGTTGAGATTTTTTTTTGGGGGGGGGGGGTAAATTTCTAAAAGTGAAAAAATCCCTTACATAACATTAACCTTAGATTTTGAGCCTTTATTTTCTTGAAAAGAGAAAGAAATCTCCTGCCTGGATTCTGATACCAAAAAAGAAAAAAATCTTCACTATCGATTTTGACCCCTAAATTTAAAAATAATTCTCTTTGATTTGACCCCATAAAATAGCTAAAAAAAAAACCTTTCCCTCGATTTTGCCCCTCAAAGATAAAAAAATTATCCTTCAATTTTGACCCTTGGAAGAAAAAAAATCTTCCCCTCCGATTTTCAACCCCTAAAAGTAAAAAAAGATTTTCCCCCATTTTCGACTTCTATGATGAAAAGAGTTATCCCTCAATTTTGACGCCTGAAAGTGAAAAAAAATCTCTTTGATTTCGACCCCTAAAAGTGAGGGAAATCTTCCCCTCGATTTTGATCCCTCCGAGTGAAAAAAAATTGCCGGCTCAATTTTTACTAATAAAAGTTTCAAAAAATTTCCCCCGATTCTGCCCCTAAAAGTAAAAAAAAAATCCATCACCTTATTTTGACACCGAAAAGTGAAAGAGAAATTACCTTGGATTTCGACCCTTAAAAACTGAAAAAAAATTCCCCTCGGTTTTTATCCCTGAAATTGAAGAACACCCCCGCTCTCAATTTTGACATCTAAAAATGAAAATAAAAATTACCATTTGATTTCGACGCCTAAAAGTGAAAAAAATCCTTTGAATTTAAAAAGTGAGTAAAAAATACCTCTCAATTTGGACCCCTAGAAATAAGAGTAAATGGAATTTTCCCTACATTTTCATTCTTAAAAGTGAAAAGAAAGAATTCCCTTTCAATTTCGAACATTAAAAATGATAAAACATAATCCCCCTTGATTTGACCGATATAAGTGGGAAATACTGATAGTAAGAGTTTAGTGATACGTTTTATGAAATAATTGATTCAAATTTATAATAATTAGCGACACCAGATGAATTATTGATGACCTGTGAAATATAATCTGTACGCTTCCCATATTCTTTTTCTTTCTTTCGTTTCCATCTTTTGCTCTCTTTCTTTCTTTCTTTCTTTCTTTCTTTTTTTTCTTCCTATCTCTCTCCCGTCCTTCGCTTTCTTTCTCTCTCTCTTTGATTTTAACCTCTAAGAGTGAAAGAAATCTATCTCTGCTTCTGTCTCTTTCAGCTGTCTATTCCCCCTCCCTCTCCCCCTCTCTTTCCTATCTTTTTCTTTCACTTTCTTTCTGCTCCTCCTCAATTTTGACCTCTAAAAATGACCCCCACCCTTCAAAAGAGAAAGAAAAAAAATCTCCTTTTTCAATTTCGACCTCTAAAAATGAGGAGAAAAATATTCCTCTAGATTTCGTCCCTTCAAAGTGAAAAATGAAAGTTCCTTATTGATTTCGCATCATAATAGTGAAAATGAAAGTTCCCTCCATGTGACATGAAGTCTGATCACCAAAAATCATATCTTGGGAAAATGTATCTTAACTGCACTACATCAATACATGTATTAGTGTGATTAAAATGATTTAATGACACTTATTATGAATGAAATGATTCTCTTTCGCAATTGGTCAACCCAAGTCTACATTGAAAAAAAATTGATTTAAATTTATCATTATTAGCGGCACCAGTTGAATTGTTGGTGACATGAGAAGTATAATCTCTCTTAGGTGTAGGATATTCCTCATATTCTATTTATATATCTTTTCCTTTTCTTTTTTTCTTTTTCTTTGTTTAATGTTTGGTCATTGCTTGTTATGTTTTTTTTTTCTGTTTCATATAGTGATGATACCGTGGTTGTTGGTACTTATAGATAATAAATCAGCTGGAATTGTGTAGGAATGTTTTTTTTGTATGTTTTTATAATATCAGCTGTGATATATTTCCTCTCTGAAGGCATTTTATTCTCCCTTGAATTTGTTTCCCAGTGTTACAGTCTACTGTTACACGACCTTAATTGTTAGTTTAATTATTCTAGGTTTGGTCTGTTCCTATATATCGAAGATCATTTTGGTGATTAGGTTGTTCTTTGAAGTGGCTGCAGGTATAAAATAATAATGTTGATAGTAGTAAGGAGGGGAATACGATAGCTATGATAGTTAATTTTAGTATACCTACATGTGGGCTGTTAAATCATGCAGGTACTTCAATGCTACTTCATTTTTTCTAATTGATAATTTTTTTTTTTTTTGTGGGGGGGGGGGTTGTTTTATTTGCCAAAGTAAAGATTTCAAATTTCTCAGTTAGACATAGATAATATGGTGTTTCATTATTCTGGCATAAATGTCTTTCTTCCAAGATTTCCCATTTTGTTGTGGGTTTGAGGTTGCTGTCTCTAGTAATATGTCGACAGTTATATACTGTGTCAGTATTTTTCGTTTGCAAATGATGATATATGGTTGGCTAATCTTAGTTTGAAGCATGCTTTTGATATTCCTATATAATATTTTACTTCTGAGGGTTTCTCTTAGGTTGATATTTCAGCTTGGTTTACAATATTCGATTTAAGGCATTTGTTTTGTGAAGGAAATTTTTTTCTGTTTGTACACTTGCACTCTGTTTTTGCTCTCTCCATTAGTATTATTCCTGATTATTTTACCTTTATGTTTTGTTATGTACTCATTAAAATTATCTGCACAACTATAGCTAATTTTTAGTTTGTTCTTGTTGAATATTTTACAGAGGGGGTTGATTTTCTTACCTCTCTTTTTGTTGTTGTTATGTTTTACACTATTGGACTTTTTTTCATTTCTTTTACGATGTATATATTTTTTTATTTTTTGCATTTTTGCGCGTTGCTATTCTCTACATTTAGATGGCCGTCATCCCGGTAGAGTTTTATATGTAAAGCTGTAGAACTTTCTTGACTCTCTCTATATAGTCTAGAAAGCTCTACAGCTATAAACATCAAACACATAGAAAATGAATTATTTTGTCATTTCAGCCACTATATCTGTTAATGTAATTTATGTATTTTTCTTCAGTGTTTCCTTATGTTTTACATACTTTGTTGTTATGTTTTAAAGATAAAACAGTTATATTAACATGGAGCCTTAGCAGTGTTGATCTAATACCACTCCCCTCTTAGCCATGATTTTGATATATAGCTCATGTCATATATGTTGTTTGCTATCTTATATAGGTTATTATCATAATATATTGTATATTTTATCCTACACATCATTTTTTTAAAACAGAGCTACTCAAGTAGGTTATCCAAAAACGTATTCAACGATGAGGGATCAGCAGTTATAAAAATAGACGTGACTCGCTGTTTGGGTTACTTCTGTTGAGTGTTCACCCATGTGAATATCAAATCTGCTGTGTCGGTTTTAATCTCAGACTGCATGCATTAATTTGTTTTTTCCTTCAAATCATCAAAAAAATTATCCTTACATACATGGTACCATGCTTTATCTTCCTTGCTTTTTCATATATTTTCGCTTATAGTTTTGTGTTTATTAAACATAGACCAACCGTCGTTTCTTCAATTATGACTGATACAGTAAAACGGTATTGCTGTGGGAAAATTAGTTTTCGTTATCTTGGAGATCGATCTATCTGTCAAAATATAATTACATACGTTGAAAATTTTCTTAGAAATTCTAAAATGACGTCCATTTTCTTAAATTCACTGTCTCCAAATAAGTAATAACACATGCACACACACACACACACACACATATATATATATATATATATATATATATATATATATATATATATGTGCGTATGTGTGTGTGTGCATGTGTTTGTTGTGTGGATGTGAGCTGATTCGATAGAATGTTGATGAAAGTGACTGTGGAAAAGTGAATAGATTGAAATTTAAGGGGGGGGGAGGTGTTACACCTTATTTTTTTCCAATCTCAAACATGTAAACAGCATACAATTTTTTTTACACCACTGCAAGTTTATCTGAGAAAAGATGGCTTACAACTGTCGAAATGCATCGAAACATATCCACATGATATTAACAATTCAATAACACCTACTTTATCTTAATTTTTTCTCTTCACCTTCCGATTGTCACTTTCATCAATACAGATATAGATAGAGACACAGACAGCGACATAGAGATAAGATGCAATAAAATGTCTCAAGTTAAAAATATGCACACCCATTTACCTGGAAGCAGACCACTACCATAAGTGTCGACATTGAATGACCAACTTCGTTTTGGTTTTCGTGGCCTTTGGACATCCTCCTTCAGTAGACATTTGCCTTGACCTCTGCAAATGACCGAACATTTTTCATAAAATGTCAAATCTTATCCTCCTTGCTTTTTCATCTTGCTTATAATTACGCGTTTATCAAACATAGAACAACTGTTGTTTCTTAAATTATGACTGATACAGTAAGGTGGTATTGCTTTTGTAAGAGTGGTTTTCGTCATTTTCATTTCTAATAAAGGTTGCACGTACAAAAACCATTGAATATAAAGCAACATAAATCCATTAAATTCTCTTTGGGTAGTATCTGGACCTATAAACATTTTTTAGCTAATTAATTTTCTCAAATCAACCCGTTCTAAAAACACATTTTTTAGGGGTCGATTTACACTCCAAACTCATTCTAATATGGTAACTTTTTGCGATTGCCATTCGATATTTTCAATCAGGACCCCCTACAGTGTGCCAAAAATTTAAAAAATTAAGTAGAATTCATATCATTACTATCAATCTCTCTATCTTATGATTTGAATAAATTATAAGATAGATAGAGAGATAGATAGGTAAATTGTTATCTAAATAGATAGCTATTTACCTCGGTCAGTATGGAAAACTGTATATTTGGACATTTCAGCACAAATACATCATCACTTTCCAATAGTTTTTTTTAACCAACTATTCTACAAAATCTCACGACTAAAGTTGTGATAAACTTTCTGTTCGTTGAGATGAAAACAGAAGTTAATCTTATTAAAATGATTTATCTGTTCTCTGTTTTTAACATTGAGCGGGCATGTGAAAATTTACAATCAGTACCACTTTCCCTACTTTGTACTAAGAATAGAAATCAAGAAAACATTCATATTATTATAAGATTGGAAATTAATTGTCAGTTAGTCTCCTAATGTCAAAATCAAATGCTAAACTAAAAGTAAATAAATAAAACTGTTCGATAAGATATAATTGAAATAGTTTACGCTTTCAAATAGAAATTGCGATTTACACTGCTTATCTATAAAAAATACCCTTTTCTGATAGCAATTTACAATCGCCTGGTAAAGCCGGTATCGAGCTGCTAATAATGATAATCTTTCATTTCAAAAATTCAGGAAAAAAGATAGACATCTATTAGTTTATCGATTTAATTTATTGTATTCATTTTGCAGGTGGAAGTAAAATATCTCATTCGAATTTTCCTGGAATCAATTAACAGTTTTTGTAATCCAATAAAATGCTTTCTCTTTGTCCGACTTTTAATAATTTAGAGTGTCTAGGACTTTGGAAGCACAAATATGTTACGAGCTTATTGAAATACCCATTATGTCCGAATTTTTCTTCATGAAAATATTTACAGCACTATGCTTTTTATTCTTTATTTTATTTATCAACTATCGGTCATAATGAAGATGCAACAAGGTAGAAAGAAATCGATATTATCGACAAACAATATGAGGTTACAGTATGTAAGATATCATCGCATGAAAAAAATATTACTTCACTTACCTTTCTAACCAGAGTTTAAAATATTTAACAGAACATTTGCTCCAGCCCGTTTCCCTCTCTCCCATTAAACCGGAGGGTCCTGTTGTGTTGTCACAGTTTGGGTGATTGTCATGTGGAATGTCAATTCTGTAACATAAAATTAAAAGACTGGAGATGATGGAATTGAAATAATTTATGATAATAATTTCTATCATTCGTTGCAATAGTGAAAAAAACAAAAACAAAAAAAAACCAGAACAGTGAAATAAGCGTATATATCTGTTTTTCCTATCTGTTTTCAGGATAAAATGAAATAACAATTGCACATTATGAAAGATTCATTTAAGTTGGCAGATCCAATGGAAAATGATAATATACCTATTTTGAGTTTGCTAGTGACGTACCCATGAGCAATTTCGTGACATATTGAATTTTGGAATCCCCAGCCTCTTGTCTTCGAAACAGCGCAGCGTCCGGAATGACATATCCTGCCGGAACCACCGACACCTAAAAAGTTTCCTGTCTTCCAGCTGAAAAATGTAAACAGCAAAGCAAGAATTTTTGTAAGTCACAAAGAATGAACAATTGCATTTCGAATGGCATAATCTCTTGATTTTCTTTCCAGAGCATACGACGTGTATTTTCAACCGATTTACTCATTACTGAAATTGATTTGCAGCAGCTATCTGTAAGAATTCGTCAGCTCCAAAAATAGCTGAAATTAACCTTGAAAAAATTTTTGTTAATTAAGATTCTTATTGGATATAAAATATGAATTCATTCGTGATGTAAATTTTTATTAGGTGAAAAATGTCGATGACAGACTTTCAAGTTAATGTTGTGTATTTCTATCCTCTAATTTTTCATTCAGTGATTTCATGATCAGGTCAAAGGCTTAACGGGCCCGTGTGTGAATGTTTGTAGATATTGGACAATTCGTATCCCTAAAAGTACATTATAGAGAGAGAAAAGGGGCGAATCAAACAGACAAATTTCAATATGCTATCATTTCTAATTCTAAAAGTGACAATGACAGGCGATTGCGGTCAATATCTTTCCTGTTTGCCTGTTCTCGATTTTACTTACTGTATCTAAACCGTCAGCTATTCTGAACTTGACTTAGTTTCATATGAGAGAAATATAATTACCCGGTCCCGATGTGTATATGGTCCAATTTTAAACCAATACGAGTGGCCCAATTACAGACATCACCCATGGCTTCACTCAGTTTATCTCCAATCCGATACCATGTCTAAGAATGGAAGTTATATTCAAATTATCAATTAAACATGGTGACTTTATTTTATTCCTCAAAATTCACAAATTGACAAAAATACTTACAGGATTTGTTTTAAAAAAATTAATGTACTTGATGACAATTTGAATCTTGCTTTCTAGCTGTATTTTTTTATTGAATTCATATTGCACCTGAAAATGAGAACAAAAATAACAATTTTATATCTAAATTGTTGTTTTAGACAGTTTTTAAATGAGTCAAACAGGTGGTGAATGCCGCATATAAGATTACTGTACTTTTGAGGAATCAATACTTTATACAGGAGTTGTTGTTGTGCATTACCGGCTAACAGTTCTCGTTAGCTACAAGAAAGCAGTTAAAGTAAACTTTTCAAGGAGGGGGAATACCCAGGATTTTACCCAAGTATTGTGCTATCTCTTGTGATCATCACATTAGGGACAATCTATTTGCATAGTTTTAGGATAACATTTTGTCGATGAACTACCCGTCTATTTTCAGCCTTAAGCTTCGTGAATGGACAATTTTTTTGAATTAATTTTCATTACAATGATTTTAATTGATAAATATAATAGATCATCTATTATAAAACATCAAGGGTCTATTCATCATTCGTTTAAATGGCCGATATCCAGTTAACAACTCACCCCATTCCATTGTGTAATTAAAAAATTAAGTTTTTGCTCCAAAGTAATGGCTCGTACTTCATTCTCCAGGTAGTCATACATCAGCTGATCGTAAATGATGCCAACCTCCATCGTGAATTCTGGATAATTTTTTCGTTCGGCCCTTTCTTGCTTCTTCACTGAAAATGGAATAGGATTGAATTCAAACTATCGAGAAATGTTATACATGTATAAAATCGGTCTTATGAAAGAATTGATGGGTTCGTACAGAACTAACTTCATGATCAAGTTTTTATCTTAGCTTCTTGTGTCATCAATTCAGTATGATCCTTGAGATTATCTCATCAGACTATAAAATAAACGAGGGCATCATTTTGTTAAATCAATGCTACATGTGAGAAAAAATATCGAACCTCAAATATAAACAACATCAAAATGTTTGTCTCTGACTGGACATAAAACTAAAATATGCATCTAACTTGGGAAATTTGAAATAGAATAGGTAAGATAAAGCATCAGAAAGGATGAGATTTGGATTAAGATTGGGCATATTTGTGTCTCTAGTGGAAGTAAAATAAATACCACAGTAAACGATTTTGTATACTTTTGAAGAACTTGGTCTTGTATTCTGTGAAGATAGTGATTGAGATAATATATTACTTTGTTTCACAAGGAAATAATATCTTACCTTGGTCCATGAGGAAACTGGAATTTCGTTTTCCAATTAAAGTTAAGCCATTGTCACAGTTTGGATTCGGTGGTTCAAACTGATAATCTGTACCATTAGTTGTGATGACACCACGCTTGAGGATCAGAAGAATGGATAATAAATTCATATATTAACAATAAGGAATGTAAGAATGGAAAGCAACAAGTTTTTTTTTTCTATTACAATATCGTTAAAGTCTATAATTCTTTTACGGAAAGCATTGGTACGGTATATAGAGATATTTGGTATCTATGATCAAAGGAAGAACTAAGTCGTCTATTTATAAGTAAACATGAATTCATCCAAATTGTTCGATTCCATCAATGAATGGAATGATTTAATGAGTAAATGTGGTCAGAGATCGAGTTGATATTTATGATTTTGGGACTAGTGCTGGTAGCACCCGGTAACTTTCATGATAATGTGTTGTTTACATCACTAGTTTTGTAATACCCAGCAATCTTCCTTAGGATTGAAATTACAATTCTCCTTAGCCAATATTTTTGTCTAGCAATGGGACTGTACTGATCTCTCCATAAGGTGATCTGCTCTCTCGTTGTCTCCAAGGACTCTTGACATACTTACAAACTGTTCAATGAAATGACACCATTCAAACGAATAGTGGAGACCAATGAAAGTTATGAAATGGGCTGTAAGCGATGTACTCCGTTGGATGCAACAGGGAGTTCTGTTCGAAACTTCTATAAGGTAACCGGATGCCGAAAGACTGGAAAGTAGACCAACTGAAATGTTAACAACTAAGATGATGATCCTAATCTGAAAACCCTAACTGATATCAGTCGATTCTGTAACGTAAACAAATTGAAAACAAAACCCAGCATGATTGTTTTTATACCAGAATTGTACGGTTGATGACTATTTGCTGAGTATTCTGACGGAATCTTTGTATATGATGGTTTCCCAATAGTCTTGACAACTTTGTTAAAATCTGTTATCTTAACTCTTGAGATCCTTTCATTGAAGATCAAGTTTTAATCATCAAATGTTATATTTGTTGTTTTCTCAATGGAATAAAGACAGTTTTATCGTTTTGAGCGTATCAGTCTAGTTCATCGGGGGAAACTTACAGTATTCACTTTTAAGCATTTGAAATATCGAAACGAAGATACTCATTTATAATGCATCTAGTCTCATTTGAAAATTTCATATCGAAATCGATCTAATAGTTATCCCTCTTTAGTGTTACACGCACACACGTAGCCACAATCATGTTCACTAAACTTACACTCAGATGAGCATAAAATATGCAATCAAATGCTGTTTATATATTTGAATTGAAACTATAGAATAAGACATTTGAAAAACAGCTCTGGTTAGTCACTCAATCGAAACCGTCACGTGACCAGCGTCTTTTGGCAGCATACCATGATCAATTAGAACAAACTGGGATGATCAATGAATAAGTTACTTCTCTTGCTTAAAGAAGTTTGAATTTTCTAAGAAAAAAAACGAAACAAAACAAACGTGAATTCTACCGGACACAAACACAGAATTTAGCATAAACTCACAGAGTAAATTGACCACACTACTATAAACCTATTTAGGGTGGGGGTTCATAAAATAAAAAATCCTCCACGGAGTAAATGTTGAAATGATGAAGGTGGTATGGGTCATACATACATACATTCATACATACATACATACATAGCCAGCCAGCCGGACCAACTTGAAAACTGAAGAAACCAATTTTGACAGTTTTGGTGACCGTTTTCGTTGACCGTTTTCGTTGACCGTTTTCGTTCACGTTGAATCGAAGAATAGATGTAAATGAAAAATCAAAATAATCTTACCCAGCCTTTACAATAGGAGACTGATGCAATCCCAGACCCACGATCTGGGCGGCCCGATAAAAAACAGTGAGGGCTAAAGTGGACATTGGGTTCGTATTCACCATTTTCATCTGTGATAACAACTTGTGCGTTTGGATAAAACACAGAATGTGGCGACCCCAAAATGACGGTCATCCCGAATTCTGATGTTTTGAGATTGATTTTTGTTTCGAACAGGTTATCAGGAATCGGAATGTAACAGGAATTTCCACTATAAAAAATCAATGGTCTCGTAAGTTTTGGTTTCACGATGTTTCAAAATTGAAGGAGTCTAGAAACTTATCTTACTCTATCTCTATACAGTTAAGATTACATATTCTTTGGTCTGCAAAACCATACGTGTTGTATGAATGTAACGTAAATTAGAACAAAAGAGAACTGTCATTCTAAATTTCACAATCCGAAAGTATTCAACCTAGAAATATCATATTATATTAAAAAAAAAAAAAACTAGTCTAAAATTGATTATATAAAATCTAGCCAAATGTTTGAAATCATTTCTCCTATAAAGCAGTAAACTAATTTTCAAACAGTATGATCTCAGTAAGGAGAGATTATTATTATTATTATTATTATTATTATTATTATTATTATTATTATTAGTAGTAGTAGTAGTAGTAGTAGTAGTAGTAGTAGTAGTAGTAATCTCACGCCAGTTGCCTGGTGGTAACCGCTGGAGTTTGAGTGACAGCAAGTCTCCTCAAGTCTCCAGCCCTCCTCTCCTAGTACTCATAGGTCACAGTAATTCTGCGATTTACAGTTTCAGACCGGTTGCCCAGTGGTTATCACTGAAGGCTGAGTGACAATAAGTCTTCTCAGGTCTTCAGCTAACGTCTCCTCTCTCTTTCACCTATTATGTCAGGGCTAAAATTCGTTGCAGTACTTATATCTCTAGCACCTTCCTCAGTATCTGTGCAGTTCCCAGTAGTGCTGTGGTCTGTACGGTCTCAATCCTTCCCCTAATCCTGATCTCCTCCAGCCTCACCCTCAGCGTTTGGGGGACTGTTCCTAGTGCACCAACTATGACCGGTACTACCCTGGTTTTCATGTTCGACATCTTCTTTAACTCTCTTACTAGGTCCTGGTATTTTTCCCGTTTTTCACTCTCGTTCTTTTTTACTCTACGGTCTGCAGGTACAGCAACGTCTACTATTTGGCAGGCTTTCCTTTTTTTGTCTACTATTACTAAGTCCAGTCTTCTTGCCTGGATCAGGTGGTCAGTTCGGATATTATTATTTGCAATCTCACGCCAGTTGCCTGGTGGTAACCACTGGAGTTTGAGTGACAGCAAGTTTCCTCAAGTCTCCAGTCCTTCTCTCCTAGTTCTCATAGGCCACAGTAATACTGCGATTTACAGTTTCACACCGATTGCCCAGTGGTTATCGCTGAAGGCTGAGTGACAATAAGTCTTCTCAGGTCTTCAGCCAGCATCTCTTCTCTCCTTGGCCTATTATGCCAGTGCTGTGGTTCACATCCCCGCTTTCATTTCCCAACTTTTGTTAGGTCACTGTTAACAATTAGTGTTGCAGTCTTTATATTTCTAGCACTTTCCTCAGTATCTGCGCAGTTCCTAGCAGTGCTGTGGTCTGTACAGTCTCAATCCTTCCCTCTATCCTGATCTCCTCCAGTCTTGCCTTCAGTGTCTTTGGGACAGTTCCTAGTGCACCGAATATGATTGGCACTACCCTGGCTTTCATGTTCCACATCTTTTTCAGTTCTCTCGCTAGATCCTGGTATTTTTCCAGTATTTCATTCTCCTTCCTCTTTACTCTATGGTCTGCAGGTACAGCCACGTCTACTATTTGGCAGGTCTTCCTCTTTTTGTCTACGAATTATTATTATTATTATTATTATTATTATTATTATTATTATTATTATTATTATTATTATTATTATTATTATTATTATTATAAAGAAAAACAAGACTGTTTTGGAGTTTTTAAAAGATGTTTTATGAATATATTAACTGAAAATTTTCGATATGTTGTATATCTTCTTCAGTCAAAATTCAGATGTAAAACAAATTTGAAAACGTTAAAGGTCCATTCTGAAGAGAAAACGAAACAAAATTCAAACGTTACGCAGTTAAGTTCCAATAAGGTGGTGAATTTTAAAGATTTCTTATGATTTTTTAAAAAGTTGAAAATTTGAAATGTAAGTTCAAGGAAAACGAAATATATCTTTGAAGTCGGTTTTCTGTCAAGGAAAAGGAAACAACAACAACAACAACAACAACAACAACAACAACAATAATAATAATAATAATAATAATAATAATAATAATAATAATAATAATAATACCAGCTCGTGTACCCTTAATGGCCTTCAGGGGTGACACAGTCGTTACCTAACTACTGTTGGCCAGAACTCATACTCCACTAACGACACCCAAGAAGGGCACAGCCACCACCGAGTGGCTGCTATAAGAGGAAAAGATGCTCAAGAGAGGAGAACAGGCTAGTAATGTATTGCTACTTCAAAAGCAAACCTTCGGTGCGATGTTATAAGGAGCGCATGCTTAAAATATTGAGGGAAAATCTGCTGTGGAGGTATTAAGCCAACACCTGGCTGACCGAATAAAACAAACTCTAAAAAACAAATGACTCTCCGACACTGAACTACAAGAGATCTGCGATGATATAGAGAAGGAAGAAGGTGACACTCTCGAAGAAAGACCTTCCAGCACAAACAACACAAATGACAAAACTGAAAGAAACCGGAACAAAATCCCCGAAGAAAGGCACACACCAGAGAGAGACGACGAAACCCCAACGGAAGAAGAGAAAACCCAGATACTAACTTTGAAAGAAATCATGCAAGAAGAAAAAATGATACTCTGCATTCTTAGAGACAAAAACAGAAAGAAGCTCGGAGAAGCAACTGAATATGTCAACTGCCTCTTACAGCATATTGAAACCAACAGCCTTTTGGAACTAAACTGCCTAATCTGCGCTGGAGCGAAAATGGCAACACATCTTTTAACAACACAAGAAAGAACCCCAAATAATAATAGGAGGGAAAAACCCAACTAGGAAAGAAGATTAGAAAGACAGCGAACCAGTGGTGAGACCCATCGAGAACTCTATGAAAAACTGGAAAGTAGACTTGACAGCCAAAGGAGAAAATTTATCAGAGGTAAGTATAAAAAGGGGAATCTTCCAGGGAGACTCCAGAGAGATGAAGTACTACTGAGAAAGGCACCACATACAAACAGACCACGAGTAAGACTTTGGAACAAATACAAGATAACACAAAAAGGTATCCCCGTAACAGGGGACGAGATACATCACAGGAGATTAGTCAAAGAGGCAAGGCTGAAGAGAACTGCCCAATAAACACAAAACTGCACATTCCAAAACAACAAGAGAAAGTCTTACCAAGATCTGAACGGAGGAGAAAGACAGAACATAAAGCCAGACGCCACAGAAACCAAGAACAACTCGAGCAGCATATGGGGGCACCCGAAAATACAACCTAACCCTGTAATGTTTAGGAAATATGAAGAGAGAACTCAAAAATATAGACAATGGAGAACCAATATCATTGAATGAAACCACATTGAAACATGCTCTTAGGAAAATAACCAACTGGAAAGCGCTAGGGCCTGACAGGATTCTCGGATACTAGTTTCAGAAATTCACCACGCTACACGACAGACTCACCCACCTACTCCAAAGTTGCATAAATGAAGGTGAGGTATGATGACCATCCTCATCCAAAAAGACGCTAAAAAGAACATGGCAAGTAATTAAAGACCAATCACGTGCTTACCACTCATGTGGAAAATTCTGACCGGGCAAATAGCAGAGAGAATGTATATATCATTGGAAAGAAAGAGACTATTACCAGAAGGAACAGAAAGGTTGTGGGAAAGGAACCAAGGGGGCAAATGACTTACTCTATCTACACTGACCAGATGATCGATCCTAAAAGTAAAAGAAGTGAGAAAAAGGGAAAATAACGTTGCAATGGGATTGATAGACCATGAAAAAGCGTACGATATGATTCAACATAGCTGGATACTCGAATGCCTCAGAATGTTCAAGATCAGCGAACCAGTGGTGAGACCCATCGAGAACTCTATGAAAAACTGGAAAGTAGACTTGACAGCCATAGGAAAAAATTTAGCAGAAGTAAGTATAAAAAGGGGAATCTTCTAGGGAGACTCACTGTCCCCACTATTATTTGTTCTAACTATGATACCACTCAATAGAATCCTGAAGAACAGCAAAGGATACCATTTCTCATAAACAAAAGGAAAAGTCAACCACCTAATGTACATGGACGATATAAAATTGTTTGCAAAAAAAAACAAAAACAAAAAAAAAAACAGGGGAGAGTTCGAAATGCTGTTCAACACAGTAAAAGAATACATTGTTGACATTGGGATGGAATTCAGAATAGAAAAGACACTGAGGGCGAGGCTGGAGGAGATCAGGATAAAAGGAAAGATTGAGACTGTACAGACCACATCACTGTTAGGAACCGCATGCATACTGAGGAAAGTGCTAGAGATATAAGGACTGCAACACTAAATGTTAGCAGTGGCCCAACAGAGGAAGGAAAATGAAAGCGGAGATGTGAACCACAGCACTGGTATGATAGGCATGGGAGAGAAGAGATGTTGGCAGAAGATCTTGAAGATTTGTTGTCACTCAGCCTTCAGCAATGACCACTGGGCAACTGGTGTGATACTGTAAACCACAATATTACTGTGGGCTATGAGAATGAGGAGAGGGGGGCTGGAGACTTGGGGAGACTTGCTGTCACTCAAACTCCAGCGGTAACCACCAGGCGACTGGTGTGAGATAGCAAATAATAATAAAAGGTATGTACAAACGAATAGTGAAGAAATCGTAAAGAGTGCGAGAGACAGCGCAACAAACAACAAAGTAGAAAACAATGGAACAGCACAGCAAACAAAAAAAAAGAAAAATGGGAAAAGAAAAAAATGTATGGAGAGTTTAAAAGACAGATACAAGATGTAGCAGACGAGAAATCATGGACATGGTTACGAAAAGGAAACCTGAAGAGAGAAACGGAATCGCTCATTATGGCAGCTCAAAACAAAAGCTAAACTAAATAAAAACAAAAATCGACAGAGCACAGACAAACAGCAAATACTGCCTGTGCAGTGGAAGAGATGAGACAGCAAACCACATAACAAGTTAATGTAGTCAACTCGCCCAGAAGGGGTATGAGCATAGACACGATAGAGTAGCAACGATGATACACTGGGAACTAAGCAAACAGATGGGATTCAACCATGCAGAAAAGTGGTATCAGCACAAACCAGAGGCAGTCCTGGAGAATGACAACCACAAACTACTCTGGGACTTTGACATCCAAACTGACCACCTCATCCAGGCAAGAAGACCGGACTTGGTAATTGTAGACAAGAAGAGGAAGACCTGCCAAATAGTAGACGTGGCTGTACCTGCAGACCATAGAGTAAAGAGGAAGGAGAGTGAAAAACTGGAAAAATACCAGAACCTAGCAAAAGAATTGAGGAAGATGTGGAACATGAAAGCCAGGGTAGTACCAGTCATAGTGGGTGCACTAGGAACTGTCCAAAAAAACACTGAGGGTGAGACTGGAGGAGATCAGGATTAGGGGAAGGATTGGGACCGTACAGACCACAGCACTACTTAGAACTGCACGGATACTGAGGGAAGTGCTAGAAACATAAGGATTACAACGTTAACTGTCAATAGTGACCCAACAGAGGAAGGGAAATGAAAGCGGAAACGCAAATTGTAGCACTGACATGATAGGTGAAAGAGAGAAGAGATGCTGGCTGAAAACCTGAGGAGACTTATTGTCACTCAGCCTTCAGCGATGACCACTCGACAACCGGTATGAAACTGTAAATCGAAGTATTACTGTGACCTAGGAGAGAATGGCTGGAGACTTGAGGAGACTTGCTGTCACTCAAACTCCAGCGGTTACCACTAGGCAACTGGTGTGAGATTGCAAATAATAATAATAATAATAATAATGAAACAAGCTCCTACACAAGCTGCAGCAGAGGTTGCAAAAATGTAAGAACTACAGTCAAGCGATTATGCTGAAAGAACACTGGGAACAGAAACCCCGGCACGGCCAATACCCGCTTTGTGCCCAAGATGCTGATGTAAATAATATCAAAACCCGTCAGTGACAACGAAGTTTAGGGTTAAAAGCCGAAACAGACAGAGGGCTCCATCCTTGCTGCCTAAGACCAGAGCCTTCCAACCAGAAACTACCTAGCACACGTTATCAAAAACGTAGCAAACCCTAACTGAATGCTCTGTGACAGCGCAGCTGAGACTATCGACAACATCATATCTGGATGCTCTGTTTTTGCCCCCAAAGAAACAGATTTAGACACGATGGAGTGGGCCAGTGCATCCACTAGGTGGTCTGTAAGCACGATGGTGCACTACACACCACATTGGGACGAAACCACCCAGAACCTGTAACTGAAATGCAGATGCGGTAATATTATGGGATTTCCCAGTACACACGGATCGAACCATCAAAGCCAACCACTCAGAAAGGAAGGGGATGCATGTTAATCGATACGACCGTTTCATCAGACAAAAACATATATGTAAAAGAGTTTGAAAAACTGTCCAAGTACGAAGACCTGGAAATTGAGATCACAAAAATGTGGCAGCTTATGACTATATTCTTATAGGGTCATCAGAAAAAGTGTCGACCAATATCTAGGTAAAATACCAGGAAAGCAAAGCATCTTTGAGATACAGAAAATTGTCCTCATTGGCCAAAATCCTTCGCAAAGCACTGTCCAGATAAATATTGTCTGTTTACTACCATGTACTGTTCCTTTTGTATTCCCCTGACCCTTCCTGTATATGTATGTGTGAAATAGAAAAAAAATTATAATGATAATAAGTAATTACACTAGCCACTGTTTAAAAAAGTGTTTGCCATTTAGCATTGACTTGAAGTCCCCATCATAGTTTTAATACAGATTTTATGCAGTCTTAAAACCAAGAAAATATTTACAATCTGCGAAATAGAAATATTTTCAAAACCAACAATAATATATTTATATATAACCACTACTTAAATACAGGTATTATTTTCAAGAGTGAGTGAGTTTATTTACCTGACATATTCTCCGGATAGTGTTGCCCAAAAAAATTCGTTAAAATTATCTGTTGATAAAGGGAAGAGAAATTGTCACATGAAGGAATATGAACAATGAAAAAAGAACAAAATATGTTTGAAATAGAAAAGTAATGGCAAGGTATAGAAAGGGGGGCTCAGAGAGATATGGAGAAAGAAGAGAGGAAAAGAAGAACGAGAAAGCCAGGAGCTCAAGAACGGAGAGCAAAAAGAGATAGATATAAAAAGAAAACTAACAAAAACAGAAAACAAGGAGAATAGACAAACAGACAGAAAAGATTCAGAAGAGGGTGGAAAGGAGAGAAATCTGTGAAAAAAATGGACGCTATTGGCGAAAAAAGTGAGAAAGAAAGGAAATATGACAAGGAATTATTGTTAGATCTTTTATATTTTATAATTATCAAAAGTGATCGGTACCTTTTCTCCGTTAAATTCCAGACATTTCTGCATTAAATTTTGCTGTAATATGTTGATCTGGGGAACTGAAAACAACATTTTTCCTTCACAAAAATATTGAAATTTTCTCAGATCACTGTTTTTTGTTTGTATGTTTTTTGAGGTTGTTTTTTTTTCACTTTTTAAACTTTTTCTGCGAAATTATTCCACGAAAATTTCATTTTCAAATGAAAGCAGGAATCTTGATCATCTGAATCTGTGTTAAAACTCAAAGGATATGAATTAAGGTTCAGTGTTAGGTTTAGAGTTTGTGTTAGGGGGTTAAGGTTTCATTAGCTTTGATTTGTTCCGAGATTGACTTACACGAAGACACTTGTGGAACAAGTGAAAGCAACTAACTTATCATTAACGCAATGGTAATTTTGTCCCATATGTACATAGAGCATATCATTACACATTCCCACGTACGTTTCAATGTGCACGATTGATAAGGCATGCATAACAGAAGGAAGCTACTCACTCAAATCGAGCATCTCGAACATCGGATGACATCGGAATTCATCGTTAACTGCCTGATGAAAAAAAAGAAGAAAATCTCTGAGGCAAATGAGAGTTTAAAGCTTTATGATCAAATGTGACAACATCACTGTCATTGCACCCTTCTAGTTACTGATTATTTTTACTGTTTAGCAATGGTCATTTTATTCTTAATTTTAGTATATACATTTTTATTTTTGAGCCACTCTCCCAAATTGCTGTTGTACAAATGCAATAAATTCTATTTTGATGACGCTATCCATTTTCTATACTTTAGCATATCCAGAATTATGGGGTACATACATATACAGATATGCAAACACACACACACACACACACACACACACACACACACACACACATACACATATATATGTATATATCGTTCCTGAATATCCATAATATGCAAACTTTAACTTTTTAAAAATTTTCCTGGAGTTATTCAACATACACAATAGAGTATTAAGACAGTATAGACCAATCCAACAGTGAAAAAGTTGGTGAATTACTGAAGAGAGTTTCATCCACTTGCCATATTCTCAATGATATACATCGATGTGTGGCTGGATAAATCACATGTCTATAATTTTGAGGATTGTGAAACAAAATGAAGAAATGGTTAGGGAAATTTTTAAAAAACCCTCTGTTCTATGGTCGCAGTCAAGTTGGAAAAGGATGAATATATGGAAACACTTACCGAGAAAACTGGACACAGAAAAGAAATGACAATAACTGTGAGACGCCCCTCAAACGATTTTGGACGGATTGCTTGACTCGTCATTTTAACATGAAGGTATCTTTCTCTTTAATATGAATTTTCTTTATTATGCCTTCTGTTATATATATACATAAGCTGATAAAATGGCTTAGGATCAAAGGAGCAATATCAAAGTTTCCCTCTTCCTACTCTATCGCTATGCACCTTAAATGAAGTTGAAAGTCAGGTTTTACAACCGCCGAGATTAAATGGATCTAAAATTGACATGTTGATCTGTTGATAAAGTCAATGATATGGGTTGTATACTTATTGCTGGGATTAACCATGCTTGTGCTGAATCGTCTTCAAATAAGCGTATACGCGTTCACTCTTCCGTCATGTGCTTGTAATATGTATTCAATTTGTTGATCTTATTTTGTATCAGTATGGATTATGGTATGCACTTACATTAGCCATGTACAGAGATGTATAATTTGCGCCTATGGGGAATTTCACAGGTCTAAGAGAAGAGATGGTCCCTCCCAAGACTTTTCCCTTTTCCTCAATGTTTCACATGCATATAAATGTGTGTATTGGTGCATATATACTGGTATCTGTGCGTATGTTTGTGCTCTTGCGTGTATATATATATATATATATATATATATATATATATATATATATGTGTGTGTGTGTGTGTGTGTGTGTGTGTATATATATATACGTGCAAAAGCACAATATACTTCCATTGAAAATTCTGATCATTTGTCAATTTCAATGTAGTTTATTTTTTTTTGAATGTCTTTTGCTGATCAACGTACAAGTGCTCTTATCAAAACACCGACTAATAAATTCCCTAAATCATATCCTTTGCTGATAAATTATTCAATCTCTCCAGGCAACAAGAAAGATAGCCACCCAGTTCACTCTTTTAATCCAAGGACGGTCATAATTTAAAGTCAACTACAATAAAATGGCTTACCAGAACGGTCAGAAATATAAGCAGTTCTTAGTTCGTAGTAATGATCGATATCGCAAATTCTTTTATTCATTGACTGAGTCGTAAATAAAACTATTGCTAGCAATGTGGGATTCGAAACAATATAAGATTACAGCAGTTAAATAAGATAGCTAACCGGTCAGTTTTTAAATGTTAATGGAATAGAATTTAGATTTTCAATTCCTTGGCTTGTAGAAAACATATCTGAACAAACAAAATATGATGCCTTGATTGATCCAGTTTTCCCGAATTGGAATCTGACTATCGGATTTTTAAAAACATTTTTTCACTGTTTTTTTGTTCTGAAATAGAGTCAAGGTGTTTTGTATCTTAATAGTAACTATTTTCCTGAATTCTTTGGATCAGAATTATATGAAAAAAATGTGTTCATTCATCTCTGCATTTTGTTTACTTCGAAAAGTATACGATTTTTTGTATCTGGGTTCAGGTGCACAAGTGTCATACGAGACTGAAATGAACCCCGGCAAACATTCTTAAAACCTGATGACAAGCAGAATCATGAAATAAACTACAAGGAGTAATTTCAATTTAAAATGTTTTGTGATTAAATTTTTTTATTTATAGTTCAAGGCCATATATAGACACATGACATTGAATGAAAAATATTTTCATTACAGATAAGAACACCATTGAATACATTTATTAATATATACTAACTGAAATTCATCCCCACGAACGGGTTTCCAGTCAGCTCCTGCAAAAAACCCTAAATGGAGCTTTGACCTAATTGAGAGATCAAAACTGATTTTCAGGTACACCTTGATTTCCACTCATTCCACCACAAAAGACAAAGCCAAAAAGAATTGAGGGAACATCAAATTATCAGCAGCAGTTTCGGTTACGCCCAACATGAAGATCATTAGCAATAAAGACATTGAATATACGATTCATACCTTGTTCAAATCTTAGCATTGGTGTCGGAAGTTTTGTTTAGCACAGTAATTGGCACTGTATACCTACACATATAGAATCGACTTCTTTATAAGTTAAGCTCACTTGCGTAAATTTTGTATAAAATACAGAATAATTTTAAATAGTATTTCTAATCTGAAATCTTTTGCTCGGATGAGTGAATGAAAACTGTTGACAGAGAATTCCCATTCATTTTACCACAAAATACAAAGACAGGAAAAATTGAGGAGGCAGCAAATTATCAGCAGTAATTTTAGTTACGCCTTACACAGAGATTATTAGTTACGAAGATTTATTGATAGATTTTCGATCAGCTACTTCTTCCACTAAAAAATAAAAAATAAAACGAAAACATAAGAACAAAACAGAGCAGTACAGACACTAGATCCAACGGTCCACTTTCCAGAGAGATTATTATTCATATTTTAGCAATCAATTTTTTCAGATTTTTCAAGATTGATTTTAGATTTTTTTAGGTTCCTCTGATATATTGTGCCACAAAACTATGTGCCCCTATACCAGCCCCCGATTAAAACAAATAAAGGTACTTGTTAGAATGCTGTATAAACCAGTGCTGCTAACACAGATTCGATTTTGGGGGGCTAAAACTGCTTAAAAATATTGTTACTTCCTAACAGACTGATACTATTTTTTTTTAGATTCACTAAAAATCTAATAAGTGTATGAATGTTATTTTTATAATCAATAATTCGTTCTGGAGTTTTAGTTTATAGTTATTTTACTGAAGAATTAGGTATTGAGTTTCTTTCGGATTTTCTAATATTATTTTCTGTCGATATCATCATCATCATCATCATCATCATCATCATCATCATCATCAGTAGTAGTAGTAGTAGTAGTAGTAGTAGTAGTAGTAGTCTTTTATCGTCCGTCGTTGGATATAGACTTCCCCAAAGATTCGCCACACCTCTCTATCATGGGTGTTGCGGATTATCAAGTTCGTCTCTCTATCTTGTTTTCTGCTGGCTTTGCATATGATCTCGAGGGATCCATGTTGTGAGTCATGATGTCTATCAGTTGTGTGCCATTCATGACCAGCCCATTGCTATTTGAGTTTTTTAAGGAATTATATGTTGTCTTGGTTCTCTGCGAAAAGTACACAACCTCCAACTAATGATAGATGAACTAAATGAAGAGAGCAAGAAAGTCGGCCTACACATGAACTTCAGCAAGACGAAGATCATGTGCAACAACCACATTGGAGATAAAAACACTAAGATCAAAAATGAGGACACAGAACTGGAGGAAGTAGATTACTACATCTACCTAGGATAATGAATCTCCATGAGATCCTTAAAAGAAGAAATCAAGCGAAGAATCACACTAGGATGGCAAGCCTTTGGTAGAGCAAGCTCAACCTTCAAAAATAAGAAGATTCCATTAATCTTAAAAAGAAGGGTGTATAACCAATGCATCCTCCCAATAGTCACTTATGGAGCTGACACATGGAATCCAATCAGGAGACAGATCTGAAAATTGAGAACCATGCAACGTGCACATGAAAGAATTATGCTGGGCCTTACATGGAGAGACCACAAGACAGCACAGTACATCCGAGAAAATACAAAAGTCTGGGACATCATAGAATCCATTAAAAATCTCAAATGGCGGTGGGCTGGCCATGTTGCAAGAATGGCGAACAACTGATGGACATCATGACTCACAACATGGATCCCCCAAGATCACATGAGCAAACGAGGCCGGCAGAATATTAGATGGAGGGACGAGCTAGACAAGTACAGAAAGTACTGGCTCCGCGATACCCTTGATAGAGAAGTGTGATGAATCCCGGGGAAGGTCTATGTCCAACAAAGGATGTTAAAAGACTGATGACAATGTTGTCTTGGACCCTTGTTTTCTCCCTGATATATTGTACTGTCTGGTGATTTCCCCATGCTTCCCAGTTTCAAAGTCAGTCTCTTGGTTAGGTTCTATATTTCACCTCCGTAGGTGACTATCAGGAGGATGCATTGGTTGTATACCCTTCTTTTTAGGACTAATGGAATCTTTTTGCTTTTGAAGGTTGAGCTTGCTCTGCCGAAGGCTTGTCATCCTAGAGATTCTTCGCTTGATTTCTTTTCTTTTGAGGATTTCATAGAAATTCGTTGTCCCAGGTAGATATAGTGGTCTACTCTCTTCAGTTCTGCGATTGTTACACATGACCTTTGCTCAGTTGAAGTTCATGTAAAGATAGAATTTCTTACTTTCCTCAATCAGTTCATTGAGCATTTATTGCAGGTAGTGGTGGTTCTCTGCAAAAAAGGACAGTGTCGTCTGCAAATCTGAGGTAGCTTAGATATTTGCCATCAATTCTGATTCCTTCACTTTCCCAGTCTGGGTTTCAGAAGATAATCTTGAGGTAGGCTGTGAAGAGTTTGGGTGAGCTGGTATCAACCATTTTTTTGAGCTAAAAAGGAGATTCTATGTAACTTGATGAAGGAGCTGCAATGGCTTCATATATATTACAGTACTTTGACGTTTACGGGGTGTACACCTTAGAGTGATAGCCTCAATGACGAAGGAAATTTCCACCGAGTCGATAATTGTTACAGCGAGTGGCATTTTGTATTTTGCTGTTTTCTCTTTCAGTTGATCTATCGAATGAAGATGGTCCATGGTCGAATAACTTCTTCTAAAGCCAGCTTGCTCCTGTGGTGAGTTTTCATCCAGCGTTTCGGTGATTCGGTTGGTGGTGATTTTTGTAAGAAGTATGTAGCATCAGTTGAAAAGAGTTATTGGTCTGTAGTCGTCGCCGTCTTTCGGGTTTCCCTTTTCATGTAGAAGCATGATGATTGCAGTGTTCCAATCTTCCGGGACTTTATTTCTATTCAGCATAAATTGAATAGAGTGGCTAGTTTCGTTGCGATGACCTTACCAAGATTTTTGTGTAGGTCGATGGTGGTGTTATCTAGTCCAGGTTCCTTTTCCTTCTTTGTTTGTTTGGTGGCTAGTTTCACCCCTCATGGCGTAACATTGGAAAACCTTCGAACTGATTTTTCGTGTCTTGCGTTTCTTATTCGTTGTTTCGTAGTCCTTGTCTGAAGGAGTAGAGTTTTTGGCGAAATTCTTGGGCAAGTTTGACAATCCTGTTGTTAGGTTTTCATTTCCCTCGATTATATAATTGTTATCTGTTTCTGTCCTGTACTGAGAACTTTGTTTATAGCTTTGAAGCCCCAACCTTTTCGGGAATTGTTTGATGATTGATGACGTGTGCCTTTTGTCTTTGTTTCTTTGAATTGTATTGTTCATTTCGATGCTTCAATTTTTTCTTGTTTCCGGTCCATTTTACGTTTCCTGCGATTTTTTCATGAGATTATTGGTTTCATCTGAGATTTTACTTTAGTTTGTGTGCTCTTTGTTTTAAATTAAATTAACTGACTTAAATTAGAGAGGCTGTTATTATGCTGTTGAGTTTGTTGATGTTGGTGTCATTCTCCTCTGGTTCAGTAAGAATTTTATATCTATTTTTCAGTTCAAGCTTGACGGATTTGGTACGTCTAGTGTTTGCAGTTTGATGTGGAACATTTTTCTGCGTTCTTTGTTGGTATTGATTTGCATTTTGCATATTAATGTGATTTCTTCCTACGTTGACTTGATTCGGGACTTGAATGTCTTTGATGGTGTCGCTTTTGTCCGCTAGGATGTAGTCTATTTCGTTCTTGGTTTTGTGGTTGGGGCTCTTATAAGTCCATTTTCTGTTGGGTTTCTTCTTAAAGAAGGTGTTCATGATTTTAAACTTTTTGCAGTTGCAACATTTGCAAGATATTCACCAATCTAGATGTTCTCAAAGTTCTCAAAGTTCCATCCTTCCACTTAAAGCAATTGACGGAGTGAACAGTACTTGTCTGAGAATTGGCAAATATAGTGACACTTTTTGTACTGGTAAAGGACAACCGCTGCCTCAGGTTGACCTTTGGCTGTTAAGTTACCAATGACTCATCATTATCATTCTCTTAACGTCCGTCGTTGGACCTAGAACTTCCCTAAGATTCGTCACACGTTTCTATCGTGGGCGTCGCCGAGCAAGTACTTCCCGAATTTGTCTAGCTCGTCTTCCCATCTTGTACTCTGCCGGCCTGAGTTTCACATGTAATCTCTGGGGATTTATGTCGTGATGTCCATCGGTTATCTGCTGCACTTGTGGCATGGCCAGCCCATTGCTATTGGAGTTTTCTTATGGATTCTATGATGTCTCGGATTCCCGTCTTCCCCCAGATGTATTGTGCTGTGTTATAGTCTCTCCAGGTGAGGTTTCTTTCATGTGCAAGTTGTATGGTTCTCAATTTGCAGGTCTGTCTCTTGGTTAAGTTCCATAAGTGACTATTGGATATTCAAATAGTTGATAAGATACTGTGGATTTGCACCTTTACGTACCCATTATGATAAGAATTTTACTCAGTTTTGGCGCTACATTGTTTTTCTTGATGAAATGCTTTAAAAATAGAGCGTATATAATTATCATATTGACGGATCCCACGACAGACCTGTTCCACAACGCCGTGGGTCTGAATTCAAAAGATTACCCGTCATTTTACTTATTTACCATGATCATCTTTCATTTTCATTTATGTCTTTGTTTTGTAAAATTCTAGTTATTTCCCTTGTATTATATGTTGGCGTTTAGTTGTTGGTGTCACTTCTGTTGCATGTTTACCCATGTGAATATCAAATTCGATACGTCGGATTCAATTGCAAACTGTATGAAAACCAACTCTTGATAACATCTGTATGAATACCTGTAATTCAGAATAAAATTTGAGTCAGTTTTCTACTAACACTTTCAATCGAGGAATTTGTCTTGAATGTTTCAAGATCACTAAGCTTAGACCAACGTAACTGCCCAAAACGATAATAAACTCTTGGAATTTCTGTTATCTTCTTGTGAACATTTTACTTAGCTGGATACCACAAAACCAGAGAAGCTCTGAAGCAAGTAGCCATTCGCATCAGTATCTCATCGGCCAAATCCACTGGATGGTCGAATCCAAGTCCCCAATTTGTTGACATAAACTCTGCCAACGCCAAAGCTGCTTGACTTTATCGGCCTAAACCCTTCAAAAATTGTTCCTTCTATTCACAAATTGTATCTACCTGTACCTATCCAAAAATGCCCCCCTCGTCTGGGTTTTTAAGCCAATCATTCAACCTGCAGACGAAAAGATGAATCCATCTTCAAACAGATGCGTGCAAGGAATGGAAAGAGAAACTGTCGATAATTTTTTTGAGAGTCATTAACATTCGGACATTCAAATCCATTCTTGTTTTTGGTAGATCCATTTGACGACCAAGTGTACAGTGCGAGCCTTTTTTTATTAGTGCCAAATAACAGTAGCAAAAATAGTGTTCTCCTTTTCACATACGGATAATACAGGATAGCCCTAGGATGGATCGACCAAAACGGTGTGTGAATAAAAACAATAACAAGAAGAATGAGTTCGATTATCCAACAAATATTGAATGTACTATACATCGCGTGTCTGTAGTGAATTCAATTTGTTCAAAGTTACCATAATGAAGAATAAAAATAAATGTTCCCTTAGTTAAATATTCCTCTTGCAGTAGCGACAATGCCACCTCCGACCAATCCCTATTATAAAAGAGGTTATCAGCATCCATATTCCTCTTTTACCTTTTTTTATACTTCGGCCATTGACGGCTCATAAGTCTATTTTCGTTTCTGAGCACGTGACCAACCACCACTATCGACAAATCGACTCGGGCACCAAGATGAGGAAAAGAGGAAAAAATAGAGGAACACCTGATTAGGAAACAAAGAAAAGAGAAGAACGAACTTGAGGAATCAAAGTAAGTCCTCTTCTTTGTCTCCCTCAACATTTTGTACGTTTAATCACATTCACAATACTGTTATATTCCTTGAATGAACATGTATCCTTTTGCGTGATCACTTTACGTTCTGTTTATAAACAAGCTTTATTCATTTTTTGTGTTTAATGAAAAGTCATTTCAATTGATCCATTACAATCTTTGTTCGTATTCCTCAGTTGAATGATTATATTCAAACCAATCACTCAAGATTATTATTTATTCTTAATATAACAAACCAGAACTTATGGTGGTTACACCACTACCATACCATCATATATCTACCAACCAACCAACCGCCATAAGCGACAAATCGACACGGGCACCTGGACAAGAAAAAAAAGAAGAGAAAGAAATACTGAGATGAACAACTGACTGAAAAAAAAAAAAATTGAACTTAACGAATCAAAATTTACACATGGATATTGTGTATACATTACTTGTCAATCACGTGTCATTTTCCATATAAACATTACAAGCAGATATGATTTGCTGACTTGGTTCTAAATATATATTCATACACTGAATTAAGTCTCTGCATTGGTAATTATTGCTGCATTCCTTACTTGAAAACCCGAAAGCGAACAATAAACTGAATCGAGAGACAAAAGGTGAGATCACGGTGAACTTTTCATCTCACTACAATTGGAGCAACTTCCGGCATCATTTTCATTTGTGAGCGAAGGACTAAAATAGAAAGATCTATTTTCTGTTGCTTATGTTTATTTTATTCTTGGTTCTTTTAACTTTTCTAAGGTTATTCTTGTCTTATTTATTTGAAGAAAATATTTTAATCAGGGATTTGTTGAGCGAATTAAAATGAGTTATCAAAAGGAAAATTGATTATCTGTAAATGGAATTTTATGGGAAAAGAAAAGAGAAAATTGTTTGTGAAGTCAGAATTTTTTTTTTTTTCTTTTTGCAAATCCTTGAGTTTGACAAACTTCCACATAGTGATGATGAAATACGTTACGGGTACACGAAATAGGTTTTAAATGAGAACAGAATAGCAATGTGTATGATATTGTGTGTAATATTGTATTCTCATTTGTGCGAACACTTGCATTGTGCATGCAAATAAAGCAGTTTACACCATGGGGTAAAAGAAGTATTTGATCACTTGCAAAGTATCAATCTAATATGCTTCCGATGCTTACGTTTACTTTAGGTGGTTAATGTATTTTGATTTGAAATCAGCAATCACCGAGAAAAGAATACGTATTTCCAAACGTACTAGGCAGAATAAAATATAAACAAAAGTAAGGATGTAAAAAAGCACCTGGACACATTTGTTTCATGCTCTAATACTTTGTTGCAAGTATAATTTTAATATTTTCAGCTCCTTTTTTTTATAATAGCCATGTTTTGATTTTTTTGTTGAAGTATCTTAAGACATTTTACTTTATTTGAATATGTTAATATTCACCATCACCACTATAAATTGAGAAGTTATGTTATCGTTACTGCAGATTTGCTTATTGTAAGGTTCATTAATGCATGCATTTGCATATTTTAAGGATTTTACAACAATATAATTGAATAGTTCAACATGTTATAGCATATATTTGCATGTTCCAAGAAGTAGACGTATATTTATTTCCCCTACTTATTATAATCAAGTACCTTAAATATTTTCATGGAGATGTTGATTGTTTGTATGGGATGAATCCGCAATGTTCCAGAAAGCTGCACTTGAGGCACTACTCTGAGGTACATAAACGAGCAATGTAATTATGGGTAGGATAAAAAAAGACGTGTCATCGGTGGAATACATAAACCCGGGCAAAGTCCAAGAAATTTGCCCTTGAGGCAGTTAACATATTCTTCAACTTTCCTTATGGTCAACCTGATAAGTTTTACGGCGATCAGGATATCTGGTCATGGCTTTATAAAATTGCCAAAAAATCTTTCGAGTTCATCGCCTTGATCGACCATTCTGATAACTGAAGAAACACTTGTTGGTATAAAATCTGTAAATCTAAGTGTAGTTCGTGCTATCCTTAAATATTATGATAGTATAGTTCGATTAGTTATATAAGATGGAATACTACTCGTTTTAAAAAGCATAAATACGATATGGAATGGAAATGAATCTTGTTTGTCTTACAATTTATAAACAAACACTATTTTAGATTTTGATACCCAGATCTGCTTGCATTCCGTAATGTTCACAGTTGAGTTCAAGATCTTCAGGGTAAATGAATTTTCCGAATTCTCCTCCATCATTAAGAGAATATAAGTCATCAATAAAACGCGTATAAGCCAGAAATGCATATTATTATCTTAATTCTAATTAAACATGACATAAATATATATTCATGCCTCTGTAGATATAAATTAGCCCAGAAAGGCGTGGGATCAAGCCCCACAGGGATACTTATAATCTATATTTATGTAACTTTCCCCAATAAGATGACTAACAATCGCATTAAGGAGTGTAACACGTAAATGAAATTTCGTCATTCAGAAAATTTTAAGTTTGCAAACCCAATATATTTACTATTTTCTCCTGTAAATGCCAAGTCAATTAATTCATTTAAATTTTTAATAAGATCTTCATGTCGAATTCTTGCATAAAATGTACTAAAATTGTATGTTGAGATAAATTCAACCCCTTTTCGGGTAATTATAATATCTAATTTTAAACGGTTATAGAATTGTTTAATTCAGACGAGATTTAGATTACACTAGAATTATAGATATATATGATTTGCGTTCTGGTTCTCACACTGGTTTCAATATTTTTCTGCCTGATGTGGAAACAGGCTACACAGGAGATAGATGGTGAAGAAAACGTGAACATTCACACACGTAATAATGGCAACCTGTTCGATCTGAAATTTCTCCCGATTCACACTAAGGCTACAATGCCGTTGGTCTGAAAACATATGTTCATGGATGACGCGAACTACTGTTGGTCCATCAGTATGTAACGTCAAATTGCAAATACTACACAACTCTTTGGATTGGAAGTTAGCCGAAAGAAAACAGTCATCCTCCATCAACCCACACCTCGACTGGAGAATCACCCACTTTCAAATTCCATCAGCCTGACAAATCTGGAAGCAAGCAAGTATATCACTTACAGAGGTTATGGCAGACCCCCTACATAAAGTTGAAAAGAAATAGACAACAGATTGGTTGATACAAACAAAGCATTTCTTACACTATACAAATATGCCTTCAGCAACGAGAATCCCAGGAAGGACACAAAAAAACCTCGTGTTGTCTAGACTTTTTATAGAGCCGAATCTTAGTTCATCTATCGGTGAAAGCACCATTATAAATCCTAAGATACTTCCAAGGCGTTGCCTGTGCATTATCTTCAATGTCAACTGGAATGACTTCGTTACAGATACCAAATTCCCACAGAAAGTTATTGCTACAAGCATCTGTGCTGGGCAGGCCGAAGTGGGGACGTAGAGAGACGAAATCTTCCGGGGAAACGTCCTTTCTGCAGAAAAAAACCCTGCATAGATAAAAAGAAAAGCCATAGTTCTTCCAGGTTGCCAATCATTTTCCTGTAGTCGCAGTGAAGTGACTTACCTGTCTCGTGTGGGTCTCGCCGGTCATTAGTGACCTGCAATAAACGTTGAATCCCCTCATCAATCTTTGTTCGAGAATCAAAGCTATCATATATATGTGTATGTGTCACTTTTGCAAATAATAATTATTTCAAAATAATAATTATTTCATTGGTAGATTTTTACATATAAGCCAACTTCTCCATTCTAGCCTAGAGTATATAAAGCTATTTCTCGTATTTAATAAAATAACGATTTTGAAAATTAATGAATTACACACTGACGAAAAAATCTTTCCACTTTGTATGTGTCTGGCTCTGCACTAAACAATATATATATGCATATGTGTATGAGTGTGTATAAGCTGTTGTTTGTAATAATAAGCAATAAGACATTTGTTGTTACCAATATTAAAGCGCCAGTTTTGGAAAAATATATTGCTTTGATGGAGGGTAGTTATTTTTACGATGTAACTATAAATCAGAAGTGTACCCTGATCCTCTGTCCGTTGTACGAAAGTACGGCTTCGAAGTACTTAGCTGACTTCTGTTGTGAAGTCGAAATTTCTTTTGGGAGGGAGGGGGCTGGGAATGGGTTCATCTATAATCATGATCAGATAAAAGTTCGTGTTTCTGGAAAACTGATTTCGAATGGTCATACTACACATGAAGAGTACGGGTATAGCTCAGCACTATAGTTAAATCGTTATTTGAACCCCAATCGTATCCCAAACATAAAAATTTATATTAAAAAAAAGTCAGTTTTCCAAAGGTAACAGAGCTTTGAATAAAAGCAACAATAATTCAATCGGGAAAAATCATTACTGCGTTCACTGCCTTCACTGTTGAAACAATTTCCAACTTAGAAAAACAACAAAATAAAATAAGCTGAACCACGGGGGCAGCAGGGGAAGAGATCCCCCTGCTTTCTCGGTGCGGAGGCAGTTGTGTGCACTCTATGAAAAAAGTAAAGCTTACGACATACTGAAACAAGTATTCATTTCTAATTACAACCGAATGAAATTTTTTTCCGTGAAAACATTTTCACTATAATATAAAATCACTAGATTATTTAGGTTCTCTATGCTATATCATAGGAAGAAAAAATTGGAAAAAAAATTCATTCCTTAAATCTGTAGAATAGCAAATATCTGTGTTTCGTCAAATTCATTTCCTCTCATTTAAAGGGATAAGAAATCTTATAGTCTAAAAGCAAACCCTAAAACAGGAAGAAAGATTTAAAAAAAAATAGATGGTGTATCTCCTGAAGCTAAAACCCCCAAACTAAAACTGATAGCTTGCCAACATACTGATAAAAAGTGTCTGAAACATTTCAAGTAATTAATAATCACAACCCATGAATTTTTGCTACTATTCAAAGCACAGAGGATTTTAGATAATCATTTATCTATTCTTTATTTTTTTGCTCGTTTTGAAACGTAAATATGTGCCGGTATTCATTTTTCCCCCATTTTCTTGCAATAATAAAATATCTCTTTTTTTAGTTTGATTTTGAACCACCATTCTATTTTCGTTGTCCAGCATTTTTTGGCCTATAGTTCAAGATCAAGTGTAGTATCTGTTGTTCTCATGTCGAAAAAGCAATAGGTAACCGTTTTCAATTTCAAACGTTATCATGTTTGTACCTTTGTGAACACATCGGGGTCGGCAGCCCCTACGTTGGGAACCACCCCATGCTCTTTTTGCCATAATCCTGCAATCTCACAATCAAAATGTATGTTGTATAATGCCATTCCTTAAAAGCTGCTCCCTGCCCTAAATTGCTTCTGATGCCCCTGTTTACAATATTTAGTATTAAATAAGATTGATAATTAAATACAGCCATCCCTTCAATTTCGTGGGGAGTATTCATTTGAATTTTTGAAAATGTCTTTTATAAATGAAATTGCGTCTAAATTCAAGGTAATAGAACTTAGTTATGTACTGTAGACCTTTTTTTCTTTTCTTCTTTTCCACTTCCTTTCTGCACTTTCACTCGCAGTAGGCATTATGAACGCAGGCAGATTGACATCATGAAAAAAATGAACACCGGCACATATTTACGTTTCAAAAAATTTGAAAAATTGAAAAAACAAAAGTAGATGCGAAGAACAAATAAATAAAGATAAAACATAAGCATTGAATATGCAAAGAAATAAAGAATAGATAAATGAAAATCTAAAATCCTCTGTGCTTTGAAAAGTAACTAAAATTCATGGGCGGTTATCATAAATTACTTGAAATATTTCAGACACTTTTTATCAGTATGTTGTTAAACTAAATCCTAAATCCTCTGTGCTTTGAGAAATAGCAAAAAAACATATATTTGGAAATATGATCACGGCATTCAAACAATGGGCCAGTTGAACTTAGATACCCATTTGATAAGATTATTGATTATACATATTTTTTGAGGAAAAACTCCGCCTTATCTTATTGGTATCTTCTTTCTTTTTTTCTTTTCTTTTCAAGTTAACTTGTTGATCTCTCTGTTGGTTATTTTTGCTGGGGTGCGTATCTCCTAGATTCATGGCCGGTCGTTATAAATTACTTGAAATGTTTCAGACACTTTTTCATCTATATTGGTAATGTCAGTTTTAGTTTTGTGGTTTTAGCTTCAGGAAATGCATCAGCTATTTTTCCATCTATCTCATTTCTTTAGAGTTTGATTTTAGATTATAAGATTTATAAGGCTAATTACCGGGTGAATGTCAACTTTCCGTGCCAAAGCACTCTGCAACAACCGGCAATATGGTTTATTCTGGTAATCATAAAGTAATTACATTTTATTAAAAGAATAAAATAGACAGTGATCAAACACAAATACTTTCTGTGTAAATACTAACTTTTCAAAGTTAATACATATTTCTTTTCTGTTTTTGTACACAATAAAAGAATGCAATATTTTTAATTGAAAAAATCTTATTTTTATTATTTCTGGGTGGAGGTTTCAAATTTTTTGAAGCCATCTGTATGTATACTAGCCCTCATCTAAGTGAGAATATTGATTTTGCCCTTTATGATCAACTGGTCTAGTCAGCGAACATTACATATCAACTAAGGGTCTTTTGCAACCATGTCTGTTTCTCACAACTTGCCTGCTATCCAGAACTCCTTAAGAAGATATCGATTGTACAGCTCATGGGCCAATTCATGGATCGATTATCCTTTAATCTTTCAGAAAAGATTTTCTGTGTGCCACCTTTAGAGAAGTCCTAACTTCTTATAGAGGCCACCAGAACTGTTATTCACAATCAGGAACTTGGGAAGTAAAAAAAACTGTTTTCATGAATTATCACCTTTTTTGCAACAAAATTATTGATCTAAAAAGTTGTATACATGCAATAATTTCCAGATGATTTTTTCATTCCTAAAGATTTTTCCTATAAAGAACTCTTGTCAAAATGTTATTCTCATTACAATTCCATCCAGAGCTTCTGATTTTTTTCTTTGTTAACCACAATCAAGATACTTGCCAGCTTGTTTTACAAGAATTGATCATATTTACTTCACATTTACCCGAAATTACCTAATTCCTTTTTCAAAACGGAAAATGCATTCATTTGAAGGAAAACACATTTTCAAAAATTGAAAGAAATATGATGCCAGGAGTAATTCAACATTTTCTTGCTATGATTTATTAAATTATGAATAATCATTTCTTTAAGAATATATTAGATGTAATATTGAATACTTCACAATTTACCCCAAGACTAGCACAATAACTTTTTTAAAACCAAATTGTTGCAATTTTGGGAGACATCATTTGTTCATTAATCAAAATCCATTTATATTATTTTACAGTTTTCTCCTAACTCCCATCTATCATCTATGGTTTCATAGTACAAATACCTACCGACAGGACAATAAAACAATATATCTGAGAATATGCACAGTAGGGGTGAAGGAAAAAAAAAAGAAAAAAGAGTAACATGAACTTTGCTACGTAAAGAATGAACAATAACTTCTTTTTGAGGATGATATAATTTGATGGAGATGCAAGATCAGGTGAATAATTGAGGTTGATGCCTCCTCGACAAAAAAGCGTTTTTACCCGACACATTTTTCTTCCCTTATTCATCTTTCTCGACAGACGTTTATTTTCCATGATCTAAAAGACTATTTCAAATAAGTTCCTTTCTTGATATTTTTTCACCCTCTTCTTTCTCCCCCCTCGCTTTGAAAATTGTATTAAATTTCTACTATTGATTTTTCCAATAATTTTCTGAATTTTATACAAATGAAATTTTAAGGCTAGTCATCATTTTCAAGATCAGCTTTTATACTGGATAAAGCTGAACTCATAGGAAATAAATTGAACTTCGATTACATTCAAAGCATAGAGATAACAAGTCAAACTCATGGGCAAACAGACCCTTGGAGTGATCACCCGTCAGAGTCCTGGTGGATAGATAAAGTCCCCCAATGATTGGCGAAATTTTCACACAATGACGAAAGTGGATGTGTACACATGCTTTTGGCTTTTTCTGTTTTATAGTCGCCTTAATTCAAACAAGTGCGTTTCCCGACGGAACAGTGAGTTTGATTGCACCGTGGCAGTTTTGTGATTCAAAGAACGTAAAATAGCATTTCTGGCGAGAGCATTGCGTGTCCTAGTCATCGATACCACTGTTTAACAACTGTGTTGCAAAGAGAATTGTTTCATAGGTTTCGGAGTTATTGTGTGCTCTGTATGTTTACCAATGATGCAGGGGAGATAGAAGAAAAATTTCTGGATACGTTCTAAAATGTTTACATTCCTTCTTTACTCTCAAAAGTTGGCAGTGGGAGTGATCCCTATTACAAGATACAAAAAAATACTTCAATGTCATCATGGGAGATTTCAACGCACAAGTAGGACAAGGAAACAAACACTGCGTCGGAGAATTCAGATACAAAAGACGGAACGAGAGAGGTGAAGATCTTGTAAACTTTGCAACTGCAAACGACTTTAAAATCATAAAAACATTCTTCAAAAAGAAACTCAATAGAAAATGGACTTAGAAAAGCCCCAGCCATGAAACCAAAAACGAAATGGATTACATTTTAACGGACAAAAGCCACATCATCAAAGACATTCAAATTCTGAACCAAGTAATCTTAGGAAGTGACCATAGAATGGTAAGATGTTAAATGCAAGTAAACACCAATAAATAACGCGAAAAAGGGTTCCACACCAAACAGCAACCACTGAAAATACCCAACCTTTTAAACTAAAATTGAAAAACGGATATAAAATCCTTACCAAAGAGAATGGCACCGACATCAACGGACCCCACAGCAAAATAACAACCTCTCTAATAGAAACTGCTACTATGTTTTAACTAGAAACACACATACCATTAGCAGAATCTTAGACAAAACCAGGAAACTCATTGAAAAGCGTAGAAACCTCAAACCACCACCATCAACAAGGGAAAAAATGGAGTAGACCGAATTAAACAAAATAATTTAAAAAAACAAGAGAAAACAAAAGAAGGTACATGATAGCAATAATCGAAACCACTCTCGAAAAACCTTGGGGCTTTTAAGCAATAAACAAAGCTCTCAGTATAGGACAGAAGCAAATAACTGGCATACTCGAAAAAAAAAAACCAAAAAAAAACGGAGACATAACAGACAGGGACAGAATTGTCGAACGCACCTAAGAATTCTACCAAGAACTCTACTCTTCAAGACACAGGCAACAAACAACGACCAGAATACGCAAGACGCCGACAATCAGTTCGAGGACTTCCCAGAAGTTACACCATGGGAGGTAAAAGAAGCTATCGAACAAAGAAAAAAAAGGAAAAATACCAGGACCAGATGACATCACCATCAATCTACTAAAAACAGCTGGTAAGACCGACAACAAAAAACTAGCTAATCTGTTCAACTGGAGTCTAAACCAGAGTAAAGTCTCAAAAGACTGGAACACGGCAACCATGATGCTTTTACATAAAAAAGGAAACCCCAAAGACCTCAGCAACTACAGGCCTACAAGCATCTATAGACTGTTCACAAAAATCATCACCAACCGGATCACTAAAACACTAGATAAAAACCAACCTCGGGAACAGGCTGGATTTAGAAGAAGCTGCTCGACCATGAACCATCTCCATTTAACAAATCAGCTGAAAGAAAACGCAGCAGGATACAAATGCCACTCGCTGTAGCATTTATAGACTTCAAGAAGGCATTTGACTCCGTGGAAATTCCCATGTTCATGAAGGCCATCTCTCTACAAGGTACAGACCCTGTATGCGTTAAAGTACTGCAACATATATGCAATCACAACAACTCCTTTATCAGGCCACATAATGACTCTGAACCCTTTCAACTTCCAAAAGGGAGTAAGACAAGGTAATATCAGCTCACCCAAACTCGTCACAGCCTGCCTCGAGATCATCATGGACTGGTAGAATAGAGGAATCAAAATAGACGTCAAATATCTGAGAAACCTCAAATTTGCAGACGACATCTTTTGCAGAGAACCTACACAACATCCAACAAATGCTAGATTAATTAGACGAAGAAAGCAAAAAAGTGGGTTTACACATTAATTTCAGTAAAACAAAAGTTATGTGCAACAATCATATCGAGAATAAGGACATAACTGTTAAAATTGAAGATGCAAAACCAGGCAAAGATGACCACTACATCCACTGAGGGCAACGAATCTCTATGAAACCAACAAAAGAAGAAGAAATTCAGTGAAGAATCACCCAAGGTCGGCAAGCCTTCGACAGAGCAAGCTCGATCTCAAACAAGACGATCCCAATGATCTTAAAAAGAAGAGTATACAACGAATGCATCCTCCCGATAGTCCCTTATGGAACTGAAACATCGAACCTAACCAACAGGCAGAACTGTAAACTGAGAACCATGCAGCGTGCTCATGGGAGAATCATGCTCAACCTCACGTGGAGAGATCACAAGACAACACAATATATCAGGAAGAAAACGGAGGTCCGAGACATCATATAATCTATTTAAAAACTCAAATGGCAATGGGCTGGTCATGTTGCACGAATGTCAGACAACCGATGGACATCACAACTCACAACATGGATCCCCAGAGACCACATGCGATACTAAGACCGTCAAAATACAAGATGGAGAGATGAAGTTGACAAATTCAGAAAATACTGGCTCTGCGACGCCCATTGGGGAAGGTTTATTTCCAACAACGGATGTTTAAAGAATGATGATCATGATCATGATCATGATGATCATGATCATGATGATGATCATGATCATGATGATCATGATGAAATTGTAACTACGAAATTTCCATCTTTTTCGTCTTTGTTACTTTTTGCTTTTACCGTGGACACGCAAATAAGAGGTCCCGCCGTACCATTTCCCTCGGTGGCTCATTAGGCAATAGGGTGTGACCATGGGAAATCCCTGGACCCTCTACAAAGTGTTAATGATTCTTCAATAGCTCGTTGCCAACGCTTCCACCATTTGCATTGAAATCCATTCAAAAATATGAAAGATATCTTGTGGACTGTTTACCAAGAATCAGTTTTATATTGTATCTTCATTGGAAATAGAAGTAGAGGAAAACTCCTCATAAAAACTCACCAAACTATCTTTTTTTTTTAACTGTATGTAAGCGTAATACACAGCTTTTAGACAGTGTCGGAACGTCGCTAAGTCAAAAACTTTGAGAGGTGAAACAGCACCGAAGTTGGAATAAAAATGAACTAAAAAATAAGCGAGTGAAGGAACTGCATGTTTGATAGTACCGTGCCTTGAGTTTTCTGATTTGAAGAGCTTTAAATTGCATTTTTGGGGTGAAAACACTCCGTATTCTAGTAATTGATACCACAGTTCTACAACTGCATGGCTGAAGAGGAATTCTTGATAAGTTTTGGAGATATTTTACTGTGTATGCATAGATACGATGCAAGGGATGTAGTTGAGAAAAATTGTTAAAACTATCACAAAATGTTACAATTTCTTCCCTAGTACATTGCACGATTTCATTGACACTGATTGAGAACTTTTGGGTATTACCCATGCTTTAAAGATTTCTCACTGAGATTAATTCAGAACTTTTAGAGATATAGCACCGAGTGCGTAAAGCTACGATATAGGGGAAGCTCGTGAAAAATCCGTCCCAAAATTTAATCACATCTTTTGTAGTCCATTAATCTTTAAATTTTGTGGTAGGGTATGTACCCAACCAAAAAAATTAATTAAGTTTCATTGAGACCCATTTGAGTTATTGCACTTTGGGAAAATTCCTGGATCCTACCTGAGATATCCTGAGGACTGAAAATCAGTGGCCGGTTTTTTATCGTAGATCATTTTTAATAGAAGACGAATACCATTACTAAACGCAATATAAGTGCAATACATGCCATCTTGAGCCACTGCTTGGCGTCGCGATGTCATTGATAACTCGAAAACAGTGAGAGGAGAAGCGGCGCCAAAATCGGAATAAGAAGAAATGATATCAATAAAAATACATATAAGAAATATAGTTTGATTCAACCTATGACTGTATCTTCATATAGTCTTCCTTATCACTTCCAATATTTGTTGCCCAACCACGATTTTGTATAAATGCTTTTCCTTTCTCCCCTACTCACTGCTACACTTTAAAAATTTACCTATTTTTCTTGTTTCTACAGCCTGTTTTCATCCACTCACAAACTATACAACTTTTTCCCTCCCATCACTTCTTCCCTCTAATTGAATATTTCCCTCATGACTCATCCTCTTATTAAAGTCACTTTCTTTTCTCACCCTAGCTCTTCCAATTTCCTACAATAATTGATTTCCTTTTTCTTCTTACTTTTCCTGTCTGCTTGATAAACTACCTAACCTCCCCACCCCCTCACTCTTCTTACCACTCCTGAAAACTATTAGCTTCCCTTTTTCCCCTCTTTTACAACCTTTTTATTAAACTACCTAAGTCAAGTCTAAAGTGATTTTATAATGCATAAGTAATATTTTTATTTACATAATTTACCGAAAAAATGATGAATAATGCATTTTCACGTCATGGAACGGACAAGAGAAACCATTTTAGAAAACAAAAAAGTTGATGCCTGTTGTCGCATCATTCAGATTGCGTTTCACAATTGTCTTGTTGTTGGTTCGCTTTTGACGGATTGATCACAGCGTGACAGACGCCATTGTGACAAAGAGAATTGAAGCATGGATTACTCAGTTGTAAAAGCCAATAACTGGAGGATTTGAGATTTCTATTCCAATTACCCACTTGGTAGGCATCTCCCGGTGATATTTTCGACAATTTCCATTGACATTATAAATGTGACAAAGAAGGATGCAAGGTTTTTCTACAAGTGCATCTTAAAAAATAGGGCAATTGTTTGACGATAGGTGAAAAAGCTTTCACAAAGAAGTATGTAGGGGAATGTAAGCAGAAGTTTTTTTTGTGTGAAACACATTCCCTTGACATGAGACAGAAGCAGAAGTCGGCTGCTGAGTGAAATGGATTAGGTGAAGACGACAGTTCAAAATGAAATGATTAGTGTAAGGCACCGATGCTTTCTAGATTTCCAATTTAATTTCCCTCTTGGAAGTGGTTAGATCAAAATGCAGGCGCTTGTGATATTTTCAATCATTCTCTATGGTTCGACCAACAGGTTAGAGCAAAACACCGAGGGCTGTAAGATCTCCGATTCATTTCCTCTTTTGGAAGACAGTTATCAGTGTGATTCAGTGGTTAGTGCACGGGACAGAAAATTTGGTGGCTATAGCTTTAGCATCTTTCAGTTTAAAAAATTATATTAAAAAGATAGATGGAAATCAGATCATTATCATGTTTTAGAATGCAACTGTAAACCTCGCTGTATTATGATAAATTTACGAATTGGACTGAAAATAGTTTTATCCTTCAATTTAGAGCATTTAACAGTAAAGCACTAACAAAAATTCGGGTCATAATGATATAGATTAGCTCATTATACATGTTATCTGGATATAACTTGGTGAGGAAATCTCTGTATATTTTATTAAACAACTTTGTAGATTACATTGGTCAACTCATAATGGGAAATGTACAAAACCTAATTTATGTCATTACAGATCACTGTGAAAACATTGATTACACTGAAATACTCCCTCCTGAAGATATTTCCGACAATCTCCAGAAATGTAAGAATTACACAAGGTTATATAACAAGAGCTAATCAGAGTTCATATGTGTGTGAGGCAATGAGCAGTACCAGAGGTTTGCTGCTGAGTGAAATGGGCTGGGTAGATGAAAATTGTATTTTTTGTAATTTTCTTCTCTATACGTTTTCCTTGCGTATTAATTTTCGGCACTTGAACTGCAACATAAGATAGTTTTTAGCACAAGAAAGAGCAACTTATAAATTTCCATGATAAAACGCTGGTAGATTCCAAGCCTATAAAGAATTTTGTCCATGTGATTTATTCATCATCATAGCAAATGACAATCGCAGAGGAAATTGGTTTTTTGCCGAGTAAACGACAAATTTGCATCAAGTGGCTCCAGTTTCGCTCTAGGTATCAAAATATGCCTTCCTAAGATTATTAAGGCTTGAATAGAATTGTGATGTAAGTTGACAATTTCAAGTTTGGTCTCTTTGCAAAGACCCTGTCCAATTGGAATATTCCGTAAAAACATTACAACTGACCCAACTGTGAGATTCAACCCGTATTGTGGAATGCCAGTTGGAGTGAATGAATTCAATTATTCCATTGGTTAGTGTTCAATATCTCCCTGATAAACAATCACAATTTCATCAGCGCCAAAGTAAGTGTGAACTTTTCCTGAGAGTTGGTCTAAAACATTTTCATTCAGGGAAAGGCAACTGAGTTCTTAAGTGAAAGTATGATACGCGATCGTCTCTCTTCTTGAGTTGGGTCAATGAAAATCAGTTAACCAGGGATCCTTCTAAACATGATGCAGGTGGTATTTCCACATCATCTGATACTGATGACTGGGTAACTGTGGGAGTGTTTTTATTTCCAAATTGAAGAAGCTATCTTGCAAAATTCCTCTGTTCTTCTGTTGCTCACATACTTCAGGTCCGTTGACAGTGTCTGAAATTCAGCTCGAGATGAGAAACATTCAATACAAATATCAAGGATAGCTGTCCTCGTTGAGCATGGTAGAATAGGTGAGACTTGTCTGTAGTCCCCCCCTCCCAGTAGAATTATCTTACCATTAAAATACTCTGAACCCCAATAATGTCTCGTGGGTATTTATCAATTGCATGAAGAGTAAAGTTCGGTATAATCAATGCTTCATTAATGATAATCAAAATTGATCTCCTAGAAAACGATCATAGGTAGATGTGTTAGTCAATGATTCAGGCAGTTTAAATAAGCAATGTAATGTCTCATCATCAGACAGCAATATAGCAGCAATGCCTGTCCATGCAACACATGATACCCGGTGAATGTTAATGGTAAGATGAGAAAGGATCATGTTGAATGAATTCATTTTGCTACATCCTCCTAGGGCACCAAGGTAGAAGTATTATTTTAATGTATGAAGAGCCACACTTTCCGCTTGGTCCTTGTCGTATCCTCGATACAAAATCTTCAAACATCTGATCTTTAAAGAAATCTCATAGGTGCACGGCACTTTCTGGGTGGCAATAAACACTATTTGTAGCAAATATGGTGCAAAGCTCTGATGGCATCCTAAATGCTGAAGCTTCCTCTAGTGTGCTTCTAATTCATGGTCGATTTCCAAGAGTCTTAGTCGAATGCACGCATGTTTTAAAGTTGGTATAATTTCTCTTTCAACTATTATAAGTTCTTCAAGCTCCTGGAACTTGGGGCAGCAATTAGTGAAGATGATATTTCTCAATTTCTGAATACATGCGGGCAATGATTTGATGATACTTGCTTCTGGCCGTCCATTTTCAGTAACCTTCACATAATGTGCATGGATTTCACAGAACATGAAATTTGCAAACAAAACTTTTGAATATATACATCAACATATGAATCAATACAAAGTTGAAATATTTCTATGATTTTTTGCAAAATTAGATGACTTTAACTTTTTGTATTTATATATTTTTGATTGGGTAAATAAATCTCAACAGAAAGTTTTTACTGAGTTTCTGCCCCCCCCCCACCTAAAAGATGCTAAATATGGACAAAATATTGTTAGAAATTTAAATAAATTGGCACAAATGGGTCAAATTATTTGAGAACTTCTGCACTAATTTTGCTGTTTTTGTACTGCAATATTTTTTTTCATTTGCCAAAGACGGAATCCCGTGTAAAAACAAAGATTTAGCATCCTTGTAAAATGGGTTATCGATATATAATGCACATATCATGTAAAATCGATCCCTGACTTTCTCTACGGTCCTGCAACAGAGGGTTTTTAATTTTCAATATATGTCCTGAATGGGACCCTGACTTTCTGACTGATCTTTCTTTAAAAGGTTAGGTCAAGGTTGAGGTCAGGGTTGAGGTCAGGGTCAAGGTTTTGGTTTGAGTTTGGGTTGGGGCTGGGTCAAGGTTAGGGTTGGGATAGATGTTGAGCTTAGGGTTGGGGTTAGGGTTGGAACTGTCAAGATACCGCTGTAAGTATAAGCTGAAAAATACATTGAATTATGATATGACTATAAACAGCGCAGAATTAAACAGTGGGGAAAATTTAGAACTAATGAATCGCACTAATCAAGGTGTATCTGTTCATGTTGCATTGGAAATGGCCGCCATGTTTGCATTCAGAAAGTCTGGGTTTAGGAGATATCTATATTGAAAATTGAAAATCGAGTATCGCAGAGAGACACACGGAGGGACAAAAAGTCATGGTCCAGCTTTACAGTTCATCCTGCAAAGGGAAAATGTATTTATATAACTATTTCTTTGAATTCGATTTAACGACTCTTGACCAATTTGACTTCGTTTTATCGATTCTATTACTGTTGGTTGCACAAATAAATCTCAAGAGATTTTTTTGGCCAATTTGATTCAAAATCATGTGATGAAAATTGCAAGTAAACTTTCGAAAATATGCATCAACGTATGAATTAATATAAAATAAAAATATTTCCATAAATTATTGCAAAATTGGATGACTTCAATTTTTTTTAATGTATTTTTGATTGCATAAATAAACCTCAACTGAAAATTTGGAGCTAGTTGCAAACATACATACATACATACATACATACATACATACATACATACATACATACATACATACATACATACATACATGCGAGAACGATATTCTAATTTACTTGCGAGTAATCAAACTAATAATAATCATAATACATCTGCGAACAATAACTTTATTCATTTACGTTAAATTAAACTAATCATCAAGAGACGACAGGATTTTCAGAAATAAAAACGCTCTCTCATATACGGCTCCTGTCTTAACCTAATTTCTTTTAAGCATAAATTTTACAGTTTGAAAATCATGAAAAATACAGTTCGTATTCATTCTATGAATGTGCAATATAATTTATCTCGAGTCTCATTTCTTCTTGGTATTGTTTTGAAATTTCAGAACGCAAAATCATTTGATGATGAAATTACTGTTTGAAAAAATTTCTATGTAATTAAAAAAAATATGGACGAATGGTATGTATCGATTTTTAATTATTATGATGTCCATGTACATTTGTAGAACATTATCATCTGAAAAACTATTTATCCTATATTGATTCGTTCGCTTTCAGTTTTTAATGTTTTTTTTAATTATTTCCGCTATATTCCCTACTCTATATTACGACTATTCTATGAGAGAATCCTATTATATATTTTTTGTCGGTGGATAAATTTCATTTTCTGAAAGGCAGCAACGACTGATTTCCTTCAATTCTTTGGAATTATGATATCTGAAATAGATTCATGCAACTATTCAGCTGGGGATTAAAGAACTCGCTTCTAGTTCACATATTGCTATCTCAAACCTAGTACTAAGAAACATGGTAAACTGAATGGATCCCCTCAATCAGATGACTCAAAATCATTGCGTCGATTTGTGGGAATGGCAAAATTTTATTGGAAACAAGTCTTAGATTTCAGCAATTGAATGCACACGATTAAAACAAAAATAAAAAAATGTCTGAAACTGTTGAAAGAAGATATAAAATCGCCTGAGAGTGTCAAAAGAGTACTATCATACATCTACCCTCTCTTCTCCGAACTTGGAAGTAACGAATCATTACCTTGTCAAAGACAGTTCAAAATATGCAGTAGGATTGCACCAAATGATTGATCGTCAACTAGTCCCTATCGGTTGCTTTTCCAGCCTCATAGAAAATACTCAACGTTTGGCAGGGAATCGTTATCTGCCTAATTCGCATTGTTTCAAACACCAAATAGACGGTAGGAATGTCATGTTATTAACTGATCACGGAGCGCTCATTAAAACCTGACAGACAACAACGTTACCTCTGTATCATTACAGTATACATCATCAGTGATATTTTAAATATTAAAGGAAATCAAAATATAGTGGCTAATTGCTTGTCTCGACCTGCCAATGCTATGATTATCGACATACGTGATTTACCAGAGTTAGTGAAACATCAAGACACAGACAAAGAAATCAAACTAAACTAATGATAAATTGAAACAATTTCAGTAAACAAAGATCAAACACTACTATGCGATGTGTCACAACCTTACTCAAGACCACATGTTACGCAAAAGTAAAAACTCAGGAGCTCTTGATAGTCTGCATAATTTATCCAAACCTGGAACATAAGCTTCGATAAAGTTGATATAATCTCGGTACTATTGGCCAGAAATGAGCAAACTGATAAAAACATGATCGAAAAATGTCAGCCTTGTCAAAAAGCAAAATAGGAAGAGTGCAGTTCACCCTTTTGAATTTCTTACTCTTCATATTGTCAGTCCCCTCACTCCAGTAACAAACCTTAGCGATTCCTATTCCCTACCCTATCGCTATTCACTAACATTTAGTGACGTGAGTATCCAATGGATAGAAGCATGTCAATTAATAGAAATAACAGCACAAGCTATAGCGAGAGGACGTGAGTATCTACATTTGAAGTCCCACTCCATGTCATCACTAATAGGGGATTTCAATGCGCATCAGAATTGTTTTCAGAGCTGTCAAAGATAATAGGCTTCCACAGACTGAGAACAACATCTTGTCACTCAAAAATAAATGGGAAAGTAGCACGAGCTATCATTGCCAGGAAAGAATCATGGTTATCTATTCTTCCCGTAGTCCTTTTCGGTATCAGAATAATATCAAATGAGCCTGGCTAATCCCTATTTAGAGCTGTGACTGGACTGACACTATGACATCAGATCGATCGATACAAAAAATATGAAGAAATTGTCAAACTTACCGATAAAACAATTAGCGAAAGAAATGATTCCTATACCCCAAAAGACTTGGAAAATGTAAATACATATGGTTACGGACTGAGATAGAAAGTCTCTGGAAGCTCCATACACAAAACAGTATAAAGTATTGAGTCATAAAGAAAAGATTTTACCGTAAACATTTCAGAAGATTTACATAATACTGTTTCTATTGATAGACTGAAACCCGTACTCATTCCAGAAACGATGAATAAAAAAGATATCGCCAATTCTATACCGCATAACTCTCTATCGAATTCCAACGGAATTCAAGAACAGGAAAATAAATTTGAAGTAAAAAAACTGAACCAGGCAGAAGTTTATCGATATTTTTACTCTCAAATCTAAACATGCTTTTTTTTTGGGGGGGGGGGGGGCTAATGTAGCGATCACAATTCAATAATAGAAGGATATTCAAAAAATGAAAATGAAAATATAACTTTATTTAACATATTACAAATCATCCCCTTTTTCTTTAAATGGCGTAAACTTCCGAGAAAACAAAAATTGCTATTTATTTAGGTGGAACAAAAAAAAGAATAGGAAAGTCCAGTGAAATCGACTGATATACAACATGCGTATAAAACAACGCAACAATTCATAAGCTAAGTACCTTGATTACAGACGTTTATAATAAAAAAAGTGTAGCATTTTTACTCGAGAAAACTTCCGGTATTATATCATAAATTCTATCCTAATGCAGTCAAGAATAATGCAACATGGAAATTCCCATAATTTCTTGACTAAATCAGTTTGATGGTTGAAGGAATTCTAAAGATATCAAATTGGCTTTGTATCAGAAATCGTGTCAATAGGTACCCATAAGGTTTTGTTCATTTTGAGAGTTATTTTGTAAAATTTAAAAAAAAATTGTTATTATAATTTATAGCAAAATGATTTCATGCCACTGAGATAATTCAATTTACCTTCTTTCATTTTATCATTTAATTTTTTTATTTCTTTGAATTGATGTATAAGAATAAAAGCAATGATTATATTCTATGAGACAACATAATGACATATACAAATCTTGTAGAAACTTCTGAATATCTTTCAATAAACAGAATCCAGTATCCCTTACGACCAATAATACCAATACGTGCTTCCCTACTTTAGACAATGGAAAGCCAGATTTGTACGAGACATTCCAAAAGACAAACATGGAATTATTATTATCGTACGTATTTTAGTTTAATCGCCTGTAATTAGATCAAACTATTGTTATCGTATGTATTTTAGTTTGATTGCACGTGAGTATTGTTCTAGTATGCATTTTTTAAATTGTTATTTTATTACTTTGATTCCACGTAATGAATCAAACTATTGTTCTCATATGTATTTTATTAGTAGTATTAGTTTAGATCCCACAGAGAAAAAGCAATCAACCGAGGAACCACTCTAGAATGGCAAGCTTTCAGCACAGCAAGTTCGACTTTCAAGAGCAAGAAAATCCCACTTATCCTAAAAAGAAAGGTATACAGCCAATGCATCTTCCTGATAGTCACCTATAAAGTTGAAACATGAAACCTAACCAAAAGATTGATCCTCACACCGAAAACCATGCAACGTACACGGTAGAGAATCATGCACAACATTACATGGAGAGATCACGAGACAACACAATATAACCCCAGAAATCACATATGAAACCGAGACCGATAAAATGTAAGATAACGTGACGAACTAGACAAGTTCAGAAAGTATTGACTCTGCATTGCCCATGGTACAGACGCCCAACAACGAACGCTAAAAGGCTGATAGGAATGATGATGATGATGGTGAAATAAATCAAACTATTGTTCCATATATATTTCTCTTATTATTTTTATTGATTCTTTTTCCGATTTTAGCGCCAATTCCCCTCTTCGGGTTGTAAACACCATTCCGACGCTTAACAGTGTGTCTTAATGCCGTGTTTTGCACACTTAGACAGTTTTTTTCAAATTTTTGGTGGGAGGAATTTCTGTTGTTTCATTTACATTGTAACTACAGTACAAAACGAGCATCGACTTTCTATCCATGGGAAACTGCTAAAATTTCTCAATGGATTCCAATGTAATTTTGTTGAAGCGTTAGGAATGGGTCAAGAAAAAAGAATTTCCCTTTCGGGCGGATTCCGGAATTTTCTAAGGTTACCCCCAATTTCTGCATCGTATTTTTAAAAAAAAAAGCACAACAGAATATCTTCAAATTTTCAGTGAGATTTTGTAGAAGGGTTGGCAAGTGACCAAAGACGTGATCATATTTTGGGTGGATCTAAGAATTTTTCCACTGATAACCTTCCATTGTACCTACACGGGCACAGCAAAGAATTTCAGTGAAACTTTATGGAAAGGGTGGAGGATGAATGCATTTAATTTTCGGAACGGATCCAGGATTTTTCACAGTTGTGTCCTTTGAATATACATACACAACGCGATATCTCAGAAGCCTCTCAATAAATCTTAACGAAATATTGTGGGAGTGTGGACAATAAATTCCGAAAGTTTTGCTCAAATTTTTTGCCGGACCCAGGATTTTTTCACACAGCGCAATATCTCAAAATATTTCCAATGAATCTTAATGATTGGACGTGGAAGGGTGGTCATTGGACGACAAACTTTCTCAATGAATATCAGTTGAATTTCGTGAAAAGGCAGGGAATGTAAGGAAAGAGCATTTATATTTAGAGATGGATTCAAGAATTTTCCCCAGTTACTCCCAAGAGTTCTGAATGAATATTAGAGAAATTTTGTGGAAGGGTTGTCAATAGACTAAGGAAGATGCGTTCACATTTCGCGACAAATCCAGAGATTTTACATATTTGCCTCCCGTATATCGTAGCCATATTCCAGCAATGTTTCACAGTTACCTCCTCTGAATCGTAACTATGCACTGTACACAATATCTCCAAAGCATTCTTCATTTGCAATGCGGTTGTGAAATGGGGCATCAATTACTAAAATACATCGTAATCAAACATACGGTTCCTTCAGGAAACGCACGGGTCTAGTTGTAATTATTTATTCTTTTTCCGATTTTTGCGCTGCTTCTCCTCAACTCATGCCATTTCAACTCTAAACTGGCATTTTACAGACATGGCCACGTCCATTGTTTGACAGGTTTTCCTTCCCTTGTCCACAATTACCAGATCCTGTTTTCTCGCTTGGATGGATGGTCAGTTTGGATGTCCAAGTCCCAGAATAATTTATGGTTTCCATATTCCAGGGCTCTCTCTGGTTTGTGCTAATACCTCTTTTCCGCATGGTTAAATCCCATTTGTTTGCTTAGTTCCCAATGTATTGCTATTGTACCTTGTCGTATCTGTTTTTAATACACTTCCTGGGCTTGTTGACTAAACTCACTGGTTCTATGGTTTACAGTCTCATCCCTATCTCCACATAAGCGGTATTTGCTGATAGGTTGGATTCTGTCGATTTTCACCTGATATAGTTTGTCCTGATGCATTTGTTTTAGGCTGCCAGTATGAGCGATTATGTTTCTTTCTTCAGATTTCTTGCATAGCCGTATCCATCTCGTCTGCAACATTTTGTATCGTGTAGTTTTTTCTGTTCCCATTGTCATTTCCTTGTTTATTGTAATTCTCCTCCGTTGTCCCGTTTTTTGCTGTGCGTTGCACTGCTTCAGGCGGTTTTTGATATCGTCATTATCATTAATATTGATATAATTATTCCGATTTTGGCGCCGCTTCTCCTATTTCGACGCTAAACAGTATGTATGAATGGCGTTCATTTCTCTTACATACAGTTTTCGAAGATAATAATTGCAGGGGTATTAGAGGAGGGGTCCTGTAGTTCTCTTTATAATGTAACTACAGTACAAACCGACACGTCATGGGCATGGCCCGACACTCCCCTTGATCCACACAATGAAAGTTATACCGGCCATTTCTGCTGAGTACTCGGTCTCAAAAAGGCCAAGCCGCGTCACTTTCCCTGGATGGGAGTAATATGCTCTAAAAGCGACCACCAAAACAAAACCCAAACCCCAAAACCTCCATCAAGAGAACAACGTTATACATGAAGCACCTACAACGTCAGAACACTCTCAACAAACTCTCACCTAACCTGTCAACAAAACGACATCAAAAACATCAAATGGGACATCATTGGTATCAGCTAAATGAGTAGACCAGGAGAAGAACTGATAAAATTGAAAAGCAAGAATCTTCTCTGCAACTACGGAAGAGAGAAAGTAAAAAACAGTGGAGTAGGCTTTCTCATTAAGAAAGACCTAAAAGACAACGTACTAGCTTTCAAAGCTATCTCAGGCCGCATAGCCAGTGTCAACATATAACTTTTAGAGGTATAAGGTACATGTTATCCAAGTCCACGCTCCCACTTCGCAATCAACCAAAGAAGAAATAAACAACGTCTATGATGACTTGAACTCCCTATTACAAGATACCAAAAGATTTCAACGCACAAGTAGGACAAGGAAAGAAACATTGCGTCGGAGAATTCGGATACAAAAGACGGAACGAGAGAGGTGAAGATCTTGTAAACTTTGCAACTGCAAACGACTTTAAAATCATAAAAACATTCTTCAAAAAGAAACTCAATAGAAAATAGACTTAGAAAAGCCCCAGCCATGAAACCAAAAATGAAATCGATTACATTTTAACGGACAAAAGCCACATCATCAAAGACATTCAAATTCTGAACCAAGTGAACATTCGAAGCAACCATAGAATGGTAAGATGTTAAATGCAAGTAAACACCAATAAAGAACGCCAAAAAATGTTCCACGCCAAACAGCAACCACTGAACCTACCAAAGGAATTCAACCAATCCTTTAAGCTTGAATTGAAAAACAGATATAAAATCCTTACCAATGAAAACAAAACCAACATCAACTAACTCCACAGCGAAATAACAACCTCTCTAATAGAAACTGCCACTATGTTTGAACCAAGAAACACACAGAGCATTAGCAAAATCTAAAACGAAACCAGGAAACTCATTGAAAAGCGCAGAAACCGCAAACTACCACCATCAACAAGGGAAAATGGAGTAGAACCAACTAAACGAAACAATGAAAAAGAAACTAAGAGAAGACAAAAGATGGTATACGACAGCAATCATCGTAACCACTCTCGAAAAACGTTGGGGGTTTAAAGCAATAAACAAGGCTCTTAGTGTAGGACAGAAACATATAACTAAAATACTCGAAGATAATTCTGCCCAAACCTCTACTCTTCAAGACATGGGCAACAAAACAACGACCAGGGTATGCAAGACGCTGACAATCAGCTCGAGGACTTCTCAGAAGTTACATCTTGGGAGATAAAACAAGCAATCAAACAAAGAAAAAAGGGAAAAATCCCAGGACCAGATAACATCACCATCAATCTACTCAGAAAAACAGCTGGTAAGATCGTCAACAAAAAACTAGCAATTCTTTTCAACTTGAGTCTAAAACAGAGTTATGTCGCGAAAGACTGGAACACAACAATCATAATGCTTCTACATTAAAGATGAAATCCTGCAGACCTCAACAACTACAGGCAAATAATCTTATCCAATTGCATCTATGAACTGTTCACAAAAATCATCTCCAACTGGATCACTAAAACACTAGATAAAAACCAACCTCGGGAACAGGCTGGATTTAGAAGAAGCTGCTCGACCATGAACCATCTCCATTTAACAAATCAGCTGAAAGAAAACGCAGCAGGATACAAATGCCACTCGCTGTAGCATTTATAGACTTCAAGAAGGCATTTGACTCTGTGGAAATTCCCATGTTCATGAAGGCCATCTCTCTACAAGGTGCAGACCCTGTATGCATTAAAGTACTGCAACAAATATACAATCATAGCAACTCCTTTATCAAGCTAGATAAAAACTCTGAACCCTCCCAACTCCAAAAATGAGTAAGTCAAGGTGATACCAGCTCACCCAAGCTCTTCATAGTCTGCCTCGAAACCTTGACTGGGAGAATAGAGGAAACAAAATAGACGGCGAATACCTGAGCAACCTCAGATTTCCAGACGACATCGTCCTTTTCGCAGGTAACCTACATGACTTCCAACTAATGCTTGGTGAACAAAACGAAGAAAGCAAAAAAGTCAGCCTACACTTTCACTTCAGTAAAATGAAAGTCGTGTGCAACAATCACTCAAGAATAAGGACATAACTCTCAAAATAGAAGATGTAAAACTGGGCAAAGTAGACCACTACATCAACCTATGACAACGGATCTCTATGAAACCAACAAAAGAAGAAATCAAGCAGAGAATCCCCCTAGGTTAGCAAGCCTTCAGTAGAGTAGGTTTAACCTTCAAAAGCAAGACGATCCCAATAGTCTTAAAAAGAATGGTATATAACCAATTCATTCTCCCGATAGTCACTTATAGGGCTGAAACATGAAACCTAATCAAGAGATAGACACGCAAACTGAGAAGCATTCATCGTGTGCATGAGGAAATCGTACTGAACCTCACATGGAGAGATCACAAGACAGCTCATTATATCAGGAAGGAAAATGGCGTCTGAGACATCATAGAATCTGTTAGAAAACTTAAATGGCAATGGGCAGGTCATGTTGCCAGAAATTTTCCTTGGCCAACCCTGCACCCGTATCGTAGTTAAATGTACATAACACTATATTTTCAAATGTTTTCAAAGAATTTCGATGAAATTTTGTTGAAGGTTGGGCAATATAGGACAGATCCGGGGATTTTTCAATAGCTACCTCCTCTGCATTGTAACCATACATACCCAGCACAATATCTGCAGAAGTTCTCAATGAATCCCATTTTGTGGACGTGTTAGCAATGTACTAAGGAAAGAGCATTTATATTTTAGGATGGACCCAGGAATTTTGCGCATTCACTTACCCAGCCTCCTAGCTATACGCACACAGCACAATATCTCCAAAAGTTCTGAATGAATATCAGAGAAATTTTCACTGTTCCCCACCCCCATATCGTAGCTTTAGATTTGCAGTACAATATTTCCGTAAGTTCTGCATGAATCTCTGGATTTTCTGGAAGGGTGGGCAATGGACTATGCGTTCCATGAATTTTCAACGATTATCTCTGAATCGTAGCTACATGTACGCAAGACAGAAAGTTTTCAATAAATTTCAGAGAAATTTTTTGGTAGGTCGGGCAATATACCAAGGAAGAATTTTTAATTGTCTGGAATGGATTCAGCCATTCTTTACAGATACTTCTTTGCATCGTAGCTATGTATACATAGCACAATATCTCCAAAACTCCCTAAAAGTTAAGTTGTAGAACTGCAGCATAGATTACTGAAAGACAGAATGCTATCACCGAACATTTTCACCCTCTTCAATTCAGAAAACTTCTGCAGTGCAATCAAACTCGTAGTTTTTTACAGGAAATGCATTCGTTTGGTTATTATTCTCAGTTTGATTACACATAAGCGAATTAAACTATTGTTGTCAAACGTGTATTTCTGAGTTATCAACACCATTCCAACGCAAAACAGTGTGTACAGATGGATACCGTGTATTGCACTTACATGCAGTTTTAAAAAAAAGATATTTTGGTCGGGGATGAAAGGGTGTTTCTACCGGTTCTATTTACAATGGAACTACAGTATAAAGTCGAGTCCAACTTTTCAGTTAACAGGATTTCTCTGAAATTTCTCAATGAATTTCAAGCAATAGGCTAAGGAATAAGTAGTTTCCTTACAGGGTGGATACAGAGATTTTCCACGGTTACTCTTGCATCATAGCTTAATGTATACGACACAATATCTCCATAAGTTCGCAATGAATTTCTGTGAAATGTTGTGGCGGGTTGGGCATTGGAATAAGGAAATTGTGAATACATTTTGCTACGGATCCTGGAATTTTAACTGTTGCTTACCCTACATTATAGCTATACGTACGCAGTCTCATATTTGTGGAAGTTCTCGATAAATTCTCGTGGCATTTTCGTGGAAGGGTGGCTAATAGACTAAGAAACATGAGTATGCATTTCGGAACAGATCCTGAAATCTTTCACCATTGAAGCTATACATATATAGCGCAAAATCTCCGGAAGTTCTAAATGAATTTCAATTGAAATTTGTTGAATGGTTATAAATTAGTTCAGATCAAGCAATTTCTAACAGTTACCTCTACTATATCGCAGCCCTACGTACCCAAGGCAATATTCTCATTGAATATTAAATGTGGCAAATCGGCAAAGGAAGTAGTGTGTAAATTTTGGGACAGATTAAGGGATTTTCCAGTTAGCTCAATATTGTGGTCCTCGTACACAGCGCAATTCACAATAGAATAACTCCCAAAGTTCGCAATTAATTCCAATGAGATTTTATGGAATGGTAGGTAATTGACTAAGGAAGATGTGTTTACATTTTGGGGTAGATCCAGCAATTAGTCATAGGTACCTCCCCTACATTTTTCTATAACTACACATCACAATATCTGTAGATTAGAAATAGAGTTGTAGAACTATTACATAAATCATTAGAATATGGATTGCTCTCTCCGAAATATGGTATTTCTCGCCATGCTATCCCGCGGCTCTTCGAATAAACACTCTTGAAAACTCGCAATCTATCCAGGAAACGCATTCGTCTAGTTGTATCTATCCGTCTATTCATCTCCGATTTTTCTTTCATTCCGACGCATACACACTATTGTCTTAACTGGCACAAAATACTGTCCCGTTTGTCATACCTTTCACTCTATCGCAGGGACTGCCGCAAATAGAGCTTACACGCTTTAGGTAGAAACCTACTCGTCTTCGGGACAGTGTTGCTACTGTAGATAATTTACATCCAGATCCTGATATCCTTTTCCGTTTAAGCATTTCCTACCCAGATGGATATTTTTTAATGAGACTTGGATATTTTAAGATCTTTTGGGGATATTTTTTTCCGATATCGGTAAAACCTTTCGATATTCATCTGAAAATTACAGATATTCATCTAATAATATCTGGAATGTTAAGATGGTCATCTAAAACTACCTTATTTATAAGATATTTGTCTGAAATATACAAAAAGTTCTGACGTGGACCAATAATCCAAAACGGAAAAAAATAATCACCTTTATATTCTTATCTATTTTAGTAGATTAGATATTATAAATCTTTTTTAAAAATCTATTTTTGCCACAATTTACCTTCATTTTGATTGTTGTTGATTTTTATCGCAATTCATTTAGTTAATCACTGCTGAAGAGTATCCAGCATGAGTTTAATTGAGATTAAAAGAAACAGCAAATGAGATGAAGGAAAATAGTTGCAAAAAATAAATAGAAATGATATAATCGAATTCAAAAATATTTGATTTTATTCATTCAGACGAGTCTGGCTTTTTTTTTCTAATTCTGATTTATTTTTGTTCAAGAAATCGGTTACAAATTATATTTCATTTTTATCGTTTACAATTAAAAAGTTTTAATCACTACGTTATATACTTTTGAATGTATTTTTAGATATTTTTCACGCAATTCTAGATGTAAAACATCTGGACAAAGTGACTATACTGCCCAGTGAACTGTATTATGCTCATCCGATACTTTTCGCTAAACTTTTAGCCATTTCCTTACTCCTTTCCATTTTTCAAAAAAAGCCTTTTGAGCAAAGACGTTTTGGTAGTTTCTCATCAAGGTTATTCCTTCTTTGGAGAGTTCATATTAAGGTTCTTAATTTCCTTCTTTGAAGAGAGGCTTAACAAGCATTTGGTAAAATCTACTCAATGTGAGTAGACACAAACATCTACTCAATACACAGACACACATACAAGTACAAATGTTACATTTTTACATGTACTTGATAAAATAAAAATTCATAAAAACATGTTCTGAGTATATTCATACAATGTTCGTGCAACCGTGTGCCAGACTGAGTCAAGAAAAGTAAATATCTACTATTTGTGTGCGTGTGTACGTGAGAGTGTATTTTCTATAAGAGGCAGCTATTTTAAAATTAGATCTTCAAAGACCGAATTTCTCACTTAAATTTGATGAAAAGCTACGTGTTTTTCTAACTAATCAACTCTATATTCCTCATCAGTGCTGTATAATACCTATTTGTTATAATCATCATATGTCTTTAACATCTGTCATTGGACATAGACCTTCCCCAGGATTCACCACATTTCTCTATCATGGGCGTCGTGGAGCAAGTGTTTTCTGAATTTGTCTAGTTCATCTCTCCATCTTATATTTTATCGGCCTCAGTTTCGCTTGTAATCTCTGGGGATCCATGTTGCGAGTCGTGATGTCCATTGGTTGTCTGTCATTCTTGCGGCATGACCAGCCCATTGCCATTTAAGTTTTCCAATAGATTCTATCATGTCTCAGACGCCATTTTCCTTCCTGATAGAATGAGCTGTCATGTGATCTCTCCATGTGAGGTTCAGTACGATTCTCTCATGCGCACGCTGCACGCTTCTCAGTTTGCGTGTCTATCTCTTTGTTAGGTTTCATGTTTCAGCTCCACGAGTGACTATCGGGAGGATACATTGGTTGTATACTCTTCTTTTTTAAGATTATTGGGATCTTCTAGTTTTTGAAGGTTGAGCTTGCTCTACCCAAGACTTGTCATCCTAGGGCGGTTCTCTTCTTGATTTCTTCTTCTTTTGTGGGTTTCATAGAGATCCATTGTCCTAGGTAGATGTAGTGGCCTACTTTGCCCAATTTTGCATCTCCTATTTTGACAGTTATGTCCTTATTCTTGATGTGATTGTTGCACATGATCTTCGTTTTACTGAAGTGAATGTGTAGGCTGACTTTTTTGCTTTCTTCCATTTGTTCATCTACCATTTGTTATGATACATTCTCTCTGTTGAAAATTCCCACTGCTTTCGTTGGGAAATCAGGAAACCGACACTTCACTTCATAATCAATACCAGGTTGATTTCTATACCACATTTTTAGGGATGAAACATTCCATCTTAGTTTTGTTTTCTAATTAAAAAAATGTGTATTTATATTAATTTACTAAGCACATCAGTTATAAGCTACTTTCTCTACCATTGTTTCCTGACATAAAAATCTTCCCCAGCGCTCGAGTCCTGATATAGGTTTCTTTCCCTGCCCCTGTCCCCGGTGATGAGTCTCCTTCCCAGCCCTTGTCCCCCGTGATGAGTCTCCTTCCCAGCCCTTGTCCCCGGTGATGAGTCTCCTTCCCAGCCCTTGTCCCCGGTGATGAGTCTCCTTCCCAGCCCTTGTCCCCGGTGATGAGTCTCCTTCCCAGCCCTTGTCCCCGGTGATGAGTCTCCTTCCCAGCCCTTGTCCCCGGTGATGAGTCTCCTTCCCTGCCCTTGTCCCCGGTGATGAGTCTCCTTCCCAGCCCTTGTCCCCGGTGATGAGTCTCCTTCCCTGCCCTTGTCCCCCGTGATGAGTCTCCTTCCCTGCCCCTGTCCCTTGTTATGAGTTTCTTTCATTGTCTTTGTTACCTGTGATGATTCTCTTTCCCTGTCCAAGTCTCCAGTTATGAGTTTTTTTCCCTGTCCTTGTCTCCTGTTATGAGATTTTCTCTATCTTTGTCTCCTGTTATGTGTTTCTTTCCCTGTTCTTATCTCTTGAGATAAGTTTCTTTCCCCGCCCTTGTCCCCTGTTATGAATATCTTTCCCTGTCCTTGTCTCCTGTTATGAGTTTATTTCCCTGTGTTTGTCTCAAGTTATGAGTTTATCTCCCCGTCTTTATCTCCTGTTAAGAGATTATTCCCCTGTCCATGTCACCTGTTATGAATTCGTTTCCCTGCTATTGTTTCCCGTCGAGTTTTTTTGCCTGCCCTCGTTTCCTGTTACGAGTTTCGTTCCTTGTCTTTGTCTCCTGTTATGAGATTCTTTTCCTGCCATTTTCCCCTGTTATGAGTTTTTCTCCCTGTCTTTGTTTTTTGTGATCAGTTTCCTCCCTTCTCCTTGTCTCCTGTAATGAGATTCTTTCCCTGCCCCTGTCTTATTTTCTGAGTTTCTTTCCCTATCCTTGTCTCCAATTATGTTTTCTCCCTACCCTTGTCTCAAATTATGTTTTTTTCCCTGCCATTGTCTCCAATTATGTTTTTTCCCTGCCATTGTCACGTGTTATGAGTTTTTCCTGCCCTTGTCTCCTTTCATGAGTTCCTCTCCCTGTCCTTGTCTCCTGTGATGAGTTTCTTTCCCTATCTTTGTCTACTGTTATGATTTCCTTTCCCAGTCTTTGTTTCCAGTTTTCAAATTTTTTCCTTGTCCTTGTCTCCTGTTATGAGATTTTTCCCCTGTCTTGTCTCCTGTGATGAGTCTCCTTCCCCGTCCTTTTCTCCTGTGATGAGTCTCCTTCCCCGTCTTGTTTCCTGTTGTGAGTTTTTTCCCTACCATTGTCTCCTGTTATTATTTTCCTTCCCTGCTATTGTCTCCTCTTGTGGGTTTTTTTTACCTGCCTTTATATCCCTGTAGTCGTCTATGGTTATGAGTTTCTTTCCCTACACGTGTCTCCCTCTATGAGTTTCTTTCCCTGCCATTGCAACTTTATCTACCATTGTTTCCTGACATAAAAATCCTCACAAACCTTCGGGTCCTGATATTGGTTTCTTTCCCTGCCCTTGCATCTTGTTATGAGTTTCCTTCCCTGTCCGTGACTCCTGTTTTGAGTTTCTTTCCTTGTCCTTGTCGCCTGCGATGAAATTCTTTCCTTGTCCTCTATTCTGAGGTACTTTCCCTGCACTTTTCTCTTATTATGAGTTTCTTCCCCTGTCTTTGTTTCCTGTTATGAGTTTCTTTCCCTGTGTTTGTCTCCTGTTCTAAGCTTCTTATCCTGCCCTTGTTTCCCGTTATGAATTTTTTCCCTGCACTTGTCTCCTTTTGTAAGTTCCTTTCCATGCCCTTGTCTACTGTTATAAGTTTTTTACCCAGTGTTTGTGCCCTGCCCTGAGTTTCTTTCCCTGCCTTATCGCCTGTCATGAGTTTCTTTAATGACCTCGTAACCTGTTATGAGGTTTTTCCCTATCCTTGTCTCCTGTTATGAATTTCTTTCCCTGCCTTTGTCTCCTGTTCTGAGTTTGTTTATCCTGTCCTTGTCTCCTTTTATGAGTTTTTCCCCGTCTTTGTCTCTTGTTATGAGTTTCTTTACTTGACTTTGTCTTTGATTATGAATTTCTTTCCTTATCTATGTTAACTGTTATGAGTTTCTTTCTTTACTATAGTCTCCTGTTATGAGTTTCTTTCCCAGTCGTTGTCTGTTATAAGTTCCTTTCCTCGACATTGTATCCCGTTATAAGCCTCTATCCTCATCTTCATCTGATATTATTTTCTCTCCCCGCCCTTTTCTCATGATATTTTTCACTACCAGTTTCGTTCTCCTCTTTCGAATTTCTCATCTTTTCTTTACCCTGGTCGTAAAATTTTTCCGTGATTTTTCTCCTGTTATGAATTTCTTTCCTGGTACTTATTTCCTTTTATGTTTCATTTTTCTCCCTTGTCTCCTATTGTAAGTTTCTCCCTTGGATTTTGTCTTCTGTAAGACGTCTTCTTCCCTCGTTTTGTCTCCAGTTATAAGTTTCTTCCTTGGACCTTGCCAGCTGTGAGAGGTCTTTTTCCCCGTTTTGTCTCCTGTGATAAGTTACTTCCTTGAACATTGTCACGTATAAGAGGTATTCTTCTCCAGTTCTGTCTCTTGTTATGAGTTTCTTCCTCGGACTTTACCACCTGTAAAAAGTGTTGTCACGTGTAAGAGGTATTCTTCTCCAGTTTTGTCTTTTGTCACCTGTAAGAGGTGTTCTTCCCCTGTTTTGTCTCTTGTTATATGTTTCCTCCCGTACTTTGTCACCTGTAATAGGTGTTCTTTTGTTTCGTCTCCCGTTATAATTTTCTTCCTCGGACATTGTCACCTGTAAGAGGTTTTTCCTCTGTTTTGTCTCCTGCTATTAGTTCCTTCCTTGGACATTGTCACTCGTAAGAGGTGTTTTTCCAACATTTTGTCTCCCGTTGTAAGTTTCTCTCTTGGACTTTGCCACCTGTAAGATGTCTCCTTCCCTTGTTTTGTCTTCCGACGTGAGTTTCTAACTTGGACATTGTCACCTGTAAGATATCTTCTTCTCTGGTTTTGTCTCCTGTCATAAGTTTCTTCCTCGGATTTTACCACCTGTAAAAAGTGTTCTCCCCCTGTTTTGTCTCCTGTTATAAGTTTCTTCCTCAGACATTGTTACCTGTACAAGGCGTTCTTTCCTTGTTTTGTTTCCCGTTATAAGTTTCTTCGTTGCACTCTGTAACCTGTAACTTATCTTCTTCTTTCGTTTTGTCTCCCGTTAAAAGTTTTTCCTTGGATTTAGTCACCTGTATAACGTCTCCTTCCTCTGTTTTCTCTCCGGTTACAAGTTCTTTTCCTGGACTTTGATACATGTAAGAGGTGTTGTTTCCCCTTTTTGTGTCCTGTTATAAGTTTTTTCCTGGGACATTGTCACTTGTAAGAGAGGTTCTTCCCCTCTTTTGTCTCGTGTTATATGTTTCTTCCTTCGACATTGTCACCTGTAAGAGGTGTTCTTCTCTTGTTTGGTCTCCCGTTCTAAGTTTCTTCCTTGGAAATAGTCACCTGTTAGACAGGAGTTTCCCCTTTTTTGTGTCCTGTTATAATTTTTTCCTTGGACAAAGTTACTTATGGGAGGTCTCCCCTTTTTGTCTCCTGTTATAAGTTTCTTCCTTGGACTTCTCCACCTGCAAGAGGTCTTTCCCCTAGTTTTGTCTCCTGTCATAAATTTCTTCCTCGGACTTTGTCACCTATAAGAGGTCTTCTTCCCGCATTTTGTCTCATGTTATAAGTTTTTTCCTCGAACTTTGTCACCTGTAAAAGGTATTTTTACCCCGTTATGTCTCCTGTTATGAGTTTTTTCTTTGGACATTGTCACCTGTAAGAAGTGTTATTCCCTTGTTTTGTCTCCTGTCATAAGATCCTCCCTGGATTTTGTCATCTGTAAGTGGTGTGGGAGGTGTTCTTCCTTTGTTTTTCCTCCTGTTGTAAGTTTCTTATTTGGACTTTGTCACCTGTAAGAGGTGTTCTTCCTTTGTTTTGTCTCCTGTTATAAGTTTTTTCCTTGGACTTTGTTGCCTGTAAGAAGTCTAATTTTCTTGTCTTGTCACCTGTTAAAAGCATCTTCCCCGGACTTTGTCACCTGTGAGAGGTTTTCTTCCCTTGTTACGTCTCCTGTTATAAGTTTATTCGTCGGAAAATATCACATGTAAGAGGTGTCTTTCCCCTGTTTTGTCTCCCGTTATGATTTTCGTTATTTGGACATTGTCAACTGTAAAAGGTGTTTTTCCCCTTTTTTGTTTCCTGTTGTAAGTTTCTTCCTTAGATTTTATCACCTGGAAGATGTGTTATTCCCGTGTTTTCTCTCTTTTTATAAGTTTTTTCCTTGGACTTTGTCACCTGTAAGAGGTGTTCTTCCCTTGTTTGATTTCCAGTTATGAATTTTTTCCTTTGACTTTGTCACCCGTAAGATGTTATTTTACCCCGTTTTGTCTCTTGCTATAAGTTTTTTCCTTGGACTTTGTCACCTGTAAAAGATCTTTTTCCCTTGTTTTATCACCTGTAGTAAGTTTCTTCCTTGAACATTGTCACCTGCAAGAGATTTTCTTCCCCTGTTTTGCCCTATGTTTTAAGTTTCTTCCTTTGACATTGTCACCTGTTAATTCTTTGGTTTGTCTCCTGTCATAAATTTCTTCCCCCGGACTTTGTCACCTGTAAGAGGTGTTCTTCCCCTGTTTTGTCTCTTATTATATGTTCCTTCCCGTACTTTGTCACCTTGACGTGTTCTTCCCTTGTTTTGTCTCCCGTTATAAGTTTCTTCCTTGGAAAATTGTCACCTGTGGGAGGTGTTCTTCCATTGTTTTGTCTACTGTTATGAGTTTTTTCTTTAGATTTTGTCACCTGTAAAAAATGTTTTTGCACCATTTTGTCTCCTGTGATGAGTTTTTTTTCCTTGGACTTTGTCATCCGTAAGATGTCATCTTCCCTGGTTTTGTTTCCTGTTATAAGTTTTCTTCCTTGGACTTTGTCACCTTTAAGATGTCTTATTACCCTGTTTTTCACCGGTTTCAAATTTCTTCCCTGGACTCTGTTTTCTTTAAGAAGTGTTTTCCCCTGTTTTGTCTCCTGTTTTAAGTTTCTTCCTTGGACATTTCCACCTGTAGGAGATGTTTTTCCCCTGTTTTGTCTCCTGTTATAAGTTTCTTTCTCGGACATTGTCACCTGTAAGAGGTCTTTTTCCCTTGTTTTTCTCCTGTTATTAGTCCTTCCTTGGACATGGTCACTTGTAAGAGATGTTTTCCCCTGTTTTGTCTCCTATTATAAGTTTCTCTTTTGGACTTTGTCACATGTAAGGGGTCTTTTTTCCCGGTTTTGCTTCTTGATATAAGTTTCTTTTACTGCCATTGTATCCTGATTTCTTTCCCTTCCCTGTTTTTATCGCCTATTTTAAGTTTTCCCCTTTTCCTTGTCTCTTGTTATAAGTTTTTTTTCCTTTGTCTTTGTTTCCCGTTATAAGTTTCTGTTGGTTCCTCCGTCTCCTATCATAAATTTATTTCCCTGTCTTTGTCTCTTAATACAAGTTTTCTATGAAAAATTTGATTCGTGAACACAGGGAAACGGAGCAATTTCAGACTTTGCAATATAACAAATAAATTACAATAAACTTTTTGACGCAGCTCGGTCAAACAGCAGAGAAAGACCAGCCATTAATCTTCATTGTGACAATCTGTTGTTGAAGGGCTGAAATCACTTTGACATATTTTGGCATGTGTGGCTGCTGATGCAACACTGAGGATGTTGCTATTTATTCTCTAGTGAAGTCAACACTGCCATCTGCCCCTGAGAAATTTCTAGAACGTGTCCGAAAACAAAATACTTTTCATATTCTGTCCACTGTAAGTTTTCCACAAATAAAGTTTTTTCTTAAATGTCTTCTTTCATAACAATTTTTGTTAAAGCTACATGAAGTATATTCCAAGAGCTATTATTTCTATAAATTTCAAGATCCTTTGGTAAGTACTTACATTAGAGTTCCCTTACTTTGTATTCTGTTTACCTTGAGATCGAAAGTACGGCTTCATTATAAATAGTTAACTCCATGCTCAATATGTTAGCTCCTATCCGCAGTGTAGAAAAAGCGTGTGGTGTTTGTTCTCAAAGAGATATAAAATTGGCAAACGACATTAGAAAATCAACCAAAGAAACAAAATAAGACAATTGGGAACTCAAATAAAGATAAGTAAACATTTGACATCAACTGAATCTTAACCACAAAAAAGGCTATATATATATATATATATATATATATATATGTCGATACCATTGTCAGGTGCATGGATTCGCGCCAGAATGTAATCACGTCTTCAATAATGCCGGCCATTCCACAAGATTTCATCGGAACTCATTGAGAACTTTTGGAGATATCAGACGGAAAGCATTTTTTGGTTACGACGTCAATCGAATTTTATGCTGATAAATCAGTGATGTAACCTTATTTCGTAAAATTTGCCTTTCTTCTCGCCACCAGTGTCATGAGTTCAGATTTCTAAATTGTTCGATTGCGTGCGTACAATATTGACAGATGAAAAGCTGAGGACATTTTTAGTGACATTAGATTAACTATTCTGAAAGAAGAAGAGAAGATACGCACTAAACAACAAAAAGCGAAGATTTAAAGAAATATATATATGTATATATATATATATATATATTATAGAGACACACGGTTCTGAATATAAAAATGGCGAGTGGGGTACGGTACGTTACAACAGGTACTTTACCATACATAACATCGTTCACGCCGAAACCCTGACAGACTGAACACAGGGGCACATTGCAAAGAATAGCTTGAGTAATTTGAAGACAAAATTCAGTTGCAGGAAGGAATCGGAGAAAAAAGATAAAATAAAGAATTTTCAAAAAAGATCCCGAGAAAAGGCAAACGATACGATGATCTCCAACGAGAAGTTGGAGGCATGATGTAGGACGACCACGTTGCAAAAGTTGAAATCCAGAAGAAGTGGAAAAAGAAGAAAATCAATGAAGAACCAAACAGGACGTCATCATGTTGTTACTGTGAAAGAAATAGCCAGAAAGAAGGGAGAATATTCAGCATTCGGGAAAGAATGTAATCTTTGTCTTTAGACAAATCACTTTGCGGTTTACTGCCGATACTGTAAAGAAGACAGAAGTCACTGAGAAGAGATGACCGTACAAGGTAATTGACGTGGAAAGAATTGTCACACGGTCAAGTGATAGCTCAGGCGATAACAGTTTCATCAGAGATAGAGAAAAATTACCTTACAATACATACGGTGATAACAATGAACAAGTTGGATGAAGAGAATCGATAACGGACAGGCATTATGTGAAACAGACAGTCGTGCATCAGCTAAGATCATGGATCAAAATCAACATGAAACATTACAGAAATACTAACAGAACATCAGTAACCTATCACCAAACAAGGACATAGTGAAAACCATACAGAGTGAACTGAATGTCAAAGGAGAGTTTTTCACCATCAGAAACCAGAACAGTCAGGTGAAGACAAAAAGGACATGTGGATACACCATCATTGATTGGTAGAGAGACACTCCAAAAATATGGTATGCTGATAATAGAACCAACACGATCACTGAATGAAAGATGAACTCAGAATAAAATCAATAAAACAGATGAAGATTCCGGGGCCAACTACAAAAGTTCTAGACGGATTCAAAAATGTATTTGAAGGAATGGGAGTCATAAAAGATCCGTCTTCGGACCTTGGTGAAGTGATTTAGGCCAGACTAAAAATCTTGGTTCAGTGCCGAGACACGTGCCATATAATCTTGAAAACCCAAAAGACAATGGATAGAATAAGACGAAAAAAAACATCTTTGAGAAGGTGCCGGGTGCCGGGTGACAATTACATTATATGATAGAAAACAATGACAAACTCGACCACACATAATATAGTATTGACATGCGCTACCAAATCAGTTCATACAAAGAAGCATGTGTGCTCAAGGTCAAATTATAGAAGAATACAAGTACCACCGAATGCATGCAACACATTCAGCAAAATCGTCTTATCATCTAGGTGTTACCAGCTACATTGAGCAAACCTTGGCGAAACCTTAAGAGATGTGTTCGATGAATCTATGTTCTGCATTTGGAGACACATCCTTCAGTGCATGAATCAAAGCATCCAACGGTCAATAAAGAATCAAAGAGCCTAGCTACGTTCAGAACACATTGAAGGAAATCCTTAGAGGAGGTGCTCGATAATTCTACGTTCTGCATGTTTGGAGACACGTCTTTCAGTTAGAGAATCAAACCAGCTGACGATAAATCTACGTTCTGCGTGCTTGGAGACAAATCTTCCAGTGCATGAATCAAACCAGCTAACGATTGACGAAGAATCTAAGAACATTGCAACATTCGGCACACATAGGGGAAATCTTTAAAGGACATATTCAATGAATCCATGTTTTACATGCCTGGAGAGGCAATGCCTCAGTGCCTAAATCAAAACAATGACCTAATATCAACCGGAAAGAACACTACAGAGTCCTGGGGAATTGAACCTGGTGTGGAAGTGTGTACTCGGAAAGAAATGTTCCATTCGTTTCACACTTGTTAACAACAAAAGAGGTTTAAGATCAGAACCTGGAAGAATCTGATTGAAGTTGTAACCACCAGAATCTAAGGAGGAAATAAAAAGTTTCTTATATATTGTGGGATATCTCGACAACTTCTGCGAGAAATATGTGACAATCAACAAACTGTTGAGAAGTTTAACCAAACAGAAAGAGAGATTTAATTGGTGAAAAGAAGGATACAAGGCTTTGATATGCTAGAATCAATGATTGTAAACCAAGAGACCATGACATATTTCGATCTGAACCGACTGATTATACTAAGAACTGAGGCCAGTTTCAATGCAGCGCTATTTCAGAGAAGGTCGTGAGGATTCCAATAAGTACATTTTGTTAGGAGTCAACAGGTCTGACTGAAACACAAAGAGAGAATGCAATAGCCATAGTCAGAATCCGAGATGAAACAAAGATGGATGGAACACTAGGTAAAGCAATGTCCCGTATAAACAGAAATGACTGAATGAAACTGATAAATGATACGATACTTTTACATGAAGGACGAACATCATAGACGAGATCATCTACCAATGCAAAAGAATTGTCACCCCGAGTTCACTGCAGAGACGAGCGGTGGAAATAGGTCAGTATCTAGGACATCTCGGAAGAACACAGACTAAACAATTGATCTGTGATAAATAGTGTTTTTTCGAAGATGGGCATCATAATAAAACAAGCTATAATCCAATGCTATTAAAGTGAAGTAGCAACGAAAGAACACAAATTCGAACCGATCAAACCACCTGTTAAAAGTTGGGAAATCGCCACAGTTGGCAAAATAGACATTACCGATGGATTTCGCGACTCACAGCATGGATCCACAGAGATCGTATGCGAAACTGCAGCCGTTTAAATGTAAGATGGTGTGACGAAATAGACAAGTTCAGAAAGTATTGACTCTACGACGCCCTTGATAGAGAGGTCTGGCGAATCCTGGGTATGGTTTATGTCCAATTACGAACGCTAAAAGGATGATGATGATGAACTTTTTTATTTCATATCTTAAAGACAAAACTTGGTTCAAGGATTCCAAAAAGCAAATACGCTTGTATATTTACATGACAGTAGTTATGTTTCTATGTCTTCAAGGTAAAAAAGAACCCCCCCCCAAAAAAAAAAACCAAGAAAAATCATTGAGACATTATTTATGATCCTTTAGAGACATCTGAAGTTATGATCTATGTAAATAGAACCCCTTAGATAACGTGTGAAAAACTTTAAAGTACAGTAAAGTTATACATGAAATACTGATATATTATAAATTTGTGCGAAATCAATGAGAATTGAACTGAAACTCTGACAAAGAGATAATTATGCAAACGTGAACTTTGGTGTATTCGAGTTTTTTCTACTATTCGTTTTTGTCACAAAACATCACAATTAATTTTTTTAACTGAAAAATCAAATGTGTAGTCTTCATGCCTGAGGGCATCAGGCGCATGCTATGCGAATATTAGATAATCAAAATAGAACAAGCTTAGCTATGCTAATGTCAAACTCCCTTGCATCATCAAAATCTAAAAAGTAAACAAAACAGAATTCATTTCTCCATACAATCATCATCAGTCTGTTAGCGTCCGTCGTTAAACATGAATCTTACCCGAGATTCGCCAGACCTATCCATCTTGGGCTTCGCAGAGCCAGTACTTTCTGAATTTAACTAGCTCATCACGCCATCATACTTTCTGTCGGCCACAGCCTTGCACCTGATCTCTGGGGATCCACCTTGTAAGACGTGATGTCCAGATGTTGCCTGACATTCTTGCAACATGTCCAGCCCATTGCCATTTGAGTTCTTCATATAATATTATTCCAAAACTAAGTGTCTCATAAATGGGATATGCTAACTTTAGCAGAGCAATTCCACCTAAGTTGGGCCTTAGAAGTGGGGATGAATTCTTCATCAGTTTTTGCATACGTCACTGTTATTTGTGCATGACGTCACTCATTTTTCTTCTGGTCATTGGTATCCGCCATTGTTTGACGAATAGAGAGCAAAAAGACAAAGGTTCACTCAGCCTAATGGTTAATCCACCACTGACATCGAAAGCAAGGAAAAAAATAAAAAAACTCCCAATATGTACTGATCTCCGGCGTAACGCCCTGGACCACTGCACCGTAAAACACCACTCAAAATTGTAATTTATTTGCAATTATGAATAATACGGTCAGACGAATACCTCAAAATGTTGGACAAATATCTACCACCTTTTCAAATTCTCATGTTTTAAAAGTATTTAATGATTCTATTATCATAATAGGTGCTGTAACGACATCCTTTGTAGCAGGGTAATTTTCATCGAAAAAAAAAACGAATAAAATATGTACACCTATTATTACATAAGAATAATACTATTCATAACAGAAATTCTGTTTACAAAAAACAAACGAACATGGAAGCACAAGATGACACGACATGACATCACGGAATCACTATTTCTTTCTCTCTGTGTTAATCATGTCTGAAATTCACACATCTTGAATTCCAGATTTGACTAATTGCAATTATACAGTTGACTCTTGAGAGTTTGACCAACATGTGTATTCGAATAAACCCAATAGATCAATACTTCAACAAAGTGAGAAATTGTAACGATAAAATCACATTGCAAATTAATAAAAGATTGATACCCCTAGATACCTTAGTATATCTCGGAATTTTTTAGAAGAGGTATTATTATTATTTCCATTAATATTCGGACCATCCTCATCTTTGTTGTTTTTCATAGAACGTTTCGGCCGTTGCACTCTACGGCCTTCGTCAGGTAACATCTGGAAGATTTTTGGGAAGTAACGAACCGAACCCTTTATTTATCTGACGGGGGTATATCGACCGTACTCTCCTCTTTTTTAGCGTTAGTAGTATTGTTATACTGTCTCACACTCTGATGCTGTAACCATGTCCACATGGACACATAGCGCAGTGGTTACAGCATCAGACTAATTACTGTTAAGTAATCTGATGGTACTAGGTTCGATCCTAGTGTGAAACAGTATAACAATACTACTAACGCTAAAAAAGAGGAGAGTACGGTCGATATACCCCCGTCAGATAAATAAAGGGTTCGGTTCGTTACTTCCCAAAAATCTCCCAGATGTTACCTGACGAAGGCCGTAGAGTGCAACGGCCGAAACGTTGTATGAAAAACAGCAAAGATGAGGATGGTCCGAATATTAATGGAAACCCTAGATACCTTGTTTAATATTTTATTTGGGGCTAATTTCAAGCAAAACCAATTTTTCCTAAACCTTCCTGTCGCCTATAATTGCATACAATTCGTTTCAGACAAACCCACTAACTCTCCCAAGAGATATTTGAGTTTTGTGCCCTCCTTGGGTTTAGATTAAATATTTACTAAGCTTGGCTTCGTCTAATCCAGAGCCATTATAGCGGGGCACCAAACGAGAATCGAACTCATGAATGGTTGGAGGCACTACCATGCTAACCATCACTTTATGGTAGATTAATGCACTGCCCCCGATAATGATTTAGAATACCGTTTGAGGTTTTCTTTTGCACTCATTAAATTGCATTACTGATTATCATTGGTTATGTTTAGGTATGAAAGTACAAAATAACATAAATGTTCATTTTTTGCTAAAATAATGTGTAACTACTCATTTTTGAGTATGACGATCTTTTATAAAGATTTCAGCTTATTCTTAGAGTTTTATCGAGAAACATTCGCATAATATCTCAAACCTTCTACTCCCCACACTAGAGTTTGGGAATATTTACTTACTAAGCTTGGTTTTGGATAGCAACGGATGTGCGCCACTCAGTAAGGATCAAACTCACTACAGTTGTAATAGTCTGCAAGGTTAGCATGCAAACTACTACATCATGGCGAGGTAGAATTGAAACACATATAGGTTCATAACTTTCCCCAGAGAAACAACCTTAGCAGTTGGTAAGTATACTTTGTTGCTGTTTTCTTGTCCAAATTATGTTCGACGGGGTGAATTAATCATAATCGGACTATCTTATGTGTTCATTTATTCCCTCCCTCCGGCTTTCGTTGAGTGTTCCTGGTGGAATCATTTTCCACAGCACATACTTGAATTGAACCAGCCATGTCACATCCGTTTGTGTAACTATATATCGGCGAGGGGTTTTGGCGTCGAATTCAGAGTTGCTTTCCTGTCGTTGGATTACCTGTTTGCCTTAATCCTCAATCATCTTTTTGATAAGAGATGCCAAGATGCAATCTGTATCAATACACGATCGACTGATTGGTTCAACTACACTAAGTGTGTGTGCCACTGTGTTCAGGAATCGTATTCGACAATTGTTCTGTCATTAATTTGGACTTCATACCATAATTCTCTTATATAAAATGAAATTATAAATGTACGACTTTCTATTCTCATTACACAACAAAATATTCAATGTAGCCACTCGATAAGAGATAGGATTTTGTCACTTTTTCTTCAAATATTCTGCATTTAAATGAGATTATAATTCATTTTTCTAGTTGCTGTCGAATTCTAAAACCTGGGTGAAGATTTCTTGATACGAAAACACTGAAAATGGAAACCAAGGTAGCAACACTAAATTACTGTTTAGACATCCCAGTCTATCACGATGGTTGAAAAAAAATGATATTTTTTCCGTATAATCTGTAAACAGAATCGTCTTTTCAGTAAATTGTAGATGGGGGATGCAAGAATGCTAATGACGCCTTACTTATATATCATTGAAAATAAAAATAATTTACAAAAGTTTTATAATTTCATATCTTTATAACTTTGCACGGTTTTACGACTCCTTGATAATCTACATTTTGTCAAAGAACAAATCCATAAAAGTTTTGTCTCGAGATGTTCCTTTGTGCTTTTCTAATTCATTGTATTTGTTTTAACATTTTTTGTCATCCTTCTTTGTTTTTTTTTCTTTATGAACACAGACATTGAATTACCATTGAATAAGTGATTTTTCCATTTCTCATCTAAATAATTTTGTGAATATTTTCAATACCGGGAAACTGATTTCAAAAAAAGGAATTGTAGTTAGTTAGAAGAGAACATGAAATGGTGTCAGGAAAACGATTGTTTTTTTTTTTTTCGCCATCTTAAATTGTCGATGTTTATCTCATAATAATTCACCTGAACTCCGCCTGTCGGCACGTACTTGCCTACCACAAAAACTATTTGACATAGATTCATGAAACTTTCAGTGTGTATAGATTTGATCCACTGGAAGTTTTTTTAGCAAATTAATTTTTGAAAACCATGCCCAAAATATGTTTTGGAGTGTTACAATTTGGGGTTGGGTCTGCTTACATGATTATTCATGAAAGGCAATAAAAGAATATTTTTCATCCTTTTTTTTTATCAGTGCATGTTTTGATGTTGTTCGGTTAAGGTACATTTTCCCCAAAACGAAATCTGGGATCAGAGGCTATGTCAGTCACATAGAAGGGACTTTTATTTTTCACTTCTGTGGTTCGAAATCAATTAGGAACTTTAATTTTTTACTTTCATGGGCCAAAATCTAAGGGAGATTTCTGTTTCTTTTCTCTTCTAAGGGTCGAAATTCTCTTCGGGGTAGATTTTTTCTCTTCTAGAGGTCAAAAGCAAGGGTTACTTTTTTCGTTTCACTTTTATGGGAATTTCTTTTTAACTTTTAGGGGTCCAAATCGAGAAGTAAATTTTTCTCCACTTTTAGGGGTCAAAGTGCAAGGGAACCTTTTTGTTCTCTTTCAGGGGTCAAACCGAGTGGATTCCTTTTACTTTTAGGGGTCAAAGTTGAGGGGGCATATTTTTCCTTCACTTTTAGCGGTGAAATTTCAGGGGATATTTTTTATTACTTTTATGGGTCAAAATCGCAGAGATAAGATTCTTCTTTCACTTTTAGCGAACAATTTTTACGGGTCAAAATCAAGGGCATTTTTTATTAACTTATAGGGGTCAAAGTTGAGGACGGAGATTTTGTCCTACTTTCAGGGGTGAAAAACGAGGGGAAGAATTTTTTCCACTTGCAGGGGCGATATCCAAGAGAAATTTTCTTTTACCTTTATGGGGTCAGAATTGAGGGGGGGCATGTTTTTCATTTTTTTAAGGGTACAAAATCGGGAGCAGCTATTTTTTTTATTTCCAGGCACCAAAACTAAGGGGAATTTTTCCCACGTTCTCAGGGATCAAAATCGTGACAATCGAGAGGGAAAGTTCATTTTCATATATAGAAGTCAAAATCAAGTGGAAATGTTGAAAATTGCGAAGTGAAATTTTTCATTGTTTAGGGGTCAAAATTGAGAGGAAACGTTTACTTTCATTTTATAGAGACAAAATAAAGTGGTAACTATTCCTTCTTTTTAACATTGCCTCCCTCCCCTTTTCAACATCAACGCCTAACGCCCTTTCTTTCATCATCAGTCTTTTAACGTCCGTTGCTGGACATAGATCTTCCCCAAAGCCCCTTGACAATACACTCATTCTATCAGTATTCTGTTTTTTTTAACATAACGCCCCCATTTTCAACATATCTCCCCTTTTAAACTAACTTTTCTCTCAGACCTTTTTTTCTTTAGATCAGCCATAATTTTTCCAAGCATTAATGCCCGTTTTCAACATGACCTCTTATTTTAATATTGACCCTTCTTTTTACATTAGCCCAACCTTTTTTCCACATTAAATAGCTCCCCTTCTTATCCTTGATGTGTTTATTTTATAACTCAGCCTGTTCCCAAGTTGAGTAATGTTTCATGGGAATCATTTGTATCCATATATCATGAGGTGGACTTTTCAACCCGAATACTGGAAAGATAGAAAATCGGAATGACTTGTGAAGTAAACGACAGAAAAAAGGAACGTGCTTTCCTCTACAATTCTGACACATGTTATTCAGAAAGATGGTTATCGTTAGGATTCGAATACGTCTTGTTACTACTTTAGGACAAAAACTGAAAAATGTCCACCGAGAATCATTTTAACCCTATATTATACATTAAACCGAGTGCAAACCCGAACGTGGACGCATAAAATAGAAACAATATATAGTGACAAATGAACACATTTTCCATACAATTCTGACCATTGATTAAAAAAAAAACAGTTACTATTAAGATACAAACATACCTTGACTATTTCAGGACAGAAACAGAAAAAATGTTCAAAAATCCGACAGTCTGGTTCCGATTTAGGATGAATTATGCAGGTCAATGCATTTTAAAGTAAAATTTGTCATGCAGTTGAAATGAGATAATTCTAAATCTGCCAGATGAAATTCACCATTTTTTTGTTATTGCAGTTTTTATGTTAAATCGTATGCCAGTGATCCTGAATGTGATAGCGTAACTCAAGAACCACACAACATATCTCCATCGAATTTTCTGTTTGGTACTAACGGGACCCCAGGCACGTTTGAAGCAAGTCAGTTGTCTGAAATTCAAATAAATATGTTATCAGTAATTGTTTGTGGTCTGCATGGCACTCACACCGATATAGTCGTGTAGATCTGGGGGCAAAATAGAGTTAATCTAGAACAAAATGATAAAATAGATTGACATTGTGAAGCTAGGTATTCGGCATTTTACAAGGGAATTTCAAGTACTTATGCGATTCATAGATTGTAGATTTGATCTTTGATGGTGATAGATACATATCGTTGGCAGAGAATTCTATCAGCTATCTAATAGTGCATCTTGTCAATCTGTACCTGCCAAGCAAAAAATCGTGATACTAGGTATTTAGTAATCAAAAGGAAATTTTAAATATACGTGTGCTTTATAGTCATGTGCAGCGAGACAACTTCTACAAGAGAGCATACTAAACAATATTCGAGTCGCCTAAAGCCGATGATCAGGGAAGGTGGCAATCATTATCCCGAATCTGTTTATGCCAACACCAATTTTGTTGCAATTCTATTGGCTGCCGAATCACTTAGCATACTTATAATGTCACTGCTTTGCGAAATAACCTGGAAAGAAAGAAAAATAATTCTATGGCATTTATCAATCTTCCATTGTATTTCAAAAACACCGGTCTACTTTTTATTTTCTATGATTAATGTTATGGGGTAATTTTTAAACGGCCCAACTTTAACTATAGAATCAAGACAATTTACTGAGATATAAAAATCAAAATTGATTTGAAGAAAAATACTACTGCAACTAGGTCAAAATGGCAAAAAATTTGAATATGGTCAAACAAAAAAATGCTTTTCAAATTGGCCAGATTTGGCGATAAAATGACCAGAATAGCAACCCTGATAGTTTAAATGTCTAACAAGTCATTCTGTTTTAAAATATAGTACGTGCTAGCTAGTAAAAGATACTAGTTTGTTCACAAACTTATTCAGTGATGAAACTGCGAAGTAAAAAATAATTTTGATATTTTGATAAATAGCTTATTGACAAACTTATTCCCATAATTTCCATTTCAGTAATAAATCGTATTAACCCCATACAGTTTGTTCCTACAAACTATAGATGATCAAATTGAGCAACAGAAGAAAATAAATTCACTGAAATAATTCTCAAAACTCAAAAATTTGTTCAATTCCTAAGTTTGAAAAAATTGACCTCCTCGCACTAATCATAGGAAATAAAATGTCAACCGGTATTTTGGGAAATTCAATAAAACATTGGATGATGCCTTCGAATTCACTCCCCTTTTCCCGTTAATTCACAAAGAGGAGTACGCAAAGTGATTCGGCAGCCAAAAGAGAAGCGGCAAAATCAGCGTCGGCATTAACAGATTCGGGATAGCGGTAAAGACACAATCAGGGAGTGAGATGGAAGAAAAAGGTGAACGAAGGACATAAAACTCATCTGGATGTTGGGTTACTGGCTCGGAAAGGAAAGTCAAAAGGGAAAGAAGCTGCCAAGGAAGAGGCAGATCACTCAGAGACTGTGGATGGGGAGGAAATAATGGAGATTGTGAAGATAGACTGACGATTTTTTTAAGGACACTAAAATGGTGAGCCAACTAAGAAGAGTACAGGACGAACAATATCTAATGTTTATATGAAAATATATCAGATTCTCAACATTTATTTCTGCTTTTTTCGACATCAAATAAAGTCAAGATGAGTTTGAATCGGCCGACATGTATGGAAAATGTGTTCACTTGTGTCTGTGCGTTGTTTAATTCAAAATTTATGCAGGTTTCTATTTTTTTGGTGTCTGGGGTCAGGTTTGCACTAGGTGCATATGAGGAGCTGGAGAGAGTGGACCATTACATCTAAGTAGGACAAGAAATTAAGCGAATAAATACTTAGGGTTGGCAAACTTTCGGTGGAGCAAGCCTAACTTTCAATAACAAGAAAGTTCCAATAATCCTAAAAAGAAAAGTATATAACCAATGCATCCTCCCGATAGGCACCTACGGAGCTGAAACATGGAACCTAACAAAAAGCATCGATTACATAAGAGATGATCACATGGAGAGCTCACAAGACAGCACAGTATATTAGATGAAACACAGTAGTCAGATATACCATAGAAACCATTTCAAAACTGAAATGGCAATGGGCTGGTCATGTTGCAAGAATGTCAGACATCCCGACTCACTACTAAATCCCTAGAAATCATGAGCGAAAACACAACCGGTAAAACATGAGATGACATGACGAAATAGAGAAGTTCAGAGTGTATTGACGCCGTGATACCCATGATAGAGAAGTCTGGCGAATCTTGGGGGAAGTCTATGTCAAACAACGGACGCTAATAGGTCGATGAATCGACCGAATCATAAAATGGATACTTCAATGATAGAAAGCAAAAACAAAAACAAATAACAGTTGATATCTAGTTTACATACAAAAACTTTGAATAAGATTTCCCTTTAGCCTTTTTGCTGGAATAGAGACTAGATATTTTTGAACTTGGATAATAACAATTTTTCTGAATTCCTCGTATCAGAATTGTAGGAAAAATGTGTTGATTTGTTTCAGTGTGCTGTTTTCTTCACAAAGTGTTTGCCGTAGCACCGCAGGATATTTGGGGGGGAAAAATTAATAATTCCAGGCAATTTTACACCAATGTGCTTATATATGGTCACAATAATATCCAATTGGCACACTGTGATTATGTCCGTTTAGTGTTGAACTTCACCGTTTCAACATGAGGTGGCACTTCATCGATAGACAAAGTCTATATGTCATATATACAATATACATATATATCATTTATATATATATATATATATATATATATATATATATATATTAATAAATATATATGAAATATAGATGAATATATCATATATTTTCCAGCATGGAAGGGAGCACTCCGGTGGACGAAGAATATGCATTAAAAAAACATATCGTTTAAATTCAACCTTACTGATCGTCCAGTTCCGTGGAGTAAAGAGAGGATATCAAACCTTTGGGTGTGAAGTTAAGGTTTCGATCCTACCCTGTGGTAGTGGACGGTGTATTTATGTCAAAATATGACACCAGGTCGAACTTAACATGGGGAAAATAGGAACCCTCCATCCTACGCGACAATGGTTGCTAAAACAACCTCCGCTACGAAAGCGTCAGGACAATCCCGACCTGCTCAGTTAAGTACAATGAATCCCTTGCAGCTGGTACCCGATGTATCAGTGCACAATCTCAGTTGAACCTCAGGGGCACTCTCAGTCTGGATACCACCCACCAACCCATTCGACGGGCAAGTGTCAGTACCGGCGCCTCAGTCTATGCCGTGGAACAGATACTATACCTTGATTCTGCCAAAAAGGCCACAAAAAAAGGGAGCAGACAGGATAATGGATGATCTATAGCAACAATGAGCAGCTACCTGTGGATGATACAATAATATATACATAGATAATATATATATACATATATATATATTTATCATATAATATAGATATATAAGATATTTGGAAGACAGTTAGTTGGGTCCTACTGACCATCCAGTGCCACGTGAGGCATGGATAAAATGTCTGCCTTTAGGTCTGAAGAAAAAGTTTCCAACTTACCTCGTGGTACTGGATGTATAATAGTCTATAGCCTCACCGAAGAGTTGTAGATAACACAATTATTAATAAGGATATGTTAAAAACACATGATATATATATCATTTTTATATATGTAAAATATATAATATTATATGTATATTTATTGTATATAAAATGTGTATATATTATATGTATATATATATAATGTATATGAAATATCGACATATGATATGTACCTATAAATTATAATACGATATATATAAATGTTATAAATATTATCCATATATAAAATAAAGTATCAATAGATATTACAAATATTATATATATATATATATATGAAAAATCTATATATATCATGTATATATATATATATATATATATATATACAATATCCATGGATATAATGTACTATATATAATATATATAAGGACAAATAATATATAATGTAGGATATACATGTATATAAAATATATAATATATGTAATAATATAATATGTATATGTATAAAATATATGAATATATATGAAAAATATACATATATATATGATATATATATATAATATACATATATATGATATAACCATATAATATATATAGATATATATTTTATATACAATGTATGAATATGAATGATATATACAGAATATAATACATATATATATATATGGAATTTATATAATAAATCATTTTTAATATATATAAATATATATATATGTACATATAATACATATATATGTATATACATATAATTCATATACATACATATAACAAATATAGATATACAATATATAAATATTATACAATGGATATATACATTAAATATATGTACCTATATTATATATATAATATGTATATACATGCATATAACGTATATATATACACTTATAATATATGTATATATATATATATAATATGTATACCCATATAATATAAAATACAAATATATCATATATAATATATATATATAATATATGATATATATATATATAACATAATATATATATATAATATATGATATATATATATAACATAATATATATATATATAACATACATAGAATATATATAAATATATATAACGTATATAATACATAAATGATATAATATATGTATATAATATATATAAATATTATCATATATATATATATAAAATATGATATGAATATACAAAATAATAAAAACATGATGTAATATATATAATATATACATATAATATACATGATATATATATAACATGAATTGAAAAAGGGTTATGAATATAAATATATACAATATGTATTTATATATATAATATATACATATAATATATAAAATATATAGTATATATGCATAGTATGTATACATGTATATAATATATATATATAACATATATGATATATGCATGTATATGAAAAATATGAAAATATAATATGTATATATAGAGGATGTATATATATATATCATATATATAATATGTATGTATGTAATATATATGATATACAGATGTATATCGAAAATATATAAATACAATATTTATATATAATACATATATATATAATATGTATTATATAATATACACATAAAATATATATCATATGTATATAATTTATAATATATTTAAAACATATATACATATATATATAATATGAATACAAATCATATATATATATGAAAATTATATATATAATATATATACATATAATACATATCCATATAATAGACATATAATACATAACATACATATAATATATACATTTATATAATATATATTATATATATGACGTATATATATTATATATATACCATATACATGTATGTAAAATATATATATAATATATATATGTATGATATATAATATATATGATATATATAATTTATACAATATATATATATATAAAATATATATATATAAAATATATATAATATACATGTAGTATATATCTAATATACATATATATTTAATATATACATAATATAAAATATATATAATATATATACGTAATATGTAATGTATATTTTCAATTAATATATGAAATGTATATATATATTATATATATACATATATATATGTCTAGAACATATATATCATATTCATATCCATGTATAATATAGATTATATATATATATAATATATATGATACTTGTAAGATACAAATGAAATATGCATATATGAATATATATATAATATATGATATATATATATAATACATATATGATATATAAGATATATATAATATATATATGATATATAATATATATTTATATATAATATATATATATTATATATATGTATGATACATATATAGAATGTATATATATATGATATAAAATATACATATATATAATATATATGATACTTGTATGATACATATAATATATATACATATATAATATTCATACTGTTTATATATAATATACATATATGATAAACTTATCAATATGGTGCACATATATATATAAAAACAGATTTCATAAACACGTATATATATACTTATATATATATCATATATAATATATATATGTAATACATTGAAAGATATAGTATATAGATATACTATGTATATAAATATATATTATTTATATATAATATACATACAATATAAACATATGATATATATATATAATATACATATATATGTCAAATATAGGAAATATATATATGATACATATGATATTTGTAAAATGTATTACATATATAGATATAGTATTCATATATATATGATATATGTATATGTATAAAATATATATAATATATATATGCTTATAGTATATACATATATATGATATATATATAAAAATATATAATATACAGATATAATATATATAGATATACAGAAAATATATATATAATATATATTATGTATGGATTAAAAAATTTATAATTATATATCATATAAAAAAGATATATATATATAATATATTTAATATATAAATATACATATTTATGTATGATATATATATATCATATATATAATATATATATAATATTCAATAGATAAATATAATATATATATATATATATACATAATATGAAACATTATATGTATATTTTATATATCTTCTACATAATATGAATATAAAATATATATGTATAATATATGTATGATATACATATAATATACATATATATTATAAATATATATATGATACATATATGTAATATATATCTGATATATATATGTTTAATATACATACATATGATATACATTATATATGAATGATTTCATATATATATGATATATATATGAAATATGATATATATACGAAATATAAATTATTGTAAATATAATATAGTATATATACATATATATACATTTATATATAATATATATAATTATATATATGATATATAAATGATATATAAATGGATTATATATGTGATATATATACATATAATATATTGAATATGAATTATGAATATATATAATATATATATATCTAATATATATACACGTAATATGTATACATAAAATATATTATATATGATATGATATATATATAATATATACATAATTTATATATGATATATATTGATGATACGTATCTTCAATATATATATGATGTATATAAATATATCATATACATTTATAATATAGATGACATATATATATGTGATAAATACATATATAATATATATGACATATATATATGATAGATACATAAATGATATATACATATGATATATATATAATACATATATATGACATAAATAAATTATATATATATATGATATATAATATAAGTGATGTATATGATATATATGATATATGATATATAAATATATTCATGCATATATAAAGAACATATAAATATATATATAAATATATATATACATATTATATATATAACATATAAATATATGTATACATAATTCATACATATAACATGAGAATATATAATATATACGAATATATAACATACATATACTTATAATATATATAACATATATATATAATCTATACAATTATATATAAAAAACATATATATGTAATACTCATACAACATATATATAAAATATACATATCCATAATATATACATATTTCATATATAAAATGTATATATTATGTATGCATAATATATACAACATATATATATATATTATATACATAATATATAATATACATATATATATAAATATTATGTGTAACATATACATAATATATACATATATGTGTAACATATATATAATATATACGTATTATATGTGTAACATATTTATAGTATATACATATTATATGTGTAACATATAATATATACATATTGTATGTGTAACATATAATATATACATATTATATGTGTAACATATAATATATACATATCATATGTGTAACATATAATATATACATATCATATGTGTAACATATAATATATACATATCATATGTGTAACATATAATATATACATATCATATGCGTAACATATATATAATACATACGTATTATATGTGTAACGTATAATATATACATATATGTTTAACATATATATGATATATACATATTATATGTGTAACATATATATAATATATACATATTATATGTGTAACATATATATAATATATACATATTATATGTGTAACATATATATAATATATACATATTATATGTGTAACATATAATATATATATATTATATAGATAACATATATAATATATACATATTATATACATATTATATATATAACATATATAAATATATATATAATATACATATTATATATATAACATATATAAATATATATATAATATACATAATATAAAACATATACATAATATATATATAACATATATAAAGATAATATATATATACAACATATATATGATATATACATATAACATATATATACAATATATACATATATATACGTGAGATATATATATATGATATATAGATATTATGTACATAACATATGTATATAATATATAAATATTACATAATAACACATATATATATAATATATACGTATTATATAACACATATATATAATATATACATATTATATAACTAACACATATATATATATATAATACATACATATTATATAACTAACACATATATATATAATATATACATATTATATAACTAACACATATATATATATAATATATACATATCATATAACAAACACATATATATATATAATATATACATATTATATAACTAACACATATATATATATAATATATACATATCATATAATCAACACTTATATATATATAATATATACATATTATATAACACATATATATATATAATATATACATATTATATAACACATATATATATAATATATACATATTATATAACTAACACATATATATATATAATATATACATACCATACAACACATATATATATATAATATATATATATACATAGTATACATAACATATATATATAATATATATATAATATATACATAATATATAACACATATATATAATATATACATATTATATAACACATATATATAATATATACATATCATATAACACATATATATAATATATACATATCATATAACACATATATATAATATATACATATCATATAACACATATATATAATATATACATATCATATAACACATATATATAATATATACATATTATATAACACATATATATATAATATACATATTATATAACACATATATATATAATATACATATTATATAACACATATATATAATATATACATATTATATAACACATATATATAATATATACATATTATATAACACATATATATAATATATACATATTATATAACAGATATATAAAATATATACATATTATATAACAGATATATAAAATATATACATATTATATAACACATATATAATATATACATATTATATAACACATATATAATATATACATATTATATAACACATATATAATATATACATATTATATAACACATATATAATATATACATATTATATAACACATATATAATATATACATATTATATAACACATATATATAATATATACATAATATATAACACATATATATATAATATATACATATTATATAACACATATATATATATATAATATATACATATTATATAACACATATATATATATATAATATATACATATTATATAACACATATATATATATATATAATATATACATATTATATAACACTTATATACAATATATAAATATTATATGACACATATACATAATATATACATATTACATAACACACATATATCATGTATACATATTATATAAATAACGCATACAATACATACATATATAAATAACACATAATATACATATTATATAACACCTAGAATATATAACACATTTAATATATACATATTATATATATAACACACATATTATATAACACATATATATGATTTATACATATTATATATTACATATATATATTACTTATATATAATATACACATATAATATATACATGATATATATATCATATACATATATATATAATATATACACATATATTACATATATATGTAATATATACACATATATTACATATATATGTAATATATACACATATATATAATATATACACATATATATAATATATACATTTATATATAATATATACATATATATATATGTACATATTATATAATTCACAAATATATATAATATATAAATATCATATATATTACATATATATAATATATACATATTATATATTTTACAAATATATATAATATATACATATCATATATATTACATATATATAATATATACATATTATATATTTTACAAATATATATAATATATACATATTATATATTTTACAAATATATATAATATATACATATTATATATTTTACAAATATATATAATATATACATATTATATATTTTACAAATATATATAATATATACATATTATATATTTTACATATATATAATATATACATATTATATATATTACATATATATAATATATACATATTATATATATTACATATATATAATATATACATATTATATATATTACATATATATAATATATACATATTATATATATTACATATATATAATATATACATATTATATATATTACATATATATAATATATACATATTATATATATTACATATATATAATATATACATATTATATATATTACATATATATAATATATACATATTATATATATTACATATATATAATATATACATATTATATATATTACATATATATAATATATACATATTATATATATTACATATATATAATATATACATATTATATATATTACATATATATAATATATACATATTATATATATTACATATATATAATATATACATATTATATATATTACATATATATAATATATACATATTATATATATTACATATATATAATATATACATATTATATATATTACATATATATAATATATACATATTATATATATTACATATATATAATATATACATATTATATATATTACATATATATAATATATACATATTATATATATTACATATATATAATATATACATATTATATATATTACATATATATAATATATACATATTATATATATTACATATATATAATATATACATATTATATATATTACATATATATAATATATACATATTATATATATTACATATATATAATATATACATATTATATATATTACATATATATAATATATACATATTATATATATTACATATATATAATATATACATATTATATATATTACATATATATAATATATACATATTATATATATTACATATATATAATATATACATATTATATATATTACATATATATAATATATACATATTATATATATTACATATATATAATATATACATATTATATATATTACATATATATAATATATACATATTATATATATTACATATATATAATATATACATATTATATATATTACATATATATAATATATACATATCATATATATTACATATATATAATATATACATATCATATATATTACATATATATATAATATATACATATTATATATATTACATATATATATAATATATACATATTATATATATTACATATATATATAATATATACATATTATATATATTACATATATATATAATATATACATATTATATATATTACATATATATATAATATATACATATCATATATATTACATATATATATAATATATACATATCATATTTATTACATATAATAATATATAATTATTATACATAATACATATATATAATATATACTTATTACATATACTACATATGAATATGATATATACACACATTTCATATATTACTTATGTATATAATATACACACATTCCATATATTACGTAGATGTATATAACGTACACGTATTCCATATATTACGTAGATGTATATAACGTACACGTATTTCATATATTACATAGATGTATATAGCGTACACGTATTTCATATATTACATAGATGTATATAGCGTACACGTATTTCATATATTACATAGATGTATATAGCGTACACGTATTTCATATATTACATAGATGTATATAGCGTACACGTATTTCATATATTACATAGATGTATATAGCGTACACGTATTTCATATAATACATAGATGTATATAGCGTACACGTATTTCATATATTACATAGATGTATATAGCATACACGTATTTCATATATTACATAGATGTATATAGCGTACATGTATTTCATAAATTACGTAGATGTATATAGCGTACACATATTTCATATCTCACGCATATGTATATAACATACACATATTTCATATATTACACTTACGTATATAAGATACACATATTTCATATATTACACGTACATATATAACATACACATATTTCATATATTATATATATGTATAACATACACGTCATATATTACATATATATATATATATATATATATAACAAACACATATTTCATATATTACATATATATATATACATATTTCATCTATTACATATATATATATGACACGTACATATTCCACACACATATATATATGACACGTACATATTCCACATATATATATGACATATACATATTCCACATATGATACATACATATATCATATATAAATATAATATATAAGATTATACATAAATAATATATATATATATATATCATACATAGTATCATCTATTATATACATATATAATATATATATATATCATGTTCGATATCATGATACATATGATATTACATCTCATTGTGTCATCCACAGACAGCTTTTTAGTTGTATCTCAACTTGTAGAAAAGATACATAAAAGATACTTAGTTCTCTTGCTATATAAACAGATGATGATTCAGGTGACCTATGGTTGAAAAGAAAAAGATGTCAGCTCCATGTATTGTATCTACCGGCACTGAAATCCACTTTCAATCCTGTATAAGTACTCTGAACCAAGTATAAAATAGTAAATAAACCAGAATCTATACAGTAATTTCTTTTCTGTTTGTGGCTATGTATACTATCATAACACAGCAAAACAGCACATCATAGACATAGTTCTTTTTTTGGCTACACTCTCCAAATGCTCGTGCTTGATGAATGAAACAAACGCAGGTGATTTTCAACCGTCCAATTGTTTTAAGATGGAGGGGTTCAATTAACAATATAGATATAATGCCAAACTAGACCCTCATTTTGTGTCCACTAGCTATGATGTTATGACTTCATGAGAGAACGTATATTTCAATAGCATTTTTTTTTACATTGATGTTTCACCTGACCTGATTCTGATAATTTTTTTTCATCTTTCTGGGATCAAAAGTGAAGGCAAACCTTTTTTCCTTTTTGGCTAAATACAAATTATTGAGCTCTTTCCTTTATATAGTGATTCGCCAATAATTATAATATCAGTTCAGTGTAAAGGAACTGAATTGACATAGAGCTTGAAGGCTGGCAAAGGCAATGAATGGACTAGCAGTTATTTGAATGTTGTATTACCAGTTTTTTCACATGGCTCAAACGACCTCGACTTTAAGGGAACATTATTAAGTGGCAAAAGTAAAACTGTGATATGTTAAAAGGGTTTACCAGTGAATTAAGAGTATATCAAGAAAATCAAGCCTCCATATTCTAAGAAAAAAATAATGTAGACTTTGATTGATAAAGAAGATCAACATGTCACTTAACAACCAACAAAACATCTTGGTAAAGTAGGTGAAAGCGCTGAGATCCTAGTTATATGTTTATTCTTTTTTTCTTAAAATGTGAATATATCCTTGAAAGCAAAAGTATCATAGGAGCCATAAAAATTATTACTGAGAATATAAGCTCAAACTTCTCACCATGGTTTTAAGAGTTTCCTTTCTAGATCTGAACAAAGCAAAAAAGGCAGCTTTAATGTGCCATAACATGGGATGGCTTGATTGCTATCACTTGTACAGAAAGACACAAATTTGAAATTTGAGGCAGTTTTCTGTACAACTACCCTCTCCCCTACATGGTAGCTATCAGTCCACAGCTAACAATTGAAAAATTAATTTAAATTCATTGATTTTGGAGATATTGTGTAGACAGATGGAGAATCTTTGAAGCTAGGGTGTGACAGGTAGCTAAGACATAGGGAAATAAGTGTGCATGGATTGACTTCTCAATTTCATGAATTCTTTCATAGTCTACTACTCATCCTTCTACAGAATTTAATCGAAATTCATCAAGAACTGCTGGATATATTGATTGTACAGACTGAGAAATTTTAAAGCACACCTGATACCATAAAAAACATTGAAAAACACTTTTTAAGGAGGTAAGTTGTTTTGGGTTTTTTTTTTATATAAATGTATTTGACTATGAGATAAATATGAGAAATTTCTGCAAATAATGATGTCAAATTCTGGTCTATAAATTACTCATCACATTGTTGAAAAAATTGGCAACATGTTTCCTTGAATCTGCTGTACCTGTACTTTGATATTTCAGTGAGATATTAGCTTTTAACATGATTAACATGCTACTAAGCACTAAACGTATTAGCAAAAGAATATCTTTTCTATGTTTTTTTCAATTTAACCATGACCCAAATACACTTCCCTGGGTTCTGATGATCTCAAAATAAATGAGCGTTCCCAACTTAGTTGGAAATGTCATAGTAAATGTTTTTCCACACTATTTGATTCCCAAGCTAAATGTGATTGAAGATAATGACTGGTTGACTGGTGACCATCTTGTCTCAGAGATCAAAGCTGAAAATAATGTTATGGTATGTGCTATGTTTGAAATTTCATGCTTAAAAAAAAAAAGAAGAAAAAAAAGAAGTGCCCTATCATCCTGGTTATCTGCAGCACTATTATAAATCTAAATAAAACATTTTATTCCAAGTCAGAATAAAAAAAGCCTCTCTGCTTAGCATTCAGTCAACTCTCTACTATGTATATGTTAAGAGGAAAGAAAAAAAAGCAAGTTGGGATTATCTGTCTATTTTTATGAATTTTTAACTAGGATTTATTAAAAAATGAACAACTTACAAAAAATACAACACATTAAAAGTAGGTTTGCTGCTAACTTCATTAAAATGAAATATTTACAATTAAGATGGAAAAGCAAATGAGACAGAAGGAGAGAGAGAAAATAATTGTGTAAACATCTCAATCTGAAAGAGAGGAAACCAAACTTGTAGACAGAAAATGTGGGCAATTAGTGAAGAAGACAAATTGTCCATGGAATTACATTCCATTCAACTTGGGATAAATATCCTCTTCCAAAGTTTGGTGTCTGTTGTCATATACAACACAAAAGGATGCAAGTCAGGAGAATGAAGAGATGAGATCTCACTTTAAAAAAATGAAATAATAAAAATATACCAATAATGTGTGGATGGGATGGGGCAAAATTAGACCAGTGAGAGGAGTCCTTAGTTTACATTCATATAAAACTAATGCAAAGATGAGAAGAGTTGAATTTGAAAAAAATAATAACATAAAATACAGCAAGAGAAAGAAAAGAAAGAAAAAATGTGGAGATAAAAAAGGAAAGAAAAGTGGGTAAAAGAGAGGATAGGAGAAAAAGGTGGAAACATGGAAATATACTGCAGAAAAAACACAAAAAGAGTGGGAAAAAAATCTGAGATGCTCTTTTCCAAGCAATCCATAAAAGCTCAAAGTTACATAGGAAAGCAGGTCATCTTGCTATGAAATTAAAAGTGTAACTAAGTTTCTTTTAAACTCTCTAAGTGATCAGCATTTTTTCATGTGATCATTCATTACATTGTATATAATATATTATTGAATCTGATACAATTTATAATCTAGCTATAGAATGAGAATCAAGAGAAATAGACATAGGTTGAAAAGGTTCATTTTATTTTCACATTGAGTACTTGGCTTGATTTTCTTTTGCAAGTGGCAATCTGTTTTCTCTGATATTGGTCAACATGATCTTCAAAATGACATGAGTCTAGTGACCAAAAACAAAATAGACATCACAAGTGGCAACTTAAGTTCTATGCTGGAAGTGAAATAAATAGATCCATCCTGGAACAAGCATAACTCAAATCATTTTTTAACATAAAGTAAACAAACAGTGGGCATGAAAAATATAATGAAAATATTTTAAGGTATGATGAGAAAAAATGTCACCAAATTCTTTGATAATTCAGAAGTGTTAATTTAAGAAATAATAACAAAATGGCAGTAAAAGTGTGTCAATTTTTCAGCTCAGATCCACTGTAAACAATATTCATAATTACTTACCCTATAATGCTTGATATAAACTGAGTCAACAAAATTAGAGGAAATAAACTGGATTAAAACTATACTGAAAACATTGCTCTCACTAAAAAATTAAGACACTGACGAAAGTTTTAAATGTTAACATGGGAAAGAAATAAAGGGACAAGATGTAGGAAATAAAGTATGAATTCAACCAAAGTTTGTGCAAGACAAAATAGTCACAGTGCTTCTATTGTTGAAAAGATCTTCCAAATACACAAGAAAAGTATGAAATCAAATAACATCTTTGATCTCAGAAAAGTAAATAGGTAAACATAGCAATTTTATATGCATGATTGAATGTCAAAATAGTTTACAAGTTATCCATACTAGATTTTAGAGGATTTGCAAATACAAAAATAGATTGGCTATGTTGGGCAACAAGGAAGACGTACTTGCCCAATGAATATTTTTCTATTCCTAGGCACAAATAAGCCTAGAACACCTCTCTAATACACATACAAAGCCTATATATATATATATATATATATGTGTGTGTGTGTGTTAGTCTGTGTGTGCTAAAGCTGGTAGAATTTAACAGATATCAACATAATCCAACCATTTTACTAAGATGCTTGTTTGAAGAACCAATGTCTTCAAAAGCGAATCATGTGCTGTTCCTTGGGGTAAAAAAAGGGATTGTTAGTTTGCATTACATGGGATGGGTATTAAAGACAGGATTGAAATAAAAACAACGGTTGGTAAAGGACACTTTCCCAGCCCTCTCATGACATAATCAACAAAACAGCTTGAATGTGTTGAGAGATTAAGAAGAAGAGACATGCTAATACTGATTTAAAATGAATGATAAAAAGTAAATAAGCAAATGAAATTGTGTTTGAGATTAATGGTCACAATGGCAAGTTTTGATAAAAAATTACATAAATACTTATCAGAGATATTTGTCTTTGCCTAGTTTAATGTTGACTATTTGGACCAGTAAAAAAATTAAATAAATAACATATTTAAAAAAAACAAGAAAAACTAGGAAATATCTAAAAAAATTACAGAAAAGAAGTACAAAAGTAGAAATATAGTTTTGGATTGAGAGTATATTGTCGTTTTCAGATGTCTCCTTCAAAATAATGTCTCTTTCCATGATTCAGGCACCACAGGCAACATCAGCCAATCAGCATTCATCTGTGGCTGTCTCTTTTGAGGCATACATTTTCAAGTTTGAAGCAAGTTTTGCATGTAAGGGTTTCTGTTTTCTCAAGCATTTTTTATATTGCATATTCATATATCAGATTATATCCATCATCAGATCAAGAAAATTTCAGTCAAATGCCAAAGGAAGAGAGGGTGACAATTATTATGGAAGCTAGAGGGCATTTTTGAGAAGGAGACAACTTCATAATGTTTTAAGTAGACAAGTGAATGTGATGAGGAATATTTTAAGCAAAAATGAGAAAGACTATCAAGACAAATATATTCTCATCTTTGAAGATCTCAAAAACAATGCATTTGTGTGTCTGTGCTTCTCAGAAACCTAACAATAACAGTTGAGAAAAAGGCAACTATTCAGTTGAGCAGAGCAAAAACACACATATGGAATAAAATATGACATAAGGCAGACATGTTCAGTATCAATTATTGTCAAGCTGGACACAACCAGTGGAACAAAAAATGTGTTGTGTTGTATTGCACTCTCCTAATGCGAAGGGAGAGGGATTGGCACTCAGTTTTGATTATGTGCAGAAAAAGAAAAACATCACATGTAAGTTGAAAATATGTGAAAAGGAAGCAGAAAGGACAAGGAAAAGAATCAAGAATTGTCTCTGCTGGAAAAAAAAAAAACAACAATGAACATAGCATTTTACTATGATCGTAGACAACTTCAAGTCCTAAATTATCAATAGATTTAAAAAAACAAAAAAAAACTGACAGGTCAGTCGAAATTCTAAGCACACTATACAAAACAAAAACAAGTTTTATTGGAGAAAATAGCATTGGTATGAATTTAAAAAATCTAAAGGCATCAAGTTTGGTTAATAGCAGTGGAATGTAACAATCTCTGCTTGAAAGCAGTTTAGCACAACACAGGTTGCAATGGACGCTTCTGCCTCCAAGAATAAAACTGAACAAAAACAAAAAACATTATGTAACCAGATATGGCATGCTATGCTGGGGCAGCCATTAAAGCCTTGAACATCTTAAAACAACAAACAAAAATAAAATGACATTTTCATTTTACTTTGGATACCATAAAAATATGGCTAAAACTGGCAAATTGAGGTAATTTATAAAATTTTAAATTTACTTCATTTTAGTATAGAGGATTTTTTCTAAATATTGAAAATAATACTGTAAAGACACTGGTAGCCATCTTTGCAGATGTACTCTGCTGAAAACTGTTTTTTAGCCAATTGGGAAAGCTGCAGATGAACAAAGGAAGGTTTTTCAGGGGAAAATCTAGTTGAAATTAGATTATTTCTTGAAATCAATCCCTTTGTGTAAAGATGTTCAGATAAATACTAGCTAGGAATGGGATAAAACTATCTGGAGTGAGCGTTTAGATATCTGATTTGGTGTGAGCTCACTCATTTGGCAACGGACAATTTAGTGTTTGGAAGAAAATGTTGATTTATTCATTATCATACAAAAATGAATGTAAATAGTAGCATGATAATGAAAACTTTTCAATACAAGATGATACAATAATCTACTAAAAATATAATATAGTTTTGTTTAAATCAGGGCATCTCAAACTTATTCTATTCCATTTAATAAGACAAAATTTTACATAATGCAAATAGGAACTACTAACACTATATATAATTAATCTTTAGCTGCAATCTAGAAGTAACTAAACAGATAAATAACTACAAAAAAATAAAAAATTGCAACATATTTATGATCTTTATTTTATGGTATTTATTTAGAGTAAAATAAATAGTTTTTAAAATGAATTACTAAAACATAACAAAAATGTTATTTATTTTTTTAAAAATTAGTAAATACAAAGAGGGATCATTCAGATCATTTGGTAACATTTTTTGATTTTATTGGATTTTTGAAAATCTCTGGAAAAACTGTATTTTCTATCAATGATAGTAAAAACAAAAGCTTAAAAAGTTTGCCAAACAATATCATACTTTATTTTGCAGTTTTTAATTTGATGATTTGGAGCATTGCTCCAACCTCCACTTTGTTTTTTTGCCAGAAAATGAAAAATAAACTGACTTTATTTATCCAAGGCACTGTCTCTTGAACAATATAAGACTTTTTTCCATCAAGATCCGTATTTTATTGAGATTTCAAAAGTGGGGGATTTTTATTTCTATTATTATTCAGACATCTTGGTTGTTTTTCATACAACGTTTCAGCCGTTGTACTCTACAGCCTTCATCAGGTATCTGGTAGGTGTGGGAAAGTAATGAAGCGAACCCTTTATTTAACCGACGGGGGTATATTCACCGCACTTCCCTCTTAGCATTGGTAGTATTATTATTGTCTCACACTGGGATTGAACCTAGAACCATCAGATTACTTGCAGTAATTTTGTCTGATTCTGTAAACCACTACGCTGTGTCCATGTTCAGAGATATGGGGGAATTTTACATAAAAAAAATATGTCCGGTAATTATTTTTAAAAGGGAGCCTATTTATAGACACATTTGATTGTAGATATGATAATTACAGAAAATTTTATTAATTTTCAATTATTATTTGGATTTTAGTAGAATCTTAAAATGAGGATTCATCATGCATTCAAATTCTGATTTTTATTGCAAAATTTCCAAGAAATGAAGAAATTCCGAACAATAAAGAACAATGAAAAACTTCCTTAAGAGAAAATATTTTAGTTTTTCTGCATTTCCTATTTTCAAAACCAATGAAAAAAGTAGCAAGATCAATTAGAATTCCTTCGGATTTCATTTCTCTAGAGTATTAGCTGCATAGAAATTTAATATTGTTTGATTCCAAAGGATATTTATAATTCAAAATATATGGGGTTGTTGATTTTGAAGAGAAAAAAAATTTCCATAAGATTTTCTTACAAAGAATCCAACCCATAAGAAAATTTAAAATTGAACACATTCAATTATATTGAATAATAATTGAGTTCAGTCAATTAGCATATTTTGGGTGGAATTTATAAAATGTGCGAGTAAATTGGGCTCAAATTCCTCAATGCAATTTCTACTAGTTCACCGGTGTACAAATGTAAATGAGTTTTCAAACCCAGTTATGTCCAATTTTATATTGTTTACTGAAATAATTGTTCAGTTGATAATTTGATGATTTTCTACAATCTTATTGATAACAAAGATTATTATGATACGATCAATAGACTCCAAGTGACAAATGTATCAATCAACACGTTGCATTTTGCCAAAAAAGTCAGTGAATGTCACTAGATTGGTATTTTCATACTTGATTCTGATTCATCATTCAAAGGTAAAACTTTAAAATGCTTTCAAACTCCAACTAAATTCTTTAAGTCACTAAAAAAAAAAAAAAAAAAAAAAATCTGCTTAGTTTCTTTGGTAATAATAAGGAATGATCCTTTCAGTCGATAGCATCTAGGTTCTCAGACCCAAACAACAGTTTTATAAATCCTTCTATCTAGCCCTATGATGAAAAAACATATCATTTTATCAAAAATATCACTTCCACACAACATACATAAAATCTCATGTAGTGTTTAAAAAAAAAAAAAAAGAACTTTATTGAGTATGTATACTCATGTATAATGTGAGAAATTTGATATGGATTTAAATAAATAAATAAAAAATTAGTAGTTAGCATCATAATTGAGTGCAAAAAGAAAATAACATTTTTGTTGTAAAATAACAGACATAGATATTGTAAATTTGTTCCATTAAAAACTGTCCAAAAAGATTTACAAGTAAATGTTCTTGATGCTATGACGCCGTTGCGAAATGGGCAGACACCTCAGTAGGTTTGCCCCCTAAATGCTCACACCAAATAGTACCAAACCCTTGAAGAGTTATAGAAAAAAAATTAAAATTTAATAATTTGTCATAAGAGTTTACAGATATTATGGGATGAATTTTCAGAGAATGTATCGGAGACTTTTAAAAAAATTATTTTCTTACCTTCATCTTCACTTCCCATATTTTGATCGGTGAGTTCTATCATAATTATCAGGCAAATGGTGTACATGATTTATCAACCATGACAAAAGGTTTGAGTGAACAAGATTTTTAAAATAGATAAGAACAACAGCATATCAAAATAAATGCAAATGACACTTTATCTAATATGTTTTAACAAGTTATAGGAAGTAATTATTTTTATTCATCCTGAAGTGCTGTTGATTTTCCCACTGTTTCTTCAAGCAAATCCCCAATCTTCAGGTAACAATGTAAAGACTGAAAAACAAACTATCAGCCAATTTCTTGATGACAGTTGTAAATTAGTCAACTTCAGATTGAGTTTAGAAGCCAAATAATTACTTCTCAAAATGTTTAACCTATTTAACTAATATTTTTTCTCCTCAAGTCGGAGTCAGTCATTTTAGGAAAATGGAAATATAAAGGAGAAATATGTATGGCAAAATGATATGCCTAGCTCAATTCTCAAGGCACAAAACGGGATGTTTTCACAGAAGATAAAGGTGTGTGCAAAAGTGAATTGGTAGGAAGAGGTATCTATATTTTAGTAACAAAGAAAATAATTGAAGTTGGGAGAAACAAAAAAGATTTGTCACCAGAAAATTAAAACAGACATTAGGAATCTGACTGCAGCCTTTTTATCCATGGCAGAAATCAAAATAGAAAACTGACTGATGGGAACTATCCCGGGAATAGTCAAGTGTTTTTCTCACAGTAATCATTTTTGGTGGTTGTGTTCTATGGTCAAATTCAAGTGTCACACTGTTCATACATATCTTGAATTGGACACTCTAGCAAAAATCTCAACTCACAAATTTTTTATTAACATAAAAAAGATGCAACATTTAAATTCACCTGGTCACTGTTTCCTTGGTAGAGAAACTACTTTTTAAACAGATTTGTAAAAAGTTTACATTTTGAAAGACAAAAATTAGCCAAATAGCATCATCAAGCACTTGGGCTTGAAAAAAAAAAAAAAAAAAAAAAAAAGCCAAACAAAAACAAAAAAAAAAGATGTGTATGCAAAGACAATTATTCAGAGACAAAACTTTTTACAATGTAACTTCATTGACTTAGTATGCAAACAAATGCCCCAAAACAAAAATGGCTGCTAATAGCAAGTATTGAAACAACAACCACTGTTCTAGCCCTATTTTCCAATTAAGTTGTCATTAAATAATTGTACTTACATACTTATTCACATCATTTGATTGAGTATTAATAACAGAAAATTCTTCATAAAAGTAGGGAAAAACAAGCCCCAAAGCTCTGGGATCATTATAAAGCAGATAAATAATACGCAAAATATAACAAAATTTTCAGGTTAAAAAAATATTAATGAGTGACAAAAGGCAGGAGAAACAACGCACGCACGCACATGCATGCATGCGCACACACACACACGCACATGAGGTGGCACAAAGCACTAGTTGGTTGTTCTGAACATCAGGAAAAATTAGTCATTTCAGTTTAAATTAAAAAATAATCAGATCTTTTGAAAACTCACAAGAACAGATAGATATATATGCATTCATATGTACTTAATTTTACAAAGAATATTTGGGAAATTTCCGAGTGCTTAGGTATTGGTGTTTGTACAAACGGAGGTCACCGAATAAGAGTTTGCTAGGTCAGCAGATTCTATGCAAGATGAGAGTAAAAATGAGATTAAAAGAGATAAAATATTGTTTGAAAGGTAATTGAAGTTTTTACACAAATTCTCAGTTTAATTTAAAAGAATACATGACTTAGGAATTTATGGAGAGAAATGGGAAAGTTTAAACTAGAACCAACCACAAGCATGCAAAGAAACACAGATTATACAACATTGTAAAAAGTGGATTTAAGGCATTTAAATTTTTCCCACAATAAATAGTGTAGTAATAAATAAATGAAGTAAGGTGGAACCAAGTCAGCTTCAGATGAAAATTGTTTGGATGTGTTTAGCCAATTTATAAAATTGTCTTTGTTCAAATCAAAAACAAATCATGGCTGCCAAAATAGAACATGCTTTCATGCTTTTAAATTAATAAGAATGGATGCTGCCTCAGAAGATTTCTTTTAATACCCAAAGATTCTGGGAACAAAGACAGAAGGCAGAAATAAATAGAACAATAAGTGGAACAACATGGAAAGAAGGAAATAAATACAGTTTTTATCATCCTAAACCAAGCCAGGATACTATAGGATACTGTATCAAATTAGTTTTCAAAGTCCACCCTCATTTGAATATCATTCATCAATTTTTGAATGAATTTCATGATTTCTATTACAAGCTATGAGAAATTGTCTTTTTACGATCAATTAATGAAATAATATAAATATAGTATAATTAGTACAGCTGAGGTAAATAGGACACAAAAAATTCCAAATTGCCTCAATCAAGTGAATGCATGATTATAAATAATTGTGCTTGCCATCTGAGGAGCTGGGTCAGTAGGAGTGTAACTTGAGCCCAGAATGTAAACAATAATTTCTGGATGATTTTAAAATGAAGGAATACAAATACTCAGTGAAATGTTCATATTTGCAAAGTTAGACAATAGAGGTGAAGAATTGGCCAGTTCTCCGGTGGTTGTAGAAACTAAAGGTTATTAGAGACCAACAATAGGTGATAATGTAGAGCTACAAGCAGACTCACAAGTGATAAGGAAAAGAAGTTTGAGACTTTAAGAAATGCCTCCCATCATCATTTTTATTATTTCAGGATAGTTATAACAAAATACAAGATCCAAGTTAAATTATTTACACTAAAAAGTACATCAACAAACAATTCTTTTTTTTTTTTCAAATTTACAAAAAAAATGAAAATATAAGAGTTGGGGTGCAAAAGTGCATTCAGTATATAGAATCTTAAAAGAAAAAAGGAAAATACATCCTGATTGAATGAGAATCTTGTAGTTATGTATTTAGTACTTGTATATCATTTCCTGATCCTAATCAAGAACCAAGCTTATCACAGGGGAGAAAACTTGCTAAAGCAACAAAATATCAGGCCTCTATCAGGAAAGGCTATTAGTTTCCGGCAGTGTTTCAAGAGGAATTTATCAAAGTCAATCAAGTATGTGCCAGATATAGAAGCCAATTTCTTGTCCTCTACAGTTTTTTTCAGAATAATGAATTAAAGAGTCTTTTCATGATCCAATCTTTCTTCACACATTCTTTGGGTCCACAATTTTTATAAAATTTTGGCTCTTGTTTTCATTTAATATTCTCTTGAGTATTCAAAACATCATCAATATATTGCTTCCTGTAAATATGAGCCAAAAGCCTAAAGCTTAAAATAATATTTTTTTCAGTCTTGTTAATAAAACAATGGTTTGGGAGATTGTTGATATAATAATGGGGTGAGAAAAAACGTAGGATAAGAACAGAAAAAAAGTTAGTTACAACATCATAGGGTATGAGGAAAGCATAATGAATTATGTCTTGAGAAGTACAAAGATAACCTGAGAGCTCTGAGAAACATAATTTGAAAAAAGGCCAAAATCTAAAAAAAAGAATGATTCGCATTTTTATAGTACTGAACTTTCTTAGTGGAAGATGTAATTAGATAAACTCTGAGAAGGTTAAGAAATGTTCAATATGGGACAGAGAGAGAGAGGGCTGTAAAAGACAGGAATATGCAGGACAATTTCTTGAAATTTGAGTGCAAGACTTTTGAAAAAAATTTTTTTAAATCAATAAGAATACTTTGTTTTTAGACTTTGTACAGTTTTCCCCCTTACATTCCAATATTTTGATAGTTAAATAGAGAACAAGAGTCCCTTTTGTGGTTTCACTGCAAGAGAGATTCAAAAATTTGCAAGTATTTCCTACCGACTCCAGATCGACCAAAAATTGCATATAACTGGAGGCCAAATTACTTCATCACAGATTAAGAAACTGGAAAAAGATCCTGGTATCAGTGGGGGTAAAACAGGGGTTGAAATAAACTGTTTTATAAATAGATAGAGCACTAGTCTACAGAATTCATACATCAATCTCCACAGCTGGTTCATGTATTACATTAAAGCAGAAATTGACTACACAAATGTAAAACATTTGATAAGTGGGCATTTTAAAAAAGCTCTTTTACACAACTTACAGCCATTGTTGTAAACTCTTTTGATAAAATTGGCTTATTTAATAGATCTGAAGACGTACAGAAACTAAGTAGACAGTAGTGGTGGTAGAGCAGATAAAGTTAGAAAATGCACCAAATCATATTCTAACAAAATGTTAAGAATATGTAATGTCTCAGAGAAAGGAATTTCGACTGCCATTTTGGGTTGATGTAAGGCACAGAGGCAGTAACTCAATAAAAATATCATATTTAGACTATATAACAATGTATTTTAAAACTGTAGTCTGATGCCTTCTTTAATTGGTTTTGGTAGCATCTTGTTTTTATTTGATGGAATGGTCATGAGAAAATGTGACTGACTGGTTGCAAATCCAGTCTGACATCTAATTACAGGCACTTGAGGACAGGTTACTTAGTCCAATATAAAAAATGTCTGCAAAAAACAAAACTGAATAACAATACAAAATTATTACAAGCTGGATAATATATAGGATTATTCTGAGTTCCAAACAATTTTGGTAGAAATAAATCTTAATTAGTTATTTGATGCAACAAGATAAAAAAGAAAAATCAATAATGAGAATTGTGAAAAAAAACTATAATAGTTGATTTTCTCCCTTACAACAAAGACATTTTTTGGAAAGCATATAAACAGATGAGCAAAAAGTTGATAAAAAAAAAAAATGTTTATGATAATGTAACCAATATAGAAATAAAACCACTGCATGAACTATTAATTGTGCCATAATCATAGAAGCTTAAAGTAGCAGCTAAGAGAGGATTTACAAAATATGAAAAAAAAAGTAAGAAATGCAAAAAGTAAGATGGAGGGGATTTGAATTAGCCCCTTCTCTTAGCTAAGGGTATTCAAGGCATTTAAGGCATCAAAGTCATCAACAGGAAAGGAAGATGTGAAGAAGAAACAATTCCAATATTGACAGAAACTGTTGGATGTAATAGTAAGAGATGAAGATTCTTTGATATCAATTTAATGGAAAACATTTCACATGATGGAATCAAATAAATCAGAACAGAGAGATAAATAACAGAAAAAAAACTTAGAACTGTAAGACTTTCTTAATTTGGAGAGATGAAAACAGTAAGATAACTTGGTTCCAAACAGTATAATATATAGAGGAGACATTGCGGTACAATGTTGCAAGTTTAGTGACAAACATGGAAGTATATATCTAGTGTCAAACTAATAATACTGTCTAGAAATGTATTTTATACACTGTAATGTTTTGTGTATGTGTGTAATACTGAGTGTCAAAAATATAAATAGATATAAATTCCATGCACGCTTATATTTGAAAAAAATGTAACGGGCGTATCCATACGTAATAATGGCAAGCATTGTCAACCAATTAAGAGTAACCTCCCTTCTTCTAAGAAGTGAAATTTTACTTTTGAAATCAACATTCTTATGGAGGAAGAAAAAAAATTTGAAATTATTTCCTGCTCCCACCTGGCTCCATCATTTCAGAAGAAAGAGAATACAAATTAAATATCAACCTAAAATATATTTGCATCAAGAATGAAAAAGACATTTATTTGTTCAGAACAAAATTTTGCAGTTAAAACTATTCACAACAATTGATAACAGGAGAAAAAAAAAGTTGGTTTTGATTTGAGATCTGAACAACCTTTTTTTGGCGATCCATTTTCCAAAATAATGCAAGTCCCCCCCCCCCCAAAAAGAAAAAAAATCATTTCACATACAGAGAATATCAAGAGGAAAAAAACCCTCCATTCAATAACAATTTGTCTTCCCTATTGTAAAGAGGTGGATGAAAAGTAAAAAAGTACTTCATCTACTCTTCCAAGTTGACCTTGCTACTT
>OY735205.1:41564399-41631899 GCA_963457665.1 Thysanoteuthis rhombus | reverse complement strand
TACTACCTATCAGTCCGTCAAATGTACCAGAGCTAGATTTCCAGTCCATATAATAATGTCTTAAAGTGATAAAGACTAAATACATCTCTTTTTGTAATGTCATTCCCATAACATAATTACAAATTTATTTTATTTGATATACATTACTTATTTATTCTATTTTTCTACTCTCGTTTACCTATTTTTTCAATTTTCGTTATCAGCTGGACCAAAATGGAATGATGAGTTTAAAAGGGATCAAGACGTTTTGTCCTGGCTTTATCAAATTTTGCTGCCCTGGTTGACCATACTGAAACTGGAGAAACAATTTTCAGTAAAGAATCAATGAATCTAAGTGTAGCTTGTAATATCCTTAAATATTCCGATGATATAGTTCCATAAGCTATATAAGATGGAATACCACTTGTTCTTAATTGATCTCATTCAGCAAACAATTTATAGACAAACTTTCCATCCTCAATTTTTGTATCCAAATCTTGGAATGATACTTGTATTCCATTAGGTTCACACTTAGTTGAAGATCCTTACATTGTATAGCACTATGATTCACGATTTATCCTCCATCATTAAGAGAACTAAGTCATTAGTAAAATGGGTGCAACATAAAAATGCATGAGCTTGCTTTATATTAGCTCTAATTAAAGACGACATAAATATATATTCATGTCTGTGTGAATACAAATTTACCCAATAGGTAGCAGGATGAATTTCCATAAGGACAACTATAATCTGATGAAATGGAAAATATATTAGGTTATGAAACTTTCTGGTGTAAACAAAAAAAAGCAAGTTCTCACTTCACGTGTTCTACCTTTAAGGCAATTGTTAGTCATCTTATTGGAGAATGTTACTTTAAAATAGTTAATTGATTATTTTATCAGATTATAGGTGTCCCTGTAAAAAGACAATTTCAGTACTTAATTTTATTCAGAATGAATTATTTATGATAGTGTGCAAAAGAACAGTGATGATCTTAAAACAAAGAAATGAACCCTGGTTTGGAATCAAACCCACACTCTTTTCTGTAGGGTCAGCTATTTAGCCTTGGTGTGCATTAACTGATTGAGTTACTGGAAATATAACGGTAGGCAGAAGTCTGAATAACATCCCTTATTCATTTCTTCCCTTCTATGTTTGCTGGCCTGTTTTATTTCATATGTCTATATATTTCCCATTTTTTCATTAGATGCATAAACAGGACCATATGTAGGGAATGTTTTATCCTTTTATCATATAAGGAGCAGCATAATTTTTTTCTTTTTCTCTCTCAGTAAAATGGACATTTCCATTTAAATTTAACTATTTTGCTGGTGAAAATATATCTCCTACCCTCCACTTGGAACGTTGGACTCATCAACTTAAACGAATTCACTTCTTTTTTTTTTCTTAAAAAATAATATCATATAGTAGAAATGCAAATATGGCTCAATTTTTTTCATGGGAAAGAAGTAGTAATCAAGGTATTTAGGCTTCTTATATAAAAACTTTGAAAGATTGAAAGAAGTTAAATGAATTGAACAATAATGAAGATTATAAATGTCTTTTTCTTTTTTGTGATTTGCTTACCAAGTGAAAGTTTTATCTGTAAAATATAGCTTACTGTGCTTCAAATTTACTCTTTGAATGATGTTTTTATGCTTTTCAAGTACTTTTTCACTAGCATTTGATGTTATAACTTCTTGTTGAATTTTTATTTGTGCAGTAAAATTTTTCTCTGATGTCTTTGACAATTGTTGTATATGTGTACATATATGTTTTGTCTTTCTGCAGGAGCAGGCAATCAATGAGTTGCCTATGATTGCCCAGTTTGAGAAGTTACTTGGAACTTTACCTCAGTCAACTTTGGATTTCCTCAACTGGCACTTCAGCAACAAAAGTTTTACTCTTAAATCAAGAAATAAAACTGATGTTAGTGTTTTTGCTTTTTGTTTTGTTTTGTCTTCTGGCTATTGTTGTGTATGTAGAGAAAGAAATGTGCCTTTCAGATCTCGGATAAGATTTCTGAATTTGGAAGGCTATCCAGTAGGAAATCACCTTTATTTATGTTCATTTATTTTTGGATCAGAGTTGTTTGAACTTTGACAGTAAAATCAAATCCAGACAAATAGACTCGCATTAGCTCCTGTTGATATTTGTTGATTTTCTAAAACTAAGACATCATCAGACACAGCAATTCATTTACATCTATTGGTAGCACTAACACTTGAACTCAAACTGAGAACTATCCTTCCTTCATAAATTTGAATAAACATTATGCTTACTAACAAAATGATAGATTAAATCATTTTTTCTTGATATAGAATGGAGAAAATTTCAGTATTAGTCGAAGACTCAAATAAAACCAGTAACATCACAGAAATCCATAGTCATGTGCTACGGTTGCATCAGTGTTGTCATTTTCTTTTTTTTGAAGAAAAGGTTTTTCTAAAAATAATATGGAAGAAATCCTGATTACTTCTGAAATTGGAAACATTATATTGCTCTACATTTTCTTGTTTATGTCCAACCAGAATGAATGTGGATTTTTTAATTCATTTGCAAAAAAGAAGTAGGAGAGGCTACTCTGCAATCAGCATTTAATAGTCCCTTGACAAATTTTACAGACCAAAATATAGTCCATCACCTGGTTTATAATATATATATATATATTGCACTTTGTTTTCAGATACTTGTTCTGCTAGTAGAACATTACGTCTTCATGATTTACAGTAGTTGTAGAAATAATAAAGTTTGTTTACGGTACTGTCAACAGTTTTGTGCACTTTTCTCTAAATTGACTTAATTAATTTTTGAACCCTGTTCAAACTGCAAAGATATAAGCAGTAATACATGTCCTCTTGTATTTTGCATTCAATCAAGTGTTCTGTTCAAGGAGAATTTTCACCATTGTTGACCTCATGTGATTTCAAGCAAATTTGACCCCATCGAACTACATGATTGTGGCTAATCCCTGGTGAGCTAGCATTCCCTTTTAGGACTCTCTGTGTCCCACTGTGTGAGCATGATGTCGCTTAGGGGCTGTTTTAAATTGTTCTCTTGGCCCCCAATGGAGGGTTGCCCGACAATTCCTTATGAAAGTAGTTTACCTACTGCATTTCTACCATTATTATACAATATAGGTTTTTTTAAATTTTAGTGGGGTCCCCTCAAGGAGCCAATGCTCCCTGCCTGGGCTTTCAAATATCTCGTTATATCACTGATTTTGAAAGGACTTCCCACTCAGCAAGCCTATGGATCCTAAGCTTTTAAAAGGTCTGCCCACAGACCTCCAATAAAATTCTTTGTAGACCCTCTGGGGTCCATTGCCCCCAGGTTGGAAGTACTGCACTAAATGTTAGAGTGCCTTTAAATTTCAACTGAGCCTCTGTCCTTCTGAAAGTCTGTGAACATCATTGCACACGCACATACACTCGAGAAATTTCTAAATTTCCATGCATACTGCAGTGAATAAATAAATCTGTTCAGACTCAGTTGAAACATATTTCCTGTTTACCAAGTTATATATCTCTTAAACATTTACTATTTACTCTTGTTTTTGAAGTTCAAAATGCAAAACAACCGTTTCAGACAATTTGACCTCTTTGATTCAGTCACCACTAGTTGACTATATCAGTTGACCATTGTTGTTAGTTTCAATGGCCAGTAGCTGATATTTATGTGAGCAGGACAGCCAATGGCTAATATATAATGCTAATATTCTTTTGATAGCATCTTATAAAATACAACAATTTGATGATGATAACAACAAATGAGATTGAAAATTGCTGAACGTGATGAAACATTTATTTAAAATTTTTGTCTATCTTTACTGTGTCTAGATGTAGATTTGAGATCAGTCACTGGAGTACCCTTATTTTAAATTTAAAAAAAAATGCCCCATCTTCCTGTCTATCACCAGCTCCTGGGGGTAACGGTTCACCTCCTCAGTAATGGCCACACTCTCCTCCTTAGTAGGAGTTCCATGATGAATGTGAGCCCCAAGAATGTTTGCATACATTTTTTCAACAAGACCAGAGGGTTCCACTACCCTTATTCATTTAGGATCAAATCCTTGGTCTCCTGTTATGGTTTCTTGTTGTTCACTTTCAGAGGCAGTAGCTTGTTCCTTTTTTAGCCATTTTTTTGCCTTGTTTGGTGTATCCTCTGCTGCAAAGACATGGCCCTTGTATTGAGAGAAGATTTCTCCAAGATTTGCAATATTGTCTTCTAGAGTAATTTGATCACCCTTAGTAGTGGGACCTTGCTGTCTGAAGCAGCATCTTCACTGCTGGGAACAATGCAGGAGAGACAGCATAATCTTAAACATTTCAATTAAGTTTATGTATATATGTATCTTGAACGTCTACTGGCAGGCAGCACCAATCAACTTATAAGGCTGAAAATTCGGATTAGTACTCCACTAGATCCTTCCTGAAATCTTTTTCTTTTTCGGATTGAATTCGCTATGAAACTTTGTGCAAAATTGGTTTGTGCCTGGTAGTCAGGGATATCTACGGGCAGCATCGATAAACCTATTTGGCTGAAAATTTGTTATAGTACTCAGTTTGATCCCCTCTGAAAACGATTTAGGGAATTTTTAGAAAAAAGTGCTTTTTGGGTGTTTTTATCCCAAAAGCACTCTTCTTTTGAGGTTTTAAAAGTGTACAAGCTGTACACAACACATTTTCATGCTGCAGCCTTGAAAATTTGCATTAGTAGTCTGCTATACACCTTCTGAAAACAATTTTTTTCCAAAATCATCCTTCTACATAGGTTTTTACTAGGATGGGTCAATTTACAATGGAAGTTTGTACTAAATTGGTCACCAATTTATACTTGCTTGTTTGGATATTCAGCCATTTTTTCTAGCTGCCCAACTGAAGGAGAGAGAAATATCTCATCCATTGATCAATCCTTTTTTCACTTTTTTAATTGATCAACCCCAACAATTGTCACGTGACGTTTTCTGTTCAGTGATTAACCAGACCTGTTTTAGATGTACTAAACCCACTATTAACTTATGACAAAACTACTAAACAATCAATTTATTTTAATACAAAGCAATTTTCTGATTCAATGTTTACTTTTATTGTTATTTTCATTATTAAAAAGACATGAATATGTCATAGTTTTACATCCAGAAATGAGGCAAAAATGATATAAAAATATCTAAATTTTCCTGAAAATATAGAAATATATAAGCGTTATTTTACAATAGAGTGATGGTGTAGTGGCTTGGCTAATTAAGTTTATGCTATTTCGCTCTGATTATCTACCGATATAACCAACTATCAAATCATAGAATAGAGTCAAAAGTCAATTATAAAAGGGTTTTTATTTATTTTTCTTAACCATTTTTTTTGAAAATAAAAGTTTTCATGTAGTTACCTTTGAATGAAATTTTGATTAAATTATATATTTCTATAATTCATTTTTATTTATGTATCGTCATGTGGTGCCAGACTGTTGCGATTCGAGTTCTTGTGACTTGCGTATTAAAATTTCTTGATCTGTGATTAAAAATGAAAATCAATGGTACTTTGCGAAAATTGAAGTTGAACTTGAGGTTCAATCAGCGATAATTTGATTGCAACGTAGCTTTACGTTCACCCATGTGATCTTTCCGTCAAAGTGGAGAGATATATATACCATAGTTGCTAAAACAAATATTTTCATTATTTCTCATGCAAAAAGTCAGAAACATTTTTGGACCATTTGGTAGAATAATAGAACTAATTATGCATAAAGAAATAGACTTCATTGGAAATTTTTCTTTTACTTACAGAGTTTAAATTGTCAAATTCAAAAAAATTGAGAAACCCCAAACAAAGTGCCGTCTTTTGCTGATAGGCTGATATATATAAACTTAAACTTTAAAAACAACTGAATTGTAGGTTTTATTAATGAAAATCTTGGTCCTTTTCCTTTCCAGCAAAAACAAAAGAAAGCCTGCACAATTTTTTCAAATGATAATCATATTTATGGTAATATGGTTATTTATTTGTCACAAGAAGCTCGATAATCAACTGATGCCAATTATTTCAAGTTTGGATAATTTCATTCTATGGCCTTCTTCAGGTGTAAATTGTAATTTCCATAAGGAAAATGAGTCATAGACGATACATTCTAAGTGCAATTCTGTATCTTTTGAAATGATTACTAGGAAAGAATACTTCAATATTCTTTTAAGTGTCACTTAGAACCAGCTTGTCAGTTTTTGACCACTTATCTTCAGAATACAATGACGTCATAATATCTTTTCTTGTGGACTTTTCCATTTTAATCTTTCTTCTTTTGTGTGTATTTCTGTTAGTATTATGATATTTTGACTTTGACGGGCAGCCGTGAGCCAACGTCTGTGGAGCCCAACTACATATTTGAAGTTTTGCCCAACAAAACAAACCAATTGAAGTTCAAACAACTACAGCAAGGCCGAAAAGTTTTCTATGCTTATCATGGCAGTCGCATTGAAAATTTTCATTCAATTTTACACAATGGACTTGCCTCACACATGAACAAGGTTAGTCAATACATAAATTAATTTTTGCAATTTTATCATTTTAATTCTTATTCAATTTTTTCTCTCTTTTGAGTAGAATATTCAGTTTACCTTTTTTCTTTTATAGCAAATTCATAAATAAATTCAATTACTGCAACCATTTATAGTGAATTTAATCTTGGTTTTACTTTTCCCCTATGAATTCTTCAACCTCAAGGATAATGGTCTGCAAGATAAGTTTGAAATGATAAGGAATTATCATTGTTATTATTGATGGTGATGGTAAAGGTGACAATATTGATGATGGTAGTGGTGATGATAAAAATCATATGATGACATGCCAAATATTTTCAGCAAGACCTACCAAATGCCGGCCAATTCAGCTGTCTCTTACAAATGTAAGAAGGACAGTGCAAAAAAACTTTGGACTGTACAGCCCTCTGCAGCTGTGAAGGGTAATGCTGGATAGACTATTCTCACAATAGACACTAGGTTTGGGTCATTATTGCTATCACTTATTTTGAGTTAGGAATTGTGTTATGGCCACCATCTTGAATTTTCTATGATTTGCATGTTTTATCCCCATGGCAATTCCCTAAAACTATTTATTGTAAATAAATTCAACTAATTATGACCTTAATATCACAGGCTCAGTACTATAACTTTTCAAGAGCAAGTTTCTCTATCCCACCGATCCTGAACTATATAAAAGCAATAAAATCTTTATTTATGAAAGTTGTGTATCTGTACTATTTCTTCCACTATCATCAGTTTTAAAAAGCTTTCTGTCAATTAGATTTTCCCCTTTACTAGCTTTTATTACCAGCATCATCAGAAAAAGCTCCAACCTTTACATTTTCCACCCCCTAGATGGTTTTCATTGCATATCATTCTAAGCAGCAGCATCACAAATGAAGGTGAATAAAATTTTCAGAAATCTCACAAGTGAATCAATTATTCAGTAATTTCATTGAACTATTTTTACACCATAAAAATGACAGAAATATTGTTTTGTATTGAAGTGAATTATTTTTTATAAATTTATTGTGCATTTAGTGTGTAAATTATTGTTTGTTTGAATTGAAATTATATTGACAACACTCTGTCTAGCTGCAATATATATGACTACATTTTTGAGATGAATACTTCTTTCTATAGCTTAGACGTGATTTTGTATTTTTTGGTGTATATCTGGTTCTGTCTTAGGAAGAGCCCAGTCTTATAGATCATCGATGTCCGATCATCGTCTTGGCATTGGTGGCAGACAAATGGACCTTCTACTCCTAATTAAAAATACTGGAGAAATGTCTTGCAATTGTGTTTTCATTTTTTAGATAAAAATTCTTGGGGGAAAAAAGGGGGAATCAGGGTATATTGCACAGCTACATAGGCTGAGCTTATATTTCATATCATGTCACTTCAGGAATCATTGGCAGATTTTCCCCGAATAAAAAAAAAAAAAATAAAACAGCAAAAATCAATTAAAAAACCAGAAAAACATGTATAACCTTTTTATTTTCAATGGTACACAGCAAATGTGTAATAGTCATTGTTTTCAGTACCGAAGAGCTCTGATCCATATAGTATCTATTTGAAAGTCGCTTTTATTTTTGAGCCTGTGGCAGTGAATCCTAAGTTTGAGACTTAAAAGGAAATGTCACTGTATCCACTTTAATTTTCTTTCATGTAATTTTTTTTTCTAATTTTATACTTCAACTTTGTAGAATGGAATATTTGGTGAAGGCACCTACCTATCAAGTGAATTGTCAGTATCTTTACACTATAGTCCATCAGGTTTTGGATGGACCAAGAGCCAACTTGGTGGCCAACTCAGTTGTGTAGCTGTCTGTGAAATTATTGATGACCCATCAGTCAAGTGTCAACTAAAAGAAGGTAAAACTCTTAGAGATTAATGCATGTGCATGTGTAGGGTTGGAGCTTTTTTCTTTCAAATCAGTATTATAGGATCTTCTAAAACAGTACAAACTATAAACATTGCATTGCTTATTTTACATAATACTGATGTAGAGTATTCTTTTGTATAACTTTCATTGATTCATTATAACAATTCTAAACAGTTTTGCATGTTGCTTCTATATTATAGAGTACAACATGTGTGTGTGTGTGTGTTTGTTCTCTCACAGAGGAAAAACAATTGTATGTCTGAAATCAGTGGGTCTCTATTTATGTACAGCACATATTTAGCTGTTTAAAAAAACAAAGAATTTTTTTTCCCTTAAAATCTCTTAGATTTAGAATCATTAAAGTATATAATTATATTATAAAGTACTCCAAGATGTTGAGAACTATGCATCACAGAACGCAAACAAATGTCTGATATTTGCAGAACATATCTTTAGGTCAAATTTTGCTAAAAAAATTGTCAATCTCTTTTTGGGTCTGCATTTGCACTCTTTGAAAAAAGTCAATTTAAAAATGTTTTTTTTTTTTTCATGTGGAATTTTCTCAAAAACTATTGGACTTAGATCCATAGAAGTATATATATTCTGAATTTGCATTATCTGGGGAAAGATTTTTAACCATTTATTGGAACCTACACATGTATGTGGCTGCAGGGGCAGGGCTTAATGCTTTTTTATAATTTCTTTTTGGACATTTATTCATAGGCTTCAAAATCATGGTAGCTCAATAGTTGAGTGGTTAGAGGCATAGATGTAATCAGCAGACAGAGTTCAAGCTCAGATGGAGAAAGTTTTTTTTTCTTTTTTCTTTAAATATCATATACATTCAATCTATTCAATGTTTGGACCTTCCAGAAATTTATCAGTGTATTTAACAACCAGTGGGGGCGTGTCAATACACACATAGTTTGATATGAAGGTGGTGTCACTAGCCTTCGATCGATCCATAAATATCTGCATTAGTTTTGGTTATATTTGCCAGAGGGAATGTTATCATCACTTCAAGACACCATTGTCTACTTGATAATGTAAACCTGCTAAAATTCTTTGACTTCTGATAAAGAGATTTAATTTATCATACTTTGAAATTTTTGTCAAATGGCATTAGACAACACAAGGCAATGTACACATGCAAAACAATCTGGATGATTAGTTTAAAAAAATCAACATCTTCTCAGTGTACACATGCACAGGTTGTAAAATATAATTTTCTAACAGGAAATTATATGAAATCTAATTTTTGTTCAATACAAACTGTAAAAATTTTAAATAAAGTTAAATATAACTGTTGCAGTACTGATTCTCAAATGGTACAGAATCTGTATTTGTCAGAAATTCCTTCATTTTTTTCTTATAAATATGAAATTGTCAACTTCTTGTAATTGTAATCACTTGATTATAATTTAAAAATGCTTATTGGATTCCTACATCCCATGAATATTGGATTTGGCACCAAAATTACTTGGGTAGAATGAATGATGAATGGACATCTTATCAGTGTGATATTGCTTGTAACATGATTGACATGCTGCCCAGCACTAAATGTATTAGCAAAAAAATGATTTAACATTTTTCTCACTTTGACCCTAATGCATTTTTTTAGCTTCTGGTGATCTCAAAAGTAAAATTTAAAATGGTTTCAAGCACACTTGACACTACAGGAGACTATTGAGAATCCTTGCCTAGGGTTAATAATGTTTTTGTGCAGTTGGCATTTAGAATATTTGACAGCCATCTTGGACACCATCTTAGATATTATACCTTTTTCAGTCGTCAGAGTGTAGTAGAACTTCGCTGTGCTATTATGCATGCTTTGTACTTCAAGGAACCGTTGGAAAAACTCATCTTGAGTGAGTATTGAATGAGTCACAGGCATTTTAAAGATTTAGCAGCCATCTTGGATGCCATCTTGAGAATTATACATTTCCAGTAGTTTGACCTTGGTGAAATTTTCATATGACATTACATGACCTGTTGAGTAATTTGCCCAGGGTAAATAATGAACAAGTAACGGGTATTTTAACAATTTAGTACGATCTTGGAAATTATACTTTTCTAGTGGTTAGAGGGTAGTAGAATTTTGATGAGTTATTGAGTACACTTCATACTACAAGGAACTGTTGTCTTGAGTGAATATTGAATGAGTAATGGGCATTTTACAGATTTCGCGGCCATCTTTGATCCATCTTGAAAAATATTCCTTTCCAGTGGTCAGGCTGTTGTAAACTTTTAGTATGTTATTGAGTATATATGATACCATAAAAAATGTAGTGTAATCATTTTTTCATGGGATAAGATATTTTTTTCCATAAATGCACTTGACTATGTGATAAATGAAAAATTATTCCAATTGATGATATCATAAATTCTGGTCCGTAAATTGTGGAAAAAATCGGCAACATGTTTTTTCCACATCTGCTGTACATGTACTTTGATATTTCATTGAGATATTGTCTATGATATGATTGAGATGCTGCCCAGTGCTAAATATATTTGCAAAAGAATGATCTTTAAGGTTTTTTGACATTGACCTTGACCTAAATGCATATATTTTATGTCTCATGATCTCAAAAGTATCACCAAATGAATTTGCATTCACAACTTGGTTATTGATATGTGGAGGAGGCCATGATCTCTAACAGCTACGGAAAATTTTTATATTGGATACCCAAGCTAAAAGGGAAAAATAAAAAAAGATTCAAAAAATTGAAACAAAGGAAATTGTAAAAATTTGAATGAATTTAAAGATTTTTTCGGTTGAATTTAATCTAAATAAAATTAAATTTAGTCATTGTTTGCAATTGATGCAAAATGATATCTTTTATTATCTTCCCTTAATTTTTTTCTGATAGAACCCCCTTAGCAAAACATTAAATCAAGAATACTTTCATAAAACCTAAAAAAGTACTTTTGTGACGCTATGGAATTGAATGGTTAATTAGAAGAATGATGCGATGAAAATGAAAGGTTAATTGGAAAAATCTGAAAGTTGAAATAAGATAACCTTGTGAGGTTGAGGTTACCTACCAAAAAAGAACGCTTACCAAAATGGGTTTCCCAGAGAAACCAGATGGATACAGAACTGATTTAAATCTAAAACTGTAAAGCAGTTAATATTGAACCCTGAGTTGGGAAAACACTTTTGCACCAAGTGTCGGACAAGTGAGGCCTTGACAGAATACAGATGTATGATTAATAGCCTTTGTTTGATAGGTTTAAAATCTCTGAGTTGGGAAGATATTTTTGCACTATAGTATTGGGTAAGCAAAGCCCTGAACATATTACAGACGTTTGATTATCAATTGCCTTTTTTAGGAATATATCTCTAGTTTCCAGGCGGGTAAATTGATTACAAGGGGACCTAGCCCCGCCTATCGTCTATGCATATTTCCAAGGGAAAATTATGGATTCCCAGATTTGGAGAGATCGGTTTGAAGATTGCTTAGGCTAGCATGATTTCAATATTTGCCAGCTGAGAAGGGAAGAAATCAATCATAAACCGTTCAGCCATCGGCACCAACCACAAAGGGAGCTGGCTATTGCATGAGCCACCTATTTTTGAGTAGATTGAGAAGGGTGCAGAGAAGCTGCTGGGACACTGCATAGAATTCCATGTTCCTTGTCACCATGATATCCTGACCCCCAGAAGATTATATCTTTGGTGAAGCCATACCAAGAGACATCAAGTGGATTCCCCGAACGACTTATAATTTTGATGCGAGAATTTTGTTGAAGCAATACCAACAGACATACCTAGAGATATTTAGTAGATAACCTGAAAGACAGACTGATTGACATTCCATAGTGTCCTCACCCACATCAATGTATATTTCAATCAGTCAATCTGTAATAATACTAACATAAATCTTGTTGCATATTTACACCCAGTTCCTTTTCAACTTGTGATGCTTCCAAGGGTCTTTGTTCCAGTGCCGCTGAGTCTTTTAATTGACAGCCGCACCCCTTCAGTGGCAAGGTACAGTCAACTACGGCCTGACTAGCACCGTACTTCACTGATCGGTGAAGGTTGCGGAGACTGGTTGGGGGGTTCTGTTACACTTTTAGATATACTAAAAATATCTACCCAGTCTGGATTTGGTGAGGTTGGATAATAATTACAGTACCGGGACCTGCGTTCATACACACACTTGAATTTTCCATATGCTAAAACTAAGTTGTTTTTTGTCCTTGTGCTTAATCAGAAAGCTATGGAAATTTTTCAGTGAAAAATTTTTACTTGTCAGAAATTTGGAACTTTCCCTGTTTGTGACACCTTATGTTCAATTTAAAATGTAAATATCATGGTTGAATAAATAATACAATAAAAAATCTTGACCGTGGTTCATAAACTTATTCTTACAGAATCTGGACAATGTTCAAAAAAATTAAAGTTCACATATTATTCTGGAAATAACATCTTGAAAAAAATGATTTTCTTCATAATGAAAAAAGTTTAGATTCAGGATAATTCTAGTTTTACACTGTTGCTTTACCAGGCTACTAAATGTTGTTGAAAACGGTGAATAAATAAAAACAATTTAACTTATTCAAAGCAATGACAATTTATGTATTTAATCCTGTTTTTCTTTCATTAATTCTCTAATTTATTTTTATTTTTGTGCTTTTGCAATTTATCCACTTTCTAGTAAAAACAAGAAAAAACTTGACAATTCAAAAAAAATTCTAATTATGTTTTCAAAGTAGGGTGTTAAGTTTTTCAAAACTACATTCAGCATGTCTTCACACAAAAGTAAAATATAAATTTATTGTATTGGGGATTGGGCTTAATTAGCTCCGGAGTCAGATTTTTATTTATTTACCTAATCCTTAATAACACCCACAGCTGAGTATAAGCAAAATTTCTGATTTTTAGCCAATTTTCATTAAAAAGTATTTGTTTTATACAGTTGGAGTTGGAATCAGTACAATTTGACCAATTCCGACTCCAGTCTGCCAAAATTGCTTCCAACTCCGACACCAATTCTTTGACTCTGACTCTAGAGCCCTGCTTAGAAAAGTACTCGTGTGCAAATATAGATATGTATTACTAATCTTTGGTTGTCCTTCATGTCCATCGCAGACTCCTGTTATACATTCATCTCTGGACTTTCAGATGGCTCTTCAACCTGTCTGGAGCAATGTCAGCACTGGAAGTCGGTTGTTAAAACACCACCCATGTTGCCCTATGGCATAGTTCTCTTGCAGTGATGAACCTTTGATGCCTTTTCAAAATTTGCAGAGGCTTGATGGACCATGGTTTGCCAGTGTGAGCAATTTCTGGCATGTTTCACCAGATCCTTTGGTTTTGATCTTGCACCATTGGAGGTTGGTTTTGATGGAGTCTTTATTGTATTTGATTTGTCGACCTCTGTCTTTTAACTCGTATCAGCTCTCCATATTGCAGGCATTTTTTGATGCTCGTGGAGTCAGGGCAGTCCAGGACCTGGACTTCAAGCTTATTGATGCAATCTGAGTATGGAATGACTCACCTGCATGTGAAAATTTTCCAGTTGTTCTAATTATTATCTGTACTTTTTTTTTTCCTTTTTAGGAGTATGTTATAATGAGTCTTAAGAATTTGATTGGTACTTTTATTTTCTCTTTATGATTTCAACTAAAATATCATAGCCCCCAAATCACAAGACTGAGTGTTGAAATCCAATGATGACAGGCAAAGTTGGAATCTGTTCTTTTCTTGACTCCTGAAGTGATAGCAAGAATTCAAAGTGCTATCTTTAAATAACTTTGCATTGTGCTCTGATAGGAGCTGGAAGTTAATTGCGAAAATTTTTTTTTCTATGTATTGATGTTAAATTTACACTAAATTTGATGATGCATTTGTTTATTGAGTCTTATGGACAGTTTCCTTCTCATTATTTTGACAGCAATGCATTCTTTATTTTGTTGCACTTTGGATAATGACTTTCTGGTGTGCCTAAAGCTTTAGCTAGTTTTTCCTAAGTATTATCTATCATAATTTCATGGAATTTTACATACACAGCTTTTGGTCTTGTTTTTTATACTCTGGGAAACCAATGTTTCTGAGCAGCTTGTGTGTGGTTGGTTTGATTTGAAAAGCCACAATGATATTCCATTTAATGAAGATCTTTGAATCTTTCCAGCAATTTTTTTTTTGTAGGATAGGGATTCCGTCACTTTATGGTTGTTATCCTCTGTTTTTTTTTTTTTGCTTGTCTGGAGTTTGTACATTATGTTGGTTAATTAATTTTTTGAAGTATGTTGTATATATTGGTCAATTCATGCTGTAAGGTGTCATTGTTTATGAATTTGACTCAATGATATAGGCAGCAAGCTAAGTTTAAATATAAATTCCTGGATGTTGGTTTTATGCATGTAGAGATCTTAATTTCGTATTTTTTGCAAATTACTTGGAAATCAAGGAAGCAAGTTTTCTGTGTGTTTTTGTTTTTGGTTCATCTGTAGAAAATATTTGATTTTAATTGAGAATTACGAGATGATAAATATGACCTACAAACAGCTCTATGTGATGTTGAAATCTTTCTACTCAATCTCTTTACAATCATTAACACCTTCCAACCCTGTTCTCCAGAGTTTTTCCATACTTATCTCATGTTGAACAGTAAGCCATCAAGATTTCCCTATACTTCTAAATGAACACCTTGGTGTAACAGGGAATCTACGGTACCATTCAGCGACACTCCTTCCACTACATTAATAATGTAACCCTGTTTCCATTATCTAAAATAGCAGGTAAGGGTTAACTACAGAGAAACACTTGATTAATGTGGTCACCTTACCAGCGGGAGATTTGTAACTGCACTGTTAGGGTTCCTTTTTGCTAGAACACTCATTAGTGCCAACCCACAGGCTAGCAGGAAAGGGACCAGTGGTGTAATATAGTCAAGAGATGGGTAAAATTCAGTTTATGCTAACCAATTCTTACCCTGATAAGCTTGGGCAGCTACATTGAATCTTCTATTGAATAAAGGTTACTATCAATGTCTCATAAATGTACTGAGATAATTAGCATAGGTGCTGATCAAATCAGTAACCGGGCACTTCATTTTGCTGTAATGGTTAGTAAGCTAGTCTTGCAGACTGAGTAATGAGTTTGATCCCATTTTTAAAAAATACTTTTGGCATTCTCCTTCTCTCAGAGCTTGTCTCACCAAGCCTTCACCTGTGCACATTAATGGAACTGAATGAGGCTGGATAAATGGAAATTACTCCACTACAAAATTTTTGGAAGCATGGCACTTTCTTATGGTGTCCAAAATGGCTTCAGTTGGCTCCAAACTCAGTTTTAGTATAATTTTCCAATTACCTCAATTCTATTAACCCTTAACTTTTGTTTCTTTCATCCTGATTAAAGTAAAACTGTGGCTTCTGCCAGCCAAAGCTCATCACTTGATTGATAATATAAAAGTAGTGAATTGGACACATAAACAGGATCTTCCCTTTGATGCTAACATGAAACATTTTAATAGTTTAGCAACCTAGCAATAACATCCTTTGTGATAAACTCTCTACTCACCCTGCACCACACTATTTGATGCCAGTAAGCCAGACATGCAGGCACTACAATATAATTAGCATTCTTGGGTATGTGTTTAACGATGTGTGTGGGGTACCGTTTAGTCCTACACACTGATGACCACAGTTTTCACCTCTCAGCAATATTTTGGACATTTCTTTCAACTCATTCAGCCATAATTTGGACGTATCAAGCTGGACATCCAGATTTATGTTAGACCAATTTATCTATTTAGGGTTATGAAACAGCCCTGTCAAGATCAGAATATCTGTTCTTTAAATGCGGCTTCAATTTTTCTTTGTGCTGCTCTCGCTCATCAAACACTCTGGATATATTGTGATTTCCCTTGTATGTTTATGTACATGGTATCTCTGAGAGTGGATTAAGGAAAAATGTAATTGGACCGAGAAATGATGGGAGAAAGGAATCTGCAGTACCATTCTGACGAGAAGTTAAATTTAGATAGTCCTGAGGAAATGCAATGCTGTTGGCATTATCTTCTGAAGGAGGAGTGGGGGATTTTTTATAGTATGGGTAGTTTTTCAGTTAAAGGTAAGGCTAAATTGGTGGTGATGGAAGGAAAACACACAGTGTTACAGAAGAGTTTTGTCCCATCTGCCATTATGGAAGTAACTTTGTATTCCAGCAGGATACAGCCATTCACAATGTTAAGGTCACTAAGGAATGGTTCAAATGAAAGGGCTAAAAACTCCTCGAGCTCTTAGCTAAAAATTGATTTTAAAATCTAATTCGCCATCCATTTTTTTTATATATAGTGGAGTGGTTTATGCTCTTTGATCAATATTTGGAATTTACTGGATATATTTGTCTAATGTTTTATAAGTTTTCCAATGTTTGAAAGGTTTTCCAACTACATTTTCTTATGAGATATAACTCTTCCAACAAGGCTCAAAAGAAGCTTTGAATGAATTTATTTGTTCTTTGAATGAAGAATTCCCTAGAAAGGAAATTGAGAATTAGCTGGCAAGCTGGAATCAATCTATAAAGGCCTAATGGGAGAATAATTTACTCTTTGAGTTTTTCAACTTATTTGGTTAATATTTTCCAAATGTGTATGTGTGTGTGTGTGTGCGTGCAGGCATAGATGATATGTAATGAAAATTTAATTATATTTACATAATCCTTAAAAAAGGATAAATAATTTGCAAATCAATCAATAACACTTCATCTAAACTTACAAAATCAATAAACTTAAATTATAATAAACCCTTTTTTACTCTGCAGGTGACCATGTTGCTAAAAGATCAAGAGCTTTCGTACCAAACAGCATGGCTGGAGAAGTACCAGAGAAATACTATGTGATAAGAAATAATGAAGTTGTCAAAGTCAAGTATTTGCTTATTTATGCAGACAAAACCTGGAACAACAAGTAAGAATATAATTTTTGTTTATTTTCTGTTCAGAACTGTCAATTAAAACTGTTAACATAGGTCTCTTCAGTTTGTGAGTGTTTTTGGCTTGCTGGCTGGCAGGCCCTTTATGCATATGGTTATGCATATATAGAGCCAGAGGGCTAAAAATCTAAACATTTATCCCTTATGTCTGGAAAAAAAAAAAAAATTTCCACTATATAACCCCCCCTCCAGGAGAGTTTTGATGGAAGGGGGGGTTATAATGTGAGTTTATACTAAATTAATCACTTAGTTTGTGTCCGAAAATTCAGAATTTTCAATGATCCAATGAAAGGTGACTTGTTCATAAATCAGTATTTTCCAATTTTTCCAACATAGTATGCTGCCATAGGTGGTTGGTCACATGACAATTTCTATTGTGACTATGTTGACCTGTTCTTTTATACTTTCATTTTTGTCATTGAATGCATGATGTGTATTTTTTCATATCTTAATCTGATCATACTGAAAATCTTTTATTACTGTCAATACCTTGTAATAAAGTTTAATCGACATTCAACTGATTATTTACTCAATATCATTAGAAAGAAAACTTTATATAACAATTGGTGCACCTCAACACCAAATATATTATCACAGATGTACCAATCATATTGCATATTTCATTGTAATTTGGAACATCCAGAGGTCACAAATCCTAATCAAAAACTTATGGGGTGTCCAATTATGTTTTTTCCTATCATAATATCACCCATACGGCAACACAACTTCATTTGGAATATCAATGCTATTGTCTTCAAGTTGTGTTGAAATCAATGGTCTTCTCTTCACCTTGATTAACTTCAATTACGTGAATGGAGGGGATCCAGGATGGAGTGAATAGTGAATCAATGATCGTCTCTTTACCTCTACTTTCTTCAATGGAGTGAATCAAGGGAACCCCAGTTTTAAAAAAATAGTGGACATTTCTTTACCTCCATTATCTTCAATTAACTGAATGGAGGGAACACAGGATGGAGGGAACATTGAATCGATGGTCGTCTCTTCACCTCCACTATCTTCAATTAACTGAATGGAGGGAACATTGAATCGATGGTCGTCTCTTCACCTCCATAATCCTTAATTACATGAAGGGAGAAAAATCCAGGATAGAGATAATATAGAATCGATGGTTATCTCTTCACCCCATTATCTTCAATTAGATGAATGGATAAAATCCAGGAATGAATGAATTATGAATTGATGTCGTTTTTTCACTTCTACTGTTCTCAATTTGTAGTGAATAGTGATCTATGGCTGTTTCATCTTCTGCATTGTTTTCAGTTAGATAAATCGAGGGAACCAAGGATTGAGTGAATAGTGAATCGATGGTCGTCTGTTCATTCCATTGTTTTCAATGATGCGAATAGAGGGAAATTAGCATTAAAAGAATAGCGAATCAATGGTCGTCTCTTCTCCTCCATTGTCTCCAATGAGGTGAATCGAGGGAATTGAAAAAATAATGAAATAATGGTCATCTATTCACTTCCACTGTTTTCTATTAAGTCAATGGCTGGAATCCAGGATGGAGTGAATAGTGAATCAATGGTCATCTTTTCATTCCTATTTTTTTGCCCTCATTTTGGACAGTAGTCCCTAACGTTCGTTCAATCAAGTGCTGACTTACATCTTGAATAGGCAGTGCCAACTTAGAAAGATGAACTTTTTTTTCGTGTGGGCCTGATTGATCCTAACTCTGATGGAGACCTCAATCTGAAGAGCCCATCTCATTGAAGATGAACTCAAATCAACCTGAAGAACCTCTCTCATTGAAAATGAACTCAACCTGAAGAACCTCTCTCATTGAAGATGAACTCAAATCAACCTGAAGAACCTCTCTCATTGAAGATGAAATCAACCTGAAGAACCTCTCTCATTGAAGATGAACTCAACCTGAAGAACCTCTCTCATTGAAGATGAACTCAACCTGAAGAACCTCTCTCATTGAAGATGAACTCAACCTGAAGAACCTCTCTCATTGAAGATGAACTCAACCTGAAGAACCTCTCTCATTGAAGATGAACTCAACCTGAAGAACCTCTCTCATTGAAGATGAACTCAACCTGAAGAACCTCTCTCATTGAAGATGAACTCAACCTGAAGAACCTCTCTCATTGAAGATGAACTCAACCTGAAGAACCTCTCTCATTGAAGATGAACTCAACCTGAAGAACCTCTCTCATTGAAGATGAACTCAAATCAACCTGAAGAACCTCTCTCATTGAAAATGAACTCAACCTGAAGAACCTCTCTCATTGAAGATGAACTCAAATCAACCTGAAGAACCTCTCTCATTGAAGATGAAATCAACCTGAAGAACCTCTCTCATTGAAGATGAACTCAACCTGAAGAACCTCTCTCATTGAAGATGAACTCAACCTGAAGAACCTCTCTCATTGAAGATGAACTCAACCTGAAGAACCTCTCTCATTGAAGATGAACTCAACCTGAAGAACCTCTCTCATTGAAGATGAACTCAACCTGAAGAACCTCTCTCATTGAAGATGAACTCAACCTGAAGAACCTCTCTCATTGAAGATGAACTCAACCTGAAGAACCTCTCTCATTGAAGATGAACTCAACCTGAAGAACCTCTCTCACTGAAGAAAAACTCATCCTAAAGAGCCCTTCTTACTGAAGACTGAGTTATAGGTGTTGATCATTTGATTGTCCAGCATTTGATTAATGTCTCTCTCTCAAAATAGTCAACTAGACATCTCTTGTGACAGCCATTGAATAGTCTCTCCAGACTGCCAGCCAGTATTTAGATGATAGTAATGGGTTAATACACAAAACTATGTTATAACTAAGCTGATTTGTTTCAGTAAAAGTTTGCAGTTAAAACTACCCCAAAAAATGGAATTTATTTTGTTATAAATATTTTATTTGAAAGTGAACTATTAATTTGTATTGTTTTAGAATATTTTATTCAATTACTTCTCTTATAGACTTTGATCTAATGCAAAACATTCACTAAAATTACCCATCTACATACTAAAAATATCATTCTGAATAAGTCTAAATACATGCCTTTACAACGAAAGAAACCAAGTCATTTGAACATTTTTCCTGAAAGTCACATTTTAGGTATGAATCATTTACTTTTTTTAAAGACAGATTCTATCGCTCAAGTTGTTTTGTAATTTCTGATGAATTGTTCCTTCCATTCTTCTAATTATTCTTTGAATTTTTGCCCTGTCTAGTATCCTTTTTTTCTTCCCCAGCAGGTTACCTAATCAGATCTCCTGGTTTGGACAACACAAGTTTGCCCTTTTAATGACCATCTATGTTCTGTTGTTGGTAACAATTGGCTTGTCCAACTCAAAGCTGTTCAAACAAAGCGTGCGTCGCATCTTCAAGTCATGAACTGTTTCTCTGCTGCTATCACTTTGATGAAATGTTGTTGACTAAAATTCATCTCTAACCCTCTTACTGGAAAGAGGATTTATACAATTCATTTTTCATATTGCTCATACTGAGTGTATTCTATGCCTTACACTTATTAACTGAATACAGCCTCAGACATTAGGTGCATGTAATACTTGGTGATATATACTGCTGTATGTTAACATCTTGAGACATCCTCAGTTCTAATCTTGAATCAAAATTTTCTTCTGACTATTTTTATTACTTAGATTGTTTTTATGGGATTTATTTTCTCCCTTTTTTCATTGAATCCATGAAAATTCTAAATATTCCTTGTTAGTAAAAGAGTATTTTATGACTGACTTTTTAGGCAATACCTAATATAAAGGATAAATTTGTTATTCTTGACATAACTAAGTCAATTTTGAAAATATTTTGAAATACATACATTATTAACTAAGTTGATTTGCCAATTTATTTAATGTATATTCATGTCAAAAAGTAGTCATTACTGAATATATTTGGATTTTTATTGCCGTGTCAAAAGATTTTATACTTTGAATGGTGGAAATTGTCATAACACAAAACATTTTCATAGGATGTTTTAGTTACAAAATGATAAACATTTTCTTAATATATCAGTTATGGAGAGCAAAAAACTACTTTGGCTGTTTCTTAGACCCAAAATTACTAGCAAATTATTGCACCCATTGATTATAGCTAATGTCAACTTCTTTTCCATTATAGAAATTAGAAGGTATTCACTCGGCTTGCTTCCATAGTTGATACTTGGCTACTTGCCCCAATAGGTTTCACCAGTTAAATGTAAACATCTACCTTTCTTTTACAAGGAACATTTTTACTGTTCATATCATACATGAGTTTCCTTTTATTTTTAAACATTTCTTTTCCCTATGTTGTATGTTCTTGTACAGGTCTGAAATGTTTTGGGTTAATATCTAGATCATTTATTCTTCTGTCCATTTCATATATCATTTTTCCATAAACAGCATCATTCAGTTACACCAGAAGAGGATACATTTCAAATTATTGAAGAATGTGATCAGTTGATTGTTCCTAATAATCATCTCTAGCGAATTTTAGGGAAAATTTTCCAGTTTTCTAGACAGATAGAGGAAGATGGGGGAAAATCAATATTACAAGACAATGAAAATGATTAAAGTTCCCATCTTACATAAATTTCTTTTTTTAAAAACTTGATTTGAAATTAATTTTCTGGTATTAATTTCTGCAATGATATGCATGCTGAACATAGAACTTTTTTCTCATGAATGATCATGCATTAATAAATGGTAGATTTGAAACTAATAACTAAAAATTTTCATATTTATTTGCATACATGTGCAATATAGAATCAGGTATAAGGTTAGTCCTTAATTTGAAGAGGATAAATCAAGGACATCGATTCTGTAATTACTTTCACAGCCATCTACTTCAAGTCCAAAGGATTTATTTTCCCTCTTTGTTAATCAGTTATTTTGAGTGAATGGCTGCAAAAAAGTTAGATAAATCACCCTGGTTTTGAAATCAAGTATTATCTCTGGGTCAAGAGTAAAAAAAATTGCATAAAAACTTGAAAACATGAAACCCAAGTTATCCTTGAAAACTTCTCTTTTCATGATTATTATAAAGATGTACATGTTGAGAAATGAAGATATCATTTTTGTACATTCACAATTTGAGAAAATAGATACATATTAGAGACGCTTACTCAGGTTTCTGTCCATGTTATTTCAAACATCCCTCCTTCTGTTCACATCATTTGCAACTAAGACTATAGAAATGTAAAGGCTACAGGCTATGAAAAAATGCAAGGAAGTATCACATATTACTTAAATGACCGACCTTCCAAACTAATCAAAATGTATTTCATGTTGGGTTGAAACCTGACATGAAATACATGAAGCATCCTTATCTTCTTTACATGAATATATTTTGAGAATGGCTGGCCTTCCAGTGGTGCACTAAATATTCCTTGTTATATTTCTCTGGAATTGCTCAGTGGTGTGGTATGCATAATTTCTAATAGATTTTCAAAATTCAATGCATATATAAATTTAAAAATATAATATAAATATAATATATCACTGTATTGTACTGGATTTTCAGAAAATCTTTTTATGGTCTTTTTCTGTGTATAAAGGGGAATGTAATCCTGAAGCTTCTTGCACAGGCAATAAATTGTTTGGTTATTTACAGGCATTCAGTGGCACCTAGAATTCTTTTTTGTAGTATTATGATACTTGAGCTTTAAGAATAAATTCCAATTTTATCAGTTTTTATATGACTTGTGTTTAAAAATTACAAAAGGCAATTCAACTTGTTGAGATTTTGTAATTTTTTAAAGAATTTTGCTCTTTGTATTATCTAATCTGTATTTTGATACAGATCTCTTGCACCTACAAAATTGAGAAAATGAAGGATGGCATTTCCTTTATTGGAGCAACACATTTCAAATTGTCTTCACTTAGCTCATAAATTGAATCAAAAAGTAAAATTTATAATCAACTTCAATTTCATAGTAAGGGAAATACTCATGTTCATTAAAAAAATAATACTTTTTTGATGATTTCAAGAATAAGAATTCATGTCTTGATATGATATGAGAGTATTTTATAATTAGCATTTAATAGTTATCTCCCCTGTGACAAATCAGTCATTATTATATAGAGTGGGGTCTGTGTTTGTGCTCACCACTATTATCATTAAGTGGCAAATCACATGGATCTTTTTGCCGTCTTCAAGTTGGTGCTTTAATTCAATATCTCTGCACCATTTCAGTTGCTCAGACGTCACAAGCAGATAAACAAAATCAGACTTTTGGTGTTATATATATATATAAGCTGAGACAAAAGTTTCTAATCTTTCATCCATGTAAACACAGCATCAATCTCAATTCTAAATATTTTCTCTGGCTTTCTATGACTTCAAGCCAGCTTTCAAGAAAAGTGTGCATTCCATCATGAAAAACACATCTCTAGAAATTCTTCAATATCTGAAACCTTTGACCAAACAAGACTTGTTGCATGAAGTGAAACAAGTGAATGTGCTGCATGTGGAAGAACTTATCACAGCTCTATAATCATTTCTTGCATCGCATTTACAGCCCACAGATAGTTATTGTCATGCACCGAAATTACTGGTTGATTTCCTTTCCCAGAAAATATGTCTTTCCTCTTCCAATAAGTCAATCGCTATCTATAGTATTGCACTAATAGTTTGGATGGATTCAAAGGCAATCTTTTTTCTCTCCATGATCTAGCCAAAATTTTCCTTTTAAATCCTTCTAATGATTCAATTTTCATCACCAGTGCCTGTCTTGTCCGAGAAAGACTCTTTTTCTGTGTTGAGTGAGAAGAGAAAGAGAAAGAAAAAGAAAAACAACAAAACAAGCTTCTAGGAAAATCTCTTATGTATTACAGAGGACTGATTACTCAGTTTCTTTGGAGTATGCACAATCAATAAAGAGCCAAGATTTCCCAAAAGTAAAAAATGCAAATTTGAATGAAAACAATTTTAAATTTGCATTATTTCTAGTTCAATTAAGGTAGTTTATCTTCACAAAATAGTTCCTCTAGATAAGGTTTAATGATGGCTGGATTCCAGTTACTTAGGAATCAATCTCTGTATGTATAGATAAGTATCAATTAAAAAAAAATTCCTCTCCAAGTTTAGCTAATGAAAATCCCAATATTAACAGTAAAAAAAAGTTCCTTTTAAAGCCAACAATCCTGGTATTAGATTTTTCTCTCTCATTCCTGAGGTAGGAATCTTGTTCTGATGAGCAGTACTTGGCCCCTTCTTCATCTCACCAGGGTTCAAAGAAGTAAAGGATATCAGCATGAAAAGGGAAAGGAGGAGGACTTGGAGAAAATCAAGAGAAGAAAAGAACAATGCAAACATTTTTGAACAATAAAAGCAAAAAGGAAATTACACAAAAATTCTTTATTTTCTTTAGGATTTCTTTTAAATACACACCGTTACATCCATTACATACAAAATGGTTTCAAATTAATTTGTCAAATCTACAGATAAAGTCAGTTGAATTGGATGTAGGGGAATTGTTTTGGAGGAATTGAGGCAGACAGTAGCTGGGAATAACAGTACCTCACTTAACGCAAAATGGTTGGCCAGCTTGCTGATAAGTCAGCTTCAAAGAGTGAAAGAAACATAGCCTCAGTAATATGTATACCATTTAAAAGGTATTACATCAATTTGATTTAAAAAGAAAAAACCTTTTCAGTTATTGACTCTGCTTTAAACAGAACTATTTTAGGATCTTTTGTCTAATACACGAGGGCAACCATAGGCCTGCAGGCCAGATTTGGCCGTGGGAATAATTTTTGTAGCCTGCTGCCAACCTAAATATTTATTTAAAATTCTGTAGAATTCATTTCAGAAAGTCAATTCTGTAATTAATATTGTAAAATTATTATTGTTCTGGCTTCACAAATCAATATAATCATTGTAATTCATGTTCTAAAATAGAATTTAAATATGGTTTATGTAATATGATTGACATTTTTGAAGTGAATGTGTGGCTTGAAAAAAAGATGAAAACTGTCTCATGTGGCCGGCTGGATCAAAAAGGTTGCCCATACTTAGTCTAAAACAATGTCATGATAAGATGGCTATGATGACTAGAAAATTTTTTTTTTTAATTTGCAAAGGTGAAGTCAAAATCCTCAGCGTTTACTCAGGCTCACCCAAAACATGCACTCAAAATGATTAACAATCTAAATAAAAATAAATAGCAACTATTTAGGGGTTGGCAATAACATCTTCCTTTTCATTGATGCGCTTTCCATAAATCATACTCTGCAGACACAAAATTTTCATGTCAAAGTGAGGGACAGATTTCCTTAACAAAATGATAGATATACTTTTGATAAACTAATAAGATGAGAAAATTAAAAAGGGTTGAGCTCCAATGAAGGATACTGAATAGAAATTTTTGAGTATATCACCTGAAATTGACCTTATAAGATATTAGTCAGAACATTAGCTGGAAATACTGATTCAAAAACTTTCTAGGCCATAATCTTACAGAAAACTGATCCTCCAAAATTTGATTTAATGTTATAGAAATTATCACTTGTTTCATTAGACACAGCCACAAGTTGAGGTGAACTTCTCATAATAATAATAATAATAATAATAATAATGATACACAGTTATCAAACTAGTGGATAAAGGCTTTGTCTAAACTACTGTCTGTATAGAAGGGAGAAAGTCTGGAGAGATGTAGTCAGCCACAGCCACAAAGTGTCCACTATCCAGCAAATGTCTGAATCGAGAAGTCAGGAAAATAAATTTTTAACCAGCAAATCGTACAAAATTCCATTTTTTGAAGTTTCAAACCTATTTTAATAAGTTTTTTGGTAACTAGTTTGCATTTCCATTTTAAATTATTTTTGAAGTGAAAACCTTGAGAAAAATAAACCAACAAAACCCTTTTAATAAGCTGAAAAAATATTTAATAGTTCAAGTATCAATATAGTATTGACTACTGTAACTTTAAATGGTAAGTGTTATAAAATTGATATCCAAATTGTATGAGTCAATGGTATTGTGGGAGCAAGAAGCAAATGGTTAAAGAATATCACTCCAAATGAAAGGCACAAGTGGATATTCTGTAACCAAAAATATTGTGTGAAAAGGAAAAATTTGAAAGAATGTTTACAGAACAGAAATAAACAGTTAAATTTCTTAGGGCATTCATTTGTTTTAAATAGCTTATTTATGAACAACCATATAAAATCATGAGAAGTATTGATTTTTTTTCTCTTGATTGTATAAAAGTGAAGGCTGAGCTCAGCTGATAACAGCAGCAATGTCTTAAAGAATTGAGAAGGAAAGGGAAAAAAAAACATGAAAACTTGGAGCAAACTCTTCATCTGAAACAGATGGTTGAGATGGTCTGATAGCAAAGATCTTCACTTTTTATTGTCAATTCCTGATAGATCAGAACTGTTTTGAGAGGAGCACAGATATAATACTTGCAAATGTTTGAAATTTACTGACCATCCATTAGCGGTTGACTAAATCTAATTAAAAGCTGATATTCACACACACACAGAGGAAGTTTGACTAGTACAAAAAGAGGGCAAATATAAAAGAGGCATTTCTAGTCACTTAGGCTAAAGTTGTTTCCCGTGCAACCACAAGAGTAGATTTTACAGAAAAATTAAAAATGTTCAAGCCTGAACAGCCAACTTATAATTTTAATCAGTCTTTCCAGACAACCATTTTCTTGAATTCCTTTTATAAATTCAATATGTTAATAGGTGTTCAGACATGAATGGCAGTGTCCCTATCAATACCAAAATTATGTGAAATAACAGAAGACATTATTGTACTGAAAAAAATTACCTCTTGCCCATCAAACTACAAAACTGAATGAGCATCATGATATTCTTTGGAGTATGAAGATTGATTAGTATTTACATGTATTCCATCAATTTTAAAACTAAATCTTTATTAAAAATTACTAAGTTATTTTCTATGCCTCTCAATACACAGGGAAAAAAATCAGTGGTCAAAGCATGTGGCTAGAGTTAGCACTTCAACATTTACTAAAATAGAGTTGCTTGGCCAACAGTATGAACACAAAACCTATGTTCAAAACTCCTTTGAATACTATTAATGGAAAAAGTCTGTCAGTGGTCTGATAATGGAGACTTGACTTCAGCAGCTTCTAGTTGGATCACCCCAGGCTGTGGGGAAATGACATTAGCTGTGACAGCTGCTGCCGTGGCTGACTAACCCCTACTCATTGTTGTTCCAGCACCAGGAGAGCTCCAGTCAGATATTAAGGTGTCTGTGTGATACATCTTAGATGCAGTTGTATTATATACAGGCAGAAGTTCATTTGCCTCGCTTGGGAATAACTGAAATAAAAAAACAAATATTACAGAGAAAAATATTCCAAATATACACTACATCTGATTTGCTATATTCTAAAATAAAATTTGATACTCAATTCAAATAACTAATTTCTCCATTTCTTGGAGATCTTAGTTATTGCAAACTTATCTTATGCATTCAAACGTCAAGTCAGTAGATTTAGCCATTTATTATGTATATGCTAAGGTCATGGATGAAATATCAAATGAGTGTCTTTACTTGCCTATTATGAAAATTGGTACATAATATTTTTTACTGAAAAAAGATACTTACTTTTAAATAAATGAAAGCATCTGTTCCACAACCTTCCACGGAACTTAAGATCAAGTCTCCATGAAAATATCGGGCATACAGACGAGACAATGGTAAACCATAGCCATAACCAGCCTGCAAAAAAAGTAAAATATATAATGGCAAGGAATTAACAGAAATAGGAGTTATCTTTTTTGAATCAAAGAAAAAAAAAAAGTCAACATCAAGAAAATTCAGTTGATCAGAACCATTAAAGGAAAGAAAAAAAAAAAAAGTACATAATTTTGCTAAACTTTTGAGCTAGTTTACCAGAAGCCAAAATTTTTGGCTTGTTTAAAAAGTTAAATAAAATTGAACAATGTAGAGATTACCGGATTGTGTTCAGTAAAAGTACTGGAATGCTTGTTTTCAAAATTATATAAGAGTTTATTTCTCAGGTTGGTGCAAGATGGTGTTTTTTATTATTTTAAACTTGGATTTTTTTTTTTGAATACAGTATTATTCAACTAAGTTCATGGAATATACCATTTCAAAGTGTGAACTCTGTTCTATTCATTAAAGCTGAATGTTTTCTTTCCACTATTCATTCTGGTTGCCAAATCAAAGACAGAAAAAAAGCAAACTCAAGCAATTTTGTTGCAGTAGTTCAAAATGGGACATAAGGCAGAAAAAACTACAGGAAAAATCAACCAAGTATCCGACCAGGGGACCGTCAACAAACATACTGTTCAACATTGGTTCCAAAACTTTGAAAAAAGAGATGAGAATTTTGAAGATGTGGAAGTCCTTCAGTAATTAACAACATCCAATGATCAAGGAAGACCCACGCAGAACATCAAGATGTACCAGAGAAACTAAATATTGACTATTTAACATGTTCGACATTAGTACCAAATGAGAATAGTAAAAAACTATGACCCTGATTGAAAAGCAAAAAAAGTTTGCTTGTCGCGCAATTGACCCTGCATAAATTGAATTATGGTACTTCAGACATCTCTCTGAGCCACTTCCAACAAGCAAAAAGCAGCTCAAAAAGCCTTTGAAGAATTCATTGGTTCCATGATCCCAGATTCTATGCTTCCACAAAAAAATGGACTTGTTGCTAGTTGGCAAAAATGTGTAGATTCTAAAGGTTCCCATTTCGAATAATAACAGATATGCTGCTTTAAATTTGATGGTGAAAAAAACAGGAATAATTTTTGCACCAACCTTATACTACTGAACTTTAAACTTGAGTCTTAAAATTTAAAAATGATTTATATTTTTTCACTCATAAACACCTCCAGTGCCCTATCTTCCAATATCATATTTTCTTTCTATTTGAAGTTTGATAAAAAGATAGAACACATGGAAAAAAAAAAGTATTTTTCTGACTCCAAGATTCACTTCTTCCCGTTCAACTCCATATCAAACACCAACTTGATTCAAAACACAGCATGGAAAACAAGAATCCAACTAACATTAAATCTACTTCAATAATGATCAGTGATTTTCTAGGTTCACTGTCCGTAACACTGGAATCTTCCACTTACCATTTGGAAGTATAGGTTCTTCAAGGTAAAAAGGATTCAGTAATTTTTTTCAAAAAGACATCTCACAGAAATCCAAATATATCTGCAATTCTTTTTAATAGGGAGTCATTTTTGCAAAGAAAGAAGAAAAAAAAATGAAAGCATTGATTCCTTTTCAAAGTTGGATTGATCCCTGATGAGATCATATGAGCTGGTTTATTTATATTTACATGTCAATGCTATGCAACATTGAATTAATAAAAACAGCATCTTCAGAAGAAAGGTAACATTAAGTATAGTGTTTATACTGTGCATTAATAATACAAATAGGCCTAGAGAATCCACAATCAATAATTTGGAAGAGTATCAAACATACTGACTCATATCAGTTTGTAAGATGTGATTGATCAATTATCAAAGTGTAGTTATTGCAATTATTTGAAAATTCATAATTTATAGCTGTAATAGCTAAATGTTCATACATTTTGGGTATTAAAAAACATTGCATAATACATAAAAATGAGAAATGATACAGAAATATTTTGAGTGGGTGGTAACAATTTTTAAGGGGCTTTGGCATAACATCAATAGATAGAAGAAAGCACTGTTTAAATTGCAATTTCAAGCTTGAAATTTGAATCTTAGCATGTATTGTTCATGTGTTGATTTTTATAAGTAGTCAGTGATATGTTTGAAGAAACATACAATTACAGTCATATGTTTAAACTTCTGGATTATTTTTTTTCTGCAGCAAAGACAAAGGATTTGCTCTCATATGATCAGCAAATTTCATCAATCTCAATTCCATAAAATGTATGAAAGACATAAGATACCTTAAAAATGTCTCATTAAAAAGCCGATCAAATATAATTATACAACCAACTGATTTCATTTTTATTGCTTTATGTTACCACAAATTTCCAGACAATTCATTTTATGGCCTTCCTCAGCTGTACAAAAAGATAGCTCTTTGCAAATGAAGTTTATACACATATCTGTAATTTCACTAACTCCCCACTGTAGAAAACAGATTGAGACTTACAAGTGGAGCAGATCCATTATCTGAACGCATTGGTTGTGGAGCAGTTGAATACATGTAATGGAAAAGCATTTCAGACTTGCTTCGTGGAATTCCACCACCCTTGTCACTCATCTGCACAAAAAGACAAATGAAACAGACAATATCATTATGATTTGGGAAGTGATGAGGTATTGCCACATTTCAGCATTATTGATGAGAGTTTTATTCTTTGATCTATTAACACTGTAGTCTCTATATTCAAGCGTTTGAATGGAGTATGGACAAATGAAGAATTCATATAATGATAGCTTACTTTCAATTTGGCATAAGATTTGTTTTCTGTAACAAAATTTATTTTCAGAAATTTACATTCCACTTTTGTGTGAACGAATGCCATTATTGATATCTCCAAAAGTTTTCAACTTGTAGGAGGGTGGACTATGGAAGTAGTGATTAAATTTTGGGCAGATCCATGAATATATTTACTGATATATCTGATATCGAACATTCCAACAAACTTTATACAATTTTGATTCTTGTCTATTCCTTGATTTTGAAATGGATCCATTTTCACATAAGCAAAATCATTTAATCAGCAACTTACTCACGCATTAAAATCACTTCAGAGCTACATTCTACTTTGAATAACAAGGAATATAAAAAGACAGTCAAACTTCAGAAGTTAAAAAAAAATACTCGTAAAACTACCAAGAATGGTTAAGAAGACAACAATGATCGCCATGGAACTCTTGAATGACAAAAAATATTCTTGTTTCTGCTAATAGCAATAATAATAATGTTTGGAGCAGAAGGTTTCAAACGAGCATCTGTATGAAAATTGGGATAAAAATTATTGACACCCAGCGAATGCATTCAAAACGCAAAACTCTGATAGGAAAAAGGCCACATAATTGTCCTTTGAAAAGAATGTGCACAGCTAACATTTCACTGATCACTATCATCAGTAAATTCCAAGTGATAAAATCAGATTTACACTAAATACTTAGACAATGTATGACAAACCAAGAACAATACAAAATTCCCAATACAAATTTCACCACTAACGCAAAGAAGATAGAATTATTTGCATTCACAAAAATTGAGGAATAATTAAACAGAATACCCAAAGAAAATTACTTTTCAACTGTCATTTTTCGAGACGATAACACTCCAATCTAAGCAGTTAAGATATTGAATAGAAAATCCTCATTTCACAATAGTATTGCTTCCATTTTTGTCAAATTGATAACTCCAGATTAGAGCCAAATTACTTAACTGGAGAACTTGATTTATAAGTTTTCTCAATTTTTCCACTACTTGAGTAAAATGCAAGAGATTCAAATATTCACACTAGTCTGATAGAGTGAAATCCTGGAATTGAACCTATCAAACTTCTTTATTTGAACTTTTATGCTCTTCATTCAAATGTGACTTGATATTTTAAACTTGTCTTATATCCTATCTTTGAATATTTAAATAAAATTTTCTGAAAAAAAATTTGTATTCAACTTAGATAACAAGTGACTTTTACCTTACAGATACATCCCAATGCGTGAACACACACACACACACCGAGCAACATCAGTCTCAACATCAGTGACTAACAGATTTTTGTCAATGATTTGTACTTTAATTGTGTGAATTAAAGTTTTTTTTCGTACACTGTCAAAGAATCTATTTTTCAAAAGTTGTACATATTTTCAAATCTTGTATTTTTCTCATACTTTTCTGTCAAGGCACCCGGTCACTATGTATGAAAATTTTCACATTATCAGATATTTATTATACTTGAACCAAACTATGATTCTTAACACTTGACATTATTTTTCTATGATTGACAAAATGTCAAGTTGTGACAATTATTGGGGGAGTATTGTTGTGATTCAAAAATCAACTTTTTATACTGTTCAAATTGAACTAAAACCAGATATCATATTGTTCATCTTGAGTAGAGACAATAAATTTTGTATGAACTTATACTTCTTTCCACTAAGTCATAAGTAAATGGCTCTTTAAATAAAATTAAAAATTATTTAAAACATAAAGGATAACTTGCCATTTTCAGCTCAGGATCTTTAAGCATTCCATGTCTACACCAACCTCTGTACTTTCCATATTCAAGCAAGAGCCTCACAGTCAAGACGTTGCACTGGCTTTGCTTTGAAGCTTATTTAAGGTTGAAAACAGAGTGAGACTCCTTGACAAAGTAACAAATGGTTGAATTCTAAAAACTTCGAACTGTGACTGTTGCATGGAAAATCACTCAACTTTCAATCCAAAAGCCGAATCTGACCACAGATAAGTTGTATTTGATCTTGATTTTATCCCAAATTATATTTACTATATTTTGCTATATTTTAACTCTGGATTCCATGGGTAAAGGTCTCTCCCTGCCTTCCCGTCATCTTTCTATCTCCCCTACCTGAAGAGATCGGTAAGGCTAGAACTGAATTTTTTCAAAAATCTAACCCTGGGACTTGAAGATGAAAACTTCGAAAAATAAGGGAGACTTATGATAAACAAACAATTTTTTTCCCACTGATGCGAACACCCATTCCTTCCTTAGAAGAAAGATGGCACGGGTGTTGAGAGCTGGTGGAGCTCTGAGGCCACTGACCCACATCAGCAGTGGGCAATCCACCAGACCCCTTCCCAACATGTCATGGGCCAGCGTGGCAGGGTATGGCCCACCACTCCCCATGGTTTGCATACTGAAAATTATACCGGCCGTTCCTGCTGGGTCCTTTGTCCCAAAAGGCCCAGCCACATCACTTGCTTTGGGTGGGGGTGATGTGCTTCCGAACACTTCATCAAGAGAGCATTTGTTCCTGCTGGGTCATCGGCCCCAAGAGATTCAGCCTCATCACCTACCTTGCAGTCCAAAAGCAACTACCTTTAAACCTTTCACCAAGAAAACACCCAAGTCATCGATCCAGCAGCGACCATCCTAACATAACCCTAAAACCGATACCAAAAGGACAACATTATACATAGGCACCTACAATGTCAGAACACTGTCAACTGACATACACCCAACTGATCTAGAAAGTGAAATAAAAAATGTCAAATGGAACATCATAGGCATTAGTGAGATAAGTAAACCTGGAGAAAAACTAATCCAACTGAGGAGCTGACATCTTTACAGCTTCAGAAAAAAAGAAAATAAAACAAAGTAGAATATGCTTTCTCATCAATAAGGATCTCAAAGATAACGTAGCAGGCTTCAAAGCCGTCTCTGATTGAATAGCCAGCCTCACCACACAACTTTCAAAGAGGTACAAACTTAATATCATCCAACTTTGCAATCAACCCAAGAGGAAATAGACAACTTTTATGATGACTTGAACTCCCTACTCTAAGACACCAGAAAACACTTCATCATGGGAGACTTCAACGCACAGGTAGGACAAGGAAATGAAGATTGCGTCAGCGAATTTGGATACATTGTACGGAACGAGAGAGGAGATCTTGTAAACTTTGCAACAGCTAATGGATTCAAAATCATGAACACCTTTTTCAAGAAGGGACCCAATAGGAAATGGATTTGGACGAGCTCCAATCACAAAGCAAAGAATGAAATAGACAACATTCTAACAGACAAAAACGATATAGTCAAGGACATCCAAGTCCTGAATCAAGTCAATGTAGGCAGCGACCACAGAATGGTACGATGTAAAATACAAGTAAACACCAACAAAGAATGCAGGAAAATGTTCCACACCAAACCGCAACCTCTAAACATACCAATGAGCACACTCGATCTTTCAAGCTCAAACTTAAAAACAGATTTAGAATTCTTACTGAACAAGATGACACCTACATTAATGAATCAAACAACAAAATGACAGCATCTATAATAGAAGTTGCCACTATATTCAAACCAATGGGCACACAAACCATTAGTAAAATCTCAAATGAAACCAGGAATCTCATGGAAAAATGCAGAAACCTCAAGCTACTGACAACAATGCAAGAGAAAATTGAAGAGACCGAACTTAATAAATTAATCAGGAAAAAATGAAGGGAAGACAAGAAGATACACGATGGCAATCATCAGATTGACTCTCGAAAGAGGTTGGGGTTTTAAAGCAACAAACAAAGGCCTCAACTTAGGATAGAAACAGATAACCAGCATACTTGAGGAAAATGGAAACCTAACAACAGACAGAAACAGAGACTACAAAACAATGAGCAGGATATGCAAGACATGAGCAATCAACTCGAGGACGTCCATAAAATAACCCCGTGGGAGGTGAGACAAGCCATTAAACAGATGAAGAAAGGAACGGCCCCAGGACCAGACAACATCACCATCGATCTACTCCAAAAAGCGGGTAAAATCATTGCTTGGAAACTGGCCATCCTTTTCAATTTATGTCTAAAACACAGTAAAGTCCCAAACGATTGGAACACTGCTACCATAATGCTTTTATATAAAAAAAGAAACCCGAAAGACCGCAACAACTATAGGCCTATAAGCATACACAACTGCGTATACAAACTTTTCAGAAAAATCATCACCAACCGAATCACAAAAACACTTGATAAAAACCAACTGTGAGAGCAAGCTGGCTTTAGAAGAAGCTACTCGACCATGGACCACCAGCATTGGATAAATCAGCTGAAAGAAAAAGCAGCAGAATATAAACTACCACTTGACGTAGCATTTATTGACTGCAAAAAGGTCTTTGACTCAGTGGAAATCCCCCAAGTCAGCCTACACATGAACTTCAGCGAGATGAAGATCATGTGCAACAACCACATTGGAGATAAAAAACACTAAGATCAAAATCAAGGACACAGAACTGGAGAAAGTAGATCACTACATCTACCTAGGATAACGAATCTCCATGAAATCCTCAAAATAAGAAGAGATCACGTGAAAAATCACTCTAGAATGGCAAGCCTTTGGCAGAGTAAGCTTTACCTTCAAAAACAAGAAGATCCCATTATTCCTAAAAAGCCGAGACAGATCCGCAAATTGAGAACCATACAACGTGCACATGAGAGAATTATGCTGGGCCTCACATGGAGAGACCAAAAGACAGCACAGTACATCCAGAAGAAGACAGGAGTCATAGAATCCATTAAAATCTCAAATGGCAGTGGGTTGGCTATGTTGCAAGAATAGCGGACAACTGATGGACATCGCGACTCACAACATGGATTCCAAGAGATCACATGCGCAACTGAGGCTGGAAGAGTATTAGATGGAGAGACGAGCTAGATAAACTAAGTAAGTACTGGCTTCGCGACACCCACAATAGAGAAGTGTGGCGAATCCTGGGTAAAGTCAATGTCCAACAACAGACGTTGAAAGACTGATGATGATGACTCATCGTGCACATTTTTATATTCTAAATTCATTGAACATGTTTGTTATTGTATTTGTTCATAATGACTGATGTAACATGCATGCAACTATGTTCTTTGGTCTACATCATTAAATGTCCATGTCTAACAAAACCATAACTGTTCTTGCTTATTCATTTCAATCGTAACACAAACTTTCAATTCAATTTCTTCAAGGATTTATTTTTTACATAGAATGCAACTTTACGAGGGCAAACAAACCGTTGAGGAAAGTTTCTTGTATACGACTTGTATGGAATTTTTTGGAAGAGTAGCCCATGGGGTAAGGAAGAATTAATTAAATTTTGAGGTGGATCAATGAATTTTTTTTTGATTGAAAAATGTTTTACATTTTTTTTCTCCATACATTTGTGTATTCCCAAATGTTTGTCCATACAATATCATCAAAAGTTCTCCATGAATCCTAATGACATTTTGTTGAAGGGTAGGAATTGAATAAATAGTGTTGATTAGAAAATAATAAGCCTTAGATTAGATTCAAGCTCACATCCCCATGGCAAGGAGAAGCACCCTTTAGCCTGGCCTGCTTTATTAATTAAGCCAACTAGAAACACAGAAGTTCAAATGTCACCTTTAAATCCTTCCTTCATTATGATTGCATGTTTGTTTACATTCTGGTACCTTGTAGACCTGATATAATGCCAAATTGCTAATAACTTGATTTGAGCATGGCCCCCAATTTTCAATATGTTAAATTTGTCTTCCAGAATGATAGCTAAATACAAAAATTGACAGAATTAGGTTACACCAAACATAACAAGGAAATGATAAGACAAAAACATTTCATTAGTAAATCAACAAAACACATTACCCTTTCCCCTTTTATCTGTTGCTAAAAAGATTACTTATTGTTGAACTCTAACTCTAGACACTTACTACATATGTATCTAAGTTTTGTCAAAATGTAACCATCTGGTGAGGTTTTACAATTTAAAATATTTTAAATATCTATTTCTGTTTTTTCTGCCAGACTAACCACACCCTATCCCCACAATTTTCTCTTCATTTCTGTACAAATTACAAGGGTCAGCCTTGGGTGTGGGGTCTGGACTTGGATTAAGATTTGTAAAAATGGAAAATTTGTTACGTGGTAGAAATTATGGACCAAGTTAAAACTGGTGTACAGTGCAGTTGCAGTATTTAATACATTTTTCAAAGAAATTAGATGAAGTATTATAAATGATTATTTAAAATGTTTTTTGACTACTCCTACCTTCATCATAATTTCATTTGTTGCTTTCAATCACAACTCTTTTGTCTGGAAGTGGAAGCAACATTTGGCCCAGCCTGCTTTATCAATTGAGACTTCAACTGGAAACAAGTTCAAATAAACCCTTCAACCCATCCTCCATTCCTACCTTAGCCATACGTGTTAACATTCTGTTAGTAGGTGGTAATCAGAAGAATTAAAGAATAATGATTCATAATACACTGTAAACTTGATATAATGCAGAATCGCTTATGTGATTAGAGCATGGACCCACTTTTCAAAACATTTAATTTGGCTCTCAAAATAATAACTATATATAAAAATAGAAAGACCTGGAAGAAAAGTCGTACAGGGTCAATCAAACTAAAGAAAAATCTTTCATATTAGTTTGAATGCTGAAAAGTGTTAGATTGGCAACATTGATATCAGGTGACCAACCATGAAAAGGAAATGAATTAGATAAAAATATTTCAGGGGTCAATAAATGAAACTCATCACCCCTCTTCTTGTTGTCACTCACTACTTACGAATCTAAGCTTTGAGAAAATGTAACCTGGTGAAGTAATTTTAGAAAACTTTTTATATTTATTTGTCTTCATGCCAGACTAAATATTTTTTTTCTCATTTCTCCTCAAATTACGGAGGTTAGTAGAAGATTCTCTCATAACTTCACACATATTTTCACTTGCTGTCAAGAAATGACACCCAGAATTCTTCATGTAGCAAAGAGGAAAACTTTGATCAAGGCTTGCAAAAATGGAAAATTTGTTACAATGTGGACTCACTTATTATGTGGTAGAAAATTATCCTGCACTATAACTAGTCTACAGTGTACTTCATTGAATAAAAAAAAAGGGAAGAAGAAGACATAAATTAAATACTGTAACTACCAGAATGTAAAAAGACATGAAGGATGGGTAATGATTCCACCTAAAGCTTATTCTTTATTCAACGATCAATGTTATTTACACTTGCCGACAATAATCAGCATGTGCAAATTAGTTGTGATAAAAAAAAAAAAATTAACATGGAGGTAAAAAGTAGTCAAAATTTTCAAAAATAATAATGATTTCTAATACTCCATATAATAAAAAAAAAATGAAAAAAAGAAAAAAAGAAAAACAACAAAAACAAAAGGAAAAAAAGAGGACCAAATCTATTTCAGAACTTGGGTAAATTAGGTTCAGATCCCACATTGGATGAACGCACCATCATCCCCCTTAACAACCTAATGGAAATGTTGACTTTCTGCATAGAAACAACATACTTCCAACTGGGGAATGAGATGTACCAACAGGAGGAAGGCTTAGCTATGGGATCACTGCTATCACCAGTGATGGCAAATATATACATGGAGTACTTTGAAGAATTGGCCTTAGGAACATCACCACTAAGGCCAAGCATGTGGCTTCGATATGTAGATGACAACTTCGTACTATGGCCACATCCGGAAGACCCACAGTTACTACTTGACCATGTGAACTCAATCAGAGCTTCTATACAGTTCACAATAGAAAAGGAGAGTAACAATAAATCAGCCTTCCTGGATGCACTGGTAACAAGATCAGAACAAGGTTTCAATACATCTGTGTATCGTAAGCCAACGTTCACTGGTCGATATCTCAACTTCGCCTCTAACCATCCATACAGCGTTAAGAGAGGGATCGTCCGATGCTTACAGCACCAAGCAAAGCTAATAAGTAGCGACACTGACACACACCTCTGTGAGATGCGTAACATAAGCAAGAATCTCCAGAAAAATGGTTACCCCAAAGGCTTAACTGTCACCACTAGTGAAAGGAGAGTGACGGAGGAGGAGGAAGACAATCATAAACCAACTACAGTCTGTCTCCCCTACCTTAAGAATGTGTCTGAGATGATCCAGAAGATCTGCGCCCCATATGATATCTGGGCCGTATTCAGAAGCAGATCAACGCTACGCAGCTACCTCTCCCGCACCAAACCACCCACTGAGTTATCGAACACCAAAAACTGTGTATACTCAATACCGTGCAGCTGTGGGCACGAATGCACAGGTGAAACATGTCGCCCTTTGAAGGTTCGGGTGGAAGAACACCGAAAAGCGGTGAGTAAAGGTGAAACCAACAAATCGGGTATAGCTGATCATGTATGGAAAGAAAAGGGAGACCACCTACCCCTCTGGAACAAGGTTGAGATAATTGATCAGGAAGAACACTGGAAAATTCGAAAATTGAAAGAGTTGGCCCATATGCTAGGCAAGCAAAACTGCCTCAGTAATCCTAGCATTGAAATGGATACCATATGGGAATCTCTAATAATAAAAGACAGGAAACAATAACATCAAATAACATCAAAAAACTGTCACCTGAGGTTTAAGGCTCCTAAAAATTAGCACCTGTTGTCCACATGGACACATAACGCAGTGGTTACAGCATCAGACAAATTACTGTAAAGTAATCTGATGGTTCTAGGTTCAATCCTAGTGTGAGACAATATAACAATACGCTAAGAGGGGAGTACGGTCAATATACCCCCGTCGGATAAATAAAGGGGTCGGTTCGTTACTTCCCCAAATCTAAATCTACCAGATGATACCTGACGAAGGCCGTAGAGTGCAACGGCCGAAATGTTGTATGAAAAACGACCAAGATGAGGATGGTCCGAATATCAATAGAAATAGAACCAATTACATACTCACAAATTGAGAAAAATTCATCCAGAATTGCTTTGTTAGGTTAAAATTTAAAAATTATTCATTTGAAAGAAAACATATCAACCTTTTCTAAATAGCCTATCACAAATGTGGTTTTTTAATGGATCAATGATAACTGGCAGGATATGGATATAACTTCCACCAATAAATATAATTTTCAGTGATTCAACTTTTCCCAATTTACTTCATTTTTGTTTACTTACTTTTATGCTGACATCTTCCTCTCCTTTAGTTACCATCACATCTAGATGTGGCAATTCAGCATCTTCATTATGAAATTCAACAACAGCACGCATTGCATTCTGTTAAAGGAGGTACAATCGAGATAAAAGTTACTGAGATTTCACTTTGAAATTAATTTTAAAACCTGAAATGGAAAGTCAGCTGACACAAACATTCTACAGATATATCAAAGAAGTTTCATGGAAAGATGCAACAGAATGTAACAGTTCGAAAGGTTTATCAAGTCTAATTTCAAGATCTAATTTGACCAAGTAATTTACCTTATCTATACCATGACAATTAATCACCTGTATCAAGTCATAAAATCACAAATCTATGACATTGATAAGGATCATATCTTCCATTTTTTAATTTCTTTAATAAGCTATTCCAAGTGAGAAGTTATTTTTTCGCAAAGTAAGATTGGATGAATTTGTCAACTAATTGCATAGACAACCACAGCGCACCAATAACTTGTCTAAATAAGTGATTTGTTAAAAAAACTTTACTTTTTGATTTAATGAATTTAGATGTGTTAGTTTTAATGTGTGAGATGTAAAATTTCTTTCAAACCAACTTGGTGCTTGTAATGAAAAATTATCTAAATCACAGTACTTCAACAAAAATTATAAACCAACTTGAGGAACATTTAAAAAATGCCTCTGCAAACTGTGAGAAGTTTTTATCTCAAATTGTTTAATCAATATTAAAAAAACAAAAACAAAAAAAAACACACAATTGGATTACCATATAAATGAGATAAGGATCACCCAACAACACCACACATTTTATGCAGCACAAAGACGCAAAATGAATTTAAATGAATGTAGTTCATGAATTAAATGTTATTAAAGTAGAAAAAATATAAAATTATAAAATGTGTATTGTTTATTCGGTTTTTCAACCAAAGCAGAGTCATAGATATACAATATAAAAAGTCACTTTTCCACAGAGTTAAAAGAATGGAGAAAAGAATGCATTTCAAGATAGGACTCATCACAAAATAAGAGGGACTGGATATCACTTTCAAAGCAGTTGTCTGCTATCAAGACTAACTCAGCATCTTTCTTGTTGTTTTGGGTAATAAGTGTTATTTCCTGATTGATTATGTCTAAATACTATAGAAAATGGCAATATATCCTAATTTTACCTGTGATTAGAACATTGATATTTTTTAATTTACCTTTTTTTGTGTCAGACAGTTTAAGGAAGATACTTGAAGGCTGCAAACTCCTTACCCAGAGCAGTGAAAATGTTTTAGAAGGCTTAATTTCTTGCGCAGAGGTGGCATTAACATCTTATGCCAAGGTATCCCTGCTGTGCCAAAGACAAGAAAGGAAGCAGGAGAACTTCATAAGACAGCCCTAGAGACTTTTTTGAAGTTTTTGATGACCTCCCAGCCATACTCATAGTCCTTCAAGGTATCTATCATAGTCTTGACACTGAGGAATTGCAGGTGAAATGAAGTGCCAATAATGATCGCTGATAGGTATGCAGACAGGCTTTGCACATTTTAGCAGATGCTGCCATGGAGAACTCTCTGGGGCAAAGGTCAAAGCAGATGTCATAGTCAGACCATAGATAAAGATCCTGGAATGCAAGGAATTTTTCAAGAAGCTCGTTAGGAAGGAGAAAGCAGTCTGGTAGAGTTTTGTCACAATAGGATTCCAAGGTGATCACAATGCTGAAGATATGTGAAATTGGTTGAGACTACAGTGAAGAACTATGATCAAATGGCCTGCAGGTTGTCCCTCAGAGGCCATATCCACAACAATTTTTTTGTTGATAACTTCAAAGAGAACATTGGAGTGGGGTCTAGTTTGTGAAAGTGAATTACAGTACAATCGTATATCTTGAAAAAAATACTCACTTCTAAATCTTTTTATGATCACTTTTATTAAACATCAGTGTAGGTACATGTTAATTTAGATTCATAAGTTGTTTTTCTGAAAAATGTGATTTTCAAAAAATATAAGAATAGAAATATGCAAATTGACTAGTACAATTGGCAAGAGGTAAATTTCAAAATATCCCAGTCCTAGTTACAAAAGCAAAGTTTAAAAAAGGAATAGACATTTTCTCCACTTTTTATACAAAAGCAATTAGAAAATAATACTCACTACCCAGGAATAAAAATGATGTTGCACAGTGTGAACACTGTTTAGAAGAGCATGGGAAACTAAGTTTGATTTAAGATAGTCAAAGAAGAAATAGTTCTCAGGAAAAAGAACCAGAATTTAAGAACCTCAAAGATAGTTTCAGTTCTATTCAGAAGTAATCAAGTGATGGTTGGATTAGCATACTCTATTTTGTATATATTATGTTACCAGAGATTTAAAGATTCTATATCTGTTAATATTGCATTGTTTTAATCCACCAAAATATTTGTGATGAATTGTTGGTTCAAATAAGGAAACAAGTAACAATGATAATATTTGATAAACATAGAAATGACCATGTATTGGAACCATATAATATGAAAGATTGAAATCTATTGTTCCTCTGTATGAAGCCAGTAGTAATGCAAATTTCAGAAAAGAAGCCTTAGAAAAAAGAATAATGAGATTATTCTACAATGTATTTCTTTTGCTTGATACAATTTATAAATATTTACTTTCCAATGAGATCAATTTGAGAAAGTTATAGGAAATCTGCTGCACAAGAAGATTGAATTTGAACTCAGGAAAAAAAAAAAAAAAAAAAAATCAATAAATTAGTTTACCTTGAACAGTTCAAAAAGTATGTGGTATAAATGTGATGGAACATACACCATTCGAATTTGTTCAGCTTTATCCTCAGCTGGAAAAAAATTTTTTCAAATGACAATACATAGAAAAGAAAAATATGATAGATTTAGAATTAGTAATATTATCTCAAATTTTTATTAGATGTAGAATTACCAACCATTACTAATTTTAGATAAGTACTTTTTTCATCTTAATTTTACTTTTACTCAAACTATTCGTCTATGGCTACTAAAGAACAATGCAGATAGTTGATCAAAAATAATCTCAGTGTAATTCAAACTCCCATTCCTTTTATGCCTTGGGAAGCCTGTTTTTTTTCATAGTAGCTGCTGTACTGTGTGAGCAACAAGAGTTTTATGAGGACTCATTCTTTACATCTGATCTGCAATGTTTACTCACTGCCGTAGACAGACTCACTGATGATAAGCAATTAGAATTAAGACAGAGAAATTAGTAAAGATTAAGAATTCTTTTAAAAATCTTTGTTCTTGAAAACAATGTCATTTCCAAGAACAATGTAAAGGAGTAAAAGATCTAAGAATTATGATTCAAGATACAAAAGAGCAAAATAGCCATGTACTCTGCTCTCTTGAATTCTCAGCAAGTCAAATGATAGGATATAACTAAAGTCAATCATTAAACTGTACTAACACTTTGAGTGGAATATTCTGTCCAGCTAAATTGAAAAACTCAAAGTTAGAGAAGTATAATGCAGAGTACTATGCCATCAATTTTGTCACTTATATCATCTGATCAGTCAGATTACACCATATAATTTCCAATGAGGAAGTCAACCAGAAATGTACTTATTATTTCTGAAGCTGTGAGGAATATAAATTCTGCATTTGAGGGAGAATAAGATTTTTAATTCAAAAAGTTTACATTCAGAGATATCAGTTCAGAAAATCTGGAGAAAGTTATAGATTTGAAGATCTTAGTGGAAAATGACCGCTAAGTCAGAGTCATTTATCAATTAAAGATGAAAAAACTAACTCGATAAATGGGTTCCACAGCAATTGAAAGGGGAATTCAAGTGTTCACACTTGAAGTCGTTTTTGATCTTAACCACTTTTTACACTGTTAGAAAAAAAAGGAGGGTTAATGTGGAAGAAGAGGGGTGCTAATGTGAGAAAAAGATGTTCAATTAATTTGAAAAAAGGAGGGCTAAAGTAAAAACATAGTTAATATTAAAAAAAGGGATTAAAGCAAAAAAAAAAAAAAAAAAAAATCATCATTGATTTTGACCCCTAAAAGTGGAAGAAAATTACCTTAAAAAATCATCATCTAAAATTTCAACCATTAAAAATGAAATGAATAAAATAAATAAATAAAACAGATCCTGCCTGATTCTGAGCTAGAAGTGAGAAAAAATTTTTTAAAAAAATTGAGAGACTGCAAAGTGATTTTGAAGACAATGGATCGAGTTTTCAGTTTTTTGACCGACTAGTTATCAGTTTTGGACAAAAGTCAAGAAAGAGAAGAAGAAAGAAGAAAAAATAAAAAAATTCCCCACTCAAATTACGCCACGGAAAAGAAAAGAGAAATTTCCAGATTTTGCCTCCTAAAAGTGAAAAAAAAAAAAGTTCCCTCTATATGATTGACATAAGCTTTGATCACCAAAATTTATTCCTCATTTTAATTTTTTCACTTGGAGTTTTCAATTTTCATTGCTTTTCATGGGAGATATTCATTTACATACAAGGAAAGGAATGTAGATGCTCTTTTTTCTCCCAGTTTTTCTGATTGGTTTGGCAGCAATTACTTTTTCTTTCTGGAATTCTAACAATTGACGCTGATCCTTTTCAGAATTGAATGGCATTTCAGCAGGATTCAAAGTTTCTTGACTTTTATCGAAATCTGACGACTAGTTGGTCAAAAAATTGGATTCGCTGTCTTTAAAATCATTCTGCAGTCAATCAATCATTTTTTCATAACTTCAAATTTTTGTTGAAATTCTGCTATTAAATTCCCAAATTCTTCCTTATAAGTGGATTACTTCTTGAAATGCCTCCTTGTCCATGCGTATTTCTGATACACACGTAGAGATCCTCACCCATTCCTTCCCTCTTGTGGCAGATGTTACTCGTGAGTATGTTCGCTGCCATTTTTTTCAAAATCTTACATCCTGATGTTTCAATTGTTTTTTTCTCTCAAAATATATTGGGCCTTATTTTGTCCTCTATTATGAATCCTACGTAGTGTGTGCGAGGTCTCCTCGTAAAAGACTTGACTGTCAATCAAATGGATATCCAATAAGTACTTTTTTCTTCTTTGTTTGCAGAGCTCATGAATTTCCCTTTAATCTTCTACCTAGACTTCTAAAATGTCTTTCATTGGCTAGAGAGAGGGTTTTCATACACTCTTGAACATCCAACACTGATTACATTTATATCTATGTCAGTATCAAGTTCAGATTTAACTGGTGTTCTAAAGTTATTTGGTTTTGTACACCAAGCATTGATCCTTTTTTTTCCCTCCCTTTCGTGAGTGTAATTTATTCATCATGATTTGCAGGCCGCGGCAAAATCTTTTCAAGTCACTGGCCTCCATGGTTGGATCCGATTTCATTGACTTAAATTGTTTTATTTTGAACATTTTCCATTAGAGATTTTACTAGCTCCCAACCATGATATCTTGATTGCTTCTTCAAGTTTGAGACCCAGATTTGGCTGCAATGTCTCCAACAATTATTCTGCTTTCCAGACAAATTACCAAACAATCTCTAACTTGGTCATTATAGTTTGGAAATTCTTCTAATTCGTATAGTCTTCTCATAGACAGTCTCCCTAGGATGCAGAGTTCTCAGGTGAAACTTGGCTTGTCCGTGGATCAGATTTTTCTTTGGCAGAAAATAAATGTGTCAAATTTTTTTAGGGTGGTATTGTAGTTATTTTTGCGAGTAAAGAAATGTCTTGAAAATATTTTAGGATTTGAATCCCATGCAGTATAGCAACGTATTGATTTGCATTTGACTGTCTTTATCACACAATTTTGATACTTGCAAGAATCTTTCGAATCTCCGGCACCATTGCATCTGCTGATTCGGGCTCATAAAGTAAAATGCCTCAGGGGGATGTAATTTAAACATTTTTCTGATTGGCAGTGACTCATAGAAAATATGAAGCCCCCACCCCCCCCAGTTTAGTCCTGCATGTAACCTACTTAATTTGTGTAGATCCAACTTCAAATCAATTTTTACATGTACGCACACACCTACTTCCTATTTTCCAGCAGGCAAAATCAGGTCAAAAGGTTGACAGTAATTTGTTAATCTATAAGATGAAACATTGTAAACCAGGGCTTCTCAAAGTTAGGGGAAATGGCACATTTGGTGGTTTAATGAAGATTATTGGGGGAAATAGCAGAAATCTTTTTGCAGAATGTTTTTTGATTTTGGAAGAAAAATAAATGGGTGTGTGTGTCTTTTTGGACTTGGAGCGCTATCAGATATACTAGAGTGATTCACTTAATAGCTGGTGTGGCTTTTTAAAAATAAACCACAATTTCATGCTGACCAATTTAATATCAACTTTAGCAATCTCTACCAAGTGATTTGAACAACAATGAAAATTTAATAAATGAACTTTGGCAAATCATTGATAATAATACCTGTAGCATTGAGACTTGTAATCTTCACTTCTGGAGCTGTCAGGTAATACTGATCACACAAAAACTTGGCATTTTCATAAGAATCTACAAAGAGTATGAATTTACATGAACAAAAGATGGACAGAAAAAGAAAACACTACTACCCTTAATTAGAATCGTTGGGCCCATGATATATAGATGTTAAACCAACCCCACTTATATGTAGAAATCCTAGTATAGACAATTAATACCCAATTAATTCCTTTCATTGTCAACACAGAATTTTAAGTGAAAACTAAACATCGCTATGATAGTTATCTTATATGTCTATTTATTCCCATGACTTTTTAGTCAACATCTAAACATAGTATAATATCAGTTTTAAAGATTTAAAAAAGGCATATAGGAAAGGATTATCAAAGTTTAATTTTCTAGGTGAAAACGAAATGGCTAATCATACTTCATGTACATTAAGAAAATCATTTTTCAATAGTTATAGCTTTGTGACCATAAGAAAGTGAACCAATAGTTAGGAAACTAAAGTTTTACTTACCCTTGACAACATCTAGTACAACACAGTTGGGATCTATGCAACCAATATGGCGAGTATTTTGAGACAGTTGAGAACCAAACAGTAAAGCTGAAAGAGAAGTTTTAGCCAATATATCTTTGTTTTTTACATTACATTATCAGAAATCTGTTTCCTATAAAACAACATACTTGTCTCAACTTGTTGATTTACCTTTACTTCAAGAAACAAGGCTCACACATTTTGTAGAGTAAATTGGTCAATATCGTTTAACTCATACTTCTGAAAGTTAATTAACTGCTATTTTTGCTTTCTTTCTGGAAGAAAAATACCCTGCAAACTTTTTGAAAATAAAATCAGTGATGAAGCAGATTGTTCCAATAGGCATTCAAAGAATACAGAATTCAAAGAATACAGAATTCAAACATAACCCCTGGGACTGATTTTGATGGAAAATATCAATTCTTGAGAAAAAATTTAAAAAAAAAAAAAATTTAAAAAAAAAAAGAAAAGTTAAAATACTATTCAGAAGAATGATTCTAATCTTGATGAAATATAAGAGAAATTGATAAAGAAAAGCAGTTGGCATTGGCAACAAGTGGAAGTTAGATGTCAATCAATGCTATATCTACTCACTGTGCTGGTTGATCAACATCCTAATACTGATTCTGCTCATGTAGAATCGATCCAAAAAATATTGAATGCGAGTTTCTGTGTTACTATCAATGCCATGAGATTCCTTCAGCTCCATTACTCCCTGTGAAATAAAAAGTCTCAGGTGAAGATATGAATTGGAAAGGAGTAAGACAATCACTAGGCACCACTGACAAAGACATTGTACAAAAATAACTATCAAAGAAGAGTAAAGAGTGTGGAGTATTTCAACAATGATTTAGCTCTTCCTCAGATAAGTGTCACAATTTACTTGATAGTACTTAAGTGAATCATATTTATGACTTCTGAATGATATGAAAAAAAATTAGCTGGGTTTCATTTTGCAGGCACAAAATAAATATAAAATGTAACACACATACACACATACAACCAAAAAATGCAGACTGAATTTCATTTAAAAGTATTTCGAACTGTTTTCTAAAAACTTTCAAATTTAATATAATGAGGAGTAAATGTTAGGAATTGAACAAATTGAAGATTTTCCTTTCTACGAATATTCTGGAGGTTTTGCTTAAAAAGAAACAACTTAATACTTTATAATGATCAGTTACATATAAACAAAGGCTAATTAAAAATATTTGTCAGGAAAGCAAAAGGAGAAGGTAATGAAGGGTTAAAATGTTAGGATTTTCTTTTCGCAATTGGAATATTACATAAATAAATGGTAAGAATGATTATGTAACTGCAGTGAATAGGATGTGGCAGGAATCGGGTCTCCCAACAGACCATTTGGATTCTGAAGCAATACGAATCGTGAATTTGCATTCACGGTATGACCCCATAATAGAAACATGAAAGTATTAAGGGGAGAAATTAAAGTGGGATAGTTGTCAGAAAAAAAGTAGAAAATATAGAGGGAGGGAGAAAGAGAACAAAGTAAGAAGAGGGAACTCCTTTGCAAAATGAAAAATAACTATAGGATGCAAAAGAGAAAGCAGAACTACAGTAAAAAAGAATAAAAGTAGAGCAATTCTGTCAACTCAGATTTTCATTCTCATTAAAAAGATAGCTGTGATGTCAAAAAGGTGACAAACACAAAATTTGGAAAATAAAGTCTCAGTCCAAATTGAAGCTGGTCAATGCAACTCAGTTTTCAAAAAGAAAATCCAGAATAAAGGTTGTCATGTGCTAGTAGTCAGTTCATTCTGCAAAGCAAAGCTATTCATTCTGAAAATGTATATAAAACTCAAAAGACTAAATTTAATTTGTCTGAGTTAACTTGGCCTTCCAACTTTCCTAACAAAAATCCTCAACACAAGATTAAAAGAATGGACAAATATTTGAGAGGAATTTACACCTACTGTTACTTCTATAGTAAATAAACCAAAAAGTCATTAACTGATTCCAAAATTCCAAATTGGACTGCCTTGAAAAGATTTAAATTGGTTTAGATATAAAAGAACAATGTAGAGACAATTAAAATCATTATAACACTACACTATAATTGAAGGAAGTTTTAACAAAGTTTAATTTTTCAAACTGTTCTTTATATCTTGATCAAACAGTAACTAATGAAGATATATTGGCAGACATTGTAGAATATTGGCATATGTTATTTATTTGCAGTACACACAAATATTTCCTTAAAAGCACCAAGAGAACCTTACTGAAAATTTACTTCTTTCTCAAGTTATTTGGATGAAAAGGTCATGAAAGTGATTATGAACATATTTGGATGAAAAGGTCACGCTAGTGATTATTATCATATTTGGTTGAAAAGGTCACGCAAGAGATTATTATCATATTTGGTAGAAAAGGTCACACAAGTGATTATGAACATCAGAGAAAAACTTGGCAATCAAGGAAAAACTATTAGGTAGAATAAAGAAATATGCTGCCAATCAACTAAAAAGGTGTGCACGTTTGGGAGGAGGTTAGTCCAAGAACATTTACTAGAATACAATATTTAATATCTAAGATTAGCAATAGTTGGCTCATGTAACAAAGTAGATCCAGTGGTCAAGTGCTAAGCTTGAAACCCAATTAAAATGATTATCTACATTAATCTCAATTGTCCCAAATAGTGACAATAAGTATAAGGAACTTGTCATAAGTCAACAAAAAGCCCTCAACTAGTTCTTCGTAACTTGATGACCTAATTAAGACATTCAATTTTTTCTAATGCAAGCAAAAAATAAAACAGCTAAAACAAAAATTCTGCACGGATATTTATACAGGATGCAAAAAGTACAGGAAGTAAACTTTGCATCATGTAGTTTGAACAGAATACTAATCAGTTGATTTAAAGTGAAATTTTAAGTATCTTACAGGTCCTGCTTGTATTAATACAAAAATGAATGTGTGATCACAATAGTTGTAGGACTAAGCATATTTGAGAATTTTTTAAGGCTAGTAACAATTTTCTAAGTTAATCTTTTATTAAAAATCTAAAAAGGTAAATAGTGCATATTTAAATTTACCCTAGTAATGTAATAATAGTAGTACTTTTTATAGCTACGATTTTGAAAGTCAAGAGACTTTGTGAAAATAAAAGTTTATAAATGGAATCCAGTTGCATGTGGTCATTTTGGAAATGCTTATACTATCTTAGGGTCTGTAATCATTTGGAAAAGTTAGGGTCTATAATCATTTGGAAAAGTTAGGGTCTATAATCTTTGGCAATCAATGGCAAAGCCATTGAAGTGAAGGATCATACCAGAGACCTAGGTATGATAATGAGCTACGATTTAACATTCTCTGAATACATAGTTACATTGGCTTAGAAGTGCAGAAGTCTCATCGGATGAATTCTCAGAAGTTATAAAACTACATCTTGCAATTCTTATGCCTACACTATATAAGGCATTGATTTTACCAAGGCTGGACTATTGTTCCCAGTTGGTGTGTGCCCGAACCCAAAAACAAATTAAACTCGAGGAGATACACAGAACTCTCAGTTCATACATAACAGAAGTAAAACATCTTTATTATTGGGAAAGGCTTATGAATTAGGATAGGCTTGAAACTTTTTTTACATTTAAAGAAGACATGAAAAAAGTACTCCATAATCTACACCTGGAAAATCCTAGAAGACATGACTTCAAATTTTAGTGTGAACCCTTTCTAAAACCAGGGTGGTAGAAATTGTGTTATACCTCCTCTAAAAATCTCAAGATAAACTTGCAAAGTCCGAGAGAAAATGGTCTTAGTTCACCACTGCACATCAAAAACATAACTGGTGTCAGAACTGACTCCTGACAAGTTTTTAAACTCAATCCCAGGTTATGTAGCCAGAAGACAAACTCTCTCAAACAGCCTACTAGACCTTTTTTTTTCTTTTCTCCTTAATCAGGAGGAGGTATGAATAATGTTATATTTTCTAACAGAACAAAATAAAATAATCATTAGGAAAAGTTAAAGCCTTTAATATTTTGGAAAATGGAATCATTTCAAGTGGTACAAATTTAGAGATTACGATTTTAGAAAGTAAGGAGATCACAGAAAAGAAATGGGGAAAATACAATATAGGATGGATTTGCAGCATTTCAACTGAGTTTATTGATGGAATGATTCACAAGTCATTGCACAATTCTTTTAATAGGAAAGTGAAGAGAGAGATGTCTCTGCAAAACTTATGATAGAAATAATTTCTACACAATATATATTCATATGCAAGCACACTCACACACATACACATGTACAATAGATAAATACAGAGGATTCTGGAAGCACCCACACAATATATAATCTTAAATAACTTTCTTTTTTTTATTTAAAAATCAAAACCATCTTAGATTGTCAGGAAGAAAAATCAGTTGTGGAAGAGTAACAAGCCGATATTTGGATCTCAGTTATTAACCATTGTGTTGCAGAGCAGAGCTTTACATGTCAGAGCAAACCCCCTCCCAACCCCACCCTCAACATCAAAGACTGGTGGTCACCTACTTTGAAAAAAAAAAAAAAAAAAAAAAATAGGGAGCTACTCCACAAGAATCTCAGGTTGGATAGCTATATATGCTACTCAAACTGGCCAGTTTGAGGTTAAATCTTCCTAAATCGACTCTACAAAACCTTGGACCAAAGGTTGCAGCAAAGAGGGGAAAATTGGAAGAGGTTATTTCAATCAATACAATAAGAGAATCGCTGCCTTATAGTTTGGAATTCTAGAAAATACTGAAGTTATAAAAAAATACTGAAAGGAGATTTTTATAAATATTTTTTTTATAAATACTTCACTTTACGCAAGGTAAAAAAGGTTCAGTCAATTATTCAGAATAATTTAATTTGCTTGAAGATTACAGTATTGCTTTAGTTTCATCTAAAAGAAAATACATGCCAAGTTTGAATGAAATAGCCATGCAATTTTTTTTATAATCAGCTATTGTTGGTCAGTTGAATGGCATATTTACCCTTGACTTAATGCCGAAATCAGCACAATCAGCCATTGGATTTTGTATTGACTGATATCAATTTTAAATCCTTTCAGATCTAGTAGAAAACAACAGCAAATCACTGCACAGCTTTATCCAAGTGCAAATAAGAGGCAGAAAATTCTCAATGCCAATGTCCTTTGAACTTTACAATTCAACTTGTAATTCTTTTTTACACCTTCAATTCAAGAAGGTCAGTAGAATTTTTTTTTACTTGAATAGACAAATGTAAGCATGTAAGTATGAGAGACGTTTCATTCAATCTAAGGATTTTGAGGGGCAGGAATATGTTTTATTCTAGTCAGAAGAGTTTTTGAGCAATTTGGTGACAAGAGAAATGTAAGAATATGTTACATTAATGCTTTGGTAAAGTTTGGGACTGCAAAGATTGAGTAGAGTTGGATGAAACAGTGGGCAAGTTGGAAGAAGCACTAACATAAAATAAGAAAACATCCTATAGTCGCACCAATTATAAGTAGACATAATAGATGAAACTTTAAAAAGAGGTAAAAAAAAAAAAACTGATTCAAGATGGAGGGTAGAAAAGATATACATGAAGAAATTGAAGCCAGCACATAGGAAGGTAAATATACAAACACTTATACACACCTGTCTTATTTACATAATTTCTAAGAATCATTTTTAAAATATACCATTTTCATTACTTGTAGGACAATAAATCAATGTGAATATCATTTCTGCTACATAAGAAATCCATTTGTGGAGTAGCTTAAAGTGTCCTGTCAGAGGGACAGCTGACAGGTAAAGCAGAATTGCCCAACAAGACAACAGTTAAATGGCTGTGAACAAAATATTTAATAAAGAGTTGGCGGCTAACGCTAACCTGGGCCATTGTCTCCACCACATTGGTGTGCCTGTTCCTGATCTTCACCAACCTTTCTGTAAAACTGGAAAATATATAAAACTATGTAACAGCTACACAGAGAACCAGTAGTGCACATAGGACAACATAGTCACTTTCATTTTTACCAGAGCCATTGCTTTATGATTCCAATCCCACTGCAGCAATGATGGCACAGAGAGGAACACAGAACAAGATTCAAAATAAAATTTCAAATAAAGTTGATAATTAACAAGGGCAGCAACAGCAGGAACAGGCACCGATCAGTTAAAGCTAAAAATTGGCAAAATGGAAAAACTTCACATAAGTCCAGAATCTATGGGAAAATAGAATAAAAAATATGCAATTTCGAATATTCTGAATAAAAACGTAAATTATAATTATTTTGACATTGTTGACAATCAAGTCAAGATATTCATTCTCTGAAAAGAAAAAGTAGGCCAAAAGTTATTTACTGTAATGTGAAAGAATTAATGTCTAACCTTAAAATGATAATGAAAATTTTTTTTGATTCTTCATTTGAATGATGTCTGAAAAAATAATTTTTTCCATTTTATTTAATCAAGAGTGCTTAATTGATTTTCTCAGTATGGTGTACAAATTTTGAGTTGTAAATATGATCTAAATGAGAATATAAAGTTTTCAACACATACTGAAACATTTCTATCACTGATTTTGAGTTTTAACTTCAACCAAGTTGTGAAAAACTTCTCTAAACCAGTTATTGCAAGTGAATTGTGTTGAGAATAGAAATTCAAATAAATTTTTCATCAATTTTACAAAAACAGGTCAAGAACTCTTGCATTACACTAGTGAAATGTCACTGATAATTAGATAAGATAATGAAATCAAATTGGGAGGAAGAAGTTTCTGTAAACAGAAAAGTTTGAGGAATTAATGGTAGGACTTGTAAAAAGAGCCGACAAATTTTCTTTGGGGTTCAGTTGTAACTTTTAACCTTATAACCTACCATACAACCAATAGAGGATTTTTCATAGCTGACAGCAACAATAAAATACTGTAAGAAGTATTCTGCAGTTTTTCTCAGAAGGACATATTACATTTCAAAACCTCATTCAAATTATGAAGATGTAAACAGTAATACATGCATTATAGATTTTGCATTCATACAAGTATTCTGTACTAGAAGATTTTAAACCATTGCTTATCTCCTGTTACCTCAAGCAAACTTGACCAATCAGACATGCATTGGTTGAATAAGTCTTAAAAGGGCATGTAAGTTTACCAGAGATCAGCCACCAGCCTGGGGTAGGATGAGGTCAATTTTGTTTGAAGTCAATAATGGCTCAAATTCTCCTTCTACAGAATACCAGAATGAATAGAGAATCCAAAATGCATGAAAAATGTATTATTGTTTAGATTTTTGTAATTTAAAAATAAATAAAACAATTTTGAAAAAGTGCACAATAATCATATTTGCCTGTGTGAGTCATGTTCTATATTATCAATTTATTTTAAATAGTTTTAAGATATTTACAATACTTAATTTTCCCCTATTTCTAATGTTATGATTTTGAGTGAAAATATTTAAAAAAAACTATCATATATTAAAAGGCATTTCGATTATCAAAGTTTATCATAATTGAGCACACGAAAAGTTGCAAATTGAAGCTTTAAAGCTTCTTTATAACCAATTGTTTCCAACATATTATACCAAAACAAAGAATTTTCAAAGAAAAGTGGTGAATAAATATAGTTATAGGATTTCACACCACAAAATCCAATATGCCTGAGAAACTTCGATTTTGCAAAATTAATAAAACCTGATGATTTTCAGTTTTTTCGAATAAGGGATCCTGAACCTGAAGGAACTCAAACGTAACAAAATGACTTATTGCTAAATATCACTATCTTTATCCTTGAATATAACTTATAAGGGAATATTCCCATCCTTGTATTGTTAATACAAGTTTTTAATATTTGGTCAGAGATTTTTTGAGACCTCTATGTTCATCCCTTCTAACATTTTTTGAATAATTCAATCCACTAAAAATTTTTTTAGTTGCCAAATACAGCAAGAGCATATTTAAGAAATAATTGAGTTTGTTTTGTCAGTTTTACTTCTTAAGAGCCTTTTTCCTGTGTACATAAGAAATTTCTGTAGATATTTCATCATATAAGTTTGTACATATACATTTTATCTTATACCTAAATACCACTTCAAATTATTAAGTTTAGGCTACACCAATGATCCGTAAATAAAGAAAAGGATGGGAAAGCCAACTTGTACATTTTATGGAAACCTTACAAAAAATGCGCAATATTGATTTGCAATATTAATTCAATGAATTTATCTTGATTTCAAAGATAAGATTCAAATAATAATGGATATAATTTCCTCACACAATGAAGCTGTATTCTCTGTGGTGCAAAAACATTAACTCCTTGACATTTTCTCAGGTGCCGTGTGAAGTAGTTTTGAAGAGAACTACAGGGTATTTGGGAATATCTTGATTTATAAAAAGAATAAGGGGAAAAAATAATAAAAGCATTTAAATCTACAAATTAGAAAAAGTGCAGCCATGCAGAGCTCTTTGGAAGCAAGAGGCTAGACTAAACAAATTTTGCAACATCCAAGATGGTTTCTTATATTTCTATTTGATTTAGAATATGTAAGACATTTGTAAAGAGACTTGAATTTTTAAAATCAGGGAGAGGAAGTCAAGTGTAAGTAACATCCTTTAACTGAAAGGCTTTAAATCAATCATGTTGTTGCATTGTTGCTATGGGCTGGGGATGTGAAATAGGAGGACCATGATATAGATAACCAAAGATCAACAAGATTAATCATCATTTAGAGGCAAAATACTGAAATAAAATTGGGTAACTAACTATACCTCCTCACCCCATAGAAAATATGAACAATGAGAAAAAAAAAAAAAAAATAGAAAAAATATCAGCATCAATACAATATCAACTCATAAAAAAAAGAACAAAAAAGCAGTGTAGGACAAGAAAAATGCTTGAAGAAGTTTGGCCCAGGATAGATAATTAAAAAGTGAATACTTTTTTAGAGCAAAATTTAGAGTAAAAATTGAATAACTAAGATAAAAGGTTTTTTGACAATGTGTACCCGAAAGATTAAACAAGATCTAATTTCTATTCAGTATGATTTAAAAAAAAAAAATCAGTTGAATATAGAATGAAGAAAGTTTTTTCTAAATAGATGACAAAGCACAAGATTTAAAAATTAAAATCCATTTCAATTTACTTCTCCAATCATCTTCTGATGTGTACAGGCTATGGATGGGTGTAGTATCTGAACAAATGTAAAATGAAAATTGAAAAAAGATTACTACAAAATCAAATTATATCAATCTGCTTGAAACAAACAAAACATGTTTTAATTTTGTTTACCAGAATAAAAAAAGGAAACATTCAGTTTATTTGGATTAATATTTAGTTACTTTTTTGGTCAGAAGTACTAGGATGATGAGTGGATATTCCATTTAACTATGATATATCGTTATATGGCACATATCTAGTTGATTAGGAAATGTCTGATTGGTTGGGGTAAAGTGAAGATATTAGTCCAAATAAACTTGGTGAATAAAACAATGGATCTTCAACTTCAAATGGATATCTGCACGCTTGTTAAAAAAAGAAAATGAAAAAAAAAAAAAACCCCAAAAGGAGGATACTTATCGAAAATTCAGAGGAAAAATGTCAAGAAATTGTGGGGGACATTTATTATATAGGAAAGAAGGATTCTTCAAGAGTTCCTTTCACCCATAAACAACCAAGCTATCAGAAGAAATGAATTCATACCAATAGCCAATTACTTCTTTCTATTTACCGGAGATAATTAGCAACAAAAAACATCAAATGGTTCCAGACAATCACATTTATGAATTTTGGAGAGGTTGCATGAAGTGACATCAATTCAATTGCTATATATATATATTTGAAGTTTACAAAAAGATATTTCAAGAGGCATTTTAATCACACATTAATTGGAAACTTCATTATTATCTATGTAATTGACAAATAATTAAATAACAATACTAGTCAATATTTAGGAAGATGTTATATCAAGATGTCATTTCAGATATCTAGTAAAGAATTTACTTTTTTTTTTAATAAAATGGCAGGAAGAGACCAATCGTGCTTTAGACATAAAGGTTGCAAAACTTTCCAGATCTCTCCATAGGATCCTTGATTCTTCAACAATCCCAAAGCTGAGCTGCAAAAAGAAATTTATCAAGTGTACCAATATCAAAGCCTAAAACGCAACAAATCTTTTGAAATGTACCAAATTTATCGACGTTCACAATCAAATACTTCCATCTTATTAGTGGATATATATATTTAAAAAAAGATATATATATATGAGAAAGACTAATTGTAAATAAATAAGAAATGAGTATCAGCAGATTGCATTTATGTACATTCAATTCTTATTCCAATACCATCTTTTGTTCAATATATCCTTCCCAGTAATCAATGATCCTACTGATTTTTATTGACCCCTTTGGCAAGGGCTGAGATTAAATTTACAAAATGGCTCTATTATGAACAATTTTAAACCAGACTATGAGAAGTTGTGTTGATTTTGATCTCCCAAATTCCAATCTTATTTAGTAATATCTAGATTGTATGGATGTGAATATCAATCCTCTGAGAAAACAGAAAACACTAGATGAAAAGTATACTGACTTCATTTAATTTAGCTTTTATCTAAGATTGATGAATAAATTTTTTTTAAACGGTGAATCTGAATTTCAAATTTCATGTGATTTGTAATGTATACCTCATTTTAAACAATTGGGATAAGATATTATACCCATCAACATGAATGTCAATATTTTTAATAGATATTTTGTGATAAATATACTTCCACATTAGAATAATTCTAATATAATTCTAATTGTCTTGATAAGACACGAAAAACAATTTTCAATTATTTTCTTGAAACATGAAAAATTCCTGCGCATTGTCTTGATGAATTCAAATAGTGCCTTGACACATTTTACTTTTTGTTTTTCAAAATAGTGAAGTCCAATATTAATTCAAAGTCAGTGCTGGTTCAAAATAAAGCATGAGCATGAATGAATTCTTTAAAATGTGCATTATAAAAACTGATAAAACTGTAACTAAACACTTTATACACAAACATCATCCACGAAAAATGGAAATCGACTGAACACAGACATCTATCAAGACTAAAAAAACAGCTGCTTCAATCAAAAATGAGGTAAAAAAAAGAAAAATAAATAAAAATAGAATTAGCAGAAATTAACAAGTACTAAATGAAAAATAATTTCAAATCTTCAAAGGAACTATTGGGATTGAATCAAGCTAAACATATGGGAGATGTACCCACTAAATGTAGAAACTGAGCAAAACACCAATATCCATATTGGTGTTAAATAAGCTTTATCCTTAATAAAATATTTGTAGATTTGCAGGTTGGTCAGATCTAAAATGAGAAAATTACATAGTTTCGTATCTCTATCTTAAATAAAAATGTCCACTTTTAAATATAACTCTCAGATTATTATTATTGAACAATAACCATTTAATTTCATTTCTTCCAAATATAGTAATTTGATCCTTTGATGCTTCTAGTTGTTGTGCAACAACTAATTGTAGATGTTTTGCATCAACTGAAAATAATTAGTGCATCATAGGGGTTAGATGAATTTATTTTTTTAAAGCATGTTTACTACAAGTCATAACTTCTCTAAATCTGTAACATATTTGGAGTATGAGGTCTGTGTGCCTGACTCGGCAAAGCTTAGTAAATTCTGAAGTACGAAGTATAGCAGTGAATTTCAACATTCTACTCCAGATGCTTACATCAATAGTGAAAACAAATATAAAAACCTGGATATCACCCTTTCTATCAGATTAAAACCAATTTTTCCAGCAAGCTATGGATTTTCAAGGAAAAAAAATCTACCGCTATTTCAGCGAATTTCTTGAAGTATAGGTCTTCACTCACGTTTGCCTGTCCGTACATAATATCCCCTAAGAGTTCTCAATGATTTTCCATGACATTTTGTGGATGGGTAGGCCATGGACTGAGGAAAAATTGATTGAATTAGAGTGGATCCAGGAATTTTCTCTCCGACTGAGATCTATCCTTTTTCATATATCAAGACAATAGTCTGAAATATGGAAATTCAAAACCTACACTGATACATATGACCTGGTTTTAATTTAGTGTATAACAAAGACAGAAGTGTGTACTCAGAGTGCTTTCTACTTGTTTTTTTAAACAGTCAAGTGAACATACCAATAGATGTCTGGCAAAAATCACCAAAAATAAAATATAAGCAAGCATCAACAAACTAAATAACAATTACTTACAATAAAAAGACCATAAAATTTATCATGAAAAAAAAAAAAATTATATTACATTCCCTGGTAGAGGTTTTAAGTTGTTCTTGTAGGGCCGTTAATTTACAAATATTGAATTACACCAAGTATCTTCCTAGATAAATTCATCTTAACATTGAAAATTTAAAAAAAATAAAAAAAATAATGATAATAAGTATTAAAAAAAAAAAAATAAAATAAAAAAAATAGAGTAATTATTTTTATTGAATTAGCTAACAAGTCAATTTTTACACTGTAAATGTAGGCATGAAGTGAAAATAGAGAGGGAAGCTAAAACAAACTATTTATCTCCAGGAATCAATAAATAGATATAAATTCAAGAATTTTCCTTAAATAAAAAAAAAACAAAAACATGACAGAAAGTGACCAAATTTTTTTTTCTGGAAAGAGTAAAAACCTGTAAAAAAATTGCCAATTTATTTAAAAAATTCAAATAAAGTGTACCAAAAGCTTCAAAACTATATGTATAAAAAGAGAATAACATTGCCACAATGGGATTGGCAAAGGCAGTAAGACGGAAGGAGTCACAATTTGGTAATAATTCTGTGAATGAAGAACAGAGCTTGAAAAGTTATTTAAAATAAATGAAATAAAAATCAGAAATAATGAGTTCTTAAAAAAAAAAAAAAAGTAAAAAAGTATTTTTTGAGCACAAAGCATAAAAAAAACAAAAAGGATGTTGAAGATTTCCTGGATATATACTAATATTAACCAGGCAAATGAAATACAATCACCAGGCGTCAATTTTTTGTCAAATAAATCTATAAATAAAACTGATATCAATACTGACTACCAACATGAAAATGGAGTATTTTTTCGAATAAAATAGAAAAAAAAAAAAAAAAGAAATAGACAGGATGAAATCTTTGAGAATAAATAATTCAAGTCTTAGAGACTCCAAAAATTTGATAATGGACTCAGGAAAAAGCACCTTGGATAATAATAGATAATTGGTTTATGTAATTTCTTCACAAATTTTACTTCTTTATATTTGTGAATTTCCCATCTTAATAACCAACTGTGTAATAGTAAGATTTTAGCTTTAAAAAATAACTCACTGTCAATGACTACTACAAGAACTGACACTACTAGTCACTCAAGTAATCAAGTCTTGCAGCATTTGAAATATATTTTAATATACCAGCATCTATGGTCATCAAGATTGGAAAATTTAAATGCTTTATAAAAAATTATATTACTAAAAAGGGAGTAAAATTTGCATTATTTCAAAATCAAAATGAAATTATAACTATTTTAAGCAAAAAACATGAACAATAGAAATTTTTCTCTACAAGCTAAAAACATGAGCAAAAAATACATTTCATTTCATATTGTTCTCATATATTAGGGAAACATATCCGAAATTAAAAACGGAAATAACAGGCTGCACAAAGCAGGTCTCAAACAGAGGTAAAGAATTAAATCTATTATTATCATTATTATTATCATCATCAAAAGCAAGTCCTGAAGTAAAGAACAAATTACTTTCCTCAAACAAGAAAAAAAAAAAAGAAAAAGGAAAATGGTATTGGCCTGTAGTTTCTAAATAGCCTGCAGTTGAAGTTTGAAGGATCAAATTTTGCATCTCAGTAACATACAAATTCAACATGTATTCTTTCAGCTTTAAAATTAGCAGAAAATTAGTGAACACAGCAGGAACGAGGTAAAATTGCTTACTTTTCTAACATCTCAGCATCATCAGAATCAGCATGCTCATAGGCAAGGATTTCTTTGAAGCTCAGCTGATACCTATAGGACAAGAAAAAAAGCCACATTTATTTCATTATCCTTTGGAAAAATAATAATTTTGACCCCAAATGTGAAAAAAAAATAAAAAAAATATCCATCTCTAGATTTAAATCACAAAAATTGAAAATTTCCATTAGATTTTGCCCCCAAGAATAAAAGCTCCTTTTTGATTTTGAATAAAAGATAGTTACTTCCTGAACTTTTGTAAAAAAGCGATATCAGACAAGGAAAAATGTTTAAAACTTGTATAAGAATTATTTTTATTGTGAGAAATTTATCCCTTTCAGAAAAAGAATGAATGGAAATTTTTTAATCAAAATTGGTTGTTTTCCATGTTTAAAACAAGATATTTTTGTTTCAAAATGAGTGTGGGACAGTGGGATGTAATAATCAGCATATCAAAATTTTTTATGCAAAATGCATGCAGATTTTGGAATTTTATCATAAATTGAATAATCAACATATTTCAATAAAATTTTTGATACTCATTCAATTTATCTAATTATGGAACAGGTATTTTCCAAGATAAATTTGAGAAGATAATTATTAAAAGAATATAAAATGAAAAATAATCATTCAATCAATAAAACAGTCTTTTATCAAATTGAGAATTGTAAAGTTTAAGCAAATCTTATGAATTGGAAATTTTTAATAGAATTAAAAAACTTTTTGTTATGTACACATCCAAAGCAATTAGTATGTATGAAGACTAGTTGGGAAATAATTTTTTTTCATTTCTATCACAACCCGAGAAAAAAAAAATAATTAAACATTTTTGCCTGCATACTTATGTAAAAAGAATTTCTAACTTTTTGCTTTCAAGAACAGAAGATGTATTTTTTTAGCAGTTAAGAAAATATAATTGTCCATGTTTTTTTTCCTCTTCCAGTCAGCCATAATAAATTGAAAGGAGCAGTAAGACCTAGTTCCATTTTGTTTTGATTATCATTTATGTAAAATACTTTAGTATGAATAGATTTATTTTTCATTATATTTTAATGTACTAATAAGTAATATTTTTTGATAAATCAGAGAAAAAAATCTTTAAAGAAGCAATTCCCATAAAAAATATTCAAAATGATGATTATTCATTTATGAAATTCTTGTAGTTAAATCCTAAATTACGAATTCAAAGGAAGATATTTACATTATTTTTGGCATTTATTTCCATCAAATAGCTGGGGAAAAACTAAAATAAAAAAATAAAAATTTTTTTAAATGAAGAAATTCCCTTCAATTCAGACCAAAAATGAAAGTTTTGACCTCAACAGAATCTCCAATACTCTAATTTCATCTTTTTGAAAGACAAATTTATCAATAAAATGAAGGGAAGTAACTGAAATACTTCAAAGCCATAGTTTTATATGACAGATGGTAAGTAAGGATCTAGTTCAGCATTATAGTTACATTGTAAAGTAAACCTAATTATTTTTGCACTCTCTCGCTCTGTACTTTTTAAAGGTACCTTGAATCATTACCCCTGGCTTCAAAGCACCTATAGCGCCCCCTATACTTTTAGTTAGGAATTAAGTATAAAAATCTCCTTTTAGCTTAATATCCAAAACGTCACTTCCTCTGACGACCCCTATGAAACCTCTGGACGCACATGGTCCAGTGCTCATTAGCTCCAGCACCCCTAGCTGGTTACGCTGGAGTCTGCATTCAAGCACACTGAAAAATATTTTCAAATGGACTTTTGTCCACCTGAAAATATTTTTTTGGTATTATAAAAAATCATTATTATTATTATCAAAAATTGATATTATCATTACGTAGATACATATGATTTTGGATCAGCATCATCTGGGGAAGGTTTCTTCAAGATTTATTTGAACCTACACACAAGGGGGAATCAATGTTTTCTAAAAATTTCTTTTGGGGCACTCATTCGAAGGTTCAAAGTCATGATCATTCTCTAGCCAAGCGCTTAAAGCCATGGAAAATGTGAGAAATAAGTTTCTAAAAAGTTGAAAAAGTATGCACAAGAGGAAAACGCATAGGCAAAATCAGCGATCACAAGCAACAATACACCAGTGTTTAGAAATGAGGTGAATACAATTGACTGACTGCGTTCAACATTAGACCTTAAAGTCAACAGTGATCAAATGAATACTCAGTTTTGAGAAAAATTAATTTTTAAGGTTCAGTTGAAGTCGAAGGAGATTGAAGAGAAAAAAGATTATCGAATTTAATCTCAAGTGAAATCAATTATGCTAATCTTAAAATTGAAACCAGCAAGGTTACTGATAAAATATCAAAATAACCCCACTTCTTATAAAGTGAGAAATCAAATTTTTGTAATGCTTTTAAAATGTTCATAAGATCAGTGTACTCCCTCATCTTATGAAAATTAACAATGCCCACCTGAAATACAGAAGTTACTTCAGAGTCTTTGTCAATGAAAAGATATCTTTCAATCTAGAGAAAATTTTGGCAAGAATATCAGGTTTCAATATCAATGTTTGTGGTAAAAAGCATAATGTATTAAATGGAGACAACTAGAATACAAAAGCTAAGCTCACCAAAGATTAAACTAGTGCAAAAATAATTGTTATTTCAAATTGTGAATCTTATTTTGGAATAAACTATCATTCAACTATTTTGATAGAATGTATCAGTTTGAAGCGTAAATTTTGCTCTATTTATTTAGGCTGAGCATTTTCTTCTCACTATTTATTCTAGTTTATCTGAGGCTGTCAAATCAAAGATGGAAAAAAAACAAACAAATTCAAGTGATCTTGTTGTGGAAGTTCAAAATGGGACAAAGCAATAGAAGCTGCTTTGCAATATCAACCTAGTATTTATTTGGCCAGGAGACTGTCAACAAACATGACGCGCCACATTGTTTCAGAATTATTGGAAGCAGAGATGAGAGCCTAGAAGAAGACAAGGGATGTAGACTTCCCTCTGTGATTGACAACATCCATGTTATTGAGGGGGACCTATGCAAAACAACTCCAGAAATTACAGAGAAACTAAATGAGAATCAAAAAAATATGCTGTAACAAAGTCTGTTCTGTGCTTCTTTTGTGCAATGAAAATTACCCGTTCCTTGATCCCATTGTGACGTGATAAAAAATGGATTCTGTGCAAAAATTGATGGCATTCTGGACAGAGGGGAAGCACCTCATCAGTCCTCCAGACCAAGTCTGCATCCAATGAAGATTATGGTCATTGTTTGACGGTCAGCAAGAGGAATCATCCACTACAATTCCTTGAATTTTGGCAAAACTATCCCAGTAAAGAAGTATTACCTGGGAATTGACAAAATGCACCCAACTGCATATCATACAAATGACCCTGCGAAAATTGAATAAACTAGGCTTCAAAACTCTACCTCACCCAGCTTACTCACCAGACCTCTCTCTGACGGACTACTAACTTTGCATGCTACCCAATCACTTCCTGCAAGCAAAGGTCTTCAACAACCAAGATACTATTATTCAAGATAATTTCATTGATCAACAAAAGATGAAGTTTGGCCAGGACTGTGGCTACTAAGTTCTTCACGAACAACTCATCTTTCTATCAATAGATTTTTTTATAAACATGCAACAATTTTTCAAGATTGATGCTATAGTTACAAGGAACAAAAATAAATTGTTCTTAAAACTTTAGTATCAGTTAGCCTTGCTTTAGAACACTTGAAATCAATGAACCAAGTCCTATTTCAGTATCTTCATATGATACTAAGATTTTAAACTGAGAATATGTCAGACACAAAGAAAAGCATTGGACAAGGGCCTTATTTTTACTTCTTAAGGCTGAAATTGTTCCTTCTTTCAAGTATTTGTTGAATTGTTAGTCAGTCTACCGACTAAGAACCACCAAATACAATTCTATAAGGTTGAACTATAAATTATACAATCACAGTAATTCTGGAAACCCTGTTAAAACTAGCCAATATTGTATGAGCGAAAAGTAACCAAGAGGGAGAAAACTTTATAATGGCTGTGTTTTGAAGAGACTTAAGTAGATATAAGAGACTTTCTCCAACTTTTACCCTTGAACTTTTCTCAGGAAAACTGAGAAAAGCAGGTAGATTTTTTCTTAGGGCGGGCAGGAAGAATTCATTTGCACATTTTAAAATACATTTTACAATCATGCATGCTTAAATATTTTCAAATTCATTGAATATAAACATCACAATTCAAAATATAGTCCAGTGTATAGGATTGATTTCACAACTAATCAGAAAATTGGTCAGAGGGGGGGGGTAGTAAGAGAAAAGATTAAATGCCTTCAAGAAGAAAGTAAAAGGAATAAATACTCACCAGCCTTGCACCATTGCTACTGATGGCATTTGTAGCAAATTATCAGGAAGAAGATTAATCTCTTTCATAATATTGGCAAGTCGAACTGGTAATTCTTTTCGCAGAAATTCAAAGGAAGTTTTCTCACAAGCATTCTGACTCCCTAAAAGCAGAAAGAAGAAAATATCAAAAATTTCTCATCTTATCTCAAGAACAAAAAATTGAATACTAGTTTTATTTACCAACTAAAGAATTAATTTGTACATACATTTTCAACCAAACAAAAAAAATGAGCAACTGATGATATACCATTAATATAATTAAAAATTAAAATGTTCAAGGTCACTATGCAGCACCGTTGTATCAGCTGTTAATGGCAATGGCCAACAGCAGGCTCCAAGGGTGATAAATATAGGTAGCTCTAAATGCAATGAAAACTGAGAAAAAAATTCAACAACAATACAGCTATTTCTATTGATATTCGGACCATCCTCATCTTGGTTGTTTTTCATACAACATTTTGGCCGTTGCACTCTACGGCCTTTGTCAGGTATCATCTGGTAGATGTGGGGAAGTAACGAACCGATCCCTTTATTTATCCGACGGAGGTACAACCTAATGGAAATGTTGACTTTCTGCATAGAAACAACATACTTCCAACTGGGGAATGAGATATACCAACAGGAGGAAGGCTTAGCTATGGGATCACCGCTATCACCAGTGATGGCAAATATATACATGGAGTACTTTGAAGAATTGGCCTTAGGAACATCACCACTAAGGCCAAGCATGTGGCTTCGATATGTAGATGACAACTTTGTACTATGGCCACATCCGGAAGACCCACAGTTACTACTTGACCATGTGAACTCAATTAGAGCTTCTATACAGTTCACTATGGAAAAGGAGAGTAACAATAAATTAGCCTTCCTGGATGTACTGGTAACAAGATCAGAACAAGGTTTCAATACATCTGTGTATCGTAAGCCAACGTTCACTGGTCGATATCTCAACTTCGCCTCTAACCATCCATACAGCGTTAAGAGAGGGATCGTCCGATGCTTACAGTACCAAGCAAAGCTAATAAGTAGTGACACTGACACACACCTCTGTGAGATGCGTAACATAAGCAAGAATCTCCAGAAAAATGGTTACCCCAAAGGCTTAACTGTCACCACTAGTGAAAGGAGAGTGACGGAGGAGGAGGATGACAATCATAAACCAACTACAGTCTGTCTCCCCTACCTTAAGAATGTGTCTGAGATGATCCAGAAGATCTGCGCCCCATATAATATCCGGGCCGTATTCAGAAGCAGATCAACGCTACGCAGCTACCTCTCCCGCACCAAACCACCCACTGAGTTATCGAACACCAAAAACTGTGTATACTCAATACCGTGCAGCTGTGGGCACGAATGCACAGGTGAAACATGTCGCCCCTTGAAGGTTCAGGTGGAAGAACACAGAAAAGCGGTGAGCAAAGGTGAAACCAACAAATCGGGTGTAGCTGATCATGTATGGAAAGAAAAGGGAGACCACCTACCCCTCTGGAACAAGGTTGAGATAATTGATCAGGAAGAACACTGGAAAATTCGAAAATTGAAAGAGTTGGCCCATATGCTAGGCAAGCAAAACTGCCTCAGTAATCCTAGCATTGAAATGGATACCATATGGGAACCTCTAATAATAAAAGACAGAAAACAATAACATCAAATAACATCAAAAAACTGTCACCTGAGGTTTAAGGCTCCTAAAAATTAGCACCTGTTGTCCACATGGACACATAGTGCAGTGGTTACAGCATCAGACAAATTACTGTAAAGTAATCTGATGGTTCTAGGTTCAATCCTAGTGTGAGACAATATAGCAATACTACTAAAGCTAAGAGGGGAGTTCGGTCAATATACCCCCGTCGGATAAATAAAGGGTTCGGTTCATTACTTCCCCAAATCTAAATCTACCAGATGATACCTGATGAAGGCCGTAGAGTGTATGAAAAATAACCAAGATGAGGATGGTCCGAATATCAATAGAAATAATAATAATACCTCATCTCTTTGATTTTATAAATTGACATGATTTCTTGTTCTATCATAAATGTAGGTTGCTCTAGTCCTTCACTAAATCAACCATATATGTTCACCATGTCAATTATAGGTAGGTTTTCTGCGATGTTTATGTCATTTTCATAGTCACTATTATCATAATCACCTTGACTCAGAACCATTTCAGCTATTTCGTCATTCATCAATGAATTAACAACAGGAACCTCATCATTGAGGTTAAAAACTTCTTGAATGTCCACTTCTGATGGACTCTGAGGGTATATTTTTTTGCATGCATAAGGAGGTAAGACATTTTTTTTTCAACACAGAATCCATTAAAATCACTATCTTTTTCCTTATTGTTACAGGACATAGCTGTAACCAAAGGTTATGCCAGGCATGTACAACTGTCTT
>OY735205.1:41539399-41544399 GCA_963457665.1 Thysanoteuthis rhombus | reverse complement strand
TAATGTACTTGCTGAAGTATGACCTTCGCCTACGGAAATTTGTGAATTTCAATCAGGCTGTTACACAAGTCATTACTAAATTTCGGTTACGTTTAGAATTCACACTTCACTTATAGATGTGGTTCAGGTTTAGAGTTCTCAAATCAGTGGTGCACCCTATTAGAAAATTATTTTTATATGTTCAGTAAGATCCTAGACACCGAACATTTCAGGTAAACGAAAAGAAAATTGAATAACCGTTATAAGCGAAGATCTCGATATTAGAGAAAATAACAAATATAAGCAATAAAAGCTGGAGGAAATATTTATAAAAACTAAGCAACAAACATGATGTAACGTATTCTTACTTGCGTTAGCTCATTTAACATTTCATCTTGGTAATTAACGCGTCCAAGTTGCCCAGGGTAGTAAATTTGTGGCCAAAATGTCAGATTCGTTTAATATATACAACTTATTTAATTTACAATAAAATATCACTACAAATAGGAGCTCGACGCTGATGCAAAGACTTTAAAGAATTAGTTGAAAAATTAGAAAAAAAAATACTTTATTCGACATGAAATCCAACAGCTAATAGTACTTACCACGAGTGTCATGGTCAGCGATGAGCACCAGCGTCGACCCACCAGTGTTAATGAAAGAAATAATTTATATAAAATAAACTACGAGTTTGGAACCGAAGTCGGCGAAGATTATATCGTTATATGTCTAGAAGAGCGCTCACGCACAAAAAACCTGAACCTTAGAAACGCATAATTCAGTTGCATCTGTGAAGTGGAAATTTAATCGGACACAAACAACTGAAAAAATATAATAACCTTGACTACTCAAGAACAAAAGATGGGACGGAGGAAGGTAACAAACACCGAGCAGAGAACGAAGTTGGTAACACTTGCTTCGTGACGTAATGTTATATTTTGGTGCCACGAATATCTAAAAGCAGTTTTCAAAAGTGGGTGACTTTGTTTTGATTCAATCTGAAATGAGTGAAGGGGGTGTTCGTCAGATGCAACTAATAGAAATGGTTAGAGATTTATTTCTCTACAACAACGGAAATACTAATGCATAAATCCACTGCCCTTGAAACAACATTGCAATTTGACTGATAAATGTCCAATGAGGTTGGAATTTGGTAGTGAGACTGGTTTTTTAAAGCAAAAATGAGAATAGATTTCATTTATCCATTTATTCATTTTCCAATTTTCTTTCAAAAATGTAAATTCTTTCGCTTGGATATGGTTTTCTTGGTTACAAAATAATCAAGCTAAACGTGAGGGGATAAGGACACTAATTTAACTACTAAAAAACAGCATGTAGAGTATAGGGTAGATTCTTTTGACTCATTACCTACCTGCAATGACGTAAGACAATGAAGGTGTATGGTTTCAAGTCAAAACCAAGGTCAACAAAGGGAACAATATGATTACATAAGATTTTGAAATTGACTACAGAGTAAAGAAATAGTTGATGCACGAGAAAAACGTGTATTAGGCAGAAAATTCACACAACGACCAGAAGTGTCTCTTAATAACGTAAAATCCTTGAAAAATGCAAAATCTAGCGTCAAATGGTCCATTCATTATTAAAACTTAGCAACATTACCAGACAACTTTTCCATAAATTCTCACTAAGTTAATGCACAAATCACTTATAATTTCATTTTCATTTGGAAAATATTTAACTGAATATATACATATATACATAATAATAATATATATATATATATATACATAATAACTATATATATATATATATATATATATATATATACATAATAACTATATATATATATACACATATATATTTATATACATAATAACTATATATATATATACATGTATATACATATATATATATATATACATGTATATACATATATATATATATTTACATGTATATACATATATATATATATATACATGTATATACATATATATATATATATACATGTATATACATATATATATATATATACATGTATATACATATATATATATATATACATGTATATACATATATATATATATATACATGTATATACATGTATATATATATATACATGTATATACATATATATATATATATATATACATGTATATACATATATATATATATATACATGTATATACATATATATATATATATATACATGTATATACATATATATATATATATATACATGTATATACATATATATATATATATATATACATGTATATACATATATATATATATATATATACATGTATATACATATATATATATATATATATACATGTATATACATATATATATATATATATATACATGTATATACATATATATATATATATATATACATGTATATACATATATATATATATATATATATGTATACATATATACACATATATATATATATATACATATATACATATATATATATATATATACATATATATATATATATACACATATATATATATATACACATATATATATATATACACATATATATATATATTTATATATACACATATATATATATATACATATATATATATATTTATATATACACACATATATATATATATATATATATATATATATATATATATAAAATATATATACACATACGATATATTGTAAGATTGTACGTGTATTATATAAAAATACTATAAGTATACGGACAATTTATATAATACAATATATATACATATACCATACATATATATACTATACATATATATATATATACTATATATATATACATATATATATACTATATATGAATATATATACTATATATATATATATACTATATATATATATATATACTATATATATATATATATATATACATATATATATACTATATATATATATATATACACACATATACTATATATATACACTATATATATATATATACTATATATATATATATATATATACATATATATATACTATATATATATATATATATACATATACTATATATATACACTATATATATATATATATATATATACATATACTATATATATACACTATATATATATATATACACGATATATATATATATACACTATATATATATATATATATATACACGATATATATATATATACACAATACATATATATATATATATATACACACAATATATATGTATATATATACACAATATATATATTTATACACTATATATATATACATACACTATATATATACATATATAGTATATATAATATATATACATATATAGAATATATACATATATATATTATATATATATAGTATATATACATATATAGTATATATACATATATAGTATATATATATGATATATAGTATATATATATAATATATAGTATATATATATATAATATATAGTATATATATATATAATATATAGTATATATATATATAGTATATATATATAGTATATATACATATATAGTATTCATACATATATAGTATTTATATATACAGTATATATATATATAGTATATATATATATACATTATATATAGTATATACATATATACACTATATATACTATATATATATAGTATATATACGATATATATATATATAGTATATATATATATACTATATATATATATACATATATATACTATATGTATATATACTATATATATATATACATATATACTATATATGTATATACTATATATATATATACTATGTATATATATATACTATATAGATATATACTATGTATATATATATACTATATAGATATATACTATGTATATATATATACTATATATATATATACTATATATATATATACTATATATATATATACTATGTATATATATATATACTACATATATATATATACTATGTATATATATATACAATATATATATATATACTATATATATATACTATATATATATATATATACTACATATATATATATACTATGTATATATATATACAATATATATATATATACTATATATATATATATACTATATATATATACTATATATATATATACATATATATACACTATATATATACTCTATATATATATATATATATATATAAACTATATATATATATATACACACTATATATATATATATACACTATATATATATATATATATACATTATATATATATATATATATACATTATATATATATATATATATACATTATATATATATATATACACATTATATATATATATATACACTATATATATATATATACACTATATATATATATATACACTATATATATATATATACACTATATATATATATACTATATATATGTATATATACTAAATATATATATATATACACTATATATATATATATACACTATATATATATACTATATATATGTATATATACTAAATATATATATATATACACTATATATATATATATATACACTATATATATATATATATACACTATATATATGTATACACTATATATATATATACACTATATATATATATATATATATATATACACTATATATATATATACTATATATATGTATATATACTAAATATATATATATATACACTATATATATATATATACACTATATATATATATATATACACTATATATATGTATACACTATATATATATGTATATATACTAAATATATATATATACACTATATATATATATACTATATATATGTATATATACTAAATATATATATATATACTATATATATATATATGTATACACTATATATATGTATACACTATATATATATATGTATATATACTAAATATATATATATACACTATATATATGTATACACTATATATATAGAAATATATATAGTATATACATAAACTATACGTATATACACTATATATATACACAATATATATATATACATCTATATATACTATATATACATATATATACTATATATACATATGATTATATACTATATATATATATATATATATATATATATATACTAAAAAAATATATAAATATATACACTAC
>OY735205.1:41531899-41534399 GCA_963457665.1 Thysanoteuthis rhombus | reverse complement strand
ACTACATATATATATATACTACATATATATATATACTACATATATATATATATACTACATATATATATATATACTACATATATATATATATACTACATATATATATATATACTACATATATATATATATACTACATATATATATATACACTACATATATATATATACACTACATATATACTACATATATATATATACTACATATATATATATATACTACATATATATATATATACTACATATATATATACTACATATATATACACACTACATATATACATATATATATATATATAACACACTACATATATATATATATATATATACGCACAACATATATATATATATACACACTACATATATATATATATACACACTACATATATATATATATATACACACTACATATATATATATATATACACACTACATATATATATATATATACACACTACATATATATATATATATATACACACTACATATATATATATATATACACACTACATATATATATATATATACACACTACATATATATATATATATACACACTACATATATATATATATATATACACACTACATATATATATATATATATACACACACTACATATATATATATATATATACAAACTACATATATATATATATATATACAAACTACATATATATATATATACACTACATATATATATATATATACATATATACACTACATATAATATATATATACACTACATATATATATATATATACACTACATATATAATATATATATACACTACATATATACATATATATATACACTACAGTTATATATATACTACATACATATATATATGTATATATATACATATATATACACTACATATATATATATACTACATACATATATATATGTATATATATATATATATACACTACATACATATATATATATACAGTACATACATATATATACAGTACATACATATATATACATATATATATATACACACTGCATACATATATATATATACACTACATATATGTATATATATATATATATACACTACATATATAGATATATATATATATATACACACCACATATATATACATATATAGATGCACACCACATATATATATTATATATATATATACACACACCACATATATATATATATATAACACACCACACACATATATATATACACACCACATACATTTATATACACACACCACATACATATATATACACTACATACATACATATATATACACTACATACATACATATATATACACTACATACATATATATATTATGTATATATACTATTTGTATATATACATACTATATATATTCTATACATATATATATCTACATACATTATACATGTAAGCACACTATGTACATATATATATTAGATATATACACACGTACTATACACATATATAGATATTGAATAAATCAAATCTTATATACATATATATATATTACACGTATAAACATACTATATACATCTATATATAACATATATACACATACAACATACCGACATATATATAACATATATATTCACATACTTTATACCTACATATATATTACATATCTATTCACATACTATATACCTACATATATATTACATATATATTCACATACTATATTTCTTAGATACTATATATATATATATATATATATATATATATATATTGCATATATACACATCCTATACCAATATATGTATATATATTACATATATACACATACTATACCGACGTATATTTATATTACATATATACACATACGATACCAATATATGTATATATTACTTATCTACACATACTATATACATATATATATATTACATATCTACACATACAATATGTATACACATACTATATACATATATATATATTATATGTATACACATACTATATACATATATATATATATATTATATGTATACACATACTATATACATGTATATATATTAATATGTATACACATACTATATACATGTATATATATTATATGTATACACATACTATATACATGTATATATATTATATGTATACACATACTATATACATGTATATATATTATATGTATACACATACTATATACATGTATGTATATATATGTATACACATACTATATACATGTATGTATATTATATGTATACACATACTATATACATGTATATATATTATATGTATACACATACTATAAACATGTATATATATTATATGTATACACATACTATATACATGTATATATATTATATGTATACACATACTATATACATGTATGTATATTATATGTATACACATACTATATACATGTATGTATATTATATGTATACACATACTATATACATGTATGTATATTATATGTATAAACATACTATATACATGTATGTATATTATATGTATAACATACTATATACATGTATATATATTATATGTATACACATACTATATACATGTATATATATTATATGTATACACATACTATA
>OY735205.1:41491472-41521472 GCA_963457665.1 Thysanoteuthis rhombus | reverse complement strand
AGCAAAATCGTGCACGGGTGTGCTGAAGTGTAGTTCTATGGGAAGTGGACTGCGATTGTTTAGTGATTTAATTCTGTATAACTATTGTATCTTATGTTAAATTGCCACTTGGGCTTGTCTATGTATTGTAAATTACACCTATTGCATTCTAGAAGGTATATTATGTTTTTGCTACGATAATGCTATGGTATATGCGGTAACTCTCTTTAGTGGTTATTCTTGTGAAAGTGTTGGTGTACTCAAAATGGTTGCAACATAGACTATTTTGTCACATGGTTTACAGAATTTAGTGGTGGATATTGTTGTTCTAGACTTTATTATTTGTAATATTGTTGCTGCTAATCATGTCTTTGATGTTTTGGGGTCTGCGATAAGCAATGACACATGGGTCTGTCGATATTTCTCTTAGATCTGTTCTAAGGGTGAGGATGTTCTATTTCCTCATGATAATGTGTGCCGAGGATGGGAGTGTGTTGTTGAACGTAGCTATAAGTGGTATGCGGTCAGGTTTATTATTGTTGGAGAGCATAAAGTTTTCATCCCTGGTTATTATAGTTGCTTCTTTCGTTTGGGTTTTTGTATCATCTAGTGAATATCCTCGTCAAGTGAAATGTTGTACTAGGTTATGATTATATCTGTTGAGTTCAGCATCTGTAGAGCAAATTCTTCTAATTCTAAGGACTTGTGAAAATGGAAGGCTTCTTTTAGGTGTTGGGGGTGGGCTAACTTAGAGTGGAGGTAATTGTGGGTGTCTGGGGGTTTAGTGTAGAGGGTAGTTCAGATGTTTCTGTTATTGTCTATGTATATGCAGGTGTCTAGGAAGGCTATGGAGTCAGTGGATGTCACAAAGTCAAACTTAATTGAATCGTGTGCAGAGTTTATATGTGTAAAGAAATTCTCTAATTTGGCTTCATCTCCTGTGTATATGAAAAAAATGTCGTCTATATTATTTACCATAAAAGATGCAATCGTATATCTCAGGGTAAATGTAGGTTTCTTCCAATTTATATATATATATATATGTATATATATATATATATATATACACGTATATTTCCAACTCTACTTTAAAAGAACTTGCCTATTGAAGTATAAAGTCGGATATATCAAGCAGTCAATGAAATAAATCTATCACACATTAGACATTACTTCATATTATGCTATATTGCTAACATACGTACTATGTATATATAAAAATATATATCAAAGCTCAGAAGAATTGAAACCTCCTTGTCAGCACACTCTCATTGTAACTCATAGTCCATTAGTTGAGCCACCTATAGGTCCCATCTGGATGGACCAATTCTAATTGCATTCTTTTACTTGTTGGACATCTTTAGTTCACAGTTTGGCCTGATAACCTTCACGGACTGGTAGTCTAGTGGTAATTACGATGTCTTCTAGATCTTACCCTATTAAAGGCATCCAGATTGATGAAAATTGCTGTCCACATGATATTTCCAAAAGTTCCTAATGAGCTTCTAGGGAATTTTGTTGAAGTGTGGGCAATAGGCTATAAAAGAAGTGATTTAGAGCGGATCCATCCACAATTAGCTCCCCCAAGTTGTAATTACATGCTTTCACCACATAATATCGCTCAAATTTCATATCTGTTCTAATGATAGCTTCAAAAGTTCCAAATCAATTTTCAATCATCATGTCTTCAAGTAGTGGAATATTACCTCAGCGCTTTACCAGGGGTTTAGTGAAATTGCTATGCAAAGACGAAGATGGAGGGTTTAGGATAGATAATTCTAGGCCCCTCAACTCTGTTAAAGACTTAATCAAAGACTATGGGTAAAGTCCTCTCAGAATGTGCCAGGTAATAGGATTGGCCTCAAGTAGACTTGTTCTGAGAAGGGGAGGACTATCTAAGATAACTTGCATTCGGCATACAAAATTATTGAGAAAGTCGACAATGATGAAATGGTAAGATCAGTCTGAAGCTTTCAATAGGAATGACCATCATTTTCTGGAGTCAACTTCATCAGCAGCTACCTTCAACCAGGACTTATGTTTCTCCAAGTTGGTGGAGGTTATGTAGAAAACTTTCAGATTGTCTAGATCAGTTAGTCAAGGTTGTCCGTTTTCACTTATGTTACACATTCTTGAGCTGGAACCTTTCCTGTTAAGTTGAAAGCAAATCTGGTCCGAAGCAATATAACATTACCTGATACCAACCTCACATGTTGATGTAGCCTTGCTGGTATCGAGCACTACCAAGATAGAGGAAGTCAGCAGCGAGATCAGAAGATATAAGATGTTGGCTGGGACCAATATTAAGCGCGACAAGTGTGTGGGCTTGTTGCTGGACTCGGAGTTGCCTCCTTCCTGGTTCCTTTGACTGGACAGACAGGCCAAGAAAAATACTTGGGGTCTGGTTTGACCCAGACCTCCAGTTACAATTGGTTGCGGAGGCTCGACGTTTACCCCAAAACGAGTTCTCCTTCTGACACGAATGTCAGCATACTGTAAGTCTTCTCACGTATCCGTATCAAGAACCAGCAACCTTTAGCTATTTCGTTCATAAAAATTTAGCCATTCTCAGCCATTAAAGAAACGGCCAGTTGGTGGCTGCAATAGCGTCTCCGTAAATTATCTGTCCTGTTGAATTTTACCTAATCCATTTTTTTTACAAAAAGAAATTCAAAAGTAAGAGAAATCCGACAAACCCAGTTTTCCTCGGTAGGTAGGAGAAATTTACGCGCAATAATATTCGTCAATTATAGTTCAACGTCGCAAAACGTAATGGATGCCTATAGGAAGGTGACCGATAATATTATTGAACATTGAACACAGTGATGGACACTAAGAAAAGAGGCTATTTAGTATTACTTTGAACGTAGATAGTACATCGACGATCCACTTCGCCTAAAAAAGGAAAAGAAAAGAGAGCTACTTACTCTCAGGAATGAAAAAAAGTCTCCAAGAGACTGAAGTCAGATTCAGTTAGAGCAAGTTCTTTCTGCTTAGGGGAAAATGTCTTGCAATACAGATTTCGTTGATTTCGATATAACGAATCTTTGACCTGAATTTTTATGATAGCAACCCCTACATATCGAGGGGACTGTAAATCCAAGAAGCAACTTCAAACTTCGGGGACAGTGCACGTGCTAACAACATACCTGGCGAATATCAACTTCCTACAATGACCAGTTGTCGAGTTACCTTGGTGCACATACACACAAACGGAGATTTTACAAATTTTGTTAGATGCCAAGTTGGCCGATAAACGCTCCAGATACGATACATGAAATGAGAAGAAAGGGTGAACGGGAAACATAAAGCCAAAATTTTACCTGAGATCAGTGTCTTCTAAAACAAACTTGATGTTTTCGTCTGTTAGCTGGGTGATACACACAACAGGCTGATTCGCATATGGCATAATGGAAAATATATCCAAAATCTTTTCACGTTTTTACGAAGTAAACAGAAACGCGCCTTTCCTTTTTAGTCGTTTATTTTTTCCGTAATTCAAATGGCGACCACTAGTTTGTAATACTCAACACGAAGCGGCGAATCATGTGTAATATTTCACAATATTCTGTTATATATATATATATATATATATATATATATATATATATATATATATATATATATATATATGGTTCTCGACGAGTATCTCTTGTGAAGATATTTACCTTCTTAATTCATCACTTAATCCAGGTATATTTTTACTTACTTGGTACCGAGTACAAATTGGGTAGTGAGCTCGCAGGTTCGGATGAGACCTTTTGAATGAGTAACTGAATTGATTCGACGGCTGTAGTATTCATGTAGCATCACTCAAAGTTTTATTTTCAACGCAATCCGAGTCCAGTCACGACGAATAATTCAGTTAAGTGTTGGATCTACTGGTGTATAAACTTTCCTGATAGTGCTGAATCTATTATTTAGCATTTCAGTGATAAACTTTATTGTAACAGAGCCGAAGTTCTTGAAAATTCAAATGAGAACAGTGGTGATGATTTTCTTGTCTTCTGGTGTTACAACACCAAAGCCTAAGTAAGCTGTGAAAATCTTATTACCCGAATAAAGTTGTATTGAATTCGGTTGCAGTTTATGTACGTGGATTTTGGTATCGTTTGAGTTGGAGAGTGAATAAAGGCGATCATCAGCAAGATGTCATCCTTTTCAGACAGTAACTTCGTGAAAAAGCTATCCGAATTGAACAACACACAACAAAGCATCCAGACTTTGTCATTATGGCTTATTCATCATAGGAAACATTCAAAGTCTATTGTTCAAATCTGGTTCAGGGAGCTACAAAAAGGTCAGTCATTAATAAAAGAAGGATGAAATTTTTTTTAAATTGTATTACCCATCTGCCTTAACTAGTTTATGTTAAGATTTATTCTTCACATATTCGTATTATTGAAACCAAATACAAGTACAACTAACATGGTGAAATGAATACTTACCAATCAGTTTTGTTATTGACCTAATCCATTAATATTGATAACCTTTTCATTTTTTAAAGTAAAAGGTACTCACAATTTTGAACATCTATCACAATACTGCAGTTATTGGCATTTTAATGTTTTAATTCAGTTTTATGAATTTTCTATCATTTATTGCGTTCTTCTGTAATTTGTACGAGCTTAACGACAAAATCTCTTCCTTCCTCGAGTAGAAAATTGAGCATTTTTCGGAACATATCGCGTGCCGAACCGACCATTGACGAAATCTAGACGCCCTAATTTATAACGATGAGAAGCATACAAAAATATTAAATTATGAATTCATTTATTAGAGACGGTATTAAAGGGAAAATATTTTCGAAGAATTATTTCATCTGGGGTATTTCTACTACTAGCATCTTCCGGGTCTCGGATGTGGGAATTCAACCCTAGATGTTACGGGTAGATTTTCAGAGCTGGTCAAAACCGGTTTATACGTTCCGACAGATTTTAGTCACCGGAATAGTATCACTGATTTACATCCGTAGGCGACTCAAAAAAATTTCTGATAGAACATACCAAATCAATACCCGATCCTCTGTGTGTGTGTGTGAACCCTTGGCTTCTATGCAGTATTCTATATCTTCCTAGAATATGTTGCTAATTTTAAGGGGACCGAATTTGCATAGATGCCAGCTAATTCTTTTTAAAGGAGACTTTCTTTGTCGATCACCGCCGGTTATACTACGAACAAAAGGGTGTTGTTTTATTTTCGAATCGTGGTGAAGGAAGTAGATATTTGGCCTGCCTTTCTCGTGTTAATTACGATTACGACCACGACCACGACGACCATGATGATGGTAATAGTCATACTTGGCTCCTCTAACATTATTTTTGCTCGTTTCAGAAGAACATAAATAAAAGACGGAAAGGCATGCGTACAACGATAATTACGAATATCTTTTTTCAAGGAAGAAGCAAACTCTTATCGTTTTTTTCTTTGTTTTAGGAAGATCGAAAGTCTTCCAGAAGAAAGGTATCCTAACTTACAGGAAAACGAAGTTTTTAGATACGCTCACGGCTTTTTTCGAAAGGAGGAGGCATGAGAAATGACTGCAATTTCTTTATTGCCCTATTCTCTTATGAGAATTGTATGCGTGTAAATACATTTAGTGATTTTATAATTGGTTCGGATATGTATTCAGTTATACGCCAGAAATTTGATGCCAAAATGTAGATATTGGATTTTTCTGTTCGGAATTTAGTGTTGTGTAATGACCTAACGAAGGCCCCGTGAGCTACGTGTTTGCTGTTGAGGCAAAAAGTAGCTGACAAAGAAGAAGAATATGCCCTTAACTTGTTTATTTTTCCTTTTCTTAAAATCGGGGTTCCGCTGTTTCTGAATGATGTCAGAAAATGCAACATGGTAGAAGACGAAGAAAACTGACCGAAGACGCGGAAAGTTAGTTGAGGTGCGAGACAAAAGTGTCCTCTGTCGACCACTGGCTGTGGTCAACCTTTTAGGGGAAAGGCCCTTTGATTAGGATGTAGATAACATACACCGCGTGCTTAAGTTAATTGAGCTATGATAATTAACAAATGTTGTTTCCCGCAACAAACACCACTGAAGGACTGTCATTTCGTCTGAAAAGATTTGTGAGTCAGTAAAACGGTTATCATTTTCTGAAGTACCAATCTTCATTGATTTGTTTGAAACAATGCAGATTGTTCTCTGTTGACATACTACTTGAGTTTTGCAGTCCATGAAACTGTTCATCATTCCACAAGGACCTGTCATCATTGACCACCCTGAATCCATGCAGTGCACACCCATATTTTCCAACATTCATCACCCATTTTACAAAAAGAAATATCAAAATATTGTTTTTTCTTTAATACCCTTGCATCTCCCTCAATTAGATCCTTGTTGCATCATATGTTTACAAAGTGGATTACCACGGTAACCCCAAATTGGAACTAAATTTACAGTATAGAGACAGTAATAAACATGCAGTAAACGGCAAAATTAGTCCGACTTTTCAGTTCCAACAGTCTTTTGAAAAGAAATTTAATTCTTTTTCTTTTTTTCTCAGAGAAATATGTATGTTCATTCCTAAAATAGAAAAACCAAAACCAAAAGGTAGAAAATGGATCTTGGTCAGCGGCAAAAGTTTCTAAAAATGTCTGTATACACAAAATCAGCATAGGAGAGGCATGAATCACAGTCTCTGCTTGGGACAGATTCACAGTTTGTCCCTGAGGAAGAAATTTAGAAGGTGTAAAGAGATAGTTTATCTTCAAATAGTTTTTTTTCTTAAGAATTTGTTCATGGTAAAGTCTCTGAGAATATCTGTGTGAAGAAAAATCCACAAAGTGATCCTATAGAAAGAGGCATGGACCATACATGCTCTGTTTCGGGAGCAAAAGCTGCCCCTTCTCTGACAATTGTTGGGTGCGACATGAATTTTATTTTACTTTCTTCAGCCTACCAATCACGACCGCAACTGTTTAGTTGACACCTTTAATCAATAACACTAGTACACATTTATTCTCATTGAGATTCTCACTCATTATCACATCCAGAGCCCAAAGATATTTACCATCAGGCCTATATTTGAGAAACTCGACATAACAGTTGGATTTACTTTTTACCTGCGTCTACACTTGCAAACATGTTGGTACGCATATTCAAACTAATGTTTCAAACTCACAGACTGTCCCTATTCTCTCTTTACCATTCAACTACCTGGGATGCATGACAAAGGTGCAGAGAGACTCACTGGTTATACAAGCCACTATAATGTACTTTGAAATTCTTTTTTCTTTTCATGTTTATCGTAGTTTTTATTTGATTTCTTTCTTTCATTTCTTTTAAATTTTTTAATCAATTCCATCAATGATGGTAGACTTGACTAGTTTTCAACAAAATATCAAAGTAAATAGTTTCAAAATAATAAATAGAAAAACTAAATAATTAACATTTTTTTTTTTCTCGCTGTCATTTTCCAAACATTTTTCTCCTATTCAATGCCAATGAGTGACCATGCTCATCAGTCATTATCAGTAGTGTCAATGCTATTTATTAAATTATTGTGAGAGTTTTTTCTGGATTGAGAATCCTTTATGTCACCGCACTCTCAGAAAGTGGTACCGTGCATTCCTCAACAGCACTTTCTCTTTGCTCCCTGTTCCGATAAGGTTTTTGCAGCGGATCAATATCTATTCCCATATAATCAGAATCATTATCACTACATGTCACAGCCAAAGTAGATTTTCACCTCAGCAGATGACAATCATCTGAAATATTCTATTTATCGATCTGAGCACTGCAGAGATCAGCTGTGTACATCTTTGTGATCGCCCTTGTGAGCTGATCTTTAATTTTGTAGGAAACTGGATCTGTTTTTTCGCTAACTATATTGTATGGATTCCAGCATTTATCCAATTTGTTTCTTTTTCTATGATTTTTATGATAAATCGCTTCCCCTATGCAAAAGTTAATCTCTGTGCTCACATTGTTTTTTTCTTATCTTGGAAACGTTTTCTCTCTTTCTTACAAAATGATTTTCTTGGAAAACTATTTGATAATGTTCCTCCCCATAATACAGTTATCTAGGTTTCAAAATATTATGTACTGGTAACACTTCATCCCTGTTGTAAAATGATTTAAATGGAGTAAACTTGGTTGCATCATTTTCATTAAATTTAATTGCTGCTAGAGTTTGGTTCAAATGAATATCCTATGACTGCTCATTGTCAGCTACCCTTTTAGCTAGAATACTGTGCATTGTTCAATGAAGCCTCTCCACTCTGCCATTACTCTGTTGGTGGGAAAATGGAATGATAGTATATGTAATCTGAAGTTTAGACAGCACTTCTTTCATAACTATTGATAGAACTATTATCTATTTGTAATCGTGGGAAAATTAAAGCTAACTATGTATTGATTGCCTGATAACGAACAAGAATAGGGACCTGAAATATCTACAGCAATTTTGACAAACAGATATGGCGTTAAATCGCTTTCTTGCATTTTAGGGGTAACTGTCTTGAGATTAATTGCCTGACAAGGAATGCACAGACCAACATGATTCACTACATCCTTAGACAAACCGGGCCAAAAATATTTATCCCTGATCACTCAGTTGATTTTGTCTAGTCCCATATGTCCTTTCTCATCATGATATTGTAGTATTACTTCCTTATGTAGCTGATTTGGTACATGTAATCCAATTGTTGGTTAATCTTCTGGATAGACAAATATTAAAGAATGTCATCTAATACAATGTATTCATTTTCTACTTTAGCAGCGACCTTTCCTGTCCTTAAGTGCTTTTTAAGTTCATAAATTAACTCCTCTCATTATTCTAAGACTCTATCAACTCTGTGGCTTAAACTTCTCTGTAGGCAAGGCCTCTTTTAGGCAATATGACGCAAAGTCCCTTGGTTCAAACTCATTCGAGTTAATCAAAGCCACTACATATATCCGGTCATCTATGTCAAGTGGTTTAATTCTACTATCTTCTGGCGCATTCAGCAATCTAGTTAGTAGGTCCGCACAGACATTGTCTATCCCTGTTAAGTGTTTAATTTTGCTATCATAGACTTCAATGCTAAGGGCCCATAAGTGAATCTTTTATTTTGAATTGGGGACTTGAACTGATGTTTTAGAGGCTCATGATGACAAATTTAGAATTATGTAGATAATAATCTAGTTTTTGTAAAGAGCAGAATATGAAAAAAGCCTCCTTCTTGAGCGTGGACCAGCAAAATTTTAGCTAAGCTATCCTTTTAAGAATCAAAGACTTCTTGTCAACTTGGATTTAGTGAACTGAAAGCTTCTATTCTATCCTCATCTGATGCCTCCTCTTTTGAAATTCTCTCAGATAATTTTAGCTCAAGGCTGTGCCTGCAAAGCTGGCTAAATACATTTTTCATGTGTTATAATTGGTCCTTCATGACAAGTGAACACTATCTTCTCTTCATCATTTTTGTCAAGTTCCACCTGCCAGTACCCGGATTTCAAGTCTAATTTAGAAAAATATTTAGCTTCAAATAAAGTAGCCAGAATATGCATTGCTCCTTGTGACATTATTCAATGCTCTATAATCTATGCAAAAACATTCTGTTCCATTCTTCTTTCTCATTAAAACTATAGGAAATGACCAGGGACTACAAGATTTCTCAAACCCTAGTTTGCAACCTCTTATGTATTGATCTACCTGTGTCACAAGGGTGTGCGGTACTGTCTCTTTCTTATAGGATTATGATTTCCAGTATTTTGGTCATCTTTACTGTACTAGTTCTACCTAGATCTTCATTATTTACCCATTTAAAACGTTCAAAATCTACTTATGGTCATCTTTCATGCAGGGAAGATGTAAGTGGAAATTTTGTTTATAATGGGAAAAAAATCTTATAATTTTTTTTTACTTTTCATTGTTCTTAAACGTGATGTATGAAATTTATTGTATACTTTAGTCAAGCGATGATGAAACTGTTTTGAAGTAAACATTGACTTACTTGTTCAATTTACCTTATATTTAATGAAAATTATTCTGGCTTTTTCTAATTTAATCAAGAATAAAATTGACCATATTTCAAAAATAAGGTGAACATATTTGTTCCTACCTAATTATTAGCTATACAGTTATAGAGCCATGAAAAGGTAAGTAGTTTTCTGACCCCAGCATACTCCAAAAAGTATAATTATGCAACATAATCATCAGATGTTAGCACACTAATGAAAATAAAAGCTATCAACTTGTTCTAGCACGAGGTTTTAAAAAATCTAGCCACTCTTGGCCATTTGAAATGGCTCCTGTCTTTTGGCTTTGTCAAACCAAAGATTGCCTGCTAAAAATTTAGACTTATGAGCAAATAGAAAATAAGTTACGATCATTATACAACAAATTATGCGAATCTACTCTAATTACGTACAGTGTGAGTTTCTTGGTTCGACAGTCATATCACTGGACCATTTCACTCTGTGTAGGTGGGGGTATTATTCCAGTGTAAATTATGATCAGACGAGTTGTTTCCCTTCTATTTGCGTTTAAACAGACAAAACAAAAAAAAAACGTGGACTAGTCTACTCGAATAATGAACAGTGCTATTTCTTTTGGCTCGCAGATTGTTACTTTCGAGTAGCCCATTGTGCGGCGAAAGTGTGAGTTGGTTAAATTCCCGGTCACTACGATCGCACGAGTTACTACTCATTTATTTACATTTAAACTGATGAAATAGACACATGGACCTCTATGTATAAGACGAGCAGTGTGATTTTTTTTTAATTTGCTGTCCTTAACACTTGTCCCACTCAGTTAAAAATATTGCTTGATAAAAGTATCTCCTTACCACCATTTGAATCTCTGGACTCTTCAACTGAAACCAGTTTGCTATTATTTTCCCTTGAAAATAGTTTCATTGAAATTCAAATCACCTCAATTTACCCAGTGCGGGTTTTGACATATAGCTAATCCTATGCACTTTTAGGTAATTTTTGCACGCAAGGATGTAAAATCATGTCACCTCGGGTAGCTCCCCTTAGTGGCTAAAAATGGCTAGATTTTTCATTTTCATTTCCAGCTACTTTCAGCTAACTGTATAGCGACAAATGTTAAATGTGCTCGAAAATTCTGAATGCTGAAATCATTGGGTGTTTGAATTTATATCATTTAAGAAACGCTGAATACTTCGGACCTTTGATTTTTTTTTTTAAACATTCGATGGCTCCTGAAGAAATCAAAAATTTAAACATATACAGCCTTCGTATGAGTTTTCCAATGTATCGATTGATTAGTACTCTCCAAAAAAAAAAAAAATCATGCAAAAGCCCCAATGAATTTGGAAAATAAAAGTATAATTATTATGATCTTTAAATTATATTTCAGCACAAATATTAGAGCCATCATATGATTTTTCATGATAATAAATAACAAAAAAGTTTGTTTTCCATCTTTTTATCAATAAACAAAAGATTATCCGAATTAATCTGATATCTATCATATTAAACTAAGGAGCAGTCTGGAATGATTTTTAATTTCTAACATCTGAACATATCTGGAGACATTGTAAGATTTTTCCGAGCGAAGATGAGGGAAGCAACTAAAAATCCAGCGTTCACGTTCATCTTTCAAGGGAGGTAAATCTTGTTGTTAATTAAGGAAGCATTGAATATCTTCGAAGGTTTAATTTTGGTTATGATTGCAGTTTTATTCATTTTTCGGAGTCGAAATCAAGCAGATTTTTTTTTACTTTTAGAGGTCAGAATTGGTAGGGGTGTTTGTTTGGTTTTTTTTTTTCACTTTTAGTGGTTAAAACTGAGCTGAACATTTTTATCCCCACTTTCTTTTTTTAGATTTATGAATTGAAATGGAGAGGGCTGATTTTTATATTTTTTTCAATATTAGGAATTAAGGTTGAGGGTGAAGAATTTCTCCACATTTCGGGGTTGAAATCCAATGACTTTTTTTATTGGGTTTCAGGATCTTGGATGGGTCTCTTTTTTTTTTCTCAAGTTGCTGATGTGTGTAAATTTTTTTGAAGCTTTGTTTCTTAGATTAATGTATGTGGGACTTTCATCTTTTATTTTTTGTGGTGACTTTGTTTGTTTTGTTAGTTTTTTTTCCCACTTTTAGAGGTCAAAATAAAGGGGAATTTATGTTTTTGTTACATTCAAGGTGAAAATTGAAGGGGAAGATTTTATTTTACTTTTAGGTGTTAAAATCAAGGGATATGATTTTTTTTACTGAGAGGGAAGATTTTATTTTTCTTTTAGAAAACGCAAACATTTCCTCTTGATTGCCACCATCATGAAGGAATGTTTTCATTTTTAGAAGTCAAAATGAAGTGGAAATTTTAGAATTGCATTGTTGGAATTTTATCTCTTCTTTAGGCATCAACGTAGGATCCAAATCTTCTGATTATCCTTTCAGTCCTTCAAGAACATGCATCCAAATCTTGTGGAACTTCGAACTGATTAATCAAGAACATTGTCTGTCCAATTGTTGATAGCACCATTAGCTATATTGAAGTGGTAGTTGATTTTTTTTTTCAAAAACCTATAAGTTACATTCCATCTATTTTGGTAAAAGTCGAACTTGAAACAAACAAATATTTTTTTTTAGCATTGAATTACTTTGGCTATCTCGAACACTTAGTCCAATAGCGATATTTGTTGGCTCTGTTCTTCATGTATCAATTCAGTTTCGGTCTGCCTCTCGGACATACGACTTACTCTCCTAATTGATATTCCTAACATAGATTCCAGCACTACCGTGTCTTGTGTCAGCAAGTACTAGCAGCATCTTTATTTTCCCAATTCATTAGGGGTCCTTTCCTGAACCTTCTCACTGTTTCAGCTTTTTATTGTTGACTTTTTTTAACTTAATAAGAGCTGCATTTTATTATGTTTCAATTCAGATCCAATTCCTAAGAACCTTCCTTCAGAAATTCGTTTCAGTCGGTTCTTCCTACTTATGTGTTCATCTGTCTATTTAACGGGTATCATTTTTTGATTTTAGTTTTACTCGCTGTTTCTTCCGATGTTTTCTTTTTCATTTTAGCCCTTCATAAGACTGTTCCTTAGAGAGAATGAAATGAGAATTAGAATTTCAAGGAGAGTTACTCTGGGACTACAAAATGCTAGTTGTCTCCCCATAATCATTTCAAATTTGCCGAAGTCCAGTTCAGTCGCACACAAAACTGGACTTCGGCAATTTTAAACTTACTAACTTTTCTGTAAAAGAATATTCATTCACAGCTAATAGTATCAGTTAATAAAATATAAAACACAGGAGTGAAAGAATGAAATCGAGCTTTTATAAATGGTTTTTTTTCTTTGGATGTACGTAATAAATTCACTTTGTTTTTAGATTAGAATTATTTTTCTACTTTCCTGGTGTTGGTGCTGCTTTTCCTCATGTTTGTTGGTTGGTCGGTCATTTTTTTGTCTTATGCGTTGTCATGTTGCTTTTTCTCTTGGATCTTCGACAGGTGTAAATTCTATTGAAGCTTTCCGTACTTTTGGTTCTTGGATTAACTTCTTGTTAGTTTTCCCTTATGTTCATAGACTGGTGAACAGTTTTGATTCTCCTTTGTTTCTCCCGTATAGCCTTGAATGTACTGATTTTTTCACTTCTAGATGCGCCGTGATGTGTTTTCTTCTGTCTGTGATTCTTCTGGCTTTTTTTCATTTCACTCTTTGATTTGATGTTTACCAAACTTTTGATTACGCTCTGTACTGGTTTGTTGTATGCGTATATAATTTTTCTATTCTTTGGTATTTTCCACTGACTAAGTCTAACTTTTTCGCTATGATTTACTATTTTCTTCCATGAACCTGTTGCATCTTCGGCTAGCCTTTATTGCGCGTTACTTTCCGTGTTTATCTAGAGTGAGTAGCTGAAGCCAAGCAACTTGGTCCCCTACAATTGTCATGTTTAGTTTCGTTCTCTGCCCAGAATTTTATTTCTTCGGGCACGTGACAGCTGCCAAATTATTCGTCCACATCAGTGTTCGACTGGCACTTTTTCTGATCTCATTGTGTCCTGTATCCTTCCCCCACAGGGGTTAACTGGGGGACCTTTTTGACTACATGAAAACAGAAACAATTGAAAAAAAAGCAAAGAAGTGATAGTAATTCTCTGTGTAGTGAGCTTACGCACCTAAATAACTCTGTTCGTTATACAAATTTAAATAATTGTACTCTCCTGTTCTGAGTCAGTGACGTTTTCACTGCTCCTTTCCGCTTTCTGGTGACATGTTGGTTTTTTTTCTCTCTCCGCTTTCTGTTTTCTTGTGTGTATTTGTTCTATTTTTCAGATTTCTCCTTTTCTGTTTAGATTATTTTTCAGGTCCACTCTCCTGTTACTATGTTCTGTAGTTTTCCTCTCTTTCTCTCAAATGAGAGATTGTTTTTTTCATTTACTGCGTTCTGTATGTTTTCTTAAGTGCACTACCTTCTTTCAGCTGTTCTGTTTTTTTTTTATTAATTGAATTCCTCGACTCAATGTGGATTCTTCCGGAACTCTGCTTCTTTCAGTTTTTTTTTGTTTGTTTTTTTGTAGTGTGTGTGTGTGAGATGCTTCACCTTTTGTTACTTGGCATGTCAATTAATAGGAATCCACTTTGAAATCCAATGCAGATTCCAGATCTTCCCATTCCCTGTGTGGGGCTGTAGGTGATGGTATAACTCCCGGTGTCAGAACTCATTTTATTTATCTGGCTGGATTTACCATACTAGTAACTAGTTCTGGTGACGGGAAAAAGCAATGATATGTCCTAGGCTTCTGCAGTTGTAACAAGCTCTATACTTGATTTTCTTGTCACAGTGACGAGTTATATGTCCGTTGCATACGGTGCAGCATTCATTGTAGCATAGCAGGAATGCGTTCTGTGGCCGATTTGATTATACTTGTAGCAGAAGACTCGTCTCAAATAACAATCGTGAGTCAAATTAACCACACAGTGGCATTTGTAACAACAAACTACCAGCCCAATATTTTTCAGGCTACTAACTTCCTGACTTTTGCAATTATTTTAAATCCTGAAATTCATCAGGTTCAGGAAACTTCATTCTTCTCAATAAAATTTTGTGAAAGAATAAGACCTGGGATGAAAAAAACTAGATTTTAAGGTGAATACACTATATCTCCAAAAGTTCTCTCTCGATTTTTGGGAAGGTTGAAGTATGGGGCAAGAAAGGCTTATTCAAATTTGGGGGCAGATCCAGGAATTTGTCTTTAATTGTGAGATATTTTTCTGTTTCAACTTCATACATTTCTGTATTCACTCCTGTCTGTCTACCAGATATCTCTGGAAGTTTTCATTGAAATTTTGTGGATGGTCAAGTTATATTTCAATGAAGAAGTGTTTGAATATCGCTGTGAATCAAAGAATTTGGTTTTGATTGAGGGAGATTTTGAAGTGTTTGTCATAAATTTCTGTATTCTCCGTCTATCAATAAAATATTTCCAGAGACTATTGATTAGTAATGAAGTTTCATAGAAGGGTAAGGCACTTATTTTTAAATTTTTATATCAATGATAGGTTTTGAAAGCACTCTAACCCAACCGATATCTGAAAATGTAAAAAACCTAGTTGCTTGACCGCCAGTTTTGAAATGCAAATTATAGAGCCCAGTACAACTTTTGAAGTCTACTACCACTCAAACACTAAGTACGAAGATCTATGAACCAACTTGAAAAATAAGGGAGGTATAGATTTCGCCTGATGGACTATGTAATCTTATTATGATCTTCCAAAAGTCTGTCTGTTTGTACTCACCTACTGCCATAACTATGTGAAATTTTCTGTGGGTATCCCTGGAAAGGTTTTTAGCAGAATAGTTTTTGAAAACCAATGCACAAAATGTTTTTAGGGAGGTTCATTTGAGTGGAGGGATCTATTTACGTGATAATTCATCTTGCTAAAATCATCTTACTTTTTAATGCCATTATAGAAGAATGTTTTCTGTTTTTTCGTTGTTTTTTTTTTTTTTTTTCAAATTAATTCCTGAAATCAAAAAGTGATGTAAAGTTATGTTAAGACATTTTTTGACGTATTTCATATCACAATGTTTATTGGTTGTACATGGACACATTGAATAGTACCATTTTGATTAGTGTGTTTTTGTTGTTACAGTTAAGGTACATTTTTATAAAATATGAAATTTGGGTATCAGAAGTTATGTGCATTTCATGGAGGGAAATCTCATTTTTTTTCTTTTTTAGGAGTCAAAATCAATGAGGAACTTTCATTTTTCACTTTTATCTGTAAAAATATTGGGAGGGGGATTATTTTTCACTTATAGGATACATAATCTACAGGAAATTTGTTTTTCACTTTCCTTTTTTTTTCACTCTTTTGGTCAAAATCCAAGGGAAAAATTTTTTGAGTCAAGTCGGGGGAAAGATTTTATTTAGTCAATTTTGGGGCAGAAAATTGAGGGGGAACTTTTTTTTTCTTTTTTCCAAGAGTCAAAATCGAGGAGGGAACGTTTATTTTCAATTTACGTTGTCAAAATGTAGTGGAATTTTTTTTTTCCTCCCTTTTAGTCTTACAAATCAAGGAATAATTTTTTGTTCACTTTTAGTGATTGAAATGCTGGGGAGATTTATTTTTACTTATGGGGATCAATATCAAAGGGGGATATTTTCCATTTTTAGGAGGGCTTTTTTCTTTTTTTTTTTTTCCTTCCCTCAATTTTGAGGGTATTTTTCACTTTTAAGGATCTAAATTGAGGGGTAACTTTTTCTCTTTCAGAAGTTGAAATCCAAAGGATTTTTTCTCTTGAAAATCGAAATTGAGTGGGAAGATTTTTTTCCTCCCACTTTAAATTGAATTTTTTTTTCACATCAGCCCTCTTGTTTTTTACCTATTCTTTTCACAATTAGCCCAACCTTTTTTCTTTCATCTACTCCCCCTTTTCTTTCAACTCCAGCCACCTTCAACCTCCTTTTTTTTTCTAAATATCAATCCATTCTTTATATTAGCCCATATATAACAACACCCTTTTTTTCTAACAGTTTAAGGCAAAAGTGGAATTAAATCAATTTAAAAACAAAGTAAATTAAACACTATTTGATTTCCATCCAGCTACCTTTCTGTTTCTTTTTGAGGCAGCAATTTATTCTGCCCATTTGAGCAGTATTTAGTCTTGTTAAATGAATTTGATTTAATGTTAGTTATATGTGCAGAGTAGAGTTTAAACTATTTTTTCATGCTTATTTTTAGATTGCACTTTTTTAGCCCGACTCTTTGACATGAAATAATTGTTTTGCTCTTTAGTGATGAAATTTTTGCATCTTGATATTGAATATAAAAAAAATTATTTACTTTCCAGATCTTCTGTTGCTATGTTTTTCAATTCCTTAATACATTTTCATTTTCTAGTAAAACCTAGCAAAAAACTCCATTTTGTTTACCTTGCAAATGATGTCATCCAAAACAGCAAAAAGAAAGGGCCAGAATTCTCCAAAGATTTTGGCACTGTTCTCCCTGAAGCATACAAACATACAGCCAAGTAAGTACATCATCATCTGAACATGCCTGAACTAGTGATAGTTTTTACATAATTATATATTAAATTTATACACAAAAATCAGGTAAACTGAAACTTGAATTTAGACCAGAGGTACTCCACCGGAGGGGAATTCCCCCTTGGGGAGGAATTTTTGGATTAGTGATGTCGGACTGGGACAACAGATTGACAGATTCAAATCGTTGGAATTTATCAATATTATTTGCATATTATTTGAAATGCACCTTTTGATTTAGATAATTTTGGAAGTAAAGAATGACATTCTGAAGTATATTGAGAGGAGTACACGGTCAGAAAAGAATGTCTCATTTAGACACATGATCAAGTGTATATAAAAGCCATAATGGCTGATATATTTCATGTACATTAACTCCTGGCATCCTTTGCTTGTAATTAAGGCTTATCTCATGTTATCAATGTGGACATTAACAGATTTCATTCTGCATCGTTGTGTTTTCTATAATGTTGCAATCTACCTTCTCGTGTTGAAAGAAATCTAAAACAACACACTAAGAAACAACGCTTTCTTTATTTTTCCCCCCAAAATGTGATTAAATCAATTGTTTTTTTACAAACAAGTGCTCTTCTTTAATATAGTGTTTCTTTCAATTTTACCTTTCTGGGTAGTATTTTCTGTTGTTTGCTGAACTTTTTTCATTCTTAAAAATATTTTTATAATTTTTTTAAGGTTTCTAAATTCAACACCTTATATTTATTTTCAGAGATGCTGATGAAAAAATTAAGCAAACATTAGAAAGAATCCTTAACATTTGGGGAGAACGTGGAGTCTATGATAAAGATTTTATTAAAATCATGCGTCACAGCCTCAGTAAGTAGAAAAAAAAATTTTTTTTTTTCAATAGCTAAACACAAACTCTCATCACTATGGAAAATTTATCATCCAGATTGCATCTATAATGCTGAAATGAAAATCTAAATATATCTTAAATGTTTTCTCTCCTGTTCTCATCTGAAGATATATAGTCCATCTAGACTAAATCTTGAATATAAATGCCAAACTCTTCACTTGGGTGAATACTCTTTTAAATTTCCTTTGATTCAAAATTTCTCGGTTGTTGGTTTCTATCTTACCAAATAGCATTTTGTTTTGAAGGATTGATGAAGAGATCCCTTGGAACATTTAAAAAAATTTTCTATGATTTTCAATCTGGCATATGCAATAGCATTGTGCTATAAACATGATTGAGTGACATTTCATCTCATAATCTATTGAATTTCGTTTTTTTTAATAATTCATTGTTTCTGTGATGTAGCAGAAGTAGTTTTGAAGGAATTATCATTTGTTGATGACTTCTTTGGGGCTGGGACGTGTTATTGATAAGCTGTTTTTGATTAGAAGTTCAGCATCCACAATTTTTTAGTTATGTTGGTCTTAACAATTTCCCAACTTGCAATGATCTAACTATAGTTTAATATGCATCATCTCTATCTCCTGTTATTAATCAACATGCTGTGCAGAGGACTAACCTTTTCTAAATCAGAAAAGGTTGATTACTGAGCTCTGATTGGTCATCTCAATTGGATAGCTACCAACACTAGGCCTGAAATTGCATTTGACACATGTGAATTGAGTGTATCTTACAACAAAATTGCTGACCTGTGTGACCACTGATAGTATGAAACAGTTTTTCCTCAAGCTTCAATCAATTGAATTTTGTTCACTTGAGTGCCATTCAGATGCTTCTTTTGCTAATCTTCCTAATGGAGGTCCTCAGGGAGCTTTCATAGTATTTATAAACGACTAGAGGGGTTGGCGTTGTCCAATTTTCTAGCTAAGTGTACCCATCCTGCCAGAATGAAGGCAGCACTCTGTTTGTTGCAATTCATTGCATGGTGGACAACAAGAGCTTGATGGATGCTCTATATTAATCCAAAAGCATAGAAGAACCCCCCTCCACCTCACTTGAGAGTAGATTTTTAAAAATAGGAAAAATCCTTCTCCAGATGATACTGATTCAGAATATACTTAGTTTGGATCAATTGAATATATGTGCTGATTTTGGACGTGCTTATATCTCTGTTCAGTGATGCATAGCTGTTAACATTTTTGTATACAAATACACACACACACTTATACATGTTCTTTATGATGTAGACTAGCTGAGATACCTGGTATTATCCAAGGAAAAGGATTTCTAAACATGACATCGATGGGAAGCAAATGGTATTTTATAGTGATTTCATAGGCCTGTCAGGCATGCATAGTCAGTCTTAAAACTGCAAAGATTAACTAATCTAAAAACTGAAACTTCATTTGATCCCCTTAGCTGTTAATAGTTTGCATGTCAAGGCAGACAACAGGATTTAGATTATGATTATGATTATGTTTCATTGTTATATTTGGATTAGTCAAATTATGGTTATTGTTTTTAGCTCTGAGAAAAACTGGTATTAGCAAATAGGAGAAATTCCTATCCATGGTCACCTATAATGAATAGAAAGTAAGGGTGCAGTTCAGTTTCATTGTAAATGCAGGCCTTAAAAAATCAATGGTTTATTTTTATAAAATTCAAACTTAATATGTGCATTGTACTTGAATTATGATCTGCTGGTTCCAGTTATGCCTTTGTTTTTTTCTGTGATACAGTTGGGCCAGCACATATTCCAAGGCAGACCTGCACACAACCTTGGACAAACTGGCATAAGCACTGAGAGTGAGAAATTTGCATTAATGGTCATTTATAACTAATGGTAATTAAGATTGCAGTTCAGCATTATAGCAACATTTTAAATAGAATCCCCTTTTATAAAAACTTAAATATGAAACAGACACATCCAAAATTACATTAGCACTGTGAGGGAAAAAAAACAAAAAACCTCTTCTGAGTTTGAACATGGTCCATCAATACCATTTTTGAGGCTTTATCCACTTGGCTACTGATCTGTCATGACTTTGGAAGTTTAAATTAAAGCCAAAAAGGAAATACTTAAAAAGCAAGTATGCATTTATCTCCTGGGAGCGTGACCGTAGACCTCATAGAAAGCATCCAACCTTGACATGTGTGCTACAGGTGATTGTGGTCTGCTGAATTTAGATATGCTTATTTTCCAAGGTTTTAACTGGTTGCCTATTGTACCGCCATGAATTTGAAAAAACAAATTACTACTTTCCCCCTCCCCAAGTATTGACCCCTCACCTGTGAGTATATTGAAAAAAAATAATGATGAAAACCTCCCCGGATGATGCTGATTCAAAATATACATATACTTTAATTTCATCGATCTAACTGCAATAATTTTTGAGGAAATTTTAGATGAAAAAAAAAACAAAAAATATTTTCAACAGATTTTTTTTTTTTGAGAGCATGAACACAGACCTAATAGAAATCGACAAACTTGTTTTTGTGAAATTCAACCTTAGAACGTGTGCTGTAAGCAAATTGTAAGCTGCTGATTTCAGATATGCCTAAAGTGAGGGTTAGCATTACAAGTGCATTGTGAATAGATCCCCTTCTAAAACTTATTTCATCAAAATTGACAAACTCCCATGAAGTTAGATTATATAGTTTCAAAGCATAAAGATTGAAGGGGGAAAAAAAAAGCTTCCTCTGCTGGAGTAAGATTTTGGTCTGCCAATTCTTTTTTCTGAAGCTTTAATGATTAGACTATTGAACCGCTCTTACTTGGGAACTAAGAATTACTGCTCAAAAAGAAAGGTTTTTAAAAAGCAATGCCACCTACCCACTGAAATGTGAATAGACTTATATAAATGATGAAAAAGAACATCCTGGAAAAATGATTCAAAGCATACATAGTTTGATTTCATCCATCCAACTCAAATAGTTTGTGAAAATCCTAAACATATTCTTAGACTTTTTTTCTGAGAGCGCAAATGCAGAACCTATTTTGTTGTTTTTTCAAAATTTGAGCTGTGTGCGATAGTTATCAAAGCTGTGTACTATAGGAAACCTGCTAGTTTCAAACATCTTTGTTTCTGATCTGTGATGTGTAGTTCTCAACATCTTTGAGTACAAATGCACATGCACATGCACACACACACATACGTTAGTACTTCATAATATAGATATTAAATTTTTTAGGCTAATGTGAATTCTGCTAGATATGAACAAAAAAAGTGTGTCAATCCTTCACTAAAAACTTTTAGGAAGAGGGTTCAATATCCAACTTGTTAAAAAACCTGCTCTGGAATGAGTAAGTCTAGAAAATTAGATGACCTTACTATGAGCAATTTTTTCAGTTTTGTTTGATATTTGTTGAATTATTGTAATTAGCTGAAGAATCTGTGTATCCCATGTTAAAATTCAATGAATAAAAACATGATGACTAAAGCTTTCAAGTAAAATCTTTTCCCATCACTTATGACCACTTAGAGGAGAAAAGATGTCATTCACTTTCAACCCCTAAAGGAGAGAATAAAGTCTACTTCAAAATGGTGGGGAAACTTTTCTTTTACACTTTTTTTGAAAGGGGGGAGGGAGAATTCCTTCCATTTTTGAATTCTCAAATGAGGGAAAACTTACCTTTCATTTTTGGCCCCAGAAACGGAGAAATAATGCCCTTCCACTGTTGACCCCTTGAAAGAGAAAAAGTTTCCATTCAATTTTGCAACTCTTGGCATGAATTTAAATCTACGTCGGAGAAGATCCCTGTGAAAAATGATACAAAAGATATTTAGATGGAAATCAGATATTGTTTAATTTAGTCAAGTAAAGTTGTGCCGTTCTACTGGCTATGGCGTCAGCAGTATTTGTCTCTGTATTTATCAAAAGTATCTCTGTGTCAAATAGTTCTTCGAAGTTTGCCATATTTAGAGGCACTTAACACCTGAAGTGTCGTCGTTCAACTCAATATACACTGTTTTATCCATAGCCCCTGAAGAGGAGACTTATTAATGTTTTTACAGAGGGGATTATTGCCAATCTCAGTTAGGATTGAAGTCACCGAGTCTATTTTCTGTGCTATCAATCAATTACCTGTTAGCACTTCTCAATGACATTACGTGAAGTATGGTAAGTGAATCATAAGGTAAGCTTGAATGTTGCTGGATAAAAACTAAGGAACCAATTTACCATAGATTTTTATTCTAAATTTGACATTTGCTGATTGATATATATTCTTGTTCAAAGTTTTTTACAATTATATCAATACATCGTGCAGGTATACATTTTTCTTACTGGTTGGGATGATTTAATGAGATTGCTATTGTCAGTAGTTTTAGGTTATTCTTTATATACTCTCATTACTTTTTCTATGTTAGAATCGTTAGAAGTAGCTGAACAATTGGAAATTCCCCTGATGTCAACTAAGATTATGCATTATTTCATGCTTCTGCTCTTCTCTCTCCCTTTACGTGTATCTCCTCTTACTCTCCTGTATCTGAACCAGTCTTTGTTACCCATCCATGTTTTCATCTAAAAGTCATTCAAAATTGAATTAGTTCCATAAGCAGTAATTTTTCTATCCCTCAGCAAACTACCTAATTTTTCTCCTCTCTCTCTCTTTCTATCCTCTTATTAAACTATTTTTCTTTTTTGTCCACCCTCTCTTCCTTTGTTGAAGCATTATATCTGATCAAATTTCTTTTTTCAATGTATTCTTATCATTGGATAAAGTATTATATTGTATTAACATTATTGATATGTTTGACTAGTTTTTACTGTCCTCCTAACTTTCAGTTGCTTTTTATCACAACTTAGACTCGGACTATAATTCTTCTAGAAGGTGTTAGTTTGATTCTCACTGTGGACTTACTTTTAATTCTCTGATTATGCTGTTTAATCGTCGCTGTAGAATTATGGTCAGTGAAAATTGCGATAAAAAGCTACTGAAAGGATCAAGGGTTTTGAAAGTTGTGCCCAAAGAAAGAATTTATTAAAGCAATTTGAATTGTAAGTTGATTTAAATTGAATTTTGTTTTTTTTTCCTGGCTATTACTTATGAATCTGTATATTTATTGTTTCATAATATATATATTTCATCATATTACAAAAACTTGGAAACTTATGTTGATTTATTGAAACTGAATGAAGTCTGTGCCAAGTATGATGAAAATCAGTGCATTATCATAGTGAACGTGAACACAAACCCAACAACAAAGGATCGTTGACAGATGTAATGCATCATTTGTCTCTGTCCCATGAGGAGAAGACTGAGGTAATTGTTCACGTGAAGCAGTCCATTGAAATTCTTTTGATTTGATAAATGTGTAGTGCATCTACTGTAGTTTAATTAATTCCAAAATTCATAATGAACAAAATAATACAAAACAGAATAAACATTTCATTATCATTTTTGAATAGCTTACCTTCAACTTAACTTTGAGTTGCATTTTATCACAATTGTTCTAATCATTGCCATAGAATTATGGTCCAATTCAAAGTGGGGATAAAAAGCAACTAAAAGTAAGGATTAAAAAGAAACTAATCAAAATTAATGATAATGTTGCAATACTTCATCCAATATTAAATTTGAAAAAATATGAAAATATTGTCGTAAAATAAACTCATTTGATAAGCGGTACTGTGACTGTCCTTGTCATTTTTCCACCATCCAACAATCAGTGTTGCCAACTTCGCTTTTTTCATGTTAAATTTAGTTTCTTGTTTTAGCAGTGTGAAAAAGAGCTAAATTTGCACTGACATGCTTTAGCTCAAGCTCTTTGGAGGCAAGTTTTCAACAATTTTAATTCTTCTTTTTTTTTTTTTTTTCTTTTTGGTTATTTGAAAAAAATTTAGTGCTCAAACTAGCAAAGGAATTGGTTTTTAAGATACGATAAAAATAGGCAAAACAATCAAAGAATTGTTACCTAGCAAAAGCAATTTAATTTTCAGTCATAGAAAAAAACAATTATAATTCATTTTAAAGAAAGGATTTTTTTTATCTTTTATGAAAAAAGAATATAGAAAATAGATGGATTCATCTCAAAAGTTAGTTGAAACAAGTGTGCAGAGAGAAAAATATTGTTTCAACTCCAAGACAAAACAATGTAATTCAATTTATTTTAAGTATGTAATGAAAAGAATAAAAGATGATTCTAGCTAAGTGTTTTTTAAACCTGTATAACTTGAAATTATTCCTATTTTTTATTTTGACAAAATAAAATAAAATTTTTCTTAAACAAGATACAGTTAAGGCCTGTTCTCAACATGTAATAAATTATGATGACTTTGGTTTCATTGTTTTACCCTCCCTGTTCCTCTATAGGTAAACAAACTTTGCTAAGAATAAAAGGCTATATGAATGATACATTAACATTTCGAAATCGGTAATGTTTTTTTTGTAAATCTTGTGCCGAATATCCAACTGGATTGTTATTCTAATAGAAAAAGGTTTGGGAATTTTCAAAAATTGATTTGCTTGAAACATGCCCTGGGGTTCTAAAACACAAAGATAAGATCCCCCTCACTTTTGACCCCTTCAAAGGGAAAAACAGTTTTCCCTCTATTTTGATTTCTTCAAGGGGAAGAAACTTTCCCCTAGCTTTTGATGCCTAACAAAGGGGGGGAAAAAGGTCTATCATGACCCTAAAAATGAAAAAAAAAGTCTCCCCCTCAATTTTGACACCTTCAAAAAAAAGGTTCCCCTTCTATTTTGATTTCTTGATGGGGTGGGGCTGGGGGTTTCCCCTCACTTATGAAACCTAAAAATGAAGTATAGAAGTCCACTTAATTTTCACTCCTAAAAGTGAAAAAAAAAAAGTTGATTTGAATAAGTGGAAGAAATTCTTTGATTTTGACTCCACAAGTGGAAATTAAGTTCCCCCACAATTCAAAGTGACAAAAGTTTCTCCTCAGTTTTGATCCTTAAAAGTGAAAAATTCCCATGATTTTGACCCCTGAAAGTGTAAAACTCTTGCCATGATTTTGACCCCTAAAAGTTGAGAAAAAATCCCTTCCATTATGACCCCTAAAGTAAACCCAACCCCAATTTCGGCCCTCAAAAGTGAAGAAAAAAAAATATTGCTTAATTTTGATCTTTTAAAGTGAAAAAAAAAAGTTCCATCTCGATTTTTGACTCCTGAAGATCTGAAAGGAATTATTTTCTAAAATTACTATGAATTTTCATGAATTGGCACAGGACAATACATCAGTTAATATATCATATACAAAGAAAGGTAACTCTGCTAGCTTGAATATAAACAATAGTATCAGAACTCCTGTTAGTTTTTATACTATATGTTTGAACAGTTTGGTGCCCATTAACACTGTATCCAGAATAAAAAGAGCGAAAAACCTTAGACAAGTGTGTGTTATTTATTTTAATTACCAGCTTTAACAAATGGTAGTACAGCAGGTAATTTTTGCAGGCATGTATGTAAAATAATGTGTGCTGTAAATGTCAACTAGAGTAGTCTCCTTTAGATATCAAGGGATATTAATATTATTGATATTTAGGGAAGTCAATTTACATCTGTGCATGCAAAAATAACCTCATAGCGCAGTTTGAAGAAACAAATATAGTCTTTTTCTTCATGTTGTTCCCATTTTTGTTTGACCTAAAAATGGCAAAACACGACACATGTGAATGAGATTTTTTTTTAATGGCAAGACGTGTGAGTGAGATTTTTATAAATGGCAAGAGGATATTATTTTTTTTCTTATTATAATGTTTCAAAAGAAAAAAAAAAGATGGCCACAAAAATATGAACTCTATATACAAGAGTTACTGGCATTGATAGAAATACTGGATTCGAACAAATCTAAACGAGGGATAGTGATCACTCAAACTTCACCAGAAGATAAGAGTGAAATAAGGGACGAAGTGTTTGACCAAATCAATTTTGATAATTTGAAGAAAAATGATAATTTGGATATTTTTGTTATATTTCTGGACATGCATTTTGTAAAAGATAGCCTTGAAAAGTTTGAGGACTTTAAGGATTTGATGGTTAACAAATGTTAGTCTATTAATGATTACATTGCAATGTTTGATGCCCAATAGTCTTTTCAAGTTGCCAGGCACGGAGGAATGGATAACAGTAACTGTACCAGGGAGGGCCAGTAAACTACTGAAAGAAATAAAACAATGTTCAAAATAATACAAGTGATGGTGACCGGAAGAGCCTAGATCTATGGCTAATGGAGTGGAAAGCTTCAAACTTTGATGAAATTGTACACCTACAAATAACAGATAACCGCTCACTTTACTGTAAAATAAATAAGCAGGCAGAGCTCATGAAACTGACTTTTAACCTATGAAGAGGTGAAAGTCTGTTCAAAACATAATATCCTCTAGATGGCAGTTCCAAAGAACAATAGGGGAGTTAGATTCTATGTAGTGTGTTTGAACAGATTGGTGGCCATTAATAGCATATCTGTGACATGGAATAAAGAGAGCTGAAAACCCAAAACAAGTGTGCATGTTATTCATGTGAACTCGCGTTGGCGGCAAACACATAGATCTACCAGCTCCTTTCATTGCACTAACAGATTTTTTTGAGTTTATGCTAAAATGATAGTTTTAAAAGTATTCTTCTGTGTTGGCGTTTGTTATACTACTGTATAGATTATGACTTTTTCCTAAAGGTAGAGACTGAGTAAGATTAAATTTGAAAATTTATTCTCCATAATCATTTTTATTTAAGGTTCAAAATGCCATTTTGCTGCACTGATTGCTAGTCTTCAATTTTAGAAGCTGGCCTTCTTGTATTACCTCCATTAAGGAAAAAAAATGGTGAAAATCTCTCTATATCATTCAAGTCTTGGCATCACTAGTTTCACGGGGAAGGAAAAGTAGATTTCACCTTACAATTTTGTTTATAGTGTCTTATTCAAAATGATATTGTTTACTAGAATCCTATTGCTAACAATAGGCCATTATTTTTTCATCCATCTCACTGCCGTTTTTTTATAATAATATTCTGATGGCATTGTAAAGCTATTCTATGCCCTCTTGATTTTTCTTTTTTCTTTAGCTCCTTGGAAATCATGAATATGACAATAGTTATTTTCTATGTATTTTGGTGAATATTGATATTCAACTGTGAAGATATTCATGATATCAGGATGGAAGTTAGTTTCCATTTCCTTAGCATTCTGAAAAATCCTTTTTTATTGAAAGATATTTCCACATTGTTTGTGAAAAATGATTTTCTCCATTTTGGATTACACCTCTTTTCTTATTATCATTGTAGAAGGACGAAGTCAGCATTCAAGTAAAGTTAAATCTTCAAGTAAGTATGTGTCGTTCTATTCCTCACCTACCTTTAGACTCCTTCTGCTATTATTAACAGGGTTGATTGCTCATGTGGATTCATATCTTTCTGGTTAATGGCATTCATTCCTCTAAAGTGTTATCATTAACCATTTGCTTTGATCAACTCAATTTATATTTCGAACTGTCCTGATAATTCCAAAATAACAAGAAGGTATAGTTCAGTTCTAGCTACACACTTCTTAAATTCCATTTATTGTAAACTGAATTCTCCAGAATAGAAAAAAGTTAACAACTTGACAACTTTTTTTTATTCTATAAGTTGTTAATTATGTTGATATAAGGTATTTATGACCTAAGAAAATCTTGGATTCACAACCATCACACTTGCTCTTAAATTAATTTGTACTCATTTATTGATTCAAAAGTCTTGCCTTTAATTACTAATCTTGTACATGCATAATCTGTAAATCCCAAGATGAATGCTGACAAATATCACAGGGTGCGCTATAAAGACTAACCCATTAGTTTTTTGCAATTTATTTAAAATTGAATGGCGGCCCATGTATAGCATGAAGCACATATATTCCATGGATTATACTGAGTCCATACAAAGTTATTTTTTGATGTGACCACCTTTTGCTTTTATTATAGTTTTTAGACAAACCAAGGCTGTACTGTTTCTTTGTATAGGAGTAGAATTTGACAAAAGTTTTCTCTAGAGTTGCAACACTGCTGTGAGAGATCTTTGAAACATCACTCTTCAAAATTGACCAGATGGCAAAATATATGGGATTGATGTCTGAGCTTGAAGAAGACTGGATATTCTTGTCCCAGAATCTGCTGAAATGCTCTTTGCTCCTATTCAAACATCAAATATCACCCAGGCACCTAAGGTTTTTTTTAATAATGTTGCTTATAGCAATGCAAATTTGTGTAACTGTCTATGTTCTGGACAAGGGTCAAGTTTGATTTAGCTTTTGAAAAAACAAGGCAACAGTTGGTGATCTAGTGCGCACTATCAACGCCATTATCCGTTTAAAGGAAATTGGACCCCATCCAGTTATTTCCACCTTCAAAGGGAAATGTGGTTGAGGATAGGGAAATCTTCATCCTTACTGATACAGCTCTGGAAGAAAAAAAATTATATAATAATCCATTTCACTATTTTTTCAAAAAAAGGCTTTGGTGTAAAGTTTTCGTGGATCAGCAAAATCATACATTTTTTTGAATCTTCAGAGCATGGGAATCAACAAAATGTTGTTTCCATTTGCATAGATACCTGCATGGCTGCCATTTCGAATTTTCAAATAAAATACATAATTTGCACTACCTCGGCTTCTAGTCAATTAACAAATTAATTTAAATAGGCTGATCTCATGTTTTCTGGGTAAGGGAATTAATGAAAAAAAAAAAGAAGCAATCATCCCTACTTTTGTGATATTCTTTTAGATAAAATACATATTTTGTGCTGTCAAGTTGACTCTGTATTTTCATTTAAAGCTTTTGTAGATCAGCTGAACTGTACATTTTCATAATCTTCAGAGCATGGGGAATCAACAAAATAATGTTGGCTTTGTTTAGACAGTGCCATTTCACTTTGGCCTTACAGTATCTCGGCTTCTAGTCAGCCTAGAAACATTATTAAATATGCTAATCCTTAGTTTTCTGTGTCAAGGAATCTAATGAAGATCTCAAAACAGCATTGTAGAAAATCAATAAAGAGAGTAATTAAAAACAATTATTGTTACATTTATAACTTTATTACATAAAATGCTTTACACTGTCAGGTTCACTATGTATTTCTGATAGGCTGATCCTATGTTTTCTGGGTGGAATGACAACTAGTGGCATCATTAGACTTTTAATCCTAACTATTGCTTCACTTTTGGGTTATTCTATTCCATGTCATGTCATGTCATAGAGGCTGTTTAACCACCCCCTGGGATTTGTCAGAATTTTGTTATGAGGTAAGAAATTTGGTTGACTTTGCTATTGTTAATGGAATGGTGCTTATCTAAAATATGTCAATGCAGGCTTGGACACTCTGCACAGTCAAAGATCTTGACCAACACTCCACTGAAGGCTCCTAGTGTTGACAGCTTATAGTGACAGTTATTCTGATCTTTGACTCCTACAAAGCTGATTCGTTGAAGCAGAGAACAAGGGAGAAACAACGAATCAGACATCCTATTCAATGCCATGTTGCAAGAATGGCAGATAACCACTGGACATAATGACTCACAACATGGATCCCCAAGGATTACATATGCAACCGAGGCCAGCAGAATACAAGATGGAGAGACAAACTAGACAAATTCAGGAAGTATTGCCCATGATAGAGAGTTGTGGTGAATCTGGGGGGGGGGGGGGTTGTCCAACGACGGACATTGGAAGACTGATGATGATGATTTGTTC
>OY735205.1:41411472-41478972 GCA_963457665.1 Thysanoteuthis rhombus | reverse complement strand
TTATTTTTTATAATTTTTATTTTGGAAGATATAATTTCACTATATTTCACATCTATATTATCCTTTTTTAATTATTTTTTCCTATATCAAATTTCATTTTCAGCCAGTCTTTTCTTTGATTATTGAAATTATTTGTTAGAAAGTAGTTTCCCGTAATAATCATATCTTCTACCTTTGAACCTACATGCAGATTTCTTCAGGCTACAGAGATTTTCATGGTCATGCGGGGTTCTCAAATGGCCATCTTTCTGCCATCTTTCTTTCTGCTTTTTGTGCACTATATTTTTTTACTCCCCTGTAGTAGTGATAGTATTACTACTACTACTGTATCGAGATTTAGATTGTTTTTCATTATTGCACTCAAAGGATACCCTCAAATCTACATGATTTATCAATTGATACCTAATCCTGAATAACGTCAATTGGAATATTGTTGATCAAGGCTTGTAACCAAATGTAGTCTCAACTAGCTTGGTGATTACACTTTTCCTTGTGGTAAATCCACACCATTCTTTGCTGTTCCTGTTGTTTTTTAGATGCTTTAAGATTGTAATTGCTAATATATGCTCTAGGATTTTGCAGATGACTGAGGTCCAAGATACCAGTCTGTACTTTTCAGGGCTATTATGATCATCCCCCTTAAAAATTGGTGTAATAACAGCCTTTCCCCAGTTGGAAGGTAATTTTCCAGTCTCTAATCTTCCTTGATAAATGAGTATATATAGCGCATCTGACATTTCTTTGAGTATTGTTGGGTGGATGTTATCTAGACCCAGTGCTTTATTTGCTTTTAGGGTTTGTATGGTTTTCCTGGCCTCTTCATCCGTTATTGATATAGTATCAAGGAGAGGTATTTTTATGGTTTTATTTAGTATATCAAGTATACTTAATACATCTTTCACTGTGTAGGATTTGTAGAATTTGTTGTTCAGTGTTCCCATTCTCTCTTTATCTGTAGTTGTTCAATTTCCATCAGTGATGGAAATTGCACAACTTCCTCAGAATACGTACCCATGTTCCCAATCTGTCAGTGGCTCTTGAGTAGCACCATGTGTATGTATTATTTTTGCAACATTCCCATGCTAGTAATTTTTCAAGTTTTCTTCTGGCATTTTGCTTGATTTCTTTCCTTTATGAAGTGTCTATAGTGCTGTCCATTTTCCATCTTGAGGAACTTTATCCACATTGAGTGATTACAATTTTTGCAGTTGTAAAGCTATGCTGTTCTTGGCAATTCATGGCGTTGTCTTTTATATGCTTCAAGATTTTTCTTACTTTCTTTAGAGTAGTGAGTTTGCCAAGGTGGCTTAGGAATTGAGTTTGCTGTCAGATTCATGTGAGAAACGACTCATCAACACACTTGTTATGTATCTTAACAATGTTCATGGACTCCTGTTCAGAAGTTCCCTCTCCCAGTTTATGTTAAATATGTCTTTCATCTTGTGATAATGAGCTTTATCCTAGTTATATATTACTTTATTTTATTACTGTGGCTTCAAAGATGGTATCATCTGGAATGTGATTGCAACAAGTACCCGATGGGGCATTATATTGTAATTTACTTATGTATAATTCTAGTGGTGCTTTGTCTTTCTGTGAATCTAGTTGGTTCCATGATGTGTTGGTGGAAGAAGATATCTCTCACAGTATCTGCAAACCTGTATTCCTCAGAATCCTCTGTTGCAGAATCTGGTAACAGTGGATTAATTTTGTTTTGATTACAGTTGCCAGTAACTAGCTTTTGTTGGAATCCAGGTCCTGAGGCCACTGACCTCATGAGCCTCTAAAGTTCATCATGCTGAATGGTTCTGGTGGGATTTCCACTTCTGTGATGCAGGTGAGGGGTAGATGGGTTTTGTTTAAACCTGTGAGTCACATACTACATTCTGGTAGTTGTGGCTCCTCAGGTTTATCTTGCTGGATTTGTAATTATTGTTGACCTACATACATGTGCTTCATGTATGGAGTGCATCAAGATCATTGATATATTGTGTAAATCCTGGTATTTATAGAGAATTTTCTTGTAGGATTTGACTGTATTTGGATTCAAGTTCATTGAACAGGATCACATCGTGCTTAGTCAAGTGTACCAGCTGTTTCAATTCATAAATTTTGGAGAGAAGTGAATTGTCTTGATAGCGCATTACTTATGCCTCCTCTGATGGGTAGTAAGTTGTCTCTGTTCTCTCCATTGACTATCAACTTTTTCTCTGGTTCCTGAATCCTCCTCTCTTTGAGGAGGTCTCCTAAGTTTTTCATCTTGAATTGTTGTTTTGGTATCATGTCTCCATTTCTGTTAATATTGTTCTTGATGGCTGGTTTGTGGATTCTCTAAACTTGACTTTTAGGGTGCTTTTTCTATTCCCATTGCCACTGCAGTAGATTGTGTGGAATTGAAATAAAGAAGTAGATTCTGGCAAGGCTTGAATTACTATCACATATTTGGGAGTTTATATTTCATAGATAAAACCTTACTATCAGCCTACAGAAACTTCTAAGGTCAAACAGGATTCTCATCTTGTCATTCTGTCACCTCTTCCTGAAATATAGAATGTTAATTTGAGTCTTGTTGGAGGCTACTTTTCTATTTAAATTTCACATTGTTTACTTAAATTGCTAATGAATAGATCAGCTAAAAACATAGTAATAAAAAGCAGCCAGAAAAATTCCTAAATAATGATGAAAATACTTTATCTTGCAATCTCAAAGCAACAATAGTAATCTTGGATTGCTTTTCAGTGGTTCATATTTTTTTTGCAAATCAGGGCTCTTTTTATCTCAATCAGTTTTTCCACTTTTTGACTCCAGATCAGATATTGATAGTTCTTAAGCATTTCCATGAATTGTAAGTTTGATATGTATTTATGATACTGAATACCTTACAGACCCAGAAAGGAAACACATTTTTTTGACCCAAAGAATATAGACACTAAAACTGGCTTTTTTATTTTTGTTTTTCTATTGGAAAAGTGCATTTTCATAACCTAGGTTACCATTTCATTATCATCATATTACTCAACCTTGTGGTCTAGATTACTAGGAAACTCTCTTGGAAGATTAAAATAGTTTCTGGAATGCATGTTCCAATTTCTTCCTTCACCAGCTATGTGTCTATTATGGTATTCACATGGTAATTGGAAATTATGATTCCCTTCAACAAACTGTATGAACACAGACTGGTAACAAACTCTTATATCTAATGTAAATGCTGGAATAAAGCTTTTTCTTCAGTTTTGTCCAAAACCATTTCCTTGGAATCTCTTGCCTTGGTCCTGAAATCTAAATGGCATAACCAATTGCAGTAATGTGTACCATCTAACTTGCTGAATACAAATATGATGCTCTTATTCTCTTTGAAAAATTTTATTACAAAGTAGAAAAACAAAGACACTGTCAATGCAAATGTAAGTCATGATTGATGTTAATTTATCCATACCATGGTCTGTCAAACTTTTTGCACTCATGGAATCCCTGAGATAGAGTAAAAAAAAAATTGGATCCTAAAAGATATATATATATCTAGTCTAGAAAGCTTTACAGCTTTGAACACTAAACATTAGAAAAAATTTCCAAAAAAAGTTTTTGCATCATTTCAGTCACTTATTTCTGTTGAGTTAATTTTCTTCGGTGTTTATTTCTGTTTTATGTATACTTTGTTATTATGGTACTGTATATAAATTTTCTCTTGTTAGGATCATCAGTTGCTTACCATGTAACCATTTCAGGGAATTCAAAAACGGAACAATTATATCAACATGGCACCCCAGCAATGTAAATTAAACACCACCTTCCTTTCAACTATGATTTTAATATGGAGCTCAAGTCATACATGTAGTTTGTTATTTTATATATATAGTTTTTATAACTGAATAGAGTGAAAAAGTTCCTTCTCATTATTTGTTGGGAATTTCATTAACACTTTCAAAGCTTTTATTCTTATTGTATAGCAGTCCATTAATAATTCAATCCCAAATTTTATTATTTCCACATTTGTATTCTGATTGTAATGTAATATCAATTTGTTGGTCCTTCTTTTCATGAAAGATTACTTGAATTTTATAATTCTTCAAATGGATTTTCAATCTAAAGTCACTTCTCAGTTTCAGCTGGGAAATATTGTTATTGTTTTACGCATATTAAACAAATGTTACAAAAATGAATATTTTGTTTCCTCCCTCACGGAAATTTCATTTTGAAATAAAAATCTACTGAGATTTTCCAAACTTTCAACATTACCTTTAGCATCATAGTCTACCCAAAGTTTTAGTTTACCCTGAAGTGCATTCATTCTTCTTTGTACTTGAAAGCATTAGTACTGTGCATTACAACATTAAGTAAGTGAATATATTGGAGAGATATGCCAATTCAAGTTTACCAATAATATTAACAGCTAGGAATGGCTAGGACAGCTACAAATACTATGAAAAATAGTGAATAATACAATTATATTATTTTTTCTGATATTTTCTGTTCGTAATAGACTTTGAAATATATAATCTTGTTAAAATTGGAAACCTGTACTGTGTACAATCCTTGTGACAACAAGACCTATTTTGTTTATAGACTAGATATGTTTTTGTAAGCATGATATAGTATAATTTTTATGTATGAAATGTATAAAAATATGATATTTATAAAATTAATCTTAATATTACATTAAGCATGGCATTCTTAATGAAAACCAACAACTGAGTCTGGTACAATGGATGCATTTTGATCTTTTTTTTTTCACATCAATATCACATATTTCATTTGAAATTTTGAATAGTTCATTTCTCAAAATCAACTACAGAGCCAAAAATGTATGCTGCGGAACCCAAGGATTCCGTGAAACCCAGTTTGAGAAACCCTTATCAATATTTTGGTACTCTAGTATTGTATTTTTACAGACAAAGAGGATGCTCAGAAATTATCAGACACTGTGGATGAAGCATATGGCTTGCTGACTGAATATAACCAGAGATTGGGACAGGAATTGGTGGACAGGAAAGAAGCAGCACGTATGGTACGTGCTTACCTCAATTTACAGCGAGAACTTCTACAGCAGGCAGAAATACGGCTCATTGTAAGTATGACTTTTGCATCTGTAACCCAGTATAGTCAGGTACTGCAGTTGTGTAAACTATGAATATTACATACAATATTAAAAGTGTTCCAGGAGTTTCCAAACTGAAGAATTGTTATTGCTTCTGAATTCTTTAGATGAAACATGAATGATATTAATAGTCTTGTCACAACTCCTTCATGATCTTTTTCATCAGGTAGGTTTTTTCTGGTGTAATTGATCAATCAGGAGAGAGAATTATCGCATTCAAAATATTTTATTACTATTTCCTTTTTTTTTTTTTTTTTCATTTCTGAAGGTCAGAAACAAGAAAGATTTTTTTTTTCCTCATTCTTAGGGTTGACTGGATTATTAATCTAGATACAAGGGATTTCTTTTTTTCAGGTTTCAGGGATCAAAATTGTTTAGAAATTCTTTTTTCTACTCTTGAGTGTCGAAGTGGATGAGGAATTCTTTTTTCCCGATTTTAGAATCAAAATGGTGAAGGAATTCTTTTTTTTTCCACTTTTACGGATCAAAATTGAGAGGGAATTATTTTTCCACTTTTTGGCTTCAGAATTGATGGGGAATTTTTTTTTCCTCGCCTTTCATGGTCAAAATCAATGGAAAATTTTTCTTTCACTTTTAGGGATTAAAATCAAAATGGAAAGTTTTTTCCACTTTTAGTTTTTAGAGAGTGGTTCAATTCATAATGTAAGTAATTCTTAGTTTATGTCCATCTCTGAATCCTTATTGTGGGGTGTTCGTTTGATGCTCTTGCTGATGATAATGATCCACCTTCCTATTCATCTATTCAATTTTGTCCACTCCCAATATAGAGGGATACTTCATCTATTATAGTCATATATTTTATTCTTATTTTTTAGAATGTTCCATTTTATTTTTTAAAAAAGCAGGGAAAAGAGTGATTAGTTAGTTTACTGAAGGGCTGAGAAGTTGAGAGGAATAAAAGGATGCTTAATAAGAGTGTAGGAACAGAGGTGAGGAAGTTAGTGTCGGATGTGGGTTTGACAGTTGAAAAAAATCTGGCATTTTAATGTGAGGGTAAGAAGTGGGAGGGCAGAAAAGAAAGTAAAGTAGTTTACTGAGAAGGTGGGGACCTAAACCAGGTTTCTATAACATAAAATCAGGGACATGTGACAGATTGGAAAGAACAAGGGGCAGAATGAGAAGATACAAACATAAGGAGAGACAAGAGCAGAGACATGAGATTATCTTAGTTGTCAACTACTGGAATTTCCACAGATCTTGCTAGTTATCATTCTTATTCATCTATAGATCAATAATAAAGAATTGTTGTTACTCATTCATTATAAGATGATTTGAACTACTATCCATTTCATTGGACTGTAAAATAATGATCAAACATTGATAAGAGTTGAAAATTACGGAGCTGGAACTGATTTTTCCATCTACATGTTGCAAGCCAAAAATGTCCTGTTAGGGAAAACCAGAAAGAGAAGAGTAATGTAAAATGATGAAAGACATTAAATGCATCCTTTCCTATACCTTTTTTTTTTTTTTTTTTTTTTTTCTTTTTTTTTTTTTTTTTGTAGGATTACAAAAGGAAATTGGCTCGTGTAACAATGGTGCGGCAAGAACTAAAATCACATATCCAGAATTTACCAGATCTCTCTTTACTGCCAGATGTTACACCTTTGCCATCAGCAGGGGACCTTTTCTCTATTGACCAAGCACATTAACATTTTCTTTGCAGAAGATTTTGTATCTCCAATATTCATCAGGACATTTCTAAAACTTCCTTTTGGATCTGGATCACCTTGGACATTCTTGAACTGATACTTGATCATTTTACTGTGATTTTTATAAATAAAAATAAGTGAAAAACATGAGTAAAATGCTGTTTTATTTCTTCTATTTCAGGTGATTTGCTTTTGTTATGACTTATTTTTTATTCTCTAATATTATTGTGTGACCGCATAGAATTGATATCAGTCAGATAAAGATATCTTCACTAACAGTGATATTTTGCTCCCTCACTTACACAATGAATATAAACTAGAGTTTTTCACTGGAACACTGTTAAGTTTTTAGTACTTGAAAAATACTCGCAAAATCATTTTTTCATATTTTTTATTCTATCATTTCATGAAAAAATATTCAGAACATGTTCCCAAGTTATCAAGTGAGAAAGACAGCATGGGTTGGCGCATCATAGTTTGGTTTCTTTGCATCACAACAAAACATATTCAAAAAATTTTCATCCATTCTTGAGATACACTAAAATTGAGGTAATTTTGGCTTATATGGATGTGAAATAATGTTTGTACGCTATGTTTTACATCTATATAAGCAAGGATTACCAGAAATTACTTCTGAAAAAACACCATAATTCCCCAAGTACTAAAACTTTAATACTTAATAAATCTTTAATGGACTACAGATTGGTGAAAAACCCCTGTTTCTATCTTCATTAGTTTCCTGGTTAAGCTTCAAATAGCATGGGCAGGCTGGGACAGGTCATTTTTAAAAATTTGAATAAATCTTCTAAATATGTTATTTAATGGTGAAAACTGCTGGCTTTTGTCCTCAAAAGAGAATTCATAGAAACTATCAAATGAGTAAACTTTATTTTCTCTAATCTTTTGAATAATTTCTATGCAATGATATTGCTCTGAAGAAATTTGAGAGCTGCATGGCTGTGTTTTGAGATCAGTAGTAATTTTTATCAATTTTCTACTGCTTCAAAGAGTTTTCAGTGTATTTTATTTTTCATTTGGTGAGTATAAGAGATGATTGAAAATCATTAAAATACATCAGAAAACTGAGCGACTCTGCACAGCAAATACAGACTGAAGTGTGAGAGAGTTGCTTCTATATCTTGAGCTGACTATATATGTCCATTACTTATTGCTCTACAAATTTCCCAAAATAACATTTAATCCAAATGTTGATCTCCCTTTCTGGAAAACTGCCAACAATTGCATTTCTTCATATTCTGTTCCAACTTGAGGTGAGAAATGGTGATTTTTGGCGAGCGATAAAAGTACAATTTTTTACGTGACTGCTCCTAAAATTTGGGAACATGGATTTGTAGTGGTGGTTACTTGGATAAGTTAATCGAATTATTAGATATTTAATCAAATACTATTCAATTGTAATCTTACTATTCAGTATGAAAGGTGAAATCAATAGCAGTATCTATCCAGGAAAAGTTAATTCTTTAAGGGTGTCAGTTGTATGTTAGTTAGCCCTTTCTTCAAGACTACTAACTTGACAGGTGAGAGAGGGAGAAAAAAGAGTAAACCTTTTCCTTTCATAATAGCAGTAGGCGCAAAAAATAGGAAAGCACCTGGCCAGTCAGTGATGTCAAAAAAGGCTAGTAAGAAAAGTGTTAATCAAATAACAAATTATATACAACACGGAATACAGTTTTAATAGATGAAGAAAAGACTACAGAATAACAAAAAGGGGATAAGTTTTTTATATGATGGTGAAATGCAAAAGACCTAGTATTTTGTGTTCTGTTTGATTGTGAAAAAGTCTTTAAAAAAAAAAATAAAGTTATGTGATGTTGGAAGAAAGTTCTTGCGAGTGGAAGGTTCAATTTCATTTGAGTGATTCACAAAATGAAAAGTTCAATAGCGTCTGTAGTTCTAGGAATCATGTTCTACAGATGAGTTATTTTTGTCTAGCAGGAAAACAGCAAATATTTTGATGTGGATCTAATAGGTGAGTATGCAGAGGAGTGGTCAAGCGTATTTTTTGAGTCTTTTAGTTTCATAGAACTATTGCGAAATAAATCCTAATTACTGAATGACAGGTAGAAAAACATTGCAGGGTTTGTCAGTTGACCGATATTTTTGTTTATTAATAATTTATGATTTCAGAGACTAACCGAATTTAAGGATCTTGGTTATTCCATCATCATCAGTCTTTCAATGTCCGTCGTTGGACATAGACCTTCCCCAGGATCTGCCACATTTCTCTATCATGGGCGTCGCGAAGCCAGTATTTTCTGAATTTGTCTAGTTCATCTCTCCATCTTGTATTCACTCGGCCTCGGTTTCGCAAGTGATCTCTTGGGATCCATGTTGTGAGTTGTGATGTCCATCGGTTGTCTGCCATTCTTACAACATAACCTGCCCATTGTAATTCAATTTTTTTAAATAGTTTTTATGATGTCTCGGGCTCCCGTTTTCTTCCTGATATACCGTGCTGACTTGTGATCTCTCCATGTGAGATTGAGCATGATTCTCTCTTGTTGCTGCTTGTGTTAACCCATGAACGCTTGTTTAAGACTGGGGTGGGGGTTCTATGAGTTTTATTTTTATTGTTGGCTCCATTAAGATACGATTTATAGTATGATATCAGAAGGTTCCCACAGTTGGTAGGAAAATGGCATGTAAGTCAGATAGTGAAAAATCACAGTGAAATAAACGACCAAGATTTCTCTTCTAAAAATGCCATGCTATTTATTCATGTACATGAATTATAAACTTATGAGAGAAATGATTTTCTGTAAGAAGTAGTGAATGTAAAGTCTTTTCAAGTTGTTTACTTTACAACTTGGATCAAGATACTTGGCATATTATTTAGCCATTTTGGTCTTATATTCACATGTTGTTTGTTAGAAAGATTGGCTTCCCCTTGAATGAATAGTAGGTTTTGTTTTCTTTGGAATTTTTCTGTGAATTCTCGTCATTTATGGTAAAGGGATAATTTCCCAGGAAAATGCTTAACCTTCGGCGAATTTTTAGGTGTTTCTGATCCAAATTTAGTTGTTGTCTTTTCAGTTAAAAAGACAAGTGAGAGAGAAATGAAAAGTGTGTGTATGTGTATTTGTAGTATTTTAAACTAAGATTTAATTCAGTTATATTCTTATTTTAATGAAAAAAAAATATTTGTAGATATTTTATCAAATTTGGATCACTACCGTATAGGAATCACTAGATCTGTGGACAGTGTAATATTTGTCTGCTCTGTTCAGAACAAGGAAAGGTCCCAAGTGGTCCTCTATTGTTGTCATTTCTGACGAAAACGTACTTGCTATTGTACTAGTCAGATGGTATGTATGTTTGTCTGTGGTGTTGACTGTGGGGTGTGAATAGAATTTTTGACATTTTATTCTTCAATTCTTGCTCTAAGTTTGATGTAGGTTGATTATTGTCGTTTCGCTCGAAAAATTGGCTCGGTAAACCAAGTATTTTACCATAAACTAATTCTGCCAGAATGCAGCCAATATCTTCTTTCAGAGATAAATGGACTATTAGTAAACGTTCACTCCAATTTTGGTTACGTATTTGTAAAGCCTGGGAAGATTTTCGTCGACAAAATATTTCTACCAGGCTATTTGCACATGCGTGGTATGCGATGGTCTTCATGTATTTTGCGCCTTGCAGATTTGTAAATTTATTGAATAATGCAATAAATTGAGAACCTGTCAGTAGTTATGACAAAGCACTCTGTTGAGAATCTAACATTGTTTTGGCTGTAGTCTTTGCTGTAAAAGTGTGTAAATCTATCAATGTTAGAATATAGCTATAGTCGTGTAATGGCCGAAGTTGACTAACTATATCTACGTGTATGTGTGAAAAACGAGCTTTTGTGTCTATGCATTTTGTTCTATTGGTAATGTATGTATTGCCATTCCTTCAAGTGCATGTCAGGCCAGATTTTAAAAAATCAGCTATTTATTTACCGTTGCGCGTTTACTGGGACATGCGATGTTGTGTAGATGACAGAAAAATAGTTTCCTGTGGTTTGGCGGTATATACTAGCGTGGATTACTTTTTGAAGTGCCACATAGTTTGCATTCCAAAAGGCGTGGTTATGTTGAATATATTTTGTGAGGTTTCGTTTTTAATTTGTTATATTGTGTCGTACGCCTGTTGTTCTCGGATGATTATATCTTAACTTAGTGGGGACGCAGTGATGCTGGATATTGTTGAACGATATGTAGTGGTTCCTTTATTTTTGGTTAGAATTGAATAGGAAAATAATTGAATATTAGCTTTAGCAAAGAAACCCTAAATTGAGCTAAGTATACAAAGGTTACTTCCTCCGTCGACTCCCTAGAAAAGCCATGGATGCACATGTTCACTCGCTCATTTGTCCCGGCTTTCTTGGCCGGTTACTTCCCTCTTTCTCACTCTTCCTTTCCTCTAGGATCGGCATCATTTCGCCGGCTTCACGGCCGATCCGAACTTTACTGTTTTCCCAATGTGACTAATCGCTGTTCTAAACATTGTCCGTTTTATTCCACAGATGTTGAGGTATCTCTCATACGCTCAGCAATTCAATTGTGTCCTCTTCTCTAGTTCAAAACGCGTATTTACCCCAATCTCTCGTGTATGAAATGGCAATAGTTACGATTACCTATCTTCTAATTCTCCTTCATTCAGGAAGCGCTCGTGTTTTTTTCCCCATGTGTTTTCTGGGATTTGAATAATCTACTCCGCTTCATTAATGTATGTCTACTACTGCTACTACCTGACATAGCGCTACTACCTTTCACTTAGAAGCTATCTTCTTCTGCTACGAGTTTACACTATCCCTTCTATCATGGATCTAATCTCCTAAACTAAATGGGTCTCTTCTTTTCACGATCGATCGCATTAATGTTTCCTTTACATGTATCTTCTTTCAGTCTTGTATTGATATGTGATTTTATTTCTTTGTCAAAATACTTGCATGTATTTACATTAAAATCATTTGTTCTATTTCATTACCGTGCCCACACTCATACTTGGTACACATGTTCTCTATTCTGTCAGGGCTACTATTGTATCTCTTTCACCTTCAACATTTCAAGTGACATCAGTGTGGCGGTAGAAGCCAAATTACGTGGAGACAAAATCCTTGTTGCCGTACAGAGAACTCCAACATCACTACTCTCCTTCGCACAATATAGGAACTATAAAACATATCGACACAAAGCGTCTGCTACAACATTGTCTTTTCCGGAAACGTGTTGAATGTCTGATGTGAACTGAATAATGTAATCGAGGTGTCGTATTTCTCGTGAAATTTCTTCCTTCCAGTAAATGCCCCTCATGTCTAACCAACATATTAACTTTCATTGAAACTACAAACCCAGCTCCCAAACTTCTATGTGGGGCCCCGTACAGACAACCGAGCTTTACATTATTTCTGTACATGGTGTAGTAGTCCAGATGTTAAGAGAAAAACATGCAAGTCGTGACAAAAGCATAACAAAGAAGTTCAAAATGTGGTTCAAAATATCAATTCATTTTATAAGTTTGCATTTTCATCTTGAGATGTTTACATGTATGATCCATTTCCTCAGATATCAGCAAGGTCTGTGGCAGAGGAAAACTTCAGTGCTCTGAAACTGAGCATCTCGCACTCACAGCAGCCCCTGCATGTGAATTTGCAGCCACATCGGTTTAGCTCGTCACAGGACTTCGATGCTTCGGGAGGTTGGTCCAGTATGGTCACCATGTTGAGTTACTCTATACCCACCCCAATTGAATGAGCCAAGGAGGATTGACACCTCACATATCCAGTCTGATACAAAGGATGTGCTGCAAAAGTGTTGCTTGATTTCATGGAATATTTTCAATGACGGACGATCCTTGGCCAAATAGATTTTTCCTTGCTATGTTCAATCTATTTAAGGAACATGTTTGACTGTACATGAGCTACCCCCCCCCCGGAAGAATGACACAAACTCACATCCTGATACTGAATCATCAGTAAACCTTTACTTTTTATATTATGATGTTTATTATAGATATCATGGACAGGGATGTATCTGTAGTCCTTCTTGGCCCCCGAAGTTACCCATAACTTCTCCAAATTCAATCTTTCAAAGAATGTTGCAACAAGGACAAATATATCAGTGTCAAGTGTTCTTAATAGGACCTTTTAGTATCTTTCCTTTCCTCAATCATCTGTGTGAAAAAAAAATTATCCAGATTAAAGGGAACAGCCCATCATGTGTGTTTCCATCAGATTAAATGATACAATTCAGTATCATCTGCATAAATTTTACCTTTGTCATTTAAAAAAAAATTATATTTCAATACAGCCAGTGAGGGGACTCACTTCAATCCTCAGAATGGGGGAAAAAGAAACGAAAAAATAGATAAAAAAAGGCAGCCATACCATAACCAAACAACAAATTCATGTACAACACGGAGGCCTCGGCCTGCATTCTCTGACATATGGCCTTACCCACATTTGTCCTCACTGGTCTCTTGAACTGAATTCGTCCACGATGTTCTTTCACACATTAACAAACCTGAAGTGGACAATGCCTACACCAGGACTAATCATTGCTGGATTAAGGCTGGTCTTAACTCTCCCAAATACCTCAGCCAAACAATACAGTTGGGACGAAATCATATGTTGACCCATCATCTCCATACCTCACTCGACCAATGACGATTTGCATGTTTGCAGACTGTATTCCGGCCTCACAGTGGGGCCTGGCTTACAGCTAGTACTTTATTGGAGAACGATTGTGTCCATATAGGTGCCCCCCTTTCGTCTCGATATGCCGCTGCGGGATGTATATTGATGAATATGGTCTCCCCCACCCCTCTCGTGTCGCCTCAGCATGGGTTAGGTCATCTTCGTCAATGACATCATTAAAAGAGGGCTTGATGCTGCTGGAATACCTACATTGTTGGAGATTATTGGCCAAGACTGTGGAGATGGTAAACAAACGGACAGGATAACTGCCCATTCGGAGCTGGCAAACCTCTCGCACACTGACCAACAGGTAAGAGTTTTACCGGTAGCGGTTGAGATGTCTGGTGGGATAAACCCAAAAGCATTGAAGCTCACCCACCCAATAGGTTCTAAAGCCGTTCAACGTCGCGACGAGCCACGATAGAACGCTTGGCTCTTCCAGCGTATGTCGATCATCTGAAGCAATACGTTTTCCATAGGGACGGTGGGAGTTGACAAGGTTGACCATTGATGACCCATGTCTAAGATGGATGGTGGGCAAGGCTGATTTTCATGACAAAACTTTTTAAAGGTCTTCTGTTCAGATTTATCTTGAAAGTAGAGGACCAGAGAAGAAATCTGACATTTAGGAATCCTTTGGGTACAGACTACTCTAAATAGTTCTAGTTAAGCTTTATGGTGGTGCTGCATTTGTCCACTTGCTATCCCTTAAGGCCAGAAATTCTTCAAGGACTATGGTGAAAATATGTTTTATCCATAGCAGCTTGAATCAGATGACAAGATTGATGTGACATACTTTGAGAACAGCTTGAAACATGGTGTGCATAAGCTTTATAGCCAAGTGTCGCATCCCACCAGGTACCCCTATACCACTGAACTGGAAAACTTTCTTAGCCTTGATGCAAACAGGGAAGGGCTCTTCAAGTTCTTAGTCTTAAGAATTCAGGGTATGAATACTACACAAAAAACATCATCAGTGCATCACCTGAAGGTCCTACATAAATCAATGTTATGGCCAAGCTAATGGAATTTTGAATTTAGATTTCAGCAAGGCTCCTGATAATATCTCACATTAGGTTACTTATGAAAATGGAAAATCTCGGTATCGCAAAAAGTATAATAGGCATTGTGAAAGACTTTTCAATGGTTTGGAAAATGAGAGTTATGGTTGGGGATGATTTTTCTAATACAAAACCAGTCATGTCTGAAGTACCAGAGGGGTCTGATTTGGGTCCGTTATTATTGTTAATGTTGATAAATGATTTCCCAGAGAAACCAAAATGTATAGTAGAAACGTTCATGGACGATGTAAAACTGCTTGTTGGATAAAGTGAATATAAAACGGCACAGAAAGACTTTTAAAAAGTCAGATATGTGAGAGTCCACATTTAATTCAAAATTTGATATGGTCAAGTGCAAGGTAATGCATCTTCGAATAGGAAATAGTCGTTACACATACACACCGGGAAATCAATTATTACAAAAGGTGTTGGAAGAGTGAGTCGGGTGTTAACTCAACTGAACAGTTTAATTTTAAAAAATACATCTCTGACGTTACCGAAGTAATCTCCAAAGTATCTGTCTACACCGGTAAAGAGGTCAAAATTGATTGATAGATGGATCATAATTATCATCGTTGACATGAAACTATTTACCCACGATAAGATTCAAAATTTCTGGAACTAATATTTAGCTCTACGTTTGTTGACGGTCCCCGGCCTCAAATAAACTAGAATAAATAGTGAAAAGAAAACGATCAGCTCGAGTAAATTGAGCTAAATTCACACTTAGAAATGGTATATTCCATGAGCGTCGTTAAATAATACATCAAAGTTTGAAATAACAAAACTGCAATTACTTTTGCATAAATCAAATAGAACAGACCGTGCATAGCTGGTACAATTCTCACCAATATGAGTGTAAATGTTTGTGTATTCAATTCATTGAAATAAATGACAAAATTTTCCTATGGAAAATAGACTTCCTTTAGATTGGTCGTTTCGATTTGAAACTTTTGTTAGGCTTATTATATAACCATTTAAATATTTGGGGGAAAAATGTACCAGCCTGCCCCACCTGTGGAAATCGTCAGTACAATCCAATGGAGCGAGTTAGTTTTCTTGCAGTACCAGGTGTGATGTATATAGTGTTATAATGAAGAAATGTAATTTTTTTATGATAGTCAGAAAAATGAATTAGGGTAAGAGTACAATTTCGGAATATGATGACCATCTGGTTGGACAAATGGAATCAGATGAGAGTGGACCTTTATGATGTATTGTAATAAGGAAGGAGATGGAAAAAGGACAATAACAAAAGAATGACGATGACAATGACTTGTTCGGAATGTTTTTTTGTTTTTTTTTTACTGGCTTTTTGTTTTTCCTCTGCCTCAAGTGATACATTCTTGCTGCTTGTAGCTGGGATGACCGGTGAGAAAAATGAAACTTTTTTCAACTGTTAAATGAAAACACCCCCTGCAAGCTGATGCAATATGAAATTGAACCAATTTTGCCATATTTTTCTCTCTATTCTTCTCATTTAATCCACTCGTTGTTCATTCATTCAGCTTTTTTCCAAAAATCACTGTCTGTGGACTTGAACTAAGTTAAAAACTTGATATTCAAGGGAGAGGTATGCTCATGTGCGAACTACCCGTCTGACTGATCAAAAATTGATATAAATCTATTTGACATGTTAGCATTCCACAGCACAATGCTTTACCCCGCTATAGATGCACATAGTCTAAGATAGAATGTAAGCTGGTTGATTTTATTATTTCTATTATTATTCGGACCATCCTCATCTTGGTTGTCTTTTATACAACGTTTCGGCCGTTGTACTCTACTACCTTCATCAGGTATCATCTGGTAGGTCAATATACCCCCTTCGGTTAAATAAAGGGTTCGGTTCGTTACTTCCCCACGCCTACCAGATGATACCTGATGAAGGCTGTAGAGTTCAACGGCCGAAACGTTGTATGAAAAACAACCAAGATGAGGATGGTCCGAATAATAATAGAAATTTTTAAAAATCGTATATACCTTATTCTTATACCTTTTCAGATCTTTCACTCGAAATCCTTATCCTCTTGCCTTCATCTTCTACTGTGCCGCGTACACCCAGACCTGTCTGCTTACCCACCAAAAGCAGAGAGAGAGATAGGGGTTACTAAGAACCAATGGAGCTCGAAGGCCACTCCAAAAGACACCGGCAGAGACCAATCAACCAGAACCCATCCATCACGTCGTGGGCCAGCATGGTTCGCACGATGATAATTATACCGGCCGTTCCTGCTGGGTCCTCGGTCCCAAAAGGTCAAGCCACATCACTCGCTTTGGGTGGAGGCGATGTACTCCAACAGCGACTACCCAAACACTACACCTGGAGAACACCCGTTCCTGCTGGGTCATCAGTCCCAAAAGGCCCAGCCGTATCTCTTGCCTTGGGTGGGAGTGATGCACCCCAACAGCGACAACCCAAACAAAACCCAAAGACCATTAACAAGAGAACAACGTTATACATCAGCACCTACAACGTCAGGACACTCGCCATAGACTCTCATCTAACCCATCTAGATAACGAAATCAAAAACATCAAATGGGATATCATAGGTATTAGCAAAATGAGAAGACCAGGAGAAGAACTAATAGAATTGAAAAGCAAACACCTTCCCTACAATTACGGAAGAGAGAAAGTGAAACAAAGTGGAGTAGACTTTCTCATCAATAGAGACCTTAGAGACAACCTGGTAGGCTTTAAAGCTATCTCAAACCGCATTGCTAATGTCACCATACAACTCTCAAAGAGGTACAAACTAAATGTCATCCAAGTCTATTTTGCAATCAACCAGAAAAGAAATAAACAACTTCTATGATGATTTGAACTCCCTATTACAAAATACCAAAAATACTTCAATATCGTCAGGGGAGATCTGAACGCACAAGTAGGACAAGGAAACGAATGATCCGTTGGAGAATTCGGATACAAAAGACGGAAGGAAAGGTGAAGATCTTGTAAATTTTGCAACTGCAAACGTCTTCAAAATCATGAATACAACCTTCAAAAAGAAACCCAATAGAAAATGGACCTGTAAGAGCTCCAAACATGAAACCAAAAACGAAATAGACTACATCCTTACGGACAAAGGCGACATCAAAGACATTCAAATTCTAAACCAAATAAACGTAGGAAGCAGCCATAGAATGGTAAGATGTAAGATGCGAACACCAATAAAGAACGTAGGAAAATGTTCCACACCAGACTGCAACCACTAAACGTACCAAATGAACTCACCCAACCCTCCAAGCTACAATTGAAAAACAGATTTGATATCCTTACCGACGAAAACGACACCGACGTCAACGAACTCCACAGCAAAATAACAACCTCTTTTATAGAAGCTGCCAATATGTTTAAACCAAGAAACACGGCGACCATTGGAAAAATCTCAGATGAAACCAGGAAACTTATTGAAAAGCGTAGAAACCTCAAACCACTAACAACCACAAAGGAAAAAATAAGAACAAACCGAACAAACAAAACAGTAATGAAGAAACTAAGAGAAGACAAAAGAAGGTATGCAGCAGCTATCATCGAAACCACCCTCGAAAATTCTTCTGGGCTTTAAATCAATTGTCGCGTCGGGGGCCAGATTTGAGGTTGCTAATATATTAGTCCTTTAACACATGTATAACCCAGGATTGATCTAAGAAGATAAATCCTGGGAAGCAGCGTGTTCGTTGCTTAAGCACAAAAACAAGGTTAGTACACAGTTAGTTGGATTGCTAACAAAACGTTGAAATAAGAACAAACAAAGAAGATAACAACAGTGCCAGGTTTAATTCGTGAGCGAATCAAAATCAACAAGGACCGGAGTTTCTGCCGACACGAATATGTGGATGGATCTACCAGGATGAAAGATGTAGAGATAGGAAGGATGAAGGGGAAAGAGATGTCACTAAGTAAATGTGAGATGGAGTCTATAGAATGTCCGTCAGTATGGTCATCCTAATTTTGCCACTAAGAGGTTATCTTAGGAAGTCCGTCCTAACTACGATGATACTTGGTTAAGATGTGTTCTTGAGATGAAGATGTTATGATGCATGTGTAAGAACAAAGTGTGTATAAAAACTATACTAACTATCCTAACTAAAGAGAGAAAGGAGAAGAGACGAGCTTACCTCGACGTCGTCGGAACAGAGAGAGGGAGCGAGATTTACTGCCACAGTTTAAATATGGTAAAGATAAGAATCAGCTATCTGATTGGCAGTTCTCTGTGACTTCAAACAGGGGAACAAGAAATTTACCGTTTCTAGAGATATAGGGGTGAGAGGTGGATCTTTTCCAAAGGGCAGATAACTCCGTATATAAATAATTTACTGGAAAGGTAGGCACTACACTACAATATTGGAGACTGATTGATAGCAAATTGATGGGACTCTTTGATCGAATATTCTATTTCATTTTTGAATAGAGATGAAATGATTAAGTAGAGGGGAAAACTTGGGAAAGTTTTATGCTGTGGTTTGTTTAGCAGGGTTGTTTTTATCTGTGTAGGAGAAAGTCAAATTCAGTCTGAAAGAAGATAAATCTTTGCAAGGCGGGCTCTGACGATGTTTGTATCTATGACTGTGGGTATTGGGCTTCTGTTAGATAAGGAGAGCCAGTGGGTTCAGGATATAAATGGTCAGGAAGTACTTCTCATTGGCGACCCTACCTGACTGTATCTGCCTTTGTCTGACGGAATGTTTTTGTTTTGCTAAACGGTAAAATCTGTTTCCCATACCCTCGAAGAGATATTATCAATACTGTTAGTTCGAAAAGTTTAACGAACTTTATACAGCTGTTGCTATTGACATTCCGGGCTAAAATAGAAAATGCCGAAGTTGATATGTGAAACTACTATCAGTACTACAGCTTCACAAATACAAAGAAAAAGAACTTGCTTACAAGAAACGTGGACTCCGATTTTAGCATTAAAATCCTCGCTCAGCCACAAGATGTTTTAAAGAAAATGTGGGTCCCCAGTGGAAGATTAATGTCCCTACTCTCTCAACGTATGAAGATGACACAAATAAATAGGAAAAATAGAATCAAATGAAATAAAAACGCTTTTGTTAATGAGTTTTTTTTCCGTTGAAAACGGATATACTCAAGTTTCTCTCGGCAAAGGTCTGGTGCACAATTTTAAGATTAACACCCTTGTTTACCCAGGGTTTTAAAACTAACACACAAATAAATTGAAAAATAGAATAATTACATTAGCTAGATTGGAAAAAATTCTCTGATTACGGACCTTTCGATCGAAAACAGGAATGATTGACTTCTTCACTACAAATGTAAGTCAGGTTCTCGATATGAATTTAATACCCTCTAGCAATGGAGTTTTTAAAACATCACACAAGACTCATGCTCTACTCTACTGATACGATTGAGTTAAATACTGTTTGTCTGTATTTGATGCTGGCCAAAATATGTTTATGTGGTACTTAGCCATACATATCAGTTCACATGGACAGGATAACTCAGTTTGACCCCTGGAGAGTCAGCTAATAAATGTCTATACAAGGTCATAACTGAAGCATTCCTGACGAGCTAAAACGGCTGTTGCTCGCCTCTGGTGACACACTCGCGTTAAAAATAAACCCTATTTGTCTATATTAGACTCTAGCCGATAGATATCGATGTTAATAAATGATATCTGGCCGTACTTGTAACAGTTAATGACGGGCGAACACCGCCGACACGTGGCCGGCCGGCCAAAATATTTTTCATATCTGATCATGCCTAGTGTTTCTCTGAATTTTTGAGATGAGGTATCAGTATTATCTCTATTATTGTTCGGACTATCCTCATCCTTGTTGTTTTCCTACTCTACGGCCTTCATCAGGTATCATCTGGTAGGGGGGGGGGGGAGTAACGAACCGAGCCCTTTATCTAATCGACGGGGATATGTAGACAGAACTCCCCTCTTAGCAGTAGGAGTATTTTCGAATCATTATCTCACCCTGGGATTGATTAGAATCATTAGAATACTTGCAGTATTCTGTCCGACTCTCTAACCACTACACCATGTGTCCATGTGGACAACCGGTGCTAATTTTTAGGAGCCTTAAACCTCAGGTGGCAGTTTTTAGTATTTGATGTTACTGTTTTCTGTCTTTCATTATTAGAGGTTCCCATATTGTATCCATTTCAATGCTAGGATTACTGAGGCAGTTTTTTTTGCCTAGCATATGGGCCGACTCTTTCAATTTTCGAATCTTCCAGTGTTTTTCCTGATCAATTATTTCAACCCCGTTCCACAGGGGTAGGTAGTCTCCCTTTTCCCTCCATATGTGATCAGCTATAATTGTTATGCCTATTGTTTGCCTGACGGATTGAAAGGGATTTCTGTCTATATTCAATTCTAACGGATAGATATCTATGTAAATGAACGATACCTGACTGCACTCGTTCGATTGCGTGACGGACTTACAAGCCAGCCAAGACATTCTTATACCTGACCGTGCCTGTCGTTTCCCAGTCAACTTAAAAATTCCGTTTAAATTCGCTTGACGGGCTAAAACGATTGCAGCTCACCTCTGCTGACACGCTCTCATCGAGAAATGAACTCTTCCGTTACGTTAGATTCTCACAGATAGATATATATACGTAAATAAGCTATATCTGATCGAACTCGTTCGATTGCCTGACAGATTTATACGGCTGAAACTGCACCGGCCGGCCAAAGCTTTCTTATACCTGACTGTGCCTGTCTTTTGCTTGACAAGATGAAAATCCTGTCTTACTGACGGACTAAAACGGTTGCTGACACGCTGACAAATGATCTATATTCAACCCTAATGGATTGATACCTATGTTAATAAACGATACCTTACCATATTCGTTACTTTGCCAGACAGACTTACTCGGTCGAAAATTGGCCAGTCAGCAAAAACATTCTTATACCTGACCGTGCCTGTCGTTTTTACTGTCTGGTTAACAATACCGAGTAACTTTGCCCGACGCGCTAAAACGGTTGTTGCTCGCCTCTGCTGACAAGCTCTCGCCGAGAAATGAACTCTTTCTATCCACATTAGACTCTAGCAGATTGATATATATGTAAATAAACGGTACCAGACCGCACTCGTTCGATTACCTGACGAGCTTACACAGCCGAAACTACGTAGGTCGACCAAAACATTTTTATACCTGACCATGCCTGTCATTTGCCTGATGAACGAAAAATCCTGTCTTATTTTGCTCGACGGACTAAAACGGTTTCGCTCGCCTTTGCTGACACGCTCACTTTGAGAGATCAACTCCGTCTACATCCGACTCGAAGGGATAGACATATATATAAATAAACGACCCCTAACCGTACTCCTTCGATGGCCTGATAGACTCCAACGACTGAAACTAGGCCAGCTAGCCAAAACATTTTTATACCTAACCGTGCATGTCGTTTGCCTGACGGGCTAAAAATCCTGTCTTATTTTGCCAGACAGATCAAAAAATGTTGTATCTCGCTTCTGCTGACACGTTAACATTGAGAAAGTAACTCTTTCCGTCCAAATTCGTCTCTAACGGATAGATATGTGTAAATAAACGATACTTCGCCGTATTCGTTAGTTTGCCTGACTCACTTACTCGGCCGGCCGATGTTTGGCCATCTAAGATGTACGGTCAGGTGCCTTTTATTTACATGGATATCTATCGGTTAGAGTCGATTGCATGTAAATTAAATTCATTGTTCAACTTGAGCATGTTCGCCCGGCCGAAACATTCTTACACCTGACCGTGCCTATCGGTTGCCTTCCGGGCTAAAAATACTGTCTTACTTTGCCTGGCTAACAAGAACAGTTGTTACTCACCTCTGTCTACATGCTCAAGTCGAAAATCTGTCAATATTCGACTCCACCCAATAGATATCTATGTAAATAAACGATAACTGACCGTACTTGTTAGATTACCCAACCGGCTAACATTGCTGTCTCTTGGCCGGTCAACCAAAACATTCTCATACCTGACTATGCCTGTTGTTTATCAGACGGGCTAAAACTTCTCTTCTGACCTGCCTGACGGGCTAAATCGGTTGTTGATCGCCTCAGCATCACGCTGTCGTTAAAAAAGTAAACTTTATCATACTGTATTCGACATTAATGTCATAGATGTCCATGTAAATAAACGATACCTGACTTTGTTGCAGAGTATGACGTACTAACACCATCAACACTTGGTCAGCTTAACAAAAACGAATATACCTGATTATCTCTGTGGTTTGTATGACGGGCTAAACAGGTTTTTGCTCGTCTCTGCTGATACGCTAAAATTGAAAAATTGATCTTGTTGTCTATATTCTATATAAAACGTTATATATCCATGTAAATAAACGATACCTAGCCTTACTTGCCGCACTAAATGACGGGCAAATACTGCCAACATTTGGCCACCTGGCCACAATATTTATATATTTATACCTCATCATGCCTGATGTTTGCCTGACGGGCTAAAATTGATTTGTTAATCTGCCTGATGGGCTGAAAGGACTGTTGTTCGCCTCTGCCGACACCCTCACGGTGAAAAATCAACTCACACCGTTTATATCCGACATTAACCTACTAATACCAATGTAAATAAACGGTGCCTGACTGTATTTGTTACATTGACTGATAGGTTAACAGCCGACACTTGACTGGCCAGCTAAATGCTTGTACCTGATCATACTCGATGTTTGCCTGACGGGCTATAACTGGTGTACTAATTTGCTTGACGGGCTAAAACAGTTGTTTCTCGTCTCTGCTAACACACTCAGGTTGAAAAATATACTCTAACCGTCTATATTCGGGCAGCGTAAATAAACAATAGTGAACAATATAAATTGAATTACCAGACGGGCTAACACTGCCAAAACTATGCAGGTTCGACAAAACATATTCATGCATATTCATGCCTTTCATTTGCCTGACGGGCTAAAATGGTCGTTGCTACCTCTGTTGACACGTGTTTGAAGTTGAACAATGAATTTCATTTGCGTACAATTGACTCTAACCGATAAATATCCATGTAAATAAAAGTACCTGACCGTACATCTTAGATGGCCAAACATCGCCGACATTTTGCCAGTTGGCCAAAACATGCTAATACCTGTCCATGCCTGTCGTTTGTCTGACGGGCTGAAACTCCTGTGCTACTTTGCCTGGCTGACTGAAAGGGTTATTGCTCTCCTCTGCTGACATGTCCTCGTTGAAAAATCAACTTTATCCCTCTATATTCGATTCTTAGATATCGATGTATATAATCTATAATATATGCTGTAATCGTCAGATTGCTTGACAGGCTAACACCACTCACACTTGGTTTGCCGGTCAAATCACACCTATACATGCCCATGCCTACCGATTGTCTGATGGGTACGGGTTGGAACTCCCGTTCTCAATTGCCTGACAGGCAAAAACAGCTGTTACTAGGCTTTGGTGACAAGTTCTCTTCCGAAAAATAAACTCTGTTTATGTTTGTCTCAGTTTCCCTGGCCGATTAGAGTTTTACCAATTCAGACTTGGTGCTGCTATTTGAAGTCTAAATGGACCTGAAGACCAAAGCTCTTATGCCCTTGCGACTATATTTGCGAGGACCAAAGAGGACTTTTTGGTTTATAGCCAACTTGCATATTCTTGTGTGTGATATTCTGTTCCCATAGGGAAATTGGACAGATACGTTAGCCAAAAGATGTTCATATGGAAAACAATACCTGACTATACTTATTCCATAGCCTGATCGGTTAAGAAAGCAGACCCCAGCCATCACTTTGCCTGACTATTTAAAACGGTTATGTCACTTTTGCAGAAACAGCTGTTGCTCCGCTCTGCTGACACGTGCACGTTACAAAAAAAACTAGCTATATTTGACGCTTGCCAGATGTCTATATGGAGAACGATACCTGGCAATACTTGTGACTGGATAACATGGCTGAGCCTGAACCAACCGCCCCAAAATGTTCATACTTTAGGATTGTCGATGCCTGGGCGGATGGCACCGAGTCCAAGACTGGAGCGCTGTTTTTCACTTTCATGCGTGTGCTCGAGACAGTAGGTTGAAGGCAAGTTTAGCGCAAGACGTCCAACGAGAAAGATCTGGCTCGCCTCGTGTAAAGAATCATGCGTTGGTTCCCCCGTTCCAGGAAGAAGAGACAACACCTACACCTGCAAGGGGAAGAAGCTTAAAGTGCAATCGGAAAATGAGTGGTTCAGGCCAAAATTTCAGACTAGAAAGAAAGCAACCACACCCCCTGAAGGCTGGAGATGGGAGTACAACAAGAAAAAAGAAGCAATGGACTTTCGAAGAAAAACTATCTTCCAGCATGAGTCCAAGAAGTGGTGTGAGATCTACGTGGGATCTCAAGGTAGGTGCTCTGCAAAGCTTCATCTAGACTTTTCACTGATCGCACAGCGGGCGCTTTTGAATATCACCTTAAATCGATCCAGGAGTGAGAACTGGACCGTGCTCATGAGAGTAACCCCGATGCATTCAGTGCTACTAGCAATGGCTGCCGTCACGGCGGCTGACTTTGAGGTGGTGCCTTCTTTCGGTAATCTTCTTGAGATGGTCCTCGAGCCGTGCAGCAGCTGCAACGTTGGTAGAACATCCGCAGAGCTTTTTGAGTAAATGGAAGTATTGGAAAATAGTCATTAGGATGCAGGTGAAAATAGGCTCGCGAATAGGAGTAAGCAGGGCGATCTACGCAGCCCAACAGATGCTGATGCGGATGAGGAAGAAGAATGCGGCGAAGATACAGCTGTACAGAACCTGAAGAAATGCTCACCTGGCAGATCGAGCTGTGCCTGGCGACTGCAATAGATCCTAGGCTGGGATTCTTGTCTGCAGCAAGACCCAACCACAAATGTGGTCGATTTGCTTGCCTCTGCCAATGATCTTACTTTTTCCACCGAGATCGAGAAGCTTGAGGCAATATCCAAGGGGTCATGCCTGTAAGTGTTGCTCGGTCACCTCCCAAACCAACGGTAAGTTCAAAACAGTCACCCTTGACGAAGCTGCACTCGACGTTGGCAGTAAGTGCAGGAGACAGCTCGGGATCAACGACTATCAGATACTTCGATATACGTTTCAGAAGGATGTGAAAAAACAGTATTTTATCCACGGTGACAGTCTTCATCTGGCTGACAAGTCCACTGCCTTCCATCACTGGCTCCGCAAGTCTGTTCATCAGTCTACATTTTGAGTATACTGCCCCGGGGATAAAATCTCAGAACGGTTCAACCTCGAGGTCAAGTGCAGGGTTGATTGTGGCAGCCTCGAAACGCCTCAAAAAGTCCTGCAGAGATGTTGAATGGCGCCCACCTCATGCATCAGCTCAAAAGCCGGAAGTTTAATGTTTTCAGCTAATCTAGGATTCCTATGACTTCCAGCTTCCAAGCCTGACCATCAAAGATGGCTGCATGACTGTACTGGATGTTACATTCATTACAGAAAATGATTTTGGCTGGAAAAGAGAAGTGCAGCTGCAAGGAATTCGAGGCTTCTGTGCGCAACATATTCTCTGCCACTGGGAAACCCCTCAAGGACGTCTTCCATCTTCCGATAATCCTGACCAATTACGGTACACTTTATGGGAATATCAAGCGTGAACTTCATCGCCACAGGCTTGGAATCCCTTAGCGTGTCTGGACTCTGCTGCTAATTTACCAACTTTGGTCGCATAAAGTCACCTCCAAGTGTGAAAGATTTCCAGCGGGAAGGCCAACCTATAAAGAATCACCACTAGTGAGTCTGAGATATTTTTAACTGATGTATCGCTCGTTTGATTTTTTCATGGGCTAGCGCGACAGGTCATGACCTAAAACTCCTCATGGTTTCCACTGGGTCATCGCTTTCAAAAGGCCCAGCCACCTCACTTGCTTTGAGTGGGAGTGATGTACTCCAAGGACGACAACCCAAACACACCAAAAAACAGCTGTTCTTGAACGATTCGCGGTTCCACAAGGTCCAGCTGCATCACATGCTTTGAATGAGGATGATGTGCTCCAGATTCCACTACCCAAACAAGAACAGAACTGGAAGAACAAGCTAGAGAATAAACATCTAATGAAAAGTAAAAGGAAAACGAGTTGACCTTCTTATCCATGAAAAAGTCAAAGACACTGTTAATGTACAACTCTCTAAGAGGTACTGAACATAATTTAAGTCTACGCTCCCACTTCAAAGTCAACAATGGAATAAAAAGACAACTTCTACGATGACTTGAACTCCATACACAAAGATACCAAAACATACTTTAACATCATTATGGGAGATGTCAACGCCCAGGTATAACAAAGACATGAAAGTTGCACCATCAAGTTCGGATACAAAGCACGAAATGAAAGAGGTGACAATCTCGTCAATTTTGCAACAGCTAACGGCCTCAAAATCATGAATACCTTCAAGAAGAAGTCCAATGGAAAATGCACTTGCAGGAGCTCCATCACGAAACGGAATCTATTACATCTTAGCAGACAAAAGCAACTCAGAATAAGACATTCAGGTCCTGGATCAAATCAGTGTAGGAAGCGACCACTGAATGATGAAATGTAAAAAACAAATTAGTACCAAGACAGAGAGCACGAAAATGTTTCGCACAAAACAGCAACCACTTGCCGTACAAAAAGAGCCTTCAAGCTAGATCTAAAAAAAACAGGTATGAAGTTCTCAACGTAGCAGAGGAGAACGTCAATGAGCTCAACAACAAAATAACGACCAATACGTTTAAGCCAAAGAACAATCAAGCCATCAGTAAAATCTCAGGAAAAAAACAAGAATCTCATGGAAAACACAGAAACTTCAAGCCACTGACAACAACAAGAGAAAAGATTTAAGCGACCAGGTTAGAGAAAACCATCCAAAAGAAACGAAGAGAAGGTAAGAGGAGAGACACAACAACAGTCACGGAAAGGTTTCTTGAAAAAGGTAAGGGCTTTAAAACTATTAAAAAGGCTCACACCAATGGACATGGCTCATGACGTGGATCCTCAGAGCTCATCTGCCAAATTGTGGTAGGCAAAATATGAGACGGCATGATGAACTAGACAAGTTCAGGAAGTATTGGTTTCGCAATGATGATGATGATGATGCTGGTCACTTCCTGTGAGCGGTCAAAATTCCTGTCAAAATGGCCAGTTTAGCGGGGGAGACAGCTCCATCGGAGTCTACACGCACCATAGCTGAGCATGAATCGGATGTATCGCTGCTGAGCTCGGAGTCAAAGCTTGGAAGAGGTCCCCTATTAAAGGTTATATTGTCCTACTTCTCGACTGGAAATATCGTTAGAAAGGAAGCATGAAAAATCATTCGAAGAACTGAAAAAAAAAGGAGGAAAACGGCTGGTGATCGAGATTTCCGAATAGCTGAAAACCCTTTTCAGTCAACCGAAGGCCCAGTCATCTTTCTGGAGGCCGGCTCGTCAACGTGTATCGCCTGGGACCGACGTAGGCACCAGCCGTGGCCAAAGAACCATCCGTCGATCGCAGTAGGTAAGCGGTGGGAGTAATTATGAACGATCATTTTTGATTGCCATTCATCTTCAGGTCGGATTCTCACGCACTTTTTAGAGGAGCGTGTGGCAGAAAGACAGAGGAAGTAAAAGTCGTAAAAATGTTTCCGTAAGTGAATATGCGAAGGATATCTTGTCGTAGCTTGTTGTTGTTGACCCAACATTTTGTCGCTTGACCCCGGCGATATAAACCTCGGAAACCGAAAGAGAGATCGATCGAGTGCAACACCGCCAAGTATGGAGCTGGGCGTCAAATTGGGGACTGCAGGACAGAAGTAGAGGGGCTTCCACTTGTTTATTCCTCAATAACGGCAAAGCGCAATGGCCAGCGGTTGAGCTTGTGCTGTAATAAGTGCAAGTCACCGTTCTTAGCCTCTAAGTGAGGAGTTTATATACATGGATATCTGTTAGAATCGAGACTAGGAGGATGGAGTTGATTTTTCAATGTGAGTTTGTAGGCATAGGGGGCAACAACCCTTACAGCCAGTCAGGCTAATGACAAGCATGGACAGGTATTAGCATGTTTTGGCCAACCGGCAAAATGTCTGCGGTGTTAGGCCATCTAACACGTACGGCCAAGTATCGTTCATTTATATTGGTTAGAGTCGATTATGGACGGATAAATTTCACTGTTCAACTTGAGTGTGTCAGCAGCCATTTTAGACCGCCAGGCGGAGTAAAACTACAATTTTAGCCCGTTGGGCGAACAACAGGCATGAATGGGTATGCACAGGTTTTGGACTACCGACAAAGTTTTGGCAGTATAAGCCTTGATGACAATTTAATTTATATAATCAGATATCGTATATTTACATGGATATCTACCAGTTATATCCAGATATAGACGGATAGAGTATATTTTTCAACGTGAACGTGTCAGCAGAGGAGAGCAACAGCCCTTTTAACTTATCGGGCAGATTATCACATCAATTTTAGCCCGTCAAGCAAACGACGGGCATGATATAGTATAAACATATTGTGGCCGGCCGGTCAAATGTTGGCAGTATTATCCCGTCACTCAATACGACAAATATGGTCAGGTATCGTTCATTTACATACATATATATCGGTTAATGTCGAATATAGACGGAGAGAGTTTATCATTCAATTTAGCGTGAATAAAATGTAGACTGATTGGGTTCATTACTCAATATGAGCGAGTCAGCAGAGGTGAGCAACAATTACTTTAGCCCGTCAAGCAGAGTAAAACGGGCGTATCAGCCTGTCAGACAAGTGAGAGGCACGGTAAGGTGTGAGAATGCTTGGTCCACCGGCCAAATGTTAGCTGTGTTAAACCGTCAGTTAATGTGACAAGTACGGTCAGGTACCGTCAATTTACATGGATATTTATCAGTCAATGCCGAATATAGACGGAAAGAATATATTTCCCAATGTGAACGTGTCAGGAGAGGCAAGTAACAACCGTTTTAGTCTGTCAGGCAAATTAGAACTGCAGTTTGAGCCTGTTAGGCAAAAGACAGGCATGGTCAGATATAGGAATGTTTTGGTCGGCCAGACAAGTGTCAGCGGTGTTAGCTCGTTAGTCAATGTAAAAAGTACGATGAGGTATCATTTATCTAAATGGATATATTTTTATTTGGGTCAAATGTAGGTGATCAAGTTCATTTCTCCCTGTGAGCGTGTCAGCAGAGGCAAGCAACGACTATTTTAGCTAGGCAAAGGACAGACATAATCAGGAATTAACATGTCGAGTGTCGGCAGTTTAAGCCCATCAGTCAGTGTAACAAGTACGGTCTGGTACTGTTCATTTACATGGATATCTATCGGTCAGTGGCAAATATAGACGGATAGAGTTTATTTTTTTAACGCCAGCAAGTGTCTGCTGTGGTGAGCAAAAACCAGTCCAGTCAGACAGGCAAATTAAAACAGTAAATTGGATATCGAGGGTAGGAGTTCATTTTTCAATGTAAGTGTGTCAGCAGAGGCGAGCAAAAAACAACTTTAGCCCATTAGGCAAACGAGAGGCACAGTCAGGCATAAGAATGTTTAGGCTGGCTGGTCAACTGTTGGCAGTGTCAGACCGTCAGGCAATCGAATGAATATAGTTTGGTATCGTTTATTCACATGGATATCTATCCGTTAGAATAGAGCACTCTGGTGGATGGGGAATTATGCGTAAGTAAACATATCGCTTAAATTCAGTCTTACTGACAGTCCAGCTCTGTGTAGGTAGAATGCTAGCCTCTGAATCTCAAGCGGAGGTTTCGATCCTACCTCGTGGTACTAGATGGGGTGTTTATTCGCTGTCCCTCTATAGCAAAATGTGACACAAGGTCAAGGCTTAACGTGGGAAGAATAGGAACCATCTGCCCCAAAATGACCCCAGCCGACGCGACTTTGGTTGCTAAGCAACCGTAGTAGCTAAAAAAAACCTCTGTCACGAAAGCGTCCACTTGGACCTGCTCCTCTAAGTGCAATGGAGCAGTGCTGTCCCGGGTGCCATATTCCCTGCAGCTGGGCCGAGTAATAATAGGAGAGCCCAAGGACGAGTCCAAAAGCCTCCAATGCACGTAGCAGTGCGCAGGCTCAGTAAAACCTCATTGGCTGACGCACTGCACCGGCGCACTCGGTCTTGACACCATTCACAACACCCAATCTCCGGCCTATTCGACGGGCAGGTGTCAGTACCTGCGCCTCAGGCTCTGCTGTGGAACAGATACTACACATTAATCCTGTCGAAAAGGCCAGAAATAACTTTCTGAGGATGACTCAATTATTAATTATTATTTAGAGTCGATCATTGACGGAAAGAGTTCAGTTCTCAATGTGAGCGTGTCAGCAGAGACGAGCAACTGCCCTTTCAGGCCTTCAAGCAAATGACAGGCATGATCAGGAATAAAAATGTTTTTGCCTGGTAGCCAAGTGTCGGCGGTGTTCAAAATAAGAAGTACTGTCAGGTATCGTTTATTCACATCGATATCTATCGGTTAGAGTCGAATATAGACAAATGGGGTTTATTTTTATCATGAGCCTGTCAGGAAAGCAACAGTTTTCACCAGGTATAAACATCTATTAGCCGACTGTCATGTGAACTGATATGTATGGCTAAATACTGATGTATCAAGGAAGGCTGGTTTTAATCTGTTGATGCAAATGTTTTGATTCGTGTTGTTTATTAGCAATGTATAGTATTTGGGGTGTCTTTCTATGACTTTATATGGGCCTTTATAGGCTGGTTGTAGTGGATTCTTGTGTGTGTGGTCTTATACCAAGACATGTGTACATGTCTGTAATGCATCATGGATGTATGTGTTTTTGTTTGCTTTCCTTGTTTGTGAACGTGACAATTGAGCCATGTAAAACCTCTGTCTGTTGATGAAATTGTCCATGTTCAACGGTTCATCATGTGGTGTTTTTATTACCAGTTGGCCAGGTAAACGAAGTGTCGTTCCATAGACTAGTTCAGCTGATGAACATTTCAGGTCCGTCTTAACAGAAGAACGTAGTCCAAAGAGGACAAGCAGCAGCAAATGGTTTTCCCAGTGCACGTGGTCTTTTAGGGAAGTTTTCAAGGATCGGTGGAAGCGTTCGACCAAGCCGTTCGCTTCTGGATGATATGCAGTTGTGTGGATTTTCTTGAAGCCAAGATTTGTAAGTTGTTGGAATAGGCTCGACTCGAATTGTCGTCCACTGTCGGTTGTAATTACCGATGGGACGCCGAATCGACCAATCCATCCTGACAAGAGAGCGCGTGCGACTATCTCTGTGATGGGGAAAGCTTCAGGCCAGCGTGTGAATCGATCGACATATGTCAACAGGTACGTGTACCCGTTGGATGGAGGTAGGGATCCTGTGACGTCTACGTCAAGGTGTGTAAAACGTTCATCAGGAGTTGGAAATATGCCGACCGGTGCACGCGTGTGCCTGTTGATTTTAGCTTTCTGCCATGCCATGTAGGCTTGTGCCCACTGGCGGACGTCACTTTTTATTTTTGGCCACACATACCTTTCTGCGACCAGCTTGATTGAAGCTTTCACACCTGGATTAGATGTGTTGTTCAACGAATCGCCGTAGTTTTTCTGGGACAAATGGACGTGGTTGATCCGTTGTAGTGTTGCATGTGATGTGAAGGTCTGAATGTGGGACTGGGAAGTTGTGTAACTGGAGTGCTGTGTTCATCGACTGAAGACAGTGTTGTAGCTGTGTGTCATTGAGTTGTTCTGCGGCTATGGCTTCTGCAACAATTGCAGGATCCAATACAAAGGCATTAATGCAACGAGAGAGAGCATCAGCAGTGATGTTGTCTTCGCCTTTAATATGGCGAATGTCGGTAGTATATTGGAGGAGGAAATCCAAATGCCGAATTTCTCGAGGTGAGTGTCTGTCTGTCTTAGCTCGGAAAGCATCGAGGAGTGGTTTATGGTCAGTTAAAATATTAGCAAGGAGGTGGCAAAAGTGACGTACAGCAGAATATGGAGCATACAGCTCTTTTCCGAAAATACTGTTGTGCAGATCCGTGGCAGTCAACATTTTAGAGAAAAAGAATATAGATTGCCATGAACCTGAAACCTTCTGCTGTAACACACCGCCTACGGCACGATCTGAGGCGTCGCAACTCCGAGTTAGGTAGGACAAAAGATAAATTAGTGGCATTGGCTAATTCGTTCTTTATCTTGTCAATGGCACTTATTGCCTCGTCAGTCAGTGTTATGTCGCAATTCTTTATGTCGGTCAGAGTGTCGGTCAACGGTCGTAAAATGTTCGCACAATTTGGGATGAATCTCCTATAGAAGTTGACCATTCCCAAAAATTGGCGTAATTTCTTCATGGTGTCAGGAGCGGAGAAATTTCGTATAGCTCCTGTCTTTTCAGGAAGGGGAGAAACACCAGCAGCACTAACTTTGTGTCCAAAGAAATCGACTCTAGATTCTCCGAACTGACACTCGATCGGATTAATAATAACTCCATATTCCTTGCACCGTTTAAAAAACTTGTTGCAAATGTACCAAGTGTTCTTCATGTGATGAATCATAACATCGTCGATGTATGAGAAACTGTTGTCTAGCCCATGTAGAACACGGTTCATGAAACGTTTTTAAGGCCAAAGGGAACTCGTAAAAACTCATAGAGACCAAAAGGTGTTATTATTGCTGTTTTTGGTATGTCAGTGGGTTCTGCCGGTATTTGATGATATGCCCGAATCAAATCTATATTAGAAAAAAATTGTCTTTCCTTGAAATTATGATGTGATGTCATGTATATGTGGGAGTGGGTACCAATCTGGTCGAGTAACAAAATTCAAAGATCGATAATCACTGCATGCACGCCAAGTGCCGCCCTTTTTCGGGACCATGCGGGGAAGCCCAGCTACTTTGAGATGGCCGTATGATGCCAAGCTCAAGCATTTGGTCGAATTCCATCCTCGTGGCTTTTAGCTTTTCATGGAATAAGCGTCGTGGGCACGCATGGACAGGAGGACCTGTCGTTACTATGTGGTGAGTTATGTCGTGAGACAACTGAGGGGCATTGAACGAGGGCTAATTTCGGGGTATTTCCTAATTAGTACTAGGTATTTAGGGTTGACAGTAGAGCTAGCTATAAGGGACTTAATTTTGCTGTGGCCTGGAGGAAACCTTTTGTCTTGAAACTTGTTACAGGGTCTATGAACCGTTTGTTTGTCATGTCTATCAGTAGTCCGAAGTGCTATAAGAAATCTGCCCCTGATATAGGTGTAGCAACTTCGGCGATGGTAAAAACCCATTTAAAGCTTCTACGGAGACTGATAGTGACTTAGGCAGTGTGTTACAGCAGAAGGTTTCAGGTTCATGGCAACCTATATCCTTTTTCTCTAAAAAGTTGACTGCCACGGAACTGCACTACAGTATTTTCGGAAAAGAGCTGTTTGTTGCATATTCTGGTGACCGAATGTACGAATCAGGGAACCATTAACAGCTTGTAGTGTCAATTTCTCCGGGGCCCTGTTTCTATTTTCTAGGGTGGCGGGTACCAACGAGATTTTTGCGCCGCTATCAATTCAAAAATTGAGTCCTGTTTCCATATCGTATACGTGTAATAGACGACCTTCCTTTCTTGTAGGGGGGGTTGTAGCCAACAGAATCAGTCGTCAAATTCTGCCGGCGTGCTAGTTTCCCTGAACAGTACGAAAGATGCAGGGGCGAATACATTTTTTCGCCTGCATCCCAAACGAACTGTGATACCTAAGCTTTCAACAAGGTCGATGATTCTGCTGCTATCGGGCGCGTTGGTAGTAACGACGGTAGGGAACACTGAATTAGTTCTGTCCATAATTCGGTCCGCCATCTCGGACATTTTATCTAATGGTAAGTTGGGATCCATTGTAGCAAAAATTGGCTGGATCTCTATAGGCATTCTATCTAAAAAGATATGTTGTAGAATGTTGTCGTTTTTGTCACCTCCCGCTAATGACAGCATATGACGTGAGAATTGCGATGGGGTCCGGTCACCTAACGTCTCAGTCGTGAGAAGTTGTTTTAACTTCATTCGCTCTGACATGGAAGTTCTCTCGATTACGACTTCCTTCAACATATCATAAGCGTTTGAAGCTGGGGCGCTGTTGATGAAATCTTTGATTTCTGGAATCAGTGTACCGGGTAAAGCAGTCATAGTGAAGTGAAACTTCTGTTCCTGACCGGTGATTCTTCTGATCGCCATGTGTGATTCGTTTTGAATGAACCACGACTGGGGGTCGCTTCTCATAAAAGGGATCCTGGTATTATACATCGCACACATATCATGATGGTCTTCAGAACTCATGGTTGTTATTGAAAAATAGAGCGCACCGAATGAACTGAACTGTGTGAAGAGATGGAACTAACCTCTCGTATTTTTCGTCATGAAAAGAAATACGAATTTGCGTGTTCATATCACGTCGGGGTCACCTGATTTAGTGTCGGGGGCCAGATTTAAGGGTGCTAGATTTATTTGCCCCCTAAACTATAGATTACCAGATTCGAACTAAGGAGATAAATCCTGGTAAGTAGTATGTTCGTTGCTTAAGCACAAAAACAAGGTTACTGCACAGTTAATTGAATTGTTAACAAAATGCAGGAATAAGAACGAACATAAAAGTAAACAACAGTGCCAGGTTTAATTCATGAGTGAATCAAAATAAATGAGGACCGGAGTTTCTACCGACACGGATATGTGGAGAGATCTACCAGGATAAAGATGTAGAGATAGGAAGGATGAGGGGAAAGGAAGGTCACCAAGTAAATGTGAGATAGAGTCTATAGAATGTCCGTCAGTTTGGTCATCCTAGTTGTAGCCACTATAAAGTTATGTTAAGAAGTCCGACCAAACTACGATGAGAGTGCTTAACTTAGATAGGATGTGTTCTTGTGATGAATATGTGATGATGCGTGTGTAGAAACAAAGTGTATATAAAAACTATACTAACTATCCTAACTAAAGAGAGAGAGAAGACAAGAGACTCGCTTACCTCCTATTTTCTGTCTACATCCACATAGTAATATTTACACGATTATCCTTTTTTTGTTATAACTTGCTATAGTTTTGTTAACGGGAATTTCTGATACACATACACTAACTTTTTTTGAACAATTTTGCAAACACACATAATTTTCTACACAGTACTCACCTGAAAAAAAAGACATTTTGTTTCATTTCGAAGACTAAATGAACATTTTGTTTTTCGCCAACTGCCTGGCCGATCCAATCTTAACCATTTTTCCATCATGACCTCCGTATTAACTTTGCCCATTTCATTTCACTGATGTCAAAGCATTTCACATACGCACAGCTCCACATCACCACATGCTCCAAATGTGTGTACTCCTCTCACTCTAATGAATGAAATAGTAATGCCTTTTAATATCCAATAGTAATGATGGTCTCTCAAAAATCTCTTTACTTCGGGAAACATGCATGGATAAAACTCTGTGTTCTCTGTCTTTCATGGTCTGTCTGTCGAGTGTCTATTAGTGTCAGAGAATAGCCCCTGAGTCACTCACAACCCTTGGCAGTTTGGTCTCCATATTCCTTGGTACACTATACGGTAAGCCATATGTGTTCACAAGCAGTTCAGATACTTCCACCCCAAATCTGACACCAGAACTAGCAATGACAACAAAGCTCCCACCTTTTGCTATCTCTTCTCATCTCTCTATGCGATCAATCATTTCAATTTTATCATAACATGTATTTCATTTTCATTCATTATTTGTCATTAATGTCCTCGTATTAGATATATGTCTCATCTGTCCATCCAAATACTTGTATATGCTCTTTTTTACTTTGTTTCATCTCCGCATCTACGTTCATACTTGGCGCACATCCTCTTCATACATCTCCTTTTCTCCTCCCACATCTCCAGTAACATCGCTGCAAACACCAAACCATGAAGAGGCAAAATCCTTTGTCTCCAACATCTTTGCGCTACTCATTCTTCAACCAGAACTACTAGAACTATCCAGACAATCTACAAACCATACACTTCCTAAGAAGTATATTGCAGTATATATTCCACTATAACTGGTAACTACCAAATATCAACCAAAGATACTTCACAAAACTATGAATTCAATATAATTTAATTGAAACAATAAAAATAGCATTACTAGATTTTTAGTAGTTCAACATCCCAAATTTTTGTGAGCGTATTACAAACATAAATGAAGAATTACTCTAGTTTATATTATCAAGACGGGAATAATACAGATTTAAATGTTGTGATATGTGAGGGCACAAATACATATTAAATGAAACAATTGAAAAAAACATCAAAAAAACTTCAGAATTCATTTTTCATTCAATTACAATATTTGATGTTTACTGTGTTTTCTCATTAGTTTTGATGAAAATTATCTATTGAATCTCTCTGGATAAGGGATAAAAAGAAATTTTAAAAAATAAAGGTTGAACCAGTTAAGATCTTTTTTCCATCATATTTTCAGGAAATCATGGGAACAAATGCAAAAATAAACATTTTATTTTTCATTTTTACGCATGATTACTGAAAAATATCATGTATTATTCTTGTATTCATAAACAAAATCATTAAATATTAAAATTAGAGCAAAACTTGAAAAATCAGAACTAAACTTATATCATTAAAATTCTTTTATTTGTTTCCTCTCATTCATGCTCTCACATTCAATACATTTAAATTTGTATTATACGCATTATTCGTGTTTTAATTATAATGTGACACGAGGGGACCAGGAGTCCCCCATGTCCTAAAAATTACAATGGTTATTACCAAAAATTACCATGGTTATAACCAAAGGAGTTATCTGTATTAAAAGGGATAATGTGTTTTTTGAAGATACTGTAGGAAGTGAGAATTACGTACTTCCAAGTGCAGGCACCTGTAGTTTCTCAATTTAATGTGTTCTGTCGAATTTCTTGGGTTGCAAAAACAAGCACTCTTAGAGAAGTTCTCCTACTGGTTCGATGGCCAGATGGGGGCCAGTGTCTGGGGTCTTGAGAGAAAGAGTAAAGCTTTTGAAAGAAAAGTAATTTGCAGAGTTCTTGAGAGAGGGGGAGGCTAATTTATGATCTTGGATGGACTTGCGTCGCGAGACGGATGAGGGTCAATATTGGGGATTTTCTGGAAGGATCGAGATAACAGGAAGAGAAAGAAAGGAAGTCAATTATAAAGAAATACAGTGTTGATAACCAGGGCTTAAATAGGAGGGATTTTCGTAACAGCAGCAGTCAGAGTAGAGTTGGGGATTCGAGAAGAGAAGCTACCAGTCCCTCTTGTCAGCCGCCTTCGTAACTGTCAACCGCTGCTACCATCCAGTAGACTACCGTTCGTGACATGAGAGACCAGTCTTAGATGAAAATCGGCCTCCTCTCTTTTCAACTGCGAATAAGCATTTCCCGTCTCCAGAGACATTGATAATCAATACTCTATATATAAAACAGTTAAACAAAATTCCAACTTGTTGCCTTCTTTTACTAACCCAGAACCACGGCTGGTTTGGTATAGTTTGTGAGACCATCACTTACAGGCTGAAGGTCCACAATAATACTATTAGTTTTAATTCTCCATTTGTGTTTGTACCCCCATGAAAATCAAGAATCTAGTAAGACTATTTTTATTGTTTCAATTGAATTATGTTGAATTCCAAGAATATTCTTCAGAGATTATGTACCAATATGTGCTGTCGAGTGCATCTTATAACACATACGTTCTGTCAAAGAAAGACGAAAGATTGTTCTTAAAGATGAGAACAGTCACTTGAATTTATCCCTTGAAAAGACATTGATGGTTGTAAAACATACTGTCAAAATCGTTGTAAACCAGAGGGAGAAGCAATTGTCTCAATCAGCTTTACCTCTTTATCCAGGGCAGACACCTCAACTTGGTCTTTTGGTCTCCCCTTTAACTTCAACCTTGAAGGAGAAGGAGATTATGTACAAGCCTAATACGTCTGTCTGCACCACCTTTCTCTTTCTTGTTCATATAAAACCAAGTTATAATTGAATCAAACAAAAAGAAGTTGATAAGATTTAATCATCATTCTGTTGAGTCACAGTACGATGTACGGAGAGAATGATCAAAACAATCCCATGAGACAATTTATGCCAAAAGCAGTGTTGTTTTGTAACATCATAAATTTTTATCAAAGTTTTCCATTTTTCTTTTTCATTTAGCATAAAAACTTTTTTTAAGTTTGCAATCATTCTTGTGCCATTGCTGAAGGTTGACTTTTACTAAAAGTGATCATGGATAAATTAGTGGACATTCAAAAATGCAGTGCAACAGAAAACAGTGAAACTGAAGAATCAGAACTGCACTTTAAAAAGTCAAAGGTATATTGTAATGCAGAATATACTTCAAGTGTGAGAGTAGTGTAGGATATACTTCAATTGTGAGAGTAATGCAGAATATACTTCAATTGTGGGAGTCATGAAGAATATACTTAAATTTGTGAGAGTAATGAAGAATATACTTCAATTGTGAGAGTAATGTAGAATATACTTCAATTGTGGGAGTCATGAAGAATATACTTAAATTTGTGAGAGTAATGAAGAATATACTTCAATTGTGAGAGTAATGCAGAATATACTTAAAATTGTGAGAATAATGCAGAACATACTTAAAATTGTGAATAATGCAAAATGAACTTGAAATTGAGAGAATAATGCAGAATAACCTTTAAATTGTAAGAGCATGGAAGAATATATTTAAATTATGAAAGTAAAGCAGAATATACTTCAATTGTGAGAGTAATGTAGAATATACTTAAAATTGTGAAAGTAATGCAGAATATACTTCAATTGGGAGAGAAATGCAGAATATATTTCTATAGTGGGAGTAATGGAGAATATACATAAAATTGTGAGAGTAATGCAGAATATATTTCAATAGTGGGAGTAATGCAGAATATACGTAAAATTGTGAGAGTAACTCAGAATATACTTAAATTTGTGAGAGTAATGCAGAATATATTTCAAATTGAGAAAGTAACGCATAATATATTTGAAATCGTAAGAATAATGCAAAATATACTTCAATTGTGATAGTAATGCAGAATATACTTTAAATTGTGAGAGTTATGCAGAATATACGTAAAATTGTGGAAGTGTTGCAGAATATACTTAAAATTGTGAGAATAATAAAGAATATACATAGAATTGTGAGAGTAATGCAGAATATACTTCAGTTGTGAGAGTAATGCAGAATACACTTAAAATTGTGAAAGTAATGCAGCATATACTTCAATTGTGAGAGCGATGCAAAAGTATACTTAAAATTGTGAGAGTAATGCAAAGTATACTTGAAATTGTGAGAGCAATGCAAAATATACTTGAAATTGTGACAGTAATGCAGAATACCCTTGAAATTGTGAGAATAATGCAGAATATTCCTGGAATTGTGAGATTAATGCAGAATATACTTAAATTTGTGAGAGTAATGCAGAATATACTTGAAATTGTGAGAGTTATGCAGAATATACTTCAATTGTGAAAGTTATGCAGAATATACTTAAAATTGTGAGAGTATTGCAGAATATACTTAAATTTGAGAGAGTAATGCAGAATATACTTAAAATTGTGAGAATAATGCAGAACATACTTCAACTGTGAGAGTAATGTAGAATATAGTTAAAATTGTGAGAATAATGCAGAATATCCTTGAAATTGTAAGAGTAATGAAGAATATATTTAAATTATGAGAGTAATGCAGAATATACTTCAATCGTGAGAGTAATGCAGAATATACTTCAATTGTGAGAGTAATGCAGAATATACTTCAATTGTGAGAGTAATGGAGAATACACTAAAAATTGTGAGAATAATGCAGAATATACATAAAATTGTGAGAGTAATGTGGAATACAATTCAATTGCGAGAGTAATGCAAAATATATTTGAAATTGAGAGAGTAACGCGGAATATATTTGAAACTATTAGAATAATGCAGTATATACTTAGAATTATGAGAGTAATGCACAATATACTTTGATTGTGAAAGTAATGCAAGATATACTTCAATGGTGCGAGTGATGCAGAATATACTTATATTTGTGAGAGTAATGCAGAATACACCTAAAATTGTGAAAGTAATGCAGCATATACTTCAATTGTGAGAGCCCTGCAGAACTTACTTCAATTGTGAGAGTAATGCAGAATATACTTGAAATTGTGAGAGTAATGAAGAATATACTTCAATTGTGAAAGTACATTGATGTCAGAAACAGACAAGGAGGGATGATACTGGACCAGCCATCATATCTACATCTCCTGTGATAATTCCGTTCAACAATGTCCAACTAATCTCATAAGTGTATTGAAGGAAAGAGCCATGCTCGGTTATTTGTCAGTGTTTGGTTTGACAAGTACAAATGGGCTGAATATTTTTAAGAATGTGATGTGATGTTCTGTTTGATGTGCAGGCACTTTGCACCACCAGCATATGGCAATGAAGATGATATATCTTTAAAGAGTATCTTCCAACTGTGTAAAAAAGCACATGGAAGAGATGGTGTCATTGAAAAGCATCTGAAATCATTATGTCACAAACTCTCCTGTTTTGCATGGACTGATTATCAATGCAATCCAGCTAAAAAGACCACCTTTACTCAGAGCATAAAGTATTGCTTACCAGAAAAAAGTTACGTAAAGACTGCTGGTGAAATAATTTTATTGACAGTGACTCAGGATATTGCCCAGAGATACAGTGACTCAGGATATTGCCCAGAGACCCAATTATAGCTGAATGAGAAGTACACAAGCACTGCAATACAGAATGAGATAACTTATGGTAAGAGAAGAAATTGTAGATAGTGTAAACTCATGTCATCATTATTCTATTCAAGCAAATGAAGCCAGTGATGTTAGGAAAATAGAGCAGTTAGCATTTGTTGTAAGATTCTTTGATGAAACTTCATGTATACTTTATTTTCTCTACTGCCATGATTATGTTGCTTCTATTACTGACTCTATTTGTAGCAGTCAAGACAAACTGCGTTTGGATAATACATCACTTGTGGGCTTAGGATTTGATGGAGAATCAATCAGTAGAAGAATGAGTTCAAAAATGCATCCATGACAAAGCTCGTTTTGCTTATTACATACACTGTTGAATAGACACAGACTTAATTTAGTTTTAATGGGTGATGCAAAAGTGTTCCTAAAGCTGTACCTGGAATGTTTAATGAGACTCTTAAAGGAGACTTCCCCAGAAGAAACAGGAGTTAATCCTGTATCTGTTTGAGGAATCTTGTAACAAATAGATGTAGGATTTATTCACCCCATGCATTTTTTCTTGGATATTCTAAGAAAAGTTAATAAAGTATTGCAGCAGCTACAGGATAAGCAAGTACATCTAGGAAAACTAACAGGTTTTTCCAAACTCCCAATGATTGAGCATTATTCTGATAAGGTTAATGAATTCTGTAAGAAATGCAGCATTTCACCAACGACTAGATGAAAGCGAACAAAAAAAACATAAACAAAACTTGACAGCTTGGCAAATTCAATGTGTTGGAATCCATTGGTCAAAGGTCAGCTTCTTCTGACTCAAGTCATGTACATAACAGCATCCAGTTGTAAACTGTTTTATCAGTGAATTAGACTAGGGCCATGCAGTTGGATCATTGGGTCAGGTTTTTTAATTTGCCTACTCCAAATTATTCATATTTTTTTGAATGATAGATTAAAGGGGACAGAAGAATGGTAGATATATACATGAATTTTGAATTATGAAACAATATTGACTCCTCAGTCTAAAAATGAATCATCACCATTATTGCTTCATTTTTGTTACAATAGTCCTCCTGTGTATCTGATCTCTCTGTGTCCCTCATACCTAACCTGACTCTCCAGACAGTGATCAAGTAGGTTAACATGCAGCTGATTGTAGTTGTCAATTCCACAGGGGGTTCAAGTGTCGAAAAAGGGATACAAAAGGATATAATTTTTTTTAGATGAAAAATCAAATCATATACCTACTTGCACTCACTCTCTTTCTCTTATTCTCTCCACATCTCATTTCAAATAAGCTTATTCAGAATGTTTTCAAAGATGTTTTCCATTTGAATTTCGACTGATGAAGATAAATATGACTGAATATACAACAAATTTTCAGTTTTGTTATATATCATATCATATTTTCAAAAATGTTAATCTTATTTTTCCTTTTCTTCTGTTGAGTTTTGGTTGATGGTTTCTGAAAATTGACTTAAATTCAAGAGCTGCAAATATTGCTAGTATGAATTAATGGATCTAATTTAATGAAAATTTATACAGCTATGACAGTAAGTATTGATTACATTTATTTTATTCTCTTCCAAAAGACTAAAAGAACTCACTAAATACAACCTTTTCAACAAAAAAAAAAAAATTGATAAAAAAAGACTTCAGCATCCAGACATATCTTGATTAATTCTTGCTTCAAATGGAGAGAGAACTTGAGAAAGAAAAAAATCAGTAATCGGTTTATTTTCCTAACAAAAACAAAGAATGTATTATAAACCAATTTACTTATTCACTCATGCCAAATTTTCGCAGTAGCAAAATAATTACATACTGAAACAAAAATTTTTTTTTAAATTTCAAATTTCTCAAGCATTTTTATATTGTCGATCGGCCAATTTTTGTTGGCTTTAACTTCACTACTCAACTGTCTATAGCCTGCAACAATGTTTTGCCCTGCATTCTGTTTGCTACTTCTACTGTTCCACACATACAGGAACTGTCATAAATCGACAAATAAAGGCTAAAGACTGCTTTTTGCCACCAATAGAGATCTTGAGTAATACTTTTTCTGTCCCCTACTTCTTATCAATGAATGCCATTTCTTCATTTTTTGAGAATTAAATAATTTGCAGTTACTCTACTTTTCAAAAATATTGTACAACTTTTCAAACTTGGCATTTTTTTGCAATTTCTATTGACAAATTTTCATACACTAAAAGTTTGTCTGACAAGGAGAGTATTCATAACAGCTTAACACTAACAGCTAGAAATAGCTTGTTAACAACTTTTTACAGCATCCAAATTGATCAAAATTAAGATTTAATGTAGAAAAAATGTAGATACGTTTTCTCACAAAGGTATAACTAAGCTAAAAAAAATTAGAAAGAAATAGAATCAAATTCATGTTGGTTGAAATCTGAATTCTTTGAATTACTTTCATCATGCTGAAAGTTTTCCGGGTTTGCACCCTTACATGCTTCTTACAGGTGGACTCCATCAAGGATTGTGCAATGAGAATCAAGTGTCATGTGAGCCTGACCCTAAGGGTCCGATGAGACTTGACTACACACTCTTTCACTGAGTGGCATAGAAAATAGACATATGACAGGGGGTCTTCCTTTTGTCACCCCTAAGGGGGTGGCTCTACTTTCAATACTTATAGCCACTGTCACTACTATTTGTGAAAATTGTTTGATTTAGTAGTATTTTATTATTTTATTTGATTTAATAAAGTGTTATACTGATATTTTGACAAACATTTCTTGAAATTGTGAGGTATGAAAATAGAAATTTCTCCTCACATGCATTAATCTTGCCCCCCTCCTGCTACTATTGGTGTGTAATTCCTGAAAAAAATTGGTTATTTTTTTCCCTCTATTTATCTAAAATTGAATTATGCAATCCTCACGGTATTGTAAATTCCAAGTGTGACTGTTGACTGTTATTATCATGTTGTTTCATGGATCATGCATTCAGACCTGAGATTTATTAATGGTCTATCTCACTCTTCGACTATAATTGGAAATTTTCATTCACCAAATCACCTTCGTTTTTAAAAAATAAATAGCCAGTATGTCTTTTAGAAATTGAATAACTAGAATTTAAATCACCAATTATAATTTTTTGCAATTTTAACAATGGAGGCACTTTCTAGATAAATTCTGGCTATTTTGATCCTAAAAATGTGCTTCTGCAATGAGATCGTAGATTATATTGTAATTCTATCTTTCTAGTTTGAGACAGAATGAAAATTGATAATTTAATATAATTAATGGACCAATAGTTTTCTGAAGGATGGTTTTCTATACAGAGCTTTTGGTTTCGGAAATATCAATCAGACTATTGTGAATGTCTAATTTATTTAAATTTCAATTGGACATACAGAACTAAAAATGGACACCAAGTCCAAAATTGGTCACATTTGGCAACCCTGGCTTCATGACTCTTGCTCCACCTTTTTTTATCTTCACTCTTGGTGGAGGCAGTATTTACTAATTCACTCCATAGTTAATTCACAACTGGATTTATTGTGCTTTCTTCTCCCCAGAATCAGTCCATTAATATGAGGGCTCACAGTATGTACACATTTGAAAACTGACTTTTCTTTAGTTCTTAAAAAAAAATTGATAAGCAGTGTTCATTTAACTCAAGATATGGTTCACATGAGGACAGAGGACATAGAAATACCTCAACTTGTTCCTAGGCACGTGGTAAGCCTACTGAGGAGTCAGCATGACTCTCCATAAGGGGTCAAGGTCAAGTTCTGCTTCTGTATACATTACCATTTTTAATCCCAGTATTAAGCTGAAGGATGCTGGAGGCAATGATTGCTGGGCACAACAGTGTTTCCAGAAAGGAACTTCTCGTTCAGTAAAGCATTTTGCATTTTGAAGAATCAAGCAGTGTACTGCTATTGCACACATCTATATGAAGTGGTGATCATGTACATTATCAGTCTCAGAAAGATACAAATGACACTCACCAAAATGCATCATTTAGACTGCATTGCTTATCATGTAGGTAAGTAAGGAGTGCATCCTGCAAATCTGGCATGATATGGAGTTGAAAAATCAACTATCATGCTAAAAACTCATCCATTGAAAAAAAGCAAATTGTTTATCTCGACATTCAATATGCAAATGCTCACTTCTGATTCTCAATTAGGAGAATTAGTAGCAGCTGCTAATCTGCACAAACAAGATATCATTTACATTCAGGAGCATCAATATCAATCATCTTGATGATTTACATCTCAAATACTGTGATCATATAAAAAATTGGACTCTAATAAGATCATCAGCATGGAAGAACAAAACAATTGCATCCACTGATTGTGTTGGAATGCTTCTTAGCCCCAAAGCTCAGAAAGTCCTGAACAATATAGAAACAATATCTCCATCAACCTTGGTTGCCTCTTCCAATGGCAATCCAATGACAACTGTTATAAGCAGATACTAGCCGAACAAATGACATGAAATTGAAGTATTTTACAATAAATTACCATCAGTCACATGTCAAGCACTAAGACACAATGTCATTATCATAGGGGTTGATTTCAATGCTTAACTGGGACAAGGTGATGTTTTCAAGCACTCGTATCATGATGCAAACAGAAATGATAAAATACAAAGTAATTTTTTAAGTATTTCAAATGAAATTAAATGCAAAGCCTTAATACCAAATTTCAGAAGCTAGGGAAATGCTGGACATTCACATATCCAGCGGAAATTGAGGCTTAAATTGATTACATTATCATTAACATGAGGTGGAGTAATAATGCCGTAAATTGTAAGCCTTACAACTATTTCAATAATGTCAGCAAGGATCACCGTCTTGTCAGAGCTACCACCCGCCTCAGCTTGAGAGCAAACCAATTGGAGTCAGCAAAGAATCCTGGATATACTTGGTCTGTTCTTCAAAACAATAGAGATGCTTCTGAGCAATTCAATATCTTTCAATAGTTTCAGCATCAACCGAAAAACAAGCAAACCAAGCATTTTGCCGCTTTGAAAAATCTAACAAAAATGGCTGCTGAATGTATCCCATTGAAGCCAAAAATTAGGAAAAGATGGTAATCTGAAGAAATGATAGAGAAACAAATCAATTTGAAGAAAGCAACCCAAATCAATAACTGCAAACCAACCAGATTAAATGATACTAACCTCAAAAATGCACAAAAGAACCTAGAGGAGACGTATGAAGCTCAACAAACTACATACTTACAAACTTAACGCGATTGAAAAAGTTCATGCCAACAAACAAGCATCCACAGCATGGAAGACTATAAATGAAATTAGTAGACAAAAAAGTTCTAATAATAATAATGATAATAATAATGATAATAATAGTATTACTATTCTAGGATCAGGGATTAGTGATGGCCTCTTGTACCAGGTTTTAACATACGTTGATATCTTAGTACCTTGTTCAGCAATCAGATGATATTATAGAGATTTACATCAGGGTTATAAATTTCGTCCAGACAGTTTTTGAATGTGATCAGCCTTGGTGCCTCTACCTCTGGAAGATTGTTCTACTGATCAGTGACTTGGCACTTGAGAGAGAATAGCTCTCTTTGTATACATTGAACTCGTGAGTTCTAAAACGACTAGATTGAAAATTAAGGAAGTTTTGTGTTGCCCCTTCATCGTAAAAAAGGGGGCAATAACTTATACATTTTAATCATATTGCCTCTGTATATGGTAGTGTAATTCTGGTAGTCTCAAAATCTATATCCTTGTCTGATAGAACAAGTTCACCAATCCAAGGATCATTTTTGATGGTCATCAAATCGCATTTCCTATTATCATCATTTGTTTCTTCTTGTGATTAAGGTAAAGGTAAAAGCAAATGATCAGAAAGAACATTCAGGAAAATGGAAAAGACATTCTGTAAGTCTTCTCTGAAACCAACCAAAAATCAGCAATAAGTCAACGAAGAGGGTTAAAGAAAAGGAATGTCACCATAGATGAACTTAAAATAGCTCTGAAGAAGATACAAAGCAATAAAGCTTGCAGATAACATCCCTCCCAAGGTATGCAAAACAGGTGATTTAACAATGAATTTCTCTCTACAACAAAAGGTACAAGTAAGAACTAATTGAGCGATGATCAGAAGGATGCATTCTTCCATTCCCAAAGAAGGGAAATCTTGGACAGACAACAAACTACAGAGGAATAACTCTCACCGTTATTGCAGCTGAATTGTACAACATAATCCAGCTAAACTGAATATGTTCAGAACTTGATGGCATTCTCAGGTGAAACCAATATGGTTTTAGGCAGAATCGATCAACAATGGGACAAATACTTATAGTGAGATGAATAATAGATTGAACTGAAGGGAAGCACCTATACGCTATTCTCCAATTATTTGACATTTCCAAGGCCTTTGACTCTTCATCACAGTAAACTTGAAGAGATATTGCTGGCCTACGGCATCCAACAAGAAATGGCATCAGTAAGCAGGATGCTCCACAAAAACTCACATTCCAGGGTCTGTTCGCTTGATGGAGACATTGAGTTTTTCACTATCTTGGCAGGTGTTCTCTGGGGAGACACACTAGCTCAATTTCTCTTTGTATCCTGTTAGGACAATGCCCTCAGAATATCTGCTGGCCTCAACAAAGATCTTGGTATCACACTCACAACAGCAAGGAGCTCACAACATCAAACCAAAACCATCACTGACATAGACTTAGCAGATGATCTTGCTATGTTTTCCAATACTATTGATGAAGTGACTCCTTCACTGTCTTAAAGGTACAGCAAGGGAAATTAGCCTCTAGATCAATGCAGAAAAAATAGAATTCATCAACTACAACCAAGAAGGTAAAATTAAATCACTTAATGGGAAGATTATAAAATCAGTCAATGAATTTGCACATTTTGGCAGTATCATCCCATCTACTGGAAGGGACATTGAGATCCACGAGAGAAAAGTGTGGAGAGCATTTGATGGGCTGAATAAAGTCTGGAAGTTGATACTTCCCAATATGCTGAAAAGAGAGTTCTTCAGGAGCACAGTTAAATCTGACTCCACAAGTTGGACATTAACTAAATGACAAGAATCTGCTTTTGAAGAATCCTCTGAGCGGTTCACAACATCAGCTGGAATGAACATCCAATAAAGCATTTATATGGATATTTCCCTCTATAAGAAAAAGAAAATTCCACCTTGCTGGCCATTTTAGGCACAACGAGGATGAATTTGTGTGTGAAATATTTCTATCGTGCCCATCACATTGAACTACCCAAGTTGGCAAATCCCTACACACAATCATTGATCAACTTCTAGATCTCTTTTCTGTGATGGAGGAACAAACAGGACGGAAGGAATGTGTCAAATACTTCTGAGAAGACCCTTTGACCTGATGATGATGATGATGGCTCAAAATAAAGTTTTAAAATGTTTGAAGAAATTTATAGTCAAAGTTGGATGCAAATCATTAAGTGGTCTGTAATTTTGAGAAGCGTCATCATTCCAAGAGTTTTTGAGACTACTTTTTCATGTTGCTTTTGTTATTACGAAATGTTTCAGTCAATCCTTTTTTTTTTTCACTTGAGTTTCCTTTAGATGTATTATCTGGAAGGAAAAAAGGGGTCTTTTCTGTTGAAAAAGTTGGGAAACAGAGAATAACTGCTATTATACTGATTGGCTCAGCTCATTTGCAGCACACAGATAATTCCATATTCATTCATGATGCTCTCCAGTTCCTTCCTTGCTGAAATCCTTACTGGACGACGGGATTATGTATGCAACTTCCTTCCATTTTCTCACTTTCCACCAATGTTCTCTATGTATTATTTGGCCCTCATCCCAGAGAGGGTAATGTAAGCCTCTCACTCTCTTGCCAGAAATAGTCTATCATGCCAGACTTTTCTACCCTCCTATTGAAATGGCTTTCTTATGTTCCTCAAGTCTGACTTAAAAGGGACAGTTGGTTTCTCCCTTATATACTTTTCCACATTTGCATAGTTGGTATCTTTGGAGTTCTTACTCCTATTTTCTATCTTAAAAACAATACAGGACAGATAGTTATTGCTTTCATGCATATGTGTGTAGGGGGGCTGCTTATATCCCTTATTTTTCTTCAGTTTCCTGGAACCTTTGCTTGACGTTGAAGGCATCAAAGAAACCTTCTTTCAACACAGAAGGGACGTTTTGTGTGTTGCTTTTTTTGTACACAAAAGTAGTATAACCAATCCATTGAATGGATTTTAGGACCTCCGAACAAGTAAGTTGCTAGTCATCCTTTCTTCAGGCCTACTTGAGTTTACATGATCCGACCGGACCTGCAGGTTCTTCTGGTGAAGCAAGAGCAAAAACTTGTTATCTACATACCAAAGCCTGACAAAGTTCCAATGGAGTGAAATAAAAGGCCAGATCTTAAAAAAATCTCTGAGTAGAGAGGAAAATTAAAAATCACCGGGAAAATCAGATATCTCATAGCTAGGCATTCTTCCTGTCTCTATATATTAGGCCCAAATTGAAAATGTGTTGTCTGTACACAAAGCATCTCCAATAAGTTAACAGAGATGCATGCAGCTTTCTGCTGCAATATGACAGTAAAGTGTTCCAATAAAAACCTCTTATTAGCTGACATGGCGTAAAGCAAAGAAGCAATTACCATTAATAGAATGATGATGATGATGGTATGTTAGGCTGAGTTGTTGGAAGTTAGTGTGGTGGGAGGTACAGGATACTAAGGTGTAGGAGAGAGGAGGAGAGTGGCTTGCTGCAAAAGAAAATCTGAATGCTATTCTTACTTTTTGTCTTATTGTAAGTGGCTTAAAGTGAACTTTCAAAAAAATGCGAGATACCTGTCTAGTCCTTCAGACAAAGATAATTCTAGAATTTGTCTCAAAGGATGAGCAAGACTTTTCCATTTGGTACTTTGTTAGATAGGTTGACAACACCAAAGTTCACCATTAGTGACAATGAGATCGGTGTCTCTCTAACCAGTTCCATCAGTGCATTGCTTGTGTTACTGGGAATGACTCAAGCCACCAGTTATTTTCTGTTCATCATATTTTTGGTAGAAAAGACTATTCCCCCCTCTTTCTTAATAGATAATATTCTTGAGATAGCTATAAGATAGATCAGCTGAAACAGAAAGAATGAGTTCAGTAGTTTGAAGAACTCTTCGTATTGAGTGCCCAGTAATATTAAGCAATTTTTAAAAAAAAGTATCCCCTTTAAATAAAAAGGAGCTACATACATCAGGATTTTCTAAATAAATAACCTCAACTCTTCATTATATAATAGAATAATCAAATAATAAAAGGTAGTTTTCTACTATGAAATTATTACTTTGGTTGCAGTCAACTGCTGTGTTGATATGAAATGTAAGAATTATGATCATCACTCAAATTATAGTCATTATAAAGTGTTAAGGTCTATCACTGTTATCAATTATTTAGCAATTCAACGGATTTTCTAATAATTTTGTAAATTTTTATGGTAATTCTTCATATGATATAGGGCAAAATCTTTTTAGAATAATCATCTTTACCATTAAACTTTCTGCATAGCATCAAGAAAATTCACTTTTCAAGATCCACAGATGCATTATACATTCTACTTTCAAGATTGAGGTTCCCCAAAAAGGTACACAAGATAACAGGAAGAATAGTTTGTATGCAGGTGTTAGTAGAAAGTAGAAAGTATTTTTCTACAATGACAGTAAAATTTTAAAATCATTTTAATCATGAATTTAAATTTTAATCTCAGTATTTTATATTTCTTTTCAACAATGCTAGATATGTAACACGTGTGTGAGAAAAAAAATAAAAATGTGATTTTTTGTTACATAGCATTACTTGATATAAGACTGCTTTTCATTAAATCTGACAATTTTTGTTGAAAATTTAAATACAACAATATGCTGTGTGGAATGAAAAAACAAAATATTCAGATAAAAGATTTTTAAAAGCTTCAGTAAAATTTCAATTTTTTTACTTTTTTATCAAACCTTAAATATGTGAGCCACATATCTGTCTTGCAAGAGTTCCCAAAATGAATGATTCAAAAGAACATGACAGGTTCAACAATTAGATTGAATTAATAGTAAATAAATAAAAGTATTATATGATTATGATTCACAATGTTCTCATTGAACTTTGAATTTTTTAAAGTCAAGTGTAGTAAAGAAGAGTATCAGATATTATTAATGCTGCATTTCTGGAATTATATTCTAAATTTGAAATTCAGTAATAAACATTGGATAATTATATATTTCTTTCAGAAACTGGACACAAGCAGAGCTGAAAAAATTGAAAAATAAATGAAGGTTTATAAACAGGAACATCACAAATATGAATACATTGTGTAGAAATGACCAATAAATACAAAAAACATATAGCATATGAATAAGAGAAGATAAATAATAATGAAACAAGATAAACCTTTTAAAAGTTATAGAAGAAAAAAGAAGATTTTCAAATTGCGAAAGCAGAAATAGACCTATTTATACAAATCTTGTATCTATAATGATGAAAATGAAAAATTGTTCTCTTATGTGATCACATCTATCTGACAATGAATAGTAAGTATTCAATTCTCAAGCTTGCCAATTATCAGAAAGAGAGAAAAACATTATGAAAAGAACTTGATAACATTTTAAAACATGTTAAAAAAGTTGATTTTAATCTAATATCTGCCAGCCCCTGAAAAAAAGGATGCATGCTGATTGTCTTTTGGCATAATTTTATTCAACAGCTACAAACTTATAATAATGAAACTTCCAGCAAACTATTTTGAAATTAATTTGTTTTTTCTCATGATACGCAAGATGAATTTAATTTATCAACTATACTTTGATAACAAAAATGATTCAATTCTCAAATGACTGTATGTTATGTTAATCATGATTTTTATAGATAACTAATTATCTATTATCATGTAAAGTTATTATATATTTTGTTCTGCAATGCTTATTACAAATTCATGGCAGAATATTTTTGTCTAAGGTATTTAATAACATATCAGTTCAGGAAATTATAGAATGATTGTTTTGTTGTGATATAAATTTTGTGATCATTTGAATCAGTCCCAAAAAACACAAAAAATTACAGTATACACCTGATTTGATATATTTTGTACCACTTGTCCAGAAGTGTTGCAAATAAACATCATACAAATAGTTTGGCATTCATTTACTTGGTTTCTACACTAAAAATTCTGTTTATTTCCTGATCAATGAAATTTTTACCAAGTAGCATATCAAAATTGACATTGTAAAGAAGACAAAAAACAAAAAGAAATACAAAATAAATTTCTCAACAATAAAAAAGGAGCCTCTCTTGGGTCTGAATTTCCCTTCTGTATAGTTATTTTAAATGGTTGATGTTCGTTAGAGAGATACAAATACACATGCCTAATATCAGCTGACATAAATACTATTCTATACAGCATTATTTAAAAAGCAAAAATTCAGATGCAAAATAAGAAACCTATGTCAGTCAACTATTTCTAAGATTCCCAATGCTTATTGAAATCGATTAACTTTTTGAGCAAAAAAATATTGAATAATGATTGATTTAATATGATGTCATCATTAACTGAACCATTTTTCTTATTATAGGTACCTTGAATAGATGTCAATTTGAGTGTTGTTTGGTACTTCATTTGAAATTTAATATTCACAGTATATAATAACAGTACTGGATTCAACTGATTTTTTTATTCAGGCTTCTGGATACAAATCACAAGACAGGTTCATTGAGCCTATAAATGATCTTTCTCTGTATACCATAGCAATAAATTAAATTTATGCTAAAATAAATCAACTTTTGTTATCACAAAAAGATAAATATACTGATGGAAATATTGCAAAAGATGTGTGCAGAATGCAGATAATAACTTATTCATTGTATTTCAAAATCACAAAATTACTGCAACTTCATATAAGTCAAAGATACTGATCAGTTGAGAATAAAAATGAAAATTATTCGAGAATTGTATAAAATTTCATTGTGATAAGGTAGAGCTTCAAAAGGAAGTTTAGCTTCATAGGAATTTTTCTCTGGAAGTTGATAAAAAAAGATTCATGAAATGAACTTTAAGGTAAAGAGAAGGAACTTCAGGTATTTGCTTAGTCAAATCTAGAAACTTCTAAATAATCAAATTTAATCTGAAGAAAAAAATACAAACATCCATGCGAAAGATCAGATCCTTTTCCTCATAAATATCACATTCAGTTGAATTGAAAATGTGTAAGTTGATGAAAGTCAGAATTGAAAGAATGTTGTTCATGCTAATAATGACAATAGAAAAGAAATTTCACTGAAAATGAGCCTTAAACATTCATTCAGGTCATCTGGCTTTATAGTTAGCCTGTAACCATTGAAATATCTCCTCCAGACCTTGGCCTGACCAGGCACTCATTTCATGAACTGTAATTCGCTGCATGGAATGCTGTAAAATTTCTTCTAGCCGCAAATAGTTCTCAAACTCTGGTCGAGGCATTACAGTTCCTAAGTCACTGAAAACAAATACAGAAACAAAATCAGGTTTGAGGAAAACAAAACAGGAAGAACAAGTGAATATTCAACAAAAAAGAAATAAATCTAAAGTACCATAATGCCTTGGTTAGTACTTTAGATACATTCCTAAAAAATGCAGAGCTAAATGCAACTGCACTATATATGATCAAAATAACGTAGAATGAATAGAGATCAGCACTTGGAGTTGCAGGATTTTTTCCACTTGTGATAAGTCAAACATTGTATTACATACTGAATGTTAGACAGCTGAAGAATGGGAATTACATTAAGAGAAAGAATTTGAAAAAATTACTTGGTGAGTAAAAAATTGGACACAATACATATTGCTTACAAAAAGGTGCTGACTTTGAAAGAGTATATTTTTTTGATTTCAAAACAACCTGTGAGGCCTGGAGTGGAATGTTAGAATGTTACATCTGCCACCAATCAAGGTTGTAAACAGTTAGAAAGAATGTCATGTCAGGGTCTTTTGTGATGTTCGAGTTGATAGCATAAAGTTAAACAAATTCTATTCTGGGAATTGAAAATGCAAAATAGGAATTGGAACAGAAACAGAATACCGTTTGAAAAATTTTGTTAAATGATTGAAAAATACAAAATAATGCAATGACGTTAGGATGATGAATGTGTTTAGAATGGGTGCATGATTGGCAGTGGACACCAGAGGCCCATATTGGTGGCTTCAAATCCCCTCCCCAGATCACCAGGGGGAGTATTGGACACCTGCTAGATGAGAAGTCTCTCTCTTTCTATCGGCTAAGAAATAAACATTGACTTGGATCCAAACAGACAATGAGTCTCCTTTACTCATTTCAAGTCCTGTACATGAATTGAAATGTGCAAAAAAGCTTTCCAGCCCTCCATTAAGCGAACAATATTGAAAATTGAAGCAACATTGAGAGATGGCTGCACCTACCTTGCCATGTTAAATGAATGAGAATCTGTCCGTAGCAGCGAACAACATCATTACAAAATTGCCCAGTATGGTACATTCTTCTGTTTAGTGTTGTGACCTCTACTGTGCTAAGTCTTCTAATTACTATTGTCAACCATGTTATTTTAATAATTTGAGTTTGAGTAGAAAGTATTCAATAAGGGTAGAAAATGACTAACACACATCTAAGTATAAAAATATTTGGAATTCTCAAATTTTGAATAATAAAAATGTTTTTGCGAGGCAAAGCCTATATTGATTGATCATATACATTATCATACGGTATGTATTTTTAAAATTTTGTACATAGCTTTTAAATGAGTGTAATGTTATACGATTAAAAGATTTGATAAATTATCAGTGGATATTAACAAACCTCGTTCATTCATTAGTTTATTTTCTAATTTCCAACTTAACTTGTTATCAACCAAGCTAGTCACTGGTAATCATTAGATATAAATAGAGCAGTAAAAACTAAACTCACAAAAAAATCCCCAACAGTAAACAGCCAAATTAATTGGTTATGAAATAATCCCTCATACTCCTTGAAAAATAACAACAAAAGTTTTTGCAGCATCAAGTGTTTACTGACAAACAAAAAGTCTGCAACAGTCTGACCACTGGAATAGTATCATTTTCAAGATGGCATCCCAAATAATCACTAAATTCTTTAAACATAAACTTTGACGCCATCTTGAAAATTATACCTTTCCTGTGACCAGACTGTGGTGAGATTTTGATGTATTATCAAGCATACTTGACTCTATAAGAAACTACTGATAAAATTGCCTAGGGTAAATAATGAATGAGTAATGGGCATTTTCAGTATTTGATGGCCATCTTAAAAATTAAACCTTTTCAGTGGTCAGACAGTGGTACAATTCTGATATGTTTTCAAGCACACTTGCTACCATAAAAAACCTTTAAAAACCTTGACTGGTGTAAATAATGAATAAGTAATGGGCATCTTAAAGATTCGGTCGCCATCTTAGGCACCATCTAGAAAATTATATCTTTCCTATAGTCAGACTGTCGCACTATGCTATTGAGCACACCATATACCACAAAAAAATGTTGAGAAAGGAGGTAAGGTGTTTTTATTTTTCATATATGCCCTGGACTATGTGAAATTACTGCAAATTCTGATCTGTAAATTACCCATTGTTCACATCTGCTGTACACATACTTTGATATTTCAGCGAGATATTGCTAGTAATATGATTGATATGCTATCCAGTATGTATTAGAAAAATAATGTCCTTTAACATTTTTTAGAAATTTGACCATGACCTAAATGCATTTCTATGAGTTTTAGTGATCTTAAAAGTATCATCAAATGAATGGGCATTCCCGAGTCACCTCAAATTTTTAGATTGTTTGATTCCCAAATTAAACGCATATGAAGACCTAGTTCACTGGTGGCCATCTTAAATTTAGGCTTCCATAGACCTCAGAGGTCAAATCTGACTTCCCTCCATATCAGAAAATTAATTTTATGGCATGTACAATGTAAGCAATTTCATTCTTTTTTCAAAACGTGCACAATCATTCTGGTAATCCACTGTACTATTAAGAGATTTTCAGAATAACTTTACAATGGATTTTTATAGTTTATTTTAGTTTAAAGTCAACAGTCTTTCAAACCTTTAGTATCACCAACTTGTGTAGTGAAAGTTATCAAATTTTCAGAAATTAAAAATAAGTAAAATTAATGTTTTTATTCAATAGTTGCTAAACTTAGCTTCATTTTACTAGTCAAATGGGACAAATAAGGGATTGGAAGATAATTCTGCACGAATCTTCAAGGTGGGGAAAGCCTACTTTTAAAATCATCATTAAAAATCCTGTCTCAAACACTGACCAATAGTGGAAATCTAGCGGAAGTCTCACCAACTAAACAGGCCAGGATATATTTTATTCAAAGTCAATTTGTCAAATATTTGAAATTTATGATTTTGTTTTTTCTAAATATTTTTTTGAAATTTCAAATGCTTGAGAATATAATAATCCTGATTTCATAGTCAGTTGCAATCTCAGCTCCATCATACACTTACATTTTATTAAGAAGGATGAGGACAGGAATGTTCATCAGTTGTTTATCCTGAAGGACTGTGAGTAATTGGATGCATGCAGCAGATATTTGCTGTCTGTTGTTCAAGTCAATCATAAACTGGGAAAAGAAAGAAAAAATCTTCTAACAACAGTACTACATAGATAGAGAAATCTTTAATCATTAAATGTAATATTTGAAAATTTTCCAAGAATAATTCATGTTGAGAGAATTGCTTTGAGATTTAAAGTCAAGTACAGGATTTTTAATAGAAAACATACCATATCTGATGTAACTCAATGTGTACAAATATAGTAGGTTTTCATAGGAAATAATAAAAACTGCAAAAATAAAGTTTTTCCTGGTTCAAACTCAAGCTTACATTGTGAAACTAGTGAAAATCATCAAAGAATAATGATATCTGAGTCCTTTGAAATTAAATAAATTGCTTTTCCCAAAGTCAAGATACATTTTCACAGACTCAAGCACCTGTCTGTTATTTTTCCAACAAAGTAATTTAAGAAAAACAATTTTATCAAATAATATGTACAATGTGGCTTAAAATAAAATCAATTTCCACAAAAATTGTAAAAAATTGCATATATAAAGAGTTATGAAGCTATGATTTTATAAACAGCAGCCTTCAATGTATTGGGTAATGTAAAAAGTTTGCTTGGTTTATCAAGTACAAGTAAAAGACAGATTTTTCATTTTCAAAATAACAGCCTTTTAGGTTTAGAGAAGGCTTGTTGAGGTCGGCTGATTGCTTGTCTTGCCTCCTCTGTCCTTTCAGGCCAGCAGTCAAGCTAATTTCATGTCATAATCCCACTCTCCCTCAGCAACTTGGCGCATGTGTGCATGCATACACACTTAATCACTCAAACAAGACTTGATTTCATCCCAATTAACCATCAACTTTATTTCTCTGTACTACGTTAATAGATGTAAACAGACCCAAGTATTGACTAGATGAATGACGTTTGTTTGCTTACATGGAGTTTCAAACACTAGATTGATTAACCACTCTCTGACAACCAGAATCTATCCTTTTCGCATCAGCCTGGACTGCTAAAGATTTTAGTAAGACCAGGATTCCGACCCACCAACACCCATTGCATATACACCTGCCTGGGATATTGTTTTTGAAATGCAAAAATCCTTTGTCTTTTTAGAAAATCCCATTGTTCCAATTTGTATCACTCATCTAGCAAGCCAGATGGCTTGAATGCCTCATTGATCACTTTCCTATTTTCCTAAGAAATGTTTTGATATTTTCATTTAACCTGCCTCTTCTATACTTCGATTTCACTATCTAATGGTTCATCACTAGGCAGGTCATCTGGGCCATGTAATTTAGATTCACTTGAATCTCTTTGATCATTATTTTGTATAAAATCTGAGGCCCCAAATTGTCTTGCTCACTGTCAACCCTCTCAGTCATTACAATTCTTGGGGGTTAAGTGGGAGATGAGGAGGATGGTCTAAAACTTTGTCTACCAAGTTAAATGTGTAACTAGTTGAAATGCAAAACGTTTTCTACAGCTGTAAATTTCCTAGCAAACCACATAACCAAGAAATTCGTAGTCTTCCAAGGAATTCAATTTTTTTTTAAAGAGAATTCAGTAAAGACTGGAGTGAATGGAAATGAATCTAATCATCCTGTGAATATAATGGATGAGTGAAAACTTGCGAGCCAAGCTGTAACCATGTTTGCCTGGTCTAGTGCAATCCACATAGAATATTATGCCTTTCCTCTTAATTGATGTCATCGTCTGGCTTCTGGTTCCTACCTCCTAACTTGAAAAACAAAAGAAAATTTGGCTTACTTCTTTTTCATCATTTTTTGGCTAACTGGACTGCAAATTTCACAGAGTTTGTTAGTTTAGAATAACCATTTTATACTTAATAAGAAATTTTGATAACTTTCAGTAATTTTATCAATTTTTAATTCATTTTTCCCTCTCCAGAGGTTTGAGCAGATGAAGCATCTATACTAATGGACTGTTGATAACACGATTAACGTTTTGTTACAACGCCCGAATCTAAAATCCTTGTCAATTTTATTGATTTTTATAATAATCTTTGAATCATTAATAAGAAGAAAGACTGGAGGATATTTTTATCCAAAAATTATAGGAAATCAATGTCAGAAATAATAGTGTTTGAAAGAAAAACCATGTTTACCACGCTCGAAAAATTTAGCCTTTGTTTTTTCAAGAAAAAATATAAGTACTTATAATACTAAAAATATTAGAAGTGGGAACAGTTAATAATAATGTCATTAATAATAATTTTCTTTTAAGGAAAGATTTTTCCATATATAAATGAATAAATTGGAAGGAAACAAATCTTATTTTTTCATTTTATCTTTATTTATGTTACTTTTGAATTTAAAAAGTCACCAATGAAATAATTTAATGATCACATTTTTATAAATGTGAATATGATTTTAAAAAAAAATATTCAATTTCGATGAAACATTTTATAACATTGATTATTCAAATCTTCAATATCCTACATGGATTCCAAAATCTCCCAATCACTCAAATAAATTATTTTTAATAAAAGGATCGATATGAATAGATATAAATAATTCATAAAAAATGAAGTTTTCTTAAAAGCAAAAGAAATTTATGCATGGCAACTTTTGTCAATCATTTACAATGCTGCAAATGAAAAGGGTTCATTTACAGAAATTGCTGAAATTATTCATATACCCATATATTCAAAGCAAATAAAAAGAAAACAATAATTAAAGAAAATTTAAATCCTTGCATTGGTCACTTTCTAAATTTAAGAGTAACGTTAATAAAGGTTTTCAAATTTTTTAAAAAGTAATAAGAGTTGTTTCATTCTAATTTATTCATTAAAAAAACTTTTCTTAAAAGAAATCTATTAGATAGTAATAGTATTCACTGTTCCTGCATGTAATATTTCTTTGTATGCTTCTACTTCAGTAAATACATATTTTGAATTCTTGAAAAATCAAAGCTAAATTTTTCGAATGTAAATTCAAGTTCGAAGAAACACGTCTATGCCTCTTTTTTTGAAGCGTAGTAAATATGAGTTTTCAACCACAATCATCTCAGATTTATTGTTTATCAAATAATTGTTCCCCAATCATTCTTCTTATTAATAACACAAAGATTATTACAATAAAATTGACATGGATACTAGTTGCGGGCATTGGCATTAATGCTTTGTTTGCTTGAACTTCTGGAGAAAAAAAAAATGAAAAATTGATAAAATTACGAAAAGTTATCAAAATTTCTCATCAAGTATAAACAACATATCTTATACTGACTAACACCATGAAATTGTAGTTGAATTTTAAAAAATGACAAAAAAAAAATAAGCAAAATTTTCCCTGTTGTTTTTTAGTAGTAGAATTAAAAAGGTTTTATTTAGTTTTGATACAAAAAACTTTGGCAAGCAGGCTGTTGGGGGAATGAGGGAAAGTTTTTGGTTTTCAGTTGACAATCTTACTATCAGGATCTTTTTGTGACATTCATTCTTACAATATCCTTTAATGTTAAGAATCCATCCTTCTCTTACAGTCCTAACATTTACCTCATTTGCTCTTCAGGGTTTAAACTACTTAAAATATCCCCTGATGAATGTGTTTTTATACTTACAATTTCAAGATAAAAGGGAGAGGTGAAAAATTCTCCTTTGAAATTAAACCAAATAAGATGACATGATGAGCTAAACAAATTCTGAAAATGTTGGTTCCTTGATGCCCATGGTAGAGAGGTCTGGTGAATCCTGGGGAAGGTCTATGTCCAACGATGGACACTAAAAGGCTGTTGCTGCTGCTACTGCTGAATCCTGCCAGACACAAACTAAGGGATTGATTCAGCATAAACTTAGATTGTGAATTGAACCCTCAGTAAAACCTTTATGGGGGGGGGGGGCAGAATTAAAAAACAACAGAAAAAAAAAGTTTTTTTTATAGATATAATAAGGAGTAAAATATGATATAATAAGGAGTATATGTTGAAATTTTTAGCCTCCTGGTGGCAAACAAATGGTATATTAATAGCCAGCCAGCTGGACCAACTTAAAAACTGAATAAACTTATGTTGAAAATTTTTGGTTGACAGTTTCTAATGAAAAATCATATCTCAAGAGTACCAAATGGGTATGAATGACTTGTGAGAAAAGAATGCAACCCATTGCATCATAAGCAGTTTGCTTCAGCACAGTTTTCCCTTCTGTTTACTGCCAAGTCCAAGCAATATATGTATGTATGGCCAGGTGTTGGGGTTAACCCAGTGCTAATGAAAATCTATCAATATGATGAACAGTGTGATTTTTTCTGTTTCTTTCTTTCTACATAACAATGAACTCTTCCATTTAAGGGTAACAATTTTCTGATGAAAATATCTACTCACTCTTCAATTCGGTTCAGTAGTTTCTTAGAACAAAACAAAAAAAAAAAAACACAGGAATCCAAATATATCAGTGATTTTTTCATGGAAATGAATAAAGTTGGCAGACAAAAACAAATATATGAAGAACAGTTATGCCCCCAAATTTCAGAGCTAGACTTTCAAGTCATAGTAAATTCTCACCATATCCATAAAAACTGTACATCAAAGGATAAACACTGGAATAAGCTGGGAAAAACTAAATTCTTAAACCTCATTCTCTTGAGTAAAGATGAAACATGATTTTTATCATAAAGAATTGACTGATTTCTAATAAAAGGTAAAATTTGAAAAATGCTTATCAAAAAGAAATATTAAAAAAAAAGCAGGTTAATCATTAAAGCCAATTATTTGTTAATTAATACTAATCTTAAAGCTAAAACTATACAATGTAACAAATTTACCATCAAATAGTCAGCATCTTTGAAGTAACTATGCCAGATTGGACCCATGCAACCTCCCAACTCTCGAATGACAACATCTGTTTTCTTACTAAGGACAACAGTTGCCATATTTGTGCCAACCTGGAAAAAAAATCTCAATCATAAAAACACATAAAAAAAAAAAAGAAGAAATTTTTCAGTCCAGTTTGGATTTGTGAACCAGACATTAATTTTTCTTGATAAACAATGTTCTCAGAGTAGTTTATAGGTTAAAAATACATGGCACATTTGTTCTGAACAATAGTGAAGCAACAGGCTTCAAACTATAGAGGATTGGTTAATGCTTTTTACTTGGTTCAAAGTCAGAGTTTTAGTTACAAAAATCTGTCAAGTAATTGAAATTCAAACAGAAGGAGAAGAGTGTTTTTAAATGCTAAAATATTTGATTGATAAAATTTGCAAAACACTGCTGGAAAAGTAGGATTTAATTTCTTGATATTCCTTATATTTGAGCACAAAATTAAATCAATCTATAATATTTAGTCAATATTGACTAAAGATTTTTTGTAGGGCTTGAATCCCTCTAAGAATTGTTTTATTTGATATGTTTAAATAATCAATATAAATTTTGAAAGATGTTATGAATAATATCTATAGATAATATACTTATGAAATATTTAATATATCTGTTTATGAACAAGCAGGAAATAATTTCAAGAGAGCAGGTTCAAGTATATTACATTTGACTTCTTCAAGAAAACCTATCCTTGTATTGGAATTAAAAGAATGTAATCTTATATGAGTGTCTAAATATAGTGTGATGAATAAAGTTTTACTTACTGTGGGAATGGTTGCAGGGATTTCGTGAAGGTTTTCAAAAGTTCCTTTGCTTGTGCAGTCAAGTTTTTGTTAAGGAAAAGCAAGAAAGCTGATTACTCTATTCAAGAAGAATCATCTCACAAGTTCTTATAAATTTGATATCAAGTGCAAACACAAGCATAAACGTTCATGTGTGAAATTTGTTGGGTCAAATCATCTCTAATGTTTAACAATTTCAAGAATTTATTATTTTATGTACTTAGTTTTGTCATAGATGGATTAATTGCATGTACATGGACTTTTGATAGAAAATAAATGGGTATAATGGAAATCAATTTTGCAAACAAGAATTTAAAACCTTGTACGGGTCTGTACTTCTCAACTCTTCATTTATTAGATTCCAATAGGTTGACTATTCATTTCACTGACTCAACAAATGGTTGGCTCTAAATTCCTTGTAAACCAAAGGAAACAATTCAAAGCCTTTTTTTCATACTTTATTTTTTACTAAAACAACGGTTGTCTTTTTTTTTCTAAAATTAGTGTGATGGGGGTATGTTTAGATTTTATGAAAAAAGAAAAAAACATCTATTGTAAAATTCGCAAATATACCATTTATTTACGATAAGATTTATTATTTACAATATATACTGTATACAAGATTTATGAAGGAAAAAAATGGTTTTATGAAAGATCGTAAATGTACAGATGAACGATTGTTTGTAAAATTTTTGTTATTTATTCTTTGATTATACTGAATTTATTTAAAATCATTTTATTATAAGAAAAAACAATGGCACCTCTGACATACAAAAGTCCTGCCTCAGAAATAGAAAAAAAAACATATTTCATGCATAATTTTTTGTGTTTTAAATCCATAAGACCTCCCTGTCATCAGAGAATTTGACAATTTGAAAAAAGTTTGTTTTCTCATGTTTCACAGGGATGTTTCTTATCTTATTGAAAAAAATTTAAATTAAAAACAATAATATGAATCATTGCTTTTTCGAACAAGGTTTAGAAAAAGAAAATGGCAATTAAGAAATTGTGCTTTCATTAAGATTACAAATGATGAAAAAAGAAAAAGAAAACAAGTAAATACATGAATTGTATTTTAATGCTTTACTTCATAAATTTTTACCAATTTTACATGGCTAAATCATACAATGACTTATATTAATCCAAATACCTGATATGAAATCAATTTCTTCTAAACTAATATTTGAACCTTTTGCTAGTTTATTCATGCCCCTTCTCCACAAAAACTACAAGGTTCATCAACAAAATATTCTGCATGTGCACTGATGGGAGGTCAACTTCAACATGGGCTATGATCTTGGAGGTCATCAGAGATTATTTTGTGGTCATTTCTAGGCAATTTTCTGAGTTGCAGATCATAATTTTTCATCAAGGATGCTGATAGTCAACATATGGCTACACTTTCTCACAGCAAAGATTGAAATCTATATGATGTTGACTTCTGAGGTCATTCAAGGTCACCAGAGGTCCTTTTCAAACAATCTTCCAAGTTTTTAGACACATTCAGCACCTAAAAAACTGAAATTGGGCATAATTTTCAGAATTATAGGCCCCTAGCCTTTACATAAGTTCTCTAAGCTTTTCCCATGGAGAGCTCTATATTGGTTGTTCTAGGGTTGGAAGCTGGCACCTAATGGGAGAAACACTTCCATAGTGTATCCAGAAGCCCTGTCAAACTAAGCAATGGCACCATTTGTTTTTCAGAATATTTCTTCCATTATATCTACTTTTTCATGTGTACATACCAGAATTCCTCAAGTATCATCTGCACTTTTTCCTGAAAATTTTTAGTTAAAAAAAAAATCCAGGCATGTATCATGTACGGAAACATAATTGAAGGACATTTTTCCAGCATTGTTTGGAGTAGAAGGTCCATTTGACCGCCACCATTGCCATTATAGTGATTGATAATATGCTAAAGTGAGAACATACTCGCCTGGTGGCGAAATCCTCTTTTAATCACATCTTTTTTCAGGTAATTAAAATGATAAATAATAATAAATAATAATGAAATAATAAATAATGACAAATAAGAATGAATGATAAAATTTAAAAAAACCTAGATTTGGTCAAAATTACTTTTTCTTATTATTCAAAATTTTTTTCAACAAGATTAGACAAAAAAATAGCACACTGGTCCTAAGAAAGTATGAAATTATACAATCTTTGTAGTTGTTATAGTTATAAGAGGATTGGGTTTATAATATAAAATTTTACTGCAAATTATTGCTGACATCCTTTTGTAATATTGCTGTGTTAGCTGTAGTGACCATGTGATCAAGCAAAGAGAAAAAAAGAAAGAAAAAATAAAACTTTGAACAAAAAAGAGATTTGAAAGAAAAGGATTCGTCATTTTCTTCAGATTATATTAATTGCATTTGCCATGATATTCCCATTGGCAAAATAAAGGTAATGTTCATCACAGCCATCAAAATTCTCCTCATCAGCTGCCCTTTCTTTTACGTTCTCTTCATCTGTCCACAACATGTCATCCTTGGTACACATACAATCGCCTCACATATATATGAAACACACTGACATACAGCAAGTCAAGTACATGATTCTTTTACACTAAAGCGAAGTCCATTCATTGATTCAAGTAACTAGTTGACTTCTCCCTTCCCTACTCTTTGCTTATAGTCAGTGACACGGCTGATATTTACTTGTTCCATTCATAAATTGCATACATTTGAGGATGAAAAATATCACCACTTAAAGATTTCTAGATTAAAATTCACATTTCATATCCATGGCAAACATCCGACGTTTCAGAAATGCTGATTAAATCAAAGAAGTTGCGGCAGAGTTCACAGGGGAGAATGCATTTTTCATCCGAAATTGAAGTTTGATGGGGGGGGGTGCAGATTATCTATGGTAGCAGATTATAAATGGGGAATTATGATAACTGTTTTTTCATTGGTTGTGTTGTGATGTGTAAGAAGAAATATATCAAAGCTCATATTTCCCCCGTTTGGTTATATTTTCAAGTTATTTTCCCCCATGGCAATGCTGGGTATCCCTGCTAGATGTAAATAATACTCAATTAACAAATTATTTTATATGATTGTACATATACGATCATACATTTTTTTTCTTCTTAAATCTTATATTGTAAATACTATATCTAATTGTGAAAATACCCCTATCGTCTATTGCTGTTTTTTTTTTTTTTTTCGATAATACAGTATGAAAGAAAGGCCTCTAATTATTTCCATTAGATTTCAGAGAATTCAGAGTTAACGATTTGTTGAGTCAGCGAAATCATAAGTCGACCAACTGGTGCCCGGCAAATGAAGAGTTGGGAATCTGGGAGTCGGGAAAATGAGAGGATAAAACCCAAGAGCAATAGATGGCTTCTTCGAAGTATAAGAACTTTCCACTCACCCCACCTTTCTTTTATAATACTTGGTTGATATATGTTGTGTACACACACACACACACACACACACACACACACACACTAATCGAGGACGTGTGCATACGCAACGATAAACTGCAAATTAGATTTTACTAAATCATAGCGAAATTAAACATACAGTTGAATCTTTCGATGGAGTGCTGAAACTAATTGAAGTTTAATAACCATATCGAATGCAATGTTTGTTTTATTTTCATGAAAAACAACAAATTCAAATTGAAAACTAACAAAATTGTTTAATGTTCAGGATCTAAAAATGTGCACGGGTCGTTCTAAAGAAAATGAAATTTCTATTTGTATTATGGTATTTGTCAGTTTTTGAGATGTTATTCAAATTATTAATTTCAAGAAACGATGAATCACGGGAACCGGGGAGATTAACGAAAGACTTTCGACAGCAAAAAATTAAATATTACTTCTACAGAAAGACGCATTTAAATTAATCCTATGATCAATGTAATAACACTATCTCAGGCAAATAGCAAGAGATTTGAAAATCAATTAAATTATTCATTAACAAGAGCTTAAAAAGTAAGACGACCAGAATCCTTATTTCTTCCTGGTCGAATTTTGCGAAATTACCTGTACTTCTCTATTTCGATTTGTTGGTAAAATAAATAAAAAAATAACTGAACACACGTACCAACGAAATCCACAGATGCTTTTCTGAAAACATCAGATATGGATAAAGGTGTTTGAAATTCCAGTAGACCAACACATGTAACGAACGAAAATAAGGAAATTTTGTTTTTGATCACTGTGAGATACAGTTAATTAACAAAATTCTGAAAAAAAAAAACCCCAAAAGACGTCTGAACTCATTGATTTAGAAACAAACAAGAGGATACTTTGCATTCTTTTCATTAGTAAAGTTTTACCCACTCCTGGTGGCCCGATGAGAAGACACATGTTGATGATAATCTCAGTGATTCCGAAGATCATTCAGAACCGTGTGAATAAGCGATGTCGTCAAGTGTTTACTTATTTTTATTATTGTTACATGATGCAAGTTCAGTCGTCTCCATTACACTTCCGTCTGCTCGTCTATGCCGCATACGACGTCGATAACTAAAAAAAAAATTGAACATGTTTATTTGTTATAGTTGATACCACATTCTCTTTTTATTCTTTTAGATATTTTTAATTTGTTTGGATCATATTAGGAAGTCTTCTGATGAATTTCAGTGATACAAAAGTGGATTTATTATGACGTAAGAAAGCTTTATGTACGCCATATTTGCTGCTCGCTGTAGGCAGATAGACTACCCTGAGTTTAGTTAGCTATCAGATTTAGAATTTCTTGCAAGATTAACACAGCTAGATAAAATTAATCGTTTCCTGTGGACTAAAAGATTACGAGTACGAAGTATGTTTGGACGTAGTTCACAATTCGACAAAGCTCTTGGTAAGTGTAGATTTTTACTATGAAGTTACTCAAGTCATGCACTAATCCTCGTGTCAAAAAAAGAAGTTATTTACATTTCGTTCGACAAAATTTATTGTTTGAACCATTCTTTTAGACATACAAAATAAGAAACAAGACTGTTCTTCGCTTATTTAAACTTCTATTATTTCTTGAAATTTTTGCCAGTAAGGAATTTTTGAAGCAATTGTATCCAATTGAGACGTGAAGATGTTTTTAGTAGTAACTTGCCATCGTCGAGTTGTACATAAACCTAAGACCAATGGACAAATGAAAAAAGTGAAGTAAATGAAACTCAGCATAGATTTGATATTGAATATTTAAGTAAAGA
>OY735205.1:41213771-41403771 GCA_963457665.1 Thysanoteuthis rhombus | reverse complement strand
TGAACCATTCTCATCATCTCCCTCCTGCCACAATTAATGATGTTCAATATCAATTTTCTCACTTGTATTGTGTTGGATTAATGTGAAACTTGGTTCAGCCTTTTGAGTGAATCAACTTTCTCCCCACCCCTGCAACTGCAACTATCTATGGTGGACACAGTGTTGAACTTGTTCTTGTTTTTTGGCAGTAATTTAGTGATTATAAGCCATTCTACTTTGGATTATTTTTTATTTCAATGATTTATGAATGAAGGGGCAGTTACATAAGTATTTTTGATAAATGCAAAATTGAAGTCTCTGTTAGTCTTCTTTAATTCTACTAATCTTTCAATTTGTATTATGCTATTTGCTCAGCTACATTTCTTGCTTTTGCATAAGACCATATATATATATATATATATATATATATATATATATATATATATATATATATATATATATATATATATATATATATATATATATATATATATACACCAAGATATTGCTAAAAAATGATCTCTGGTCTACTTGAATGATTTGTGAATCTCCTTCATAAATATGCACTTTTTCATGTCTTAACTTTTAATAAGCCACGTGCACTTTTGGGGGAACTGCTGGTACCTAGCTATTATCTTCTGCTTGTCTCAATGTTTTGTGTTAATTGGGGTACAATTCTTGCATGTCTTATGTATTACTACCATCTGTGCTGTTGTTATAAAAGTCATCATTTTGTTGTACTAGTCTTGTGTTGTACCATATTTTGCTTTGTTTACTCCATTTTATTATTGTTGCCTTTTATCAATAAGTTATAAAATAGTCGTGGAAACATTTCATTCAAAAGAAGAGTGTTTGAAATTTGGACTTTTATTAGTTAGAAACTGTCAACTTTACCACTGGTTGGGTGTAGGGTTTCCTTTTTATCTGCTTATATGATGAAATTATTCTTAAATAAAACAATTTAGTAAATTGTATTTACAGTTTTTATAATATAAAAACAATTTACTAAATTGTTTTTATAGTTTTATGATATAAATAGATATATCTGAATCTAAGAAGAAAATTCCCTTATTCAGTATTATATTAATTTTCAAAGAAAATATCAAGCGAGAAATCTAAGGCTGATATGAAATGTTTGCTGGGAGGAATCTTCTTAATTGTATAATGCAATGTGCATTCAGTTCATTTATTTTAATTCTAAAAAATGTATATACCTATGCACAATGTTAAACCTAAATGTGATCTTGAAGGTGAATTTTTTCCAATTGCTTACTTTTTACCATGCATGCTCCCCTACTTGCATTTGATGGTAGACTGAGAAACTGAAAATACTTCAGATTTGTTTTGTTATTTTCATCTTTCCACATTATTTGGTATATAGTCGTCTTTTTTCATTACCTGAACTAAAGCTTTTTGCTAGTTGTTCATCAGTAAGCAGGAAGTGACCAGGTTTCCATTTACTTTAACCAAGTAAGGAGCCCCAAATGTTGTTATCTCTACTTACAAGTTGAAATACTGCAAATTCTGAACGTTGGATGCATTTGCAGCATACATTTTTTAATTTGAAGGGAAAGTGTCTTTTCTAATGTGTTCATGAATTGGGTAGCATTTGAAAACAATAGCTTTCCAGTTTTATAATTTTTACTAATTGTTTAGTTGTTTTGTTTTTTTGTTTCTTTTTGTGAATAATTTGGAAGTTTTAGCAAGTCAAAGTGGAAGCATGAAAAGACAGACTCAAAAAAAATTTATATTTATAAAATTAACCAGAAATATTCAAAGACTTATTATACAGAGGATTTCACGTGTAAAAATGTTAGTGTGTAATAATTTGATAAAAGGATCAAAAACAAGTCCGTTTTTGCGTATATATTATCAAAGAACTTTATTTTTTTGTATAAGTACTAGCTGAGATACCCAGTGTTGATAGTGGAAAAAATAACTCCAAATTTGACATGGAAATATGTTCTTCAATATATTTCTTTGTCCACAACACAACAAATGGAAAAAAGACTATTTATGTTGAGAGCGTATTCTTAACTTTGAGTTGGTGCTGTTTACTCAGTTTTGTAGGTTGACAGCCTGAGATAAGTTGTGATTAAAAACATCTACATTCATTTTACCGAAAGCTGAAAACTATGAATTTTTTGTTTCATAAGAAACTTCAGGTACTTGCTTTCAATCAAGGATACCTGTTGCCTTCAGAAAAGTGTAAGTTTTGACAAGAAAAATTTTCAGTTGATGGAGGTTTTATTAATATTGTAAATATAATGCTGAACAGGAGCCTTACTTTCTGTAAGTTGCACAAAACTATGACTCTGGAATATTTTGGTAACTTTTGATGTGAAAAAAATTTTTCAAGGATTTTTTCAATTTGAATCATGTTCAAATAGATTTTCAAATTTTGAAAAAATGATCTTGAATGGTCATATGACCAGTTCAGCATTATATTTGTATTGTTAATTAACCCCTCCCACCTAAATTTTCTTTCAACTGGCACTTTTTTAAAGGTTACAGAAGTCTAATTGATTGAAAGCATATAAGTTCTGTGGAAAACAAATTTTTCGTATGTTTTCTTCAGTTGTAATCTAACAATAGCTAAAGACAGAAACAAATATAAGTTTTACAGTGTCCTCTGTTTATTATGGAAAAAATACTTTTTAAAATTATTAAATAGCATTGGGTCATTTCCGATAAGCACTAATGAGAATAAATATTTATGTACAGATTTTTGAAAAATGCCTTGTTATACGATAATCCTTAGAAAGAAATATTTTCTAATATTTCTGTAAACCTCAATAATCCACCCCCTCTGAGAAGCCCTGGTTAATAATTATATATAAGATGGTCCAATGTGCACGAGAGTTGTTTTTGAAATTTTTAATAACAGCTGTTATGGAATATTTTTTTGTAAAACAGAAATTTGATAACTTCCATGTATGAAGTGTTACATTTTTCTGTGGCAAGTACTGATCACCTCAGTATACCTTATGAATAGTTAATTTTAAAAATGCTTTAAAATTGACTTGTAAATTATTGTTTTTACTAAAAAATGTATACCGACATGACTGCTTTTGATTGCTTTGTGATAGCTATCTTGTTATGTAAAACTGAAAACTAAACACTGAATGACAAAAACAAACTTTTTGACCAATCCAATACAAACTGGAACTTGATCAAACGTTTTTTCATCTAATTGTTTAAATTCTGTTTGTGACATGTACAATTAGCACAACTCTAACTTTGCAGTATTTAATAGTGATTATAAAGTCTCTCTGTGGCAGGGTGTGAAATAATGAAATCTAGGATTGAATCCTAACATATCATATTGCCACCATTAATGTGGAATCTTTTTATACCTTAAGATGAACTGCTAATTATAGTTACTATTCTCTCTTTCTTTATGCTGTTATAACTGTATTGAATTACATGAAGTGAAGGTTTTGATTCTACTTCGTGGTACTGAATGGGATAATGGATAGTTTATAGCCACACTGAAAAGTTGTAATACAACAAAACAGCTGTCTCTGGATGACACAATTGATCAATTATTATTATAATTTTTATATATATATACATATATAATATATATATATATGATATATATATAATATAATATATATATATGATATATATATAATATAATATATATGTATGATATATATATAATATAATATAATATATATATATGATATATATATAATATAATATAATATATATATGATATATATATAATATAATATATATATAATATATATATAATATATATAATATAATATATATATATAATATAATATATATATATATATATATAATATAATATATATATATATATATAATATAATATATATATATATATATATATAATATAATATATATATATATATATATAATATAATATATATATAATATAATATATATATATATATAATATAATATATATATATATATAATATAATATATATATATATATATATAATATAATATATATATATATATATAATATAATATATACATATATATATATATAATATAATATATATATATATAATATAATATATATATATATAATATAATATATATATATATAATATATATATATATATATATATATAATATAATATATATATATATATATATAATATATATATATATATAATATATGTATATTATATAATATAATATATATATATATATTATATATATATATTTCATATATTGTATATATATATAAATTTCTCTCTTCCTTAGCTGCCTCCTTCCAAAAGTGAACAAGAAATCCAAGAAGAGGAAGAACTGCAACTTGCCTTGGCTTTGTCAAAGAGTGAACATGAGAGCAAAGAGAAGGAAGTGAGTGTTCCAGGTTTTCTTCTGTTATCATGTTTATTATTTTGTCTTATTTCCTATTTCGATTTCCAATTTTGGATAAATAGACCATTGTAACTTGAATTTTGATGCCATGTATAAGCCAAGAGGATCTGACCTATAAAATATTATTTGGAGATCATGGCCAACTTGAAAAATCGAAATATCCAATTAAGAATTTGATGTCCTAACCTGCATTATTTTTCTGATTTAATATTTTTTATTTTCAGTTTCAGTCCAATGATTTTGAAGACATTGTAACTACTTTTGAAAGAAATATGCTGTATCTACCATTTATTCTTTATTTTTCATTCCTAAAATTACATAGTAGCTTATGCTCGGTCCTTTTGAATTTTTCACTGAAATAGATGTTTAAAAAAAAATTCATTAACATTTTGTCGCTTTCCATCTTAGAAAAAAAGAATGGTAATACTTAAAAGCATTGAGTCCCATTGGAGTTAGTAATAGCAGTTAGCCACTTTAGGGTTTATGATGTTGATTGAGATTTTTATTTCTTTTATTCATACTTACTCTGCTTATCTTAGTATGGGTCAAGGCTAAATGGAGTTGGGTAGGAAGATTGCATCAGGCCAACCTTCCAAGTCATGAAGGATCGCCTTGGAAATGAGCCTCCAAAATCCTGGCATTTACCTGGGCCCTAACAACAGCATGTAACATGCAACACCTTCAGTCACAAGACAGGCCTTTATTTCTTTTGTTAACTAAAATTAACTGTCTTATTTTAAATCAGTACTATCTTGAAAGCAGCATTCTAGAAAAAGCTTATATGCCTGTATGTGTGTTTGCAAGTAACCTAACTGCAATGTATCTGCTTGCAGCCTAAACTATTTTTTGCTTCTGCCAATTTTTCAATGTTAAAGTAAATTTTATGTATCTTTTTTGGAAATGCAGCCAAAATGATTGGCCAAGTAGAGATGGCTCCTTTTTCCTGTTTTCTTTTGCTAAAACTTTCAAACACTTCAACTCTTTTGCAAAAATGAAGTACAATTTAAAGTAGATGAGGGGTTGCAAGAACTTGGATAGTGAAATGGAACTAAATGGCAAACAATCAGGCTTCAGTAAAAATGAGTTTTCATACTTGATTTTATCAAAGATTTTTAGAATATCGTCATGAGCATTGAGGTTTTTTACATTTGAAATAACTAATGACAATAAGGCTTATAGCTTTCAACTTCCAAACTGATTGGTGGGGATTTTGTCTGGAGGTAATTCTATGTGACTCTTATTTTTTGGAGTATTTGAATACATTTTCTCAGGTGTCTGACTTTGAATTTACCTTTCAGCGAGAAAGGCAGAGTCATAAAATGCGTATGTATGGTGGAACTGCAACCAGCAAGGCTTGTTCGAACCCATCAAGTGTTGTAAGTAAATGTTGTACATAATCTGGGTAGCTGGAAATTTCACAGTAGGAAAACTATTGGACAAGCCAACTTTATTTATTTTTAATATTATTTATTCATATTACTGTAGATCAATTATATCAGATTCATTTTTGGACTAAGAACTGGATGATCTCCAAGAAAAGATGTATTTTTTGTTTTTTTTGCTTGCTTCTGCTATTCTCAAATTCTGACTGAAATCAATGGTTTTTTATTTTTGAAGTGCTATTTCTAAAAAGTTTGTAACTTCATTTCTCTATTTGTTAAATTACCAGTGTCCACACATTGGAAAATTGCTTACATTTGATTATCATTCGCTTGTTATTCTCAGCTACATTAGTTTGGTCTTTAAATTCATAATTATATCTCATCTTATAATTACAATTATGCTTCTGGTTGGATATTCTAACTTTTGATCAAATTGGAACAACGGATTTTTATAGTGTCTTCTGAAATTAAAGTAATTAGCTAGCACATCTGTGGTTATGAAATAGTTGGTTTGGATCATTCGAATAACTAGTCATTGGAATTCTTTACAGTGCTTCTTAAATGGATTTTTAAAAACTGAAACAAATCAACGAGATTGTTAGTCGATAGAAATCATTTTTTTATGCTGATTTCAAACCTGACCTAGTCTGTTTCTAGTTAGAATTTACATTCCTTCTGGCAATCATATCAAATTTTTGTGTTTGAGATTTTGATTAGAGAAACCTTATTTGATGAAAAATATGATCAACTCCTGAGAGTTATATTGACTTTTACGTATTTTTTTCTGTATGGGTTGGATCTTGGTGCCATTTGCTCATTGAATAAATCTAGTATGTCTTACCTAAAACTCTGCCCTATATTACTAATTCAATTTCAACACTGTTGAATACCACTCTGCTCGGATAGTGTAATACTTAATACGTCAGCCTGGTATGCAGGGAATCTAACTTTTGATTCTCGGTATAAAACAAAGGGTGGAAAACCATTAAGACAAATTTCTTGAGTACTCAGCAACTAATTGAACAAAACAGAAGGATCAGATAAGATTTGAACTCTCATCGCATACCATGAGAGAGAGCAATATCTTACCACCTAAATGATAGAAGGCAACAGAAAAAGTCTTTTTTAGTGAAAATAGTCTCAAACTAGTGAATACAGTTTAAAATATTTGCTTCTATCTTCTCAATATTTTGCTACCTTGTTTAAAAAAGTTGTCATCAGTCTTTTAATGTTTGTCATTGGACATAGACCTTCTCCAGGATTCGTCATAATTCTCTTTCATTGGCATTGTGAAGCCAGTATTTTCTGAATTTGTCTTATTCATCTCTCCATCTTGTATTTTGTTGGCTTTGGTTTCGCATGTGATCTCTGGGGATCCGTGTTGTGAGTCGTGATGTCAATCAGTTGTCTTTCCTTCTTGCAACATGGCCTGCCCATTGCTATTCAAGTTTTTAATAGATTATATAATGTCTTGGACTCCCGTTTTCTTCCTAATATACTGTGCTGTGTTGTGATCTCTCCATCTAAGGTTGAGCATGATTCTCTCATGCATCTGTTGCATGCTTCTCAGTGAGCAGGTCTGTCTCTTGGTTAGGTCATATATTTCAGCTCCATAGGTAGCTATTTTTAGGATTATTGGGATCATCTGGTTTGTGAAAGTTGAGCTTGTTCCGCTAAAGGCTTGCCACCCAGAGTGATTCTTTGCTTGATTTCCTCTTCTTTTGAAGATCTCGTGGGGATTCATTGTCCGAGTTAGATGTAGTGGTCTACCTTCCTGAGTTTTGCATCTTCGATCTTGACAATTATGTTCTTATTCTCAATGTGATTGTTGCTCATGATTTTTGTTTTACTGAAGTTCATTATATAGTTGGACATTTTCCATTCATTTTATTAGGTATGACAATAGAAATAGTGAATGGTGGGAACTATTCTATTTATTGATGTTGAAAATCCTTAGAGTGAAAGCATTTTTGAATTTCAAATTTTACTGCTTTTTGAAAATTATTCATTTTAGTTTTACAGCAAAGATGTGTTTTCAATGTTAGAAGACAACGCTAGTGCTAACAATAGTTTAGTCATTCATATTAATAATCTGCTTGTATCATTCTATATTAATTAATGATTTAACATGATTAGTGAACTTTGTCACTTGAATCTATGTAATACACAGTATTGCTGGCTGAGCAAAAATGGATTAGATCTTTACAAAGTTTAACTTAGTCAGATATAGGGTTAGGAAGATTGTGTTGTATCAATCAATCGAGCTTGCTTTTTATACCAACCAATGGTGAATACACAACCTTCAGCAATGAGGTAGGCTAAAACCTGTTCAGTGTAAATTAACTTTTTTTTCTATGCCTTGTGATAACTTATTTGCAATTCTCTGTTTCCTACCAAAAAACAATTTCTCAAAAGTATGAATATAAGGATTTAGGTTAGCTGATTTTTATCTTACACAAAATAATAATTATCTTTAAATATTATGTATTTACCATCTATTCTTAATTCACTATCAAATCTTTTTAGAGATTTGAGGAACCAATAATTCAATTATATGAATAGTTATTAAACTTCAAAATAGAATTGTGCTCTCACCATCGATTTGATATTTTTTTAAGAACTTTTTTGTGCGCTCCTGAGTAAAATGCCTAAATGTACTTGATAATCAGACAGGATAAGAGAAGTAGGACAAGATGTCTCGATTAACACTTGCTTCGCCCTCAGTTTATAGCGCTAGTCTTGAACAACTATGTCATAATTGTGGCAACATGAGCCAACAATTTTTCTTAGAAATCTGGCTGTGTGTTCATTCTTTTCGTCACTATTTTTGAGGTGGTGTTAGTAGCAAAGTCCAGTGGGTTTGGTCTAGATCACCAGGATGCAAGTTGGCCTGGTAAGATATTGGCGGGCTTGGTTGCTGCCTCATTGTTGATGCAAGGCACTCTTTCTGGTTTTGTAGTATCAGGCGAGGAATTGATTGTTGGGCAAGGGTAATGGAAGTTTGATGTACTTGGTGACACTGAGCTTATATAGGAAGGAATGAAAAACCACACGGAGAGCTCAAACCCTGTGAACACCATTTTCAGAGGAAGTAATTGTGCTGAATCCTCCCCCAAATTCATCATTTCCATGGCCCATTTCCCAATTTCTCACAAAATTTAATTGAGAACTTTTGGAGATATCATGTAATCAGATATGAAATTTTGGCAATAATCTATGGTATGGTTATAATTATGATGTAGGGGAGGTAATTGTGCTTGAGTCCACTCCAAAATGTAATCACTTCTTCCACAACATGAAATCCATTCAGTACTCTTTGAGATATTGTGTAGATGTGAAGATGGACATGCCCAAAAAACATAATTCTCGAACATGTTCAATCTAACCAGAACTTTTTGTTCCGATTGGTATTAGGCGAAATTTTGTCTACAATTTTGTTTTTCAGTTGTACTATTGAGTGTTCCTCTCTTCTGGTACAAGGGAGACGACTTTGTTGGTCAAATGACATTTTCCATTTTAATATTTATTCAATGTATTATAAATAATTATTAATTTTTATGACTGCTCTTTTACCTTTCAGCTTGATTTTTAGTTGATTTTTTACATTTTTTCAACCCGCCAATATAAAAGTTAGGATAGAACCTCTTGCATTCTACGGTCAAAAGGTAAAATCTTTTATTTTCTTTCGAATTTTTATTCTTTTGTTTTTTTTGGGAAGACGTGATCATCTTCAAAGTAGATTTTGAAAGCTTTAAGCAGACGAAAGGCCGAACTCAATACACTTTCCTTCCACGAGTATCTTATCTCAAACTTCCATTTAGATTGAAACCACGAAAAAGGAGCTCGGAAAAAGTAAATGAATCATTTAACTTACGTTACCTTGTGTATATTTTGAAACGGAAGAAAGGAAGAAAATTTCTTCAATTGACCTGAAAATGCTCATCTCTTATATTCCCTTCTTCCCGACAAGGGTAATAACTTGTTTTATCAAATGATATTTATCATTTAATTTTATTCAATGTAAAATTGTTATTTTCATTTTTTTTTTTTTCAACTTGATATTTTGTTCCTTTTTTTATTTCCCTTAATCAGCCTGAAAAAAAGTTACGATAGTAAAAAAAACTTCCCCTCCAATGTTTCTAAGTCTCCCGTGCTTGAAAAACATTACCTTAGGATTTTGAAAGCTTTAAATGAACGAAGGGAAGAAAAATATACAAATCTTTTTAACCAGCCTGGGTGAAAAGTTTCGATATAACTATCTCCCTTTCGAAAAGCTTTCCGTTCATGGTTTTAACCTGAATGAAAGTTACGATAAAGCAACTTCCCTTCCATCCGTGGGAGGGAAATTTGTTTATTCCTTCCACTGGTTCAATCTGGATAGAAGTTATAATAAAACATTTTCCCATCTCTGTTCAAGCGAGATAATTGAGTTGGTCCAATGAAAATATGAGATGGAATTTTCCTTTGGTCCGTTTAAAACTTTCAAAAATCTACTCTGGTAATGTTTTTCATGCAGGGAAGACAAATAGAAATTTGAAAAGCAAATTGAATAAAAGATTTCATTTTTTCAAAACTTCCCTTCCACGGATGGAAGAGAAGAGATTTTATCGTAATTTTTTTATGTAGGCCAGTTGAACAAATGAAAAAGTAACTTGAAATATTGAGCTGAAAGTAGAAAGTAGTCATAAAAATTGATGATAAATTATAATACATCGAATGAAATCAAATGAATCATCTCCATTTGACCAAGTTATCTCGCTTGGACAGGATGAAGGATACTCGTAGTCTAATCCATAGAACATCCCATTTTGAAGTTGGGTGATAGAATCAACCATGAAATTTATTAAAATAAAAACACAGATAATCAGAACCAGAAAATTATCTTTCAATTAATTCTTTTTAATTGAAAAAAATATAACAACAACCAAAAAACCATAGTCGAAATTAGATCAGGTCCTAAAACATAACGTATGTTGGACTGTTCAAGAGAATAAAAATATCACGTGTGGAACTTCCTGCTGTCTTGTACGTCCACTTTTAACGGGCATTTATTTGTTATGAAATGCAGTTGGATTACTCGAAATAAGCAGTCTGGTTTGGACCATTTCGTATGCACGCCTATCAACGGTAGCGCACCCTATTAATGCTTTGCCTCAATAGTACCAATGTTGTCGCCTGGTGGCGCTGCTGCTCTTTCTTTGCTTAATTCACAACAACTCTTCTGTACGTTCGGAAAAGAATTTAGTAAGACAATAATTAGAAACTTTTTTCTATGTAAAAGCTAATGTCGATGGCTTTCTATTATTTAGGTGTGCAATATCGGTCGCGATATTTATAAATAAAATGAGGTTTTTAGACTTAGATGAATTTACGAATCTCTTGCTGTCGGCTTAAGAGCTCTGATTATTTCCGTAAACAACGTTACTTCCGGTCGACAACATGTAAAGTAGGTAAAAAGATATTTCCTATACTTTTCTACGTAGCTCATTTTGTATTTATTTATTTATTTAAAGAGTAGTTTGTTAACAGCTGCATTTCTATTTTGTCAATTCTAGTGTTCTTTATTATTGTTAAAAAATGATCTTTTTTATAATTTGTCCAATGAACGATGATCGGGGCTCTGCTTTCATTTCCTATCAGGAAGAAAAATTGAATTTAAACATTTTTGGTCAGTTTTTTGAGGACGATTCGTCGATTAGTGTTCTCCCTCCTCCTGTCCCCGATTTTTACAAAATTGAATGTCGAAAAGAATGAGAAATTGCTGGTATATCTTAGATTTGGCTCTTCCACTTCATTTTGACACTTATGATTTTTAGCTTACTCAGTTGCTTATGGTTTGGGTGGTTCCGTAGATTATGAAACAATGGAAAATTCACTGACTCAGGTGTGTAGCTTTCATCTCAATTCTACTTGGTCAATGGTAGACAAGTTTTTTTTGTAGGTGTTCTTCGATCCTTATGGGACTAATCTTTTCATGCTGAAATTTTCTCTTGGTTTTCTTGGTCTGGAAATCAACCCAACTTTAAATAAACATGTCGCTCGAAAACATGCACTAACCTCTGTAAATTTTACCTTCCAGCTAAGATTGAGAGTAAATATGAGCGTGTTACATTGAGGGATATAACATATTTAAGATACATTAAGGGTGATAACTCTAACTTAAGCATCGAACGAATAACTAAAATTACAATTAATTCAAAACGTCAATGAAAACATGAAAAGAAAGAAAATTAATGATCATAGTTATCATTTAATCGGTATTTTTTTTTTTGCTGAAATATTAGATTTTAAATTTATACCCAATTACGGTTATTTGAGTAAATAAAGATAGATCACGTTGAGCCGAACCACCGTAAAAGTTTACAAGTGATATTCAATATTGAAAGAAAAAAACAAAACAAAATTTTTTCACTTATATTTATATTTCACTTTTTATTGCTGTTTTCGAATTATTCTATATTTGTGCCATTCATTTCATATATATATATATATATATATATATATATATATATATATATATATATATATATATATAAGAACGAACTTAAGCAAAATTTTCATTCGACTAATTGAAAAACGTTTCCCCCCAAATCACCCACTAAGCAAAATATTAGAAATACTTTGAAAATTAGTTTTAGTTGTACAGAAAATGCCAATAGGATCATCACTAAACACAACGATAAAATCATTAGAAATAATAGAAGTAAAGAGACTACTAGTACAAAAAAAATCAGACTGCAACTGCCCAAATAAGAATAACTGCCCTCTGCAAAACAAATGCCTTAAATCCAATATAGTATACCCGGCAGAGATATCAACTCAGGAAAAACCCTTACATATAAAATATTACATCATTATATCCAACACACAATTTAAACTTAGATTAGCCAACCATATATCATCATGCATAAATAAAAGATACAAAAATAGCACATCCCTATCTGCTCATTAACGGAAATTACATCAAATGAACTATAAGCCAACTGTTAAGTGGAAAATTCTTAGACAATCTAATACGTGCCAAAATTTAGAAAATTCTTGCAATCTCTGCTTAAATGAGAAATTTGAGATTTTAAACTTTACTAGAATCACAAAAAAAACCCAAGGAACATTTACTAAATAGAAAATATGAAACGATACTGCAATACAGGCATCTTTATAAATTCCTTTTATTGAATGTAAAATAACAGCAACACACATACAAATAAATCAAAAAAGTAAAATATACAATTCGCTCTCATGACCATCATCCCTAAAACTCTCTATCACCATTTTCTACCTCCAAACATGCCCAAACACATTATCAATTAAAAATTTAGATTAATACTATTCACTAGAGCCATAGGGGATAATAACAGGGCAATAAAACCCAATGCCAAAATACCTAGGTCAAGATAAAAACTACTCCCAGATTACTATTAAGCATCCTTTCAGAAATGATCCAGTTCACACCCCTTGACAAATTGAATAACCCCATACCACTCACTACCACACTCACAACATTCTCACCAAATTCCCCAAGACTAGAACCAAAAAATTTAGATAATCATTTGTCTGATGAGGCCCGGAGAGGGCAGAAACATGAGCTAGTTAGTGTAGCGAATCCACATTCTACTATATATCTATATCTATCTATACACATATATATATATATATATATATATATATATATATATATATATATTATGAGCTATTCATATTTCTTCTTTTGATCGTAATTTTTTGTTTGACATGCTCCAGATTAAAGAACAAATTAAGATCGTTATAGTCTCTTAGCGTTAATCATATTAATAGTTGTGAAGGTTTAAAATGGTTTCTATTTCAAACTACATCTTACAAATTTGTGTTTTACTGATATATTTTTGTTCTAAACAATTGGTCAGAAAAAAAAAAATTGTATTCAATATTCATCAATATGAATGTTTTGAAAGGTTTTGCTGTAGAGATTTTTCACTTATTTTACAAATAAAACTTTCAAGAAAATCATCGGCCGTTTGTGTCTCCTAAGGAAAGGATGGAAATGTGATCCTCTGTTGAGGAAAAGCAGTGTTAGATTCGTTACTCTATCGTTTGTTAACATTGCTGCATGGAAATGGATTAGTCACAAGAACCATTTGGCAACTACCACAGATTTTTGACTAAAAGTGACTTCTGAAATTTGTAATCTATCAGTTTTATTGTAATAATCTTTGTGTTCATGAGAAAAATTTAAAAAAAAAAAAAGCTATCAACTAAAAATTATTCATGTATATAATATAAACCTGGAGATAATTGTGGTTGAAAACTTGTTTATACACATTTTAATATTCCAAAAATATACTATCAGGCTGATTCCAATGAAATTTTCAGTTTGTATTCAATTTTTGTATGTATGTATGTATGCGGGGGGGATCATAGTGAATATCTGGGCCTTGAAACACCACATCTGCTGCGAGAATGATTCAGATATGAAGGAGACAGAAGAGGAGACAAATACTACAAAACTTCATCTCTTATCGTATGCGCTCTTGCCTCTATCCATTGGATCCCTATGAACTTCTATGGGAAAGCATTGTCAACATCTCCAGTGGGAAGATTGCCCCACCCCCAGATATTTACAGTAATGTTAACTGACAGTTGGTAGGGCTATGTTAGAAAATTTTGCGAGGACTTGGCCCAAGAAATTTCCCAACACTATCTCAAAGACAATGGCAATGCAACCATATCCATCCAAGTTGGTGATTCGAAAATTTATAACCTGAATGCCATCTATTCAAGGGTCATCGCACAGTTGTCTAGTTACTGTATCCATGTTGGAGAAGTCTCTCTAGGTTGATTTTACTGAAATTAGAATCTTACAGAGGCAAATTGAGCACTTCTGTGGAAAAATGACTGAAATTCCTCAAAAGGTGGTGTGTGACAGGTCAAAATGCAATCCTAAAATCATCAATATAATAATTTAGCCCTTATAGTCTGATTTGTCCTATAATAGCATATCAGGTAAAACAGTAAAATACAAACCTTATTTTTGGATAGAACTGGACAAAATGTCAATGTATGATTTTTAAGAAATCCATGACTCATTGGGAGATAGTGTTAGGACTGCTATTTGTACACCTTAAGATAAGTACAAATCCAATATCCGATTAAGAGATACCCATACATCTAATTTGAAACAAGTTTCATCCTGATCTACCATGAAGAGGTGTTGGTCATTTTTCACCTCCTTGACTGCTGCACTATCATAAGTCCACAAAGTGCAGCTGTAAAGTGTATGGTTTGTCATGCACTGTACTCTATGCATGTTTCAGGGTCTGTGGCTCAAGATCTAAATAAGCTGAATAGACCATCATCAGCAAGATTTCACATACACACCTGCCAGTATGTTATATACTCTGAATTTCTACAGACATTTGTAAACCAGGTTTATCCAGCATAATTCATATTCTCATCAAAAGTGATTTTCTTTTCTTTTGATATATCATGATGAATGAATGATATATTTTAATGTGTGATTTTTGCTGGTGTGTTTTGTGAATATTTGGGGGGCGGATGGCGTGAAAGGATCAATTTTCATTAATTTGAAATCAAATATGTTGCGCATAATTTCCTTTATGAATAAATATTAAAGAAGGCAAATCTGATGTAGATTTAAGTATTTTGTATGGAATCTCATGAGTCCCTGTTCTTCTGGGATGTTGGTGTTTCGGGGCATGAAAGGGTTAATATCTGAAAATGCACCCTCTTATACTTTGAAAAGATGCCACAAGCTACAAGAATTATCCAAGAGAAAAAAACTTCAATCGACATAATAAGGCTCACCCTCATGGCTCCTAGCCTAATATAAGGAATTGAATTTATCTCAAGATACTTGAATTTGATTCAAGTCTGCAACTTTATTTACAGCATCACTTACAACTTCAAGCTTGTGGCTGGCACATTGCTGAACTGTTGATTTAGAAAAATCAAGAAATAGGTTTGTAATCCTCTAATTTTTGTCCTAACATTACTGATGCTCCATCAGTTACGAGTGATATCTCATTTTCTTTTAGGTACTGCATTGAAAAACCACCACCTTGTAAGAAACTTACAAGCCCATCGGACATACATTTGCACTAAGTTATAAGTGTACTAAATCAAAATAGAATGATACAGGCAGGGGAGATTCTCCAACGACTGCCTTTTTCCCCATTAAGATAATAGATTCATCTATCATAATAGACATTTTAGATTATGTGGAAAATATATTTTTCACCGCTGTCTTTTGCATTTGGTAATTAATGTTGTGTGCAATATCTATTCTTAACTTATAGGAAATTAAAACATTTTTTATCTGCTGCTTATTTGATTTTTTGGCATCAGTTATGGGCTTGAAAATTCTAGTTCTTGAATCCATAAACTGTTTTGCTTTGTCACCACTCACTCATCCACCAACTACTTTAACATTGCACCACTTAAGGTACAAATGAATTCCTTGTATTTGTTCAAGTCCTTGGTGACCACACCTGCCTAGTTTTCTATTTTTAACAATTAGCTTGGTCTATACTATTTTTATGTACATTTCTTGTGTCCAGCAGTCTGAGAGATCACATTTTTCAATTATTTACCTGAGGTGAAACAGCAGCATGAATGAGATCATCATTTTCAAGTTATTTAGACCTCTTTGCTGGCTGAATGTTTTCACTATTGTTTACTTCTTCATCAAACTATCTTTTAAAATATCTTAGTACCAACTGAAATATCCATCTATACCATGTAAAATATTTAAGTATATTCAGACTTCTAAAAAAAAAAAAAAAGAAGCTTCGTTTCACTTTTGACTCCTAAAGGTGAGAAAAAGATTTACCTTTGCTTTTGACCATCTTGAAGGAGAGGAAATAGTCTTTCTCTTTTAACCTATTGAAGGAAAGGAAAAAGTCTCCCTTACTTTTGACCCTCTGAGGAAGTGGGGGTTACCTTTACTATTGACCCCTTGCAGGGAGGAAAATCTCCCTTCATTTTTGAAGGGGAAAAAGTTTCCCAACACTGTTGACTTCTCTCACTTTTGTCTTCTTGTAGGTGGGAGTCTCCCTTCATTTTGACAGCTCAAAAGGGGAAAATATTCCTTTTCACTTTGTCAAGAATTAGATGAAATTTTGGGGAAAAAATTGAAAATGTCATTTGACCCCTAAAATTTGTAGGTTCAAATGAATGTTACAAAAACATTACCTGAATCTTGATGAGGTTCCATGGGTCTATTATAGTTTTGAGAAAAATATCTGTTGTAAAAAGATAAAGAAATTTTCAGACTTTCTTCTAGGTGAGTGTGAATACAGACCCCATTGAAATTGGCAATTGAATTAAGATGAAAAAAAATTGACCTAAAAATGTTCATTGTAGGTAAATTGAGCCCTGATTTTGAATATGCCTGTTCTTCCTCTGTTATATGTAGTATTTGACTTGCATACATACGCATACATATTTGCTTTACTACTCTATTGTATAGATGCTCATTTTCACGGGGATACACTAATCTGAAATGTATAGATATTTGATAATAGTGATACTTATGTAACAAAACTAATGGGGGGGGATAGCTTCAAGTAAAGCAGGGGAGCAAATTATAGTTTTTAGAGAGTTCATGAAACTAAATAAGGGGAGAGTTACACGGGTGTGTACCTTGGGCAAGCTTGTGGAGCCCCTCCTAAAACCTTGAAAATAAATTTTTTTTCGAAACTGAAACCGAGCAGACCATTGAATTTCAAAAGTGAACATTAAGAATAGGATTTTTACTTAGAGAAAAACATTTTGTCTTGACAGGGTCGGATTCCCTTCGGAAAAAAAATACTTGAGAGAAAGAGAAATTCACAACTGCAATTTTCTATGACAAATGGAAAGTAAGGGTCCAGTTTAGCTTTATAATTATATTGTTAATTGAACCCCAATCTTCTAAAACCTTTTGAAAAATTTTTCATAAAATTGACAAATTTCTGGAAGGTTTGGAAGGTCTAATAGATTGAAAGCACATCAAATTGAAAGGAGAAAAGGTTTTTGAATTTTCTGTCAAAATTTGAACTGTAGGGACTTCAGAGGTCAGTGTCACCTGGAGTCAAGTTACCCTGATAGACAAATTTATAGCCTCTTTTGTGCAGCCATTTTAGCAGCTATAAGACTTACATATGATAACAAACTAACAAATATTTGTCATCTTTGTGGAAATAGATATGTGGCATATCATTTTTTCTTTTTGCACAGTTGCTGAATAAAACCATATTCATTATTCACAATTTACTCTGGAAAAAATTAATGCTTCCTATTTCTCCCTATTCGTCCTAATTTGACCCAGACAACTAATTTAGAAATGCAATTTCTCATTGGGGGTAGACAATGAAAAGTATTGAATTATGTATTATGTAACCTAGTTCAGGCCTACCATAGCAATTTTTAATTAAAGATCACATAAAAACTAGTCAAAATACTAAACCACAGTAAGTTAAATTTCCAGTGGATAAAGGCTGCCTTACAAGAAAAGCCAAGTTAGTAGCTTGTTTAGCATGATTAGGGTAGCTGTGTGCACAATGTCATCCTCACAGAGGAAGACACATTAGCTAAGATGTTATCTGAATTTATGTTGTGCATGTACAACAAGAGGAAAAAAGCTAACCAGTCAATCCAAAACATGTGGCATATGTAGTTTAACTAATTCTACTTTGCTTCTGAAGGGGATTGGCCAAGTATTGTAATCATCTTCTGTGTGAATGTGTCCGTGATTCTGCATACTTTCTAAGTAAAAGCCATTGCAGCAATTGAAATATGTAGCATAGCCTTGAATATTAGTGCATATATCTGCATCCACCCCCAAGAATATTGTACAATCCATGTTCATACTCAAAACCTTAAAAAAAGTTATATAAATCTAACATTCTCATACCTGCTTTTGATGAAGATCCAAACCAGAAGCCTCCATCTATTATCCATAAGCAACCTTACATGCTTGTTCACTGCTTCACCTCCTATAATCACATCTGCAAATACCAGTACTACAATGATGGAGTAATACTAGGAATGTTCAAAGGTATCATGCTATGGAAAAATGTAATGTGATACTCACAGCCTTGGTGTTGAGGTTATGATGATTGAAGATGTAGGATAGCATCTGTCTCATCGCCTTTGTTATACCCTGCAAACTTGGTGATGCAAGTGTCACATTTTGGCGAAGTTTTGGTACCAACTTAATTACTCCATTAATATTTTATGCTCCTTCCACATTGCTCCATGATTAAATACATGCCATTATTACTAATAGTAAATTTTGTATTTGAATATCTAACATAACAAAGCTGATGATATTTTATTGAGATCTCGTGAAATCAAATAAAGGGTGGTGGAGGATGTACTTGTGTGCAGCCCCCACTCTGCTCCATAGGTTGACACACTCTTGGAAATACCTGTGCAGACCAGAGTACAACCTCTGACCGGCCCGTGTGCCCCACCCCACCCCAACGTTAAAAATTAATTTTTCTCTAAATTGAGAATTTATGTGCTCACTTTTGTTGCTAGTACTTAGCACCTCAGAGTGGACTATTGGATTTAAAGTGTGGCTGTGTTTTATTTTGCATTTGGGTTTGAATCAGAGTTCAAGGTAGAGTTATGGTTTTTTCTCTTTTTTTTTTATTGTCAGAATAGGATTAGGCAGTATTTTCATATGGAAACTAATTGGATAATCACTGAGAAAAAGAGACATTCACATTGGTTACCTAAGATGAATGGAAAGTAAGGGTGTAGTTTACATTGTAAGTAGAACCCCCCTCTCAAAAACCTTTCAAGTACTTCCTTTCTCAAACTTAAATTTTTTGGAGGTTTGTAGATCAAATAGTTTGAAAGCATATAAAATTGGAAGGAATCAATAAGTAAAGAAATTTTCGTTTCGTTTCGTTTGAACTTTGTCTGCCAAATCTATTTTCTGAGGGTCTAACCACTTGGCTTACTACCATTACTTCAAAATTACAAATTACTGCCCAAAAAGAAATTTAAAAAAAAAAAAAAAGCATTGATCCTACCACCACATGGGAGAAGGTTCGAATAAATGATGATAAAACACTGATGATGCTGATTCAAAATATACTTTGATTTTATTCACCTAAATCTAATAGTTTTTGATAAATTTCTTGATGGAAAAAATATTTTTCGGTACATTTGTTTTCTGAGAGCATCAATGCAGATCTCATTGAAATTGACGATTTTCCCTCAAAAATTGACTGAAAGATTCAGACCCTTGAAAGTGAAAAAAATGTTCCCCTTCAATTCTTACCATTAAGCAGAAAAGTTTCACTTCGATTTTTACACCTAAAAGTAAAAGGTTTCCTCCCAGTTTTGACTTCTAAAAGAGGAAAAAAGGTTTCCTCCCAATTTAGGTTAATGAAATTTCTTCAATTTTGACCCTTGAAATTGAAAAAAGGTTTCCATTTGACTGTAAATGTTCCCTTACGATATTGATACTTGGAGGAGAAAAAAAAAATCTCATTCCTTGATTTTGACCTTTTAAAAGAGGAAAAAAAAAAAATTTTTGATTAATACAATTGGTGAGGAGAGTAAATGCCTCACAAGCAGTAGGGTAACCACCTTTTAGATCTCTATATTTAAAAAAATTTTCTGCCAGTCCCTTTGTAAACTAATCATTTACTCTTACTCTCCCATCCTCTCTAAAAATGATACAAAGTACCTACTCACTCTGGAAATGAGCTATTTTTTGAGCTGTAATTTGAGAAGCCAGACACAAAAAATGTATTTTATGGTTTGGATGGGGCTTATTTTGAAAAAGTGACTTGCTAAAAATGGGTTCCAGTAGTACACACAGAAAATTTCATTGATTTATGTAGTGTTTTAAACGAGTACATATAGTTGGACAGATGGACAGTGGCAAATCATAAAAAAACTTGGTTTTAATGTTTGATCATTTGCAATCAACTTGGTTCCCTTTTGTGTATTGGTTGTCAGTTTTGACAAAGGTTAAAAGTTGTATGTACCAAACAAAATAATGTCTTTTTTAGCAAATGATATTTATTCATATTGAAGTTATGACAATTTAAGTGATTGTTCTGTGTGTATGTGTCGGCAGGTAGGCGTTAAGATCTAGATAAGGGGATAAAATTGTATTAAAAAATTTTGTACTTCCATTATCTGAATCTTGAACATTTTTTTTTTTTTTTCCCCATAGAAAATAATGTTATGCTGTTGATGGCCCAACCAAACATGAACTTGTCAGTTTTCTGTGATTGTACCGTGAAGTTTGGAACAGATTGTTCAAGTTTCAGTTTGAAACAAATATGATTGTTACCATCTTTTGTTTGGACAATTTAAACTATTCTTCTCATCATAGTCATTGCGACCATGATAAGAATAGTTTAAATTTCGATAGATTCATTCTATGTGATAGTTATAGAATTATAGACAAGATATGGTTATTGTGTGTGGGTATGAGCAGATAATTTTCTATCTCATCAAATACATGTTCACAGATGAACCGAACAGTCTTGGTTTCTGTTCACTTTGCAAAGAAGTATTAAATGCTCCATCTGTCAGAAAATATTTTGTAGTCTAGCTGAGAGATGCTTGGGGTATGCAGTTATTCACCACACGTCTACTTGATTTGTAAAATGAAAAAGTTTATGCACATTTTGATTTCAATGTAATCGTGAACTTTCCGCAAATTATTCATGATGTGTAACTTTTTAAAAATCTTGATTTTCAAAGTTGGTGCAAATGCAGATTGATCATTTTTAAATTGCATAAGGTCTAGTATTATTAATTTCTATATGAGGGGAAATTCACCTCTGCAAATTAAAATGCTAACACTATCTTGAAACAATGTCGCTCAAAAAACTATTAAATTCTACTGTTCCGCAGTTGTTATCCTCCGAAGCTCAATAAACTATTGAGCTATATTGTTTCACAATTGTTATCCAACGAATTCCCTCATCTTGTAAACCTTCAAACTGAAGAACATCTTTCTGCATATGGAAATGAAGTTTTTAAAAAAAATCAGTTGTGAGAGTAACATTAGGATGAATTTTCAAAATTTTCTATGATTGTTGATGTTTTGATTGAATTGAAAAAATAGAGTATTGACTGCATTCATGGTTTTGTAAACAGATCTTTTGATGTCTATGAAAGCCAAATATTACTGGAAGACAAGTGCATGTTTTTAGATATGAAATGAAGAAAAAATGTGAGTTTGATTTGAAACTTTGGCTCTTTTCATGGGAAAAAATTTTTGATAAAATAATTTTCTATGTTGGATAAATAAACTATGCAGTGGGATATGATCTGATTTTTATTTTTTTCAATAGAAGTTCTTAATAGTATGAATTTTTCATTTAAGCTGGAAAAAAAGCACTTTTTCTTGGTAAAATTAATACCAGGATGTGTATTTATTATTTTTTGAAATTTCTTTTTGAGTAATTTTTTTTTTGTAAGTCTTTCCTTACAGAATACATATGTTGAGAGTTCTGTACACAATTCAAATAAGAAAGTAAAATTTCATAACAGCTTCTCACAAAGAATTTTCATAACATTGAAGAAATTTGCCTTAAATCATTTTATTGGACGGCTGTAGCCAGCAAAGATGGTGAAGGATCCTATTCCTTTTATGTGTTTGTGTGTGTTTCAGCATTTCTTGCCATACCATTTCGTCTACGGACTTGAAAATTGGCATCATTTTTGGAAAGAAAGTTTTTTTCACCCTTTATTTTGATAAGTTTATTAATTACGTCTAGATTCTTAAGAATCTATTTGTTTTAGCGCATGAGAGGTGAAGTAGCCAGAACATTAATTTACATCCTTTGGTGCTGAATGTGTTAATATGTTCCTTAGGATATTTAAAACTGGAATGTTTTATAAATGCAATGTACAGTAAATCCTCATTTTAACGGACCCCTATCTGAAGGATTTTAGATTTAGCAGACACTTAAATCATGCATATATTAGATTCACCTTCAGCAGTTCCAACTTGGATATTTATTGTCTAAATTTTGTTATGCCTAGATATAAATCATTTTTAGATACTGGATATCAGTTAGGATATTTTTTTTCTTTTTTTTTTCTTTTATTGATGTTCAGATATTTTTAGATTTTTTTCACAAAATCAAGTAGATTTTTCTGTAAAATGTTGATATTTTTTGGGTCAATTTTTGGTTGGGTCAACCATACTTTCTTGTCAATTTCAAACATTGGCAACTTTTGTTACGGAAGACATGAATTAAAGAAATTTCCTCATAAAACCGGGCTTACAATTTATTTGAATTGTATATAAATCAAATATATTTTTTCATTATATATGAATAGATTTATTTATTTATTTTTTTAAAATAATTCAGTGAATAAATTGCAATGTAAATTTTCTTAATTTTGCTTTTTTTCCACCTTTTATAACTCCAGAAAAGGAAAAATTTTCCCATCTTCAGTAAATGGCAACTGTTCCCAATGGTCTTTGAAATTTATATCTTTCCCCATTTGTAATATTTTAATATAAAGACTTTTTTCTATGAGAAATCCCAAAGTTTATGCGTGATTTTAAAAAGACATTCATCTACAGAAACCCCAATGAAAAAGTTTATTTTGAAAAAGTATTTATATAAGAGAGGCAAATCTTTTCTTTCATTCAATGAATTTCAATTACCTATTTAAAAAAAAAAAGCACTCTTTATTTTCAGAATAAATATCAGTCTTATATCAATTTTAAATTTTCTATCATTTTTACTGGTTTAAATTTATATCCAAGGTTGGGGTTAAAAATTTTTTGTTAGATTTGTTTTGTTTTTTTAACCCTGCAGGAGAATTTTTTCTTTCAGGTTTAGGTGGTTTCTGTCGATTAGACCTGCCAGAAATTCGCTATTTTTTAGAAGTAAAGGTTTTCCTTTCGGTGTTTTTTCACAATCTAACTATAAGGCTGAAGTGGATACTTATTTACCGCCATTTTTTACAAAGGCTTGGCCTAATTCTATTATCTTTCTCTCAAAAATGAAAAAAAATGCCAATGAAATGAAGGTTGTCTTAGACACCCTGATATTATCAACATTTTTTGGATCTTTACTTGATTTTTCAAACAATTTTGCAATCATTACAACTTGAATGACATCAACTGATACAGACCTTGAAAAAAGTGTGCAAATTTGAATGTGGCACAGAAATTAAAGTTAATTTTAAAATTGTCTCTTACTATGAATACTAATGGCAATTCAGCTGGATGCTTTCTTTTGCAAACTCTACTGACTAATACTGTATTCTTCTATATTATAATTCAATAAATTAGTATTCTATATTGTATTAAAGCTATAATTTCCTCAGTTAGCATTTGGTTTAACAGACAACCATCCACTTCTAATAGTTCATTAAACTGAGGGTTTACTGTATATCTGTGTTTGGTTGTGATTTTCATTTTGTTGGATATTGTATTTACTTTTCTAATTTTTATGATGATAATCTTGGGATTTTTGTCTGAAATTTTAGTCTAATTTGTATTATTTAAGAATACTAAGGCAGTGCCTGTTCCGAAGGTGCATGTTTTGAAGGGGTCAGACTTCATAGAGCAGTTATTAGATTTCTTGAGAACCACCTATCTAGAAAACTGACTAATATATTAGTTACTGATTTCTTTGTTAATAGTTTTATCAAAAGCAGAGCTTATGTAACAAAATCAAGAGACCTGTATGAACTCTTGGCAAGAATCAAATTGTTGTGCAAATATCCTTCTCAAAATGCTTGCTGATGCCTGTGTTGATCACTGACTCAGCTGGAATATTATGAAGAAGTTGGCACACATTCTGAAGAAATTCTTATTTAGACTTTGTAGAATTTGAATAACAAAATTCCCAAACATTCTAATTTATGTGTGCTGATTTATAAACTTATTGTCTGTTTGTAAAAAAATGGGAATGATAAATTTTCAGTGACTTTTGAGATAGCCTTTATTTACTTCTTGTGTTTTTCTTTTCTCATTCCCTTATTCATTTCAATGCCACCAATTTCAAATCTGAAATACTTTTGATCTGAAATTCATTATGTACTGGATATTATGAATTTTATTTATCATATATGTTAGCATAGAAGTTGACCCCCAAAACTGAGGTGTTAATACAACTTTGGTTCGATACTTGTTGGATAAGTGGACTCACCAACAAAAGGCAGCATTGTATCTGTCAGTCAACATGAGGCAGCATTGCGCCCATCAGACTGTCAAGTTCATGGGTCTAAATAGACTAATATGATCCTCTATGGAGAATACTTGATGCTTAAAAAGTCTACTTATACACTGACGTGTACTGTGTTGACTAGTTTGAACTGTTATTCATATTTTAGTACTCCATCAAGATTTACTTCTATTGCTGATACCAAGCCAGAATATTTCCTATTCCTGCTATCATTATAAAGAGAAAATAAACCTTATTTCTCTGTACATTATGTTAATGCCACTATCCTCTATGAATAGTTTTGACTGTTGCAACTTGAAATTTTCATCTTTCATTTTCCTGGCTTTATTTCCCTGGAATAAGAATTTATGATGCTCAATAATTAATATAATGTAGACTCTATTGCTGTGGCTATTTTGGGATTACCCTGTTTATACGTTTTTTCCTTACGTTCTATGTGTCTATTGTTCATTATCAGACATAAAAAATTGATTTATAACTTCTTAATCCTTTGCTTGATTTGATTTATTCGGCATTTGTTTGCATATACTTTTGTATTCAAACTCAAGTTGTAAGAAAATTGTATTTTCAAGTAATTACATTCACGTAACTCATACTTGCAAATTTGTCACTTTTTTCTTTTAATATTTGCAGGGAAGGCCTTAATGTAATCGAACTTGAATCATTGAAATGTTGTGCTGAATATTTATGTAATGATTGTATTGTTTTTTTTTTCTTTTTCAGCAGTCTGTGTCTTCATCAGCACCTGCTATTGATACTACTGATATGGATCCAGAACTAGCTCGTTATCTGAATAGAAATTATTGGCAGCAAAGATCTGAGCAAGGTACTGCACCAGCAGCAACCACTCCATCTGCTCCTGTAGCTACTGCAGAACCAAAGACCAGTATGGTCAAGACTCATGAAATTGTAAGCTACTTTTTTCCCTTCTTATATTACTTTTTCTTTTTTTTTTTATTAATTTTCTGTTGAAAGTGTTGAAACCTCCAATTTCACCTCCAATTATGACACAAACCATCCAAAATATTGCAATATCAGCAATTCACACACTCTCATACACCTTCTTTTGTAAGAGAGGCATGCTGGATTCAATCATTGGCTGTTTTCTTTCATGCCTACCTGTAAGTAGGCGTGAGATCTTTCCATTTTCCATATACCACGATGTGTATTTCCTCCTCCATTTTCAATTGTACGTATGTTGTATGCATATATGTGTACACATACAAACTACCAAGTTCATTCTTCTTATATATATAAACATATAGATTGATTTATTCAACTTTGCATATTGATATCTTTATTCATGATTACATAGAATTACCAAACTCTTAATCGTTGATGAGAACCTTAACTGTATTAATCTAGTTTATGCAACAGCTCTTATAAATACAACTTGTTAAGTAACATAAGTTTCGGTATGTTCATTAATGCAATATTACATGTGCATCTTTTCCATTCAAATGCTACATCTTATATTGTTTTATGTATGCGATATTATGATTTTCTTCGTTGACAACTTGATAGATAAAAAGGATAAAACAAATCTACTTCATATACAAGTAAACTATTACCCTTTTTACATCCTCAATACAGGCAGCAGCAAACACAGTGAGGCCAGCACTATTCAAAATAATGCTATTACTAATACTGCTACTACAACAATAGTTATGACTAATACATTGTTTCCTTTAATTTGAAACTAAATAATTACTTCAATGTTAAAAATGTAATGTAATGGGTTGAGTTCTAATGTAATCAATGGAGTCAGATGTCTTCATCATCAGTCTTTTAACGTCCATTCCTCCTTTTCTTCAATCTGTAGATCTTAATACTGTGTGACACAATTTAGCTAATAATAATAGTACCATTTTTGTAAAACTTGTTTGATTTCCTTACTTTTTGACAAATTTCATATGTTTGATTAAATATAAACAATTCATGGCAATTGTTAATTTACTCTGCTAGCTTTGGTTTTTAATGCCAGTAAACTAGTAGCATATTAAGTGACATGTTTACTTTTTGCAATAGATTTTTTTCAAAATGCATTAAAAATTCTGTAGAATTTGGATCTTGAATCTATTCATCTTTCTATTTTGCCAGCCTTATCAAAATGGAGAAACTGATGATGACCAACAGCAATTCTTGAATGCTCTGCAAAGCAGTGTAGAAATTTTTGTCAATCGAATGCGCAGTAACTCTCAGCGTGGACGCAGCATTACTAATGACACTTCTGTGCAATCTCTCTTCAATGTCATTAGCAATATGCACCCGCAGTTATTGAAGTATATCCAAGAGCAGGAAGATGCCAGAGGTAATTAGAGGCTCCATCTTCCTTTACTACTTTTCCTTATACTCATTTCCTGTAATAATGCTGCCTGTTTATAATGCCTAGAACAATGATAGCAGGATCAAATGATTTCCCTCTTACTAAATGTCTTTTCAATTAGAAACCATCAATCAAAAACTGTCATCATAGGTTTTTTTTTCAGTTAAGTGGGTCTGGCTGGCTCACGATTCATGTAAGGTTGAAAATTTGAACATTTACTCCTTATATTAAAAACATTTTTTTTTACACCCTACCCCCTATGTTTGCAATCCCCTGTTACTGTACATTTCATTGCAAGAATAATTGTCTGTGATGTTTTTTTTCTAAGGCCACTATGAGTCCCTCCAGGATAAACTTGCTCAGTTACGAGATGCTCGTGAAGCACTTGATGCTTTAAGAGAAGATCACCGGGAGAAACGGAGAAGGGAACAAGAAGAGCAAGAACGTCTCCGACAAATTCAAATGTCACAGAAATTGGAAATTATGCGGCAGAAAAAACATGTAAGATTAGTTTCCTGTGTAGAATTTCATCTCTATCTCTCTTCACATGGTAAATTATCTTATGTCATTTTTTTAATTGTTGATCAATTTAACTGCATTTTTTTCTTTTTTTTGAATTATCTAATATTTCTCTGCATAACAGGAGCAAACCCCTTTCCTGACTATCAGTGTACCTGCCATAGAGTATTCTTGTTGTGCTTAACAAATTGAATCTTCTAATACTGTTGGCTGAGTTCAACAAATATCCATCACTGCTAAAAAAAAAAATGACCCTCATGTTTAATATTGTGATATTGAGAAAAGCCAAAGAATGGATTTGTATAACAAAAAAAGCAAACATGCGGTCAATAATCTATGGATGTTAAATCTCCATCTACAGATAGAATTCTGTCGAATACAAATTTGATAGTGCAAAGATTGCTAAATTAGCTTCTTCAACATTTTGGTCATTTTAGCTTCTTTTGGGTGTTTTTTGGTAATTTTTTTCATTTGTTTTATCTTTGGCAGTCCAACAAGCAAAAAATATTTTTTGAGTTGGCAACACTGAGTTTCAGTCTTTGCAATTTTTTCTGCCAACACCCATGATAATCCAAACAATATTTCAAAATTACAGAATATATTCTAGAATTATTTCAAAAAATTGGAGAGCTGGGAAGCGCATAACAAGTATAAGTTATGAACTTTTTAATGATTCTGTCACAATTAACATCTTGGCATAGAATCATGTAAAACATTAAAGTTAGTCATTAAGTTAACTCATTAAGTATGAAAATTTCAATCTGGATATCTTCACTTTTTTCTTCTTTCTAGGAATACTTGGAAATGCAACGGCAACTTGCATTTCAACGTTTACATGAACAAGAAAGAGAATATCAAATTCGGCTGGAGCAACAGAAACACTTGACACAAATCAGACAAATGCAAGCATATGGTTATGGTCAGGTAGAGTAACTGATAATCTATTACTAGTAAATAACTGAGAAAAATTCATGGATATATTTGAATTTCTATGCAACTATTTGAAAAAAAAAAATAATTGCAAATTTGTTTCATTAGAAGTGTTCATTGTTCAAAATGGTGGGAAGCAAACTTTTATCCCTGCGTGAGAGAATCAAGTGTTGTTGATTAGATTTTAGGTTGGATCCACCCAGAATTATCTCCCCTACGTCGTAGTTATATTTCCAAACCACAAATATTGCCAAGAATTTCCATTGAATTTCGATATTTTGTGGAAGGCTATGGAAGGATTTATTCATTTTGGGTTGGATCTATGCACAATCATTCCGCCTGACTATGGTGTTGGCAGAAGTATGTGTTCTTAAAATGACAACTGGCGAACCAAGAAATTCACAATGTTCATTATTAGATTTTTTAAACCTTGACACAAGAATATTTCATTGACACAGAATTTTTTCCATTTTACTCTTTTGAAATAAGTTACTTTTAAAATACTGAAATATCTTGAGAAAAGAAGTACTGGCTTTAAATGGAGATGTTATAAAAATGTTCAACTTTCTTTTTACATTAATACAACTTCAAGAAATTAGATTTTGAATATTAAGAACTATTCTTGGTCTCTGATAAAAATGTTTATTTCTAAAACAAAAAAATTTGGTTACTGAATAATAGTTAAAGATATGGTAATAAGGAAATACATATGTGTAGCTGTAAGCAGTCTCCTATTTAGTTTCATAGTCTGTTTTAGATAACTTGAGGAAAAGACATTTCTCTGGTTTTAAATTCATTTTGGAATTTGAGGCTCAACCATTCAGTACAAGAAATAGAGCCTTTCAGGTTTGAGCTTTTAGTTCCATGTTTTATTATCGATATATACTTGTAAATACAGAATTTCATAATTCAAGAATATATATTGACTTATTCTTTTAATTCTCATGTTTCACCTAGTCCAAGAAATTTGTAATTATGTATAATTCATTTGACCCATCTCAATAAATATAATTGCTAAAAGATTTGGTTGGTTGTTTGTTTACTTTTTTCTTTTTGCTTGAATTTTTCCTGATTTACTTTCAGAACCCATATACTCCTCAAAACTTCAACAGCCCTGGCAGCTCTCTTGAGAATTCTCCTGTTCACCAGATGCACCAACAAGGTTATGTAGGAGTTGGGATGATGTCTGGCCAGGGAGGACCACCCAATATGGGAACACCACAGTCCATGCCAGGAGGCAGTGGGGGCCCAGGCCAAATATACCTACCACAAGCACCTGCTTCAGGGCAACAGCAACAGCAGCAGCAGCCAATTCCCAACCCTGCTACATATAATCAGCCAGGTAGTGGACATTATCCTAATCCTGTAGCCCCTCCCCCACAACAATCGATCCCACCTTCTGCAGCCTACCAACAGCCTCTCTCTACAGATGTTATACAGGCACCACCAAATTCTTATCAGCCTTACAATTCTGCATCCAGTCAGCCTTCAACTGTACCCCAGATAACCTCAGCTGGCCAGAACTATTCAATTCCAAGCTCTGAATATTCATCATTAAGTATGCAAAGTAAGTACTTGAAACCTTTCAAGAGGGTTTTAGTGTTTGTGTTTTTAAATTTGTAACAATTCTTAGCTACACTTTCCCTCGTAACCCCCCCCCCTTTCTTTTTTTTTTAGACAGTTCTAATTCAATTTAATGCTAGGACATAAGATGTATGCTAATTGAAATTTTTTCTTACTCCATCCATCACTTTGGACTTTAAATATAATAATTTATCGTTTTTAAGATTTATTGGTGAATACTTGGAATTTATTGGAAATTTTTTCTTTTTTTTTTTTTTTTAATTTACAAATATCTTTAGATATATGGGGGAAAAAAATTCTAGCAAGTGTGGGTCCAAGCTCCCCGATCTGCCTAGAAAGGGGCGAATAAGCAATGATATCTAACATGGCAAAGATGGTGGTGCTTGTTACCTTTATCTTTTCATCCTATTACACCAAGCAGCATCGACTGTTTTGATTGAATTAAAACTGTATTCATTTATTATGTCTAATAAAAAATGGCTGACTGTAAATTGTGAAATTCCATAACACATACTGCAGCCATATCAATGAACCTAATTCCCATTAGGTTATCATTTTGACTAATTTGAGACAGGAACTCTCCCACCACCACACCACACCACAAAGAAATAATTAAAAAGGTAAGTGCTTTTAGACTGGTATAAATTTTCACGAATGTGCTTTATACTCAAGTACATTATACTAACATTTCTCTACACAAAACTGATATTTTCTAAAGTGATACAGATAAGACTGATGTATCACGTGTCATCAGTCTACTATGGTCTATGTCAGGCGATTAAATCGCAGTTGTTTCTTAATTCCATAAATCAATTTGGAATAGTGCAACAGACATCTGCTCCAAAAAAGTGACAATGGTATTTCTAATATAAATACACACTTACACAGGTTATTTCACATGAAATGGTTGACATATAGAATAAAATACATCGTGAACATGTTCTACCTTGAAATCAAATAGAGCATATTTTGATTAAATGGCTTACTCTTCAATGTGTTTGTAATGCAAGTATCCCATCTTAAATCGTACACTTTTTAGAAACTTGGAAATCTCTAAATGCCACAATACTTATCCGATTTTTAATATATGATTCACTCAGAATACAGTTGAGCGTCACAAACTCGGACTTCAGAAACCTGGTTATTTTCAAGAATTGAATAATTATCAAATTTTGTAAAAGCTTTTATTTATCAATAAGTAAAATACCGTTCTTTCTGAAATACAATGTTTCAGAAGCATGTACATAGCATGAACATTTGGTCATTTAATCAGTTTTTTTTAAAAAGCTGATATGAAATTTTTTTTTTAAAAGTTATGAAAATTTCCATCATCTCTTTGTAACAAAAAAATGTAGGTAATTGTTTGATAGCGGTTCAAAGATATCTTATCTTAATTATTTTTCTTAGAATTAAACAAGTATTTTGTTAATATTTAGATACTCTTACGTTCTGGGCTGTTCACATAACTTTGGTATGAATCACCCGACTGTAGTACCTAAAAGTAGGTCTAGCCTATGCTCAACAAAAATCCTGGGAATTTCAGGAACTCTGGACACCAAGGTTGCGTGTGTTTGTGATGCTCAACTGAACTTGAAAAAAATGAAAAATAGCTCGGGAAATAAGCATTCAAGGTATGTTTATCATGTCAAAATCAAGGAAGATTTTTTTTTTTTTCAATTTTATGGATCAAAATCTAGATATAACTTTTTTTCCATTTTTCAAGGATCAAAATCAAGGGAAAAGATTTTTTTTTCCCATTTTAGGGGTCAAAATCAAAGAGGATATATTTCACTTTTTGGGACCAAAATTCAAGGGGATAATTTTTCATTTGAGGGGGGAATATTTTTCACTTATAAATAGGATTATTGTAGGATTTTTTTTCAACTTATAGGGGTTGAAATGGAGGGGTCAGTCGGGGTAAGGAAATTTTTTTCACTTCTAAGGGTCAAAATTAACATTTTTTTCAATTTCTATGGATCAAAATCTTAGCAGAATTTTTTCCACTTATAGGGGTCAAAATGGAGGAGGAACTTTTTTTTCAGTTTGTCCAAATCTGGATGGGGCAACTTTTCCTCTCATGGAGGGGTCATCAATCGAGAAAGATTTTCTTTTATTACTTTTAGGGCTCAAAATCAGGGTGGAGGAATTTTTTTTTCTCTTTCAGTTGTCGAACTCTTGCGGGAACATTTTTTTGCATTTATATTTATTTCTTTTTTCTGAATCTCAAGGAATGTGAAACAATGTTCTTATATTTGCTGTTATTTTTCTCTCAGGTAACAATGTATATTATTGCTGGTATTTTGTAAAGATTTAATTAAATCAAATTGGTTGGGTTAGGGGTGCAGAGTATATATATGGGATCAGTAGTTTGCATCTTGAAGCAGACTATTAGATTCAAATTGTGTCAATGTTTTATCGTTGCATTAGGGTTTGTATTTTTGCTCTAAAGAAAAACATTAGAGCTACATAGAAAGTATTTTAGGGATGTATAAGAGAGGGATCTATTCTTTTTTCAAAACTGACAAATTTCTGAAAGTTTTGAAGATACAAAAGACTGAAAGTACATGAAATTGAAAAGAAATATAAATTCTCTGTGTCAGATTTTATTTACCTTGTTTCTAAACAAAAGTGTATTGTTGCTTTCACTAATTTCTTGGTCTGGTTGTACATGTAGGAAGGCCGGAATGTTTTTTTGTTTTTTTTCCCACCTTTTAGGGAACTCTAAGCTATGCGTAATCAGAAAAAGTTTTTCTTCAATATTTCTAGCTTTTGGAAAGGTATGATTATCAAGATGGCCACCAAATCCTTAAAATACCCATAACTTGTTCATTATTCATTCTAGACAAGTTTTCACAATGTTTTTTGGCGTATCAAATGTGTTCGTTTCATAAGATATCGAAAGTTCACCACAGTCTAACCACTGGAATGGTATAATTTTCAAGATGGCTGCCAAATTAGTAGGCTGCATTCATGTAAAAAAAACCCATCTTATCCCCAAAATGATAGCAACAAAAGGTTTCTAAAAAGTTCTTTATCGTACCAGGTGTGCTCAATAATGTATTAAAAGTCTACCTCAGTCTGACCATTGGAACGGTGTAATTTTCAATATGGTTTCCAACTAGGCCACTGACAAATTATAATATTTCATTATTCACCCTAGACAGGTTTTTCCAATGTTTCTTCTAGTATCAGGGGTTTTAAAGTATGTTTAATCAGAAAACTAATTTTTTCCAATTTGTTTTGGGTATAATTTTTTAGATAGCATCAAAGATGGCTGCCAAATTAGGCGGCTTCATTTATGATGAAAAAGCAACCTTACCCCTATAACAATTGCAACTGAATGTATTGCCATAGAATTAAGGACCAATTCAAAATTGATAAAAAGCATTTAAAAGGTATTATGAAGGTAAAAATCTAGTCAAAATAGTCAACGTTGCAATACTTCCTCCAAGAATGAATTTGAAAAAAACAAAAATTAAAAAGATTGTTGTAGATGAATCTTGTCAACTGTTGGGGGAGAAGGGATTAGAGTCTCATTTCCATGATATTTTTGACTGAGCAGCACGATTGTTAAGGAGGACAGATCCCTCACTTTCCTTTTTCTTAAGAAATCTTCCATAAAGAGGTGTTGGGAAATTCTTTAGAGTACCCAAGTATTTATATTGTTTGCTTTTTTTCCAAAAACATTTGTCGCACATTAAAATCCCTGATTATCTGTAGAGTAGCAAACAGTTTTTTTGTTGTTCTGAGTCCTTAGGGTTATCTGGTGTTGCTTCTATGGCGCAGAATGAGATTTTCAATTCCTAATTTTTTTTCTTTCTCTCTTTCTTTTTGTATATTTTCTTTGTTGTGTGTGTATGCTTGTGTATGTGTGTTTTCTTTTGTTTACTCTTGATCACTGGTTGTGTTAATTTCTCTCTGACTACGTAGCAACAGTAGTTTCCATTCTTAAGGGGTGTTACCTCCCTTATTTTGTTACAGCTTGTTTATTACTGTTACAAATCTTTGTTCTTCTTTCAGCTGATGCTAACATTACAACTTTACCTCATAGTAATATTATACAGCTCAAAATTTATTGTTAATAGACATTGTTAAGGAGTTAGATGCATATAGGTATACATAGTTAACCATGATGCCTCTTTTGAGCCCTTGTCAAATCATGTGGAAAACTATCATTTTTGTTCATGCTCAGTGCTAGCAGCTATTGTTGGAAAAATTGAATACTAATTTTTGTGTCCACCTAGATTAATTTAGTATATAAGAATGATTATTTATTCTGTTTAACATTAAAAAATTATTCACATAGAATTTCAAAGCCCATATGAAACATGAGAAATTCATCATCTTAATGTTAGGAAAATTGAATATTCCTTCCTAATAAGCATGCTTCAAAACCCTTAAGAATGAAAAAAATATTGCTCTTAACATCCCAATCCAGCATGAGTTTTTTTCCCCCCAGTAATGTAGCCAATTCAACGGCTATCTTGGCAATTATACCTTCCCAGTGGTCAGACTAGTAGACTTTTAGTATCTTATTGGGCACACCTTATACTATGCAAAACAATTGAGAAACCTTCTATCACAATTGTTTTGGGGGTAAGATGGGGTTTTCTCATAAATGCAGCCAACTAATTTGTTTGTCATCTTTGACACCATCTTGAAAATTATACCTTTCCCATGGTTTGACTGATAAACTTTTGAAATGTTATTACAGATACTAGGTACCACAAAAGAAAAACTTGTCTAGAATGAATAATGAACAAGTATTGGGCTATTTTAAGGATTTGGTTGCCATCTTTAACACCATCATGATAATGATACGTTTCCAAGGGTGATAAAAATTGAAAAACTTTTTCTGATTAAGCTTAACTTGAAGCCCCTAAAAAGGAAAAAAAACTATTGCTTTCAACATCCAAATTCAGTTGAATTACATATACAACTAGATCAATAGCAATATTGGTAGTTTTTAAAAAAAATTTTTTATCACCAATAGAGTTCCCATAGAACATGTGTTAAATCTCCATCTTTGACAAATAAAATATAGGTTCGTAAGATTGATGCAAAAATGCACTAAAATTTTTGGCCACTTGTAGCACCTTTCTGGTATTTTTTGGCCATTTCTGGTGATGTGATCTTCACATCTAGACAAGATGGCCACTTCCCTCTCCTTCAACAATTATCTTGACATCAGCCTGTGGTAATAAACTTGAAGCATATGGGACTAACTTCATCCTCCACAACTACAACCATCCAATCGCTACAAAGAGACTACTGCGATTACTACTCTCCCTCACACAATATAGGAACTATCATACCTTTACTTTGTAGTTTTGTCATAAAGTGTGTTTAGTACTTCTAAAACTGGTCTGGTTAGTCTCAATAGAAACCATCATATGACCATTGTCTTTTGGTATCAGGCTATGTTAGAGTAGATAAAATTCTTTTCTCTACTTTTGTCGGGCAATAATCACTTACATCTGAATTTTCAAAAAAATGAGGACATGAACTGGTGACCCATTTAGCACACTTTCATTGTAGTTTGACCCACCCACCACACATGCACTCACCAAAAAAAACAATGATATTTTTGCAAAAAGAAAAAAAAAAAAAAATCAGGGTGTGTAGTGAATTACTAATGCAAATTTTCAAGGCATGAAAAGTGTATTATGTACGGCTTCCGTACTTCAGGAATTTGAAAGAATGGGTGTTTTTGGACAGAAAAGCATTTTTTCTAAAAATTCCATTCTCGGAATGGGTGTAGTTTGGTACTAATGCAAATTTTCTGCCTTATAGGTTGATTGGTATCATCTGTAGACATTTGAGATAAATACGTAGACTTAATACCTGTGTCTTTTGCATCATCCCAAACATTGCAGTGCTGAAGATGCTGCTTCAGACACGACGTCGTGGGTCAGCACATTCTGGGAGACAATGTTGTAGATCTTAGAAATAAAGATCTTTCAAGATTGAGGAGACCAAATATTTAGTGTTGGTACCACCATTGGATCCTCAATACAAGGGCCATGTCTTGGCAGCAGAGGACATACTGAACAAGGCAAAACAGTGGCTAAAAGAGGATCAAGCCACTGCCTTTAAAACTGAACAAAAAGCAGCCACAACTGTAGACCAAGGATCAGATTGTAAATGAATAAGGATGTAAAAATCCTGTTGACAGAATATATGCAAACACTCTTAGGTTATCATGGAACTCCTGCTAAGGAAGAGTAAGGACATCATTAACGATCTGAACTGTTATGTCTAGGAGCCAGTGATAGACAGAAACTCTGGTCTGCTATTTAGTTGATGCATTTTTAAAAAAATAATTGCACTGCAGTGACAAACAATAATGTTAAATGTTCATTTAGATTTAGCAATTTTGTATCTCATTTGTTATCATTAAATTGTGGTATTTTATAACATGCAAAAAAAATATTGACATATATATCAGCCATTGAAAAACCCGTATTGATTGATCACTATTCATGACGTAAGTCATTAATTTTTTCTTCAAATCCATTGCATGTCACCAATTGTTCTCCTTCTCTGTCTTTACCAAAAAATTTTTTTACAAACAATAGATAAGTACGTTGTTCTGATTTGATAAAAAAAGAAAGCACAATTTTTTTTTTTTTTTTTTCCCTCCAAATTTTGTCTTACTGGTGGAAAGTAACTTTCAGAACTTTCTTTTTTCTATTTTTTTTAGTCTAATTGACTACTATGTGATTGGATTGAATATTTTCGTTTCGTTTTTTTTTGAAAAATTCCTTTGATATAAGAATTTGAGCCTTTTTTTTCTTTGTATTGATAAGTAACTTTCAAAACTTGACAATTTTTTTTTTTTTTTTTGCTTTGGGCACTGGTGATTAATGGGTCCCACAAAAGTATCCATCAGGAATTCTGTCCATCACGGATTTATCAGGGGAGGAAAACTGCCCATCAAAACATAATTTTCCTATTCTCTTATTTTTTTATTCATTTTTGATAAATGAATTTTTGTCTTTGAATTTTTTCTGCACACTGGCCGTTCTGAATTTTTTTTTTTTTTTTTTTTTTTTTTTGTCACACACTGGTCATCACAAATTTATTCAAGGAGAAAAAGTGCCCATTTATCTGGTTTTATTAAAAACTTTTGGCACACATTAGCCACGGAGATCCTGATTTGAAATCTGTGTGTCAAATAAAAAGAAATAAACAAGGCAAAACTATTAAAAAACAAAACTATTCATTCAAAGCATTTGTTAGGTCATGACTAAGGATCAATCATATACAGTCTTAGTAGCACTGATTGCTTTTATGTCACTGAGTTTGGTTTGCAAAAAAATTTCTGATTCCAGTGTCACAAGTGAAGAAAGTTTTGAAGCCCAGTTGTATATCATCTCTCTTCCTGTTTACCTATTCACACATTGATCTGTCTATCCATCCATGTATGTTGTTTATTTACATGCTGTGTATATGTATGATCTGTTATAATGTAAGTATATGAAACAATAAACTTTATCATCTGAAAACAAATTCTTATTATCCTCCATATCTCCTCATCTGGCCTATCTTGGCCTAGTCACCTAATTCATTGGCGTTGAGGGAGTTACAATGTTCTATGTACTACAATTTGCACTGGAGGAAATAAGTAATTGCGATTACTACAACACAAAGGACATGGAAATTTCAAAAGAGATTTAATAAGACAGGTCTGGTTAGTCATACAATAGAAACTGTCATGTGAACGTCTCTCGCTAGCGTACCATGTTGGGGATATTAAATCAAAAATTGGAAAAAATGAGTTGAATCTGTTGCCTTTTTACTGAAACATCTGAATTTTCAACAAAAAAAAAGTTTGAATGCTGTTGAACACAGACTAAGGCCTCAATTTGGCTTAAACATCATCATCAGTCTCTTAACATCCATTGTTAGACATAGACCTTCCCCAGGATTCGCCACGCTTATCTATCATATACGTTGTGGAGCCAGTAATTTCTGAATTTGTCTAGCTTGTCTTTCTATCTAGTACTCTGCCAGCCTTGGTTGCGCGTGTGATCTCTTGGGATCCATGTTGTGAGTTGTGATATCCATCGGTTGTCTGTCATTCTTGTGACATGGCCAGCCCATTGTCATTGGAGTTTTTTAATGGATTCTTTGATGTCTCGGACTCCTGTCTTCTCCCAGATGTATCGTGCTCTTTTTTGGTCTCTCCATGTGAGATTGAGCATAATTCTTCCATGTGCATATTGTTTGGTTCTTGATTTGCAGGTCTAGCTAGGTTCTGTGTTTTAGCTCCATATGTGACTATTGGGAGGATGCATTGGTTGTATACCTTCTTTTTAGGATTAATTAGATCTTCTTGTTTTTGAAGGTTGAGCTTGCTCTGCCAAAGGCTCGCCATCCTGGGGTGATTCTTTTCTTGATTTCTTCTTCCTATTAGGGTCTCATGGGGATTCGTTGTCCTAGGTAGATGTAGTGATTTACTTTCTCCTGTTCAGTTTTCTCGATTTTGATCTTAGTGTTCTCATTTCTGACGTGATTGTTGCACATGATCTTCGTCTTGCTGAAGTTCATTCATAGGCTGACTTTTGCTCTCTTCTTTTAGTTCATCAAGCATTAGAAGTCGTGTAGGTTATCTATGAAGAGGGCAATGTAATCAGCAAATCTGAGGTTGTTCAGATATTTGCTGTCTTTTTTTATTGCTTTATTCTCCCAGTCTTGTTTTCTGAACATCATCTTGAGGCAGGCTATGAAGAGTTTAGGTGAGATGGTATCACCTTGTCTTACCCCTTTTTGGAGCTGAAAGGGCTCAGAGTTTTTATGCAGCCTGACAAAGAAGCTGCTGTGATTGTATATATGTTGCCGCCCTCTGACGTATATTGGATCTACACCTTGTCGAGTGATGACCTTCATGACCTTTGGGATTTCCACCGAGTCAAAGGCGTTTTTGAAGTCAATGAATGCTACAGTGAGTGGCAGCTTATATTCTGCTGCTTTTTCTTTCAACTGATCGAGTAGCTTCTTCTGAAGCCAGCTTGCTCCTGTGGTTGGTTTTCATCTAGTGTTATTGTGATCCGGTTGATGATTTTTGTGAAAAGTTTGTATATGCAATTGAGTAGTCTTATTGGTCTGTAGTTGTTGTCTTTTGGATTTCTCTTTTTATACAAAAGCATTATGATTACAGTATTCCAATCATCTGGGACTTTATTTTGTTTTTGGCACTAGTTGAATAGGATTGCCAGTTTCCTTGTGATGATCTTATCTACTTTTTTGAGTAGATCGATGGTGTTGTTGTCTGGTCCAGGGGCCTTTCTTTTTTATTTTTGTTTGTTTGATGGCTCGTTTCACCTCTCATTGGGTTACTTCTAGAAAACTTTTGAGTCAATTGTTCACGTCTTCCATATCCTGTTCATTGTTTTGTAGTCCTTGTTTGGATAAATACAGTTTTTTGTGAAATTCTTGCATATTTGACAATCCTGTCTCTGTTGTAAGGTCTCCATTTTCCCTGAGTATGCTGGTTATTTGCTTCCATCCTGTTTTGAGGCCTTTGTTTATTGCTTTGAAGCCCCAACCTTTATAGAGTGGATTCAATGACTGCTTGTATGTCTTTTTCTATCTTCTCTTTGTTCTTCCTGATTATTTTATTTAGTTCCGTCTCTTCGATTTTCTCTCTCGTTGTTGTTGGTGGCTTGAGGTTTCTACATTTTTCCATGAGATTCCGGGTTTCATCTGATTTTTTATTGTTGGTTTGTGTGCTCATTGGTTTAAATGTAGTGGTGATTTTTATTATTGGGGCTGTCATTTCATTGAGTTCATTGATGTTGACATTGTTTTTTGTTCAGTAGGAATTTAAAATCTGTTTTTCAGTTCAAGCTTGAAGGCTCGAGAGTGTTCTTTTGGTACGTTCAGTGGTTGCAGTTTGTTGTGAAATATTTTTCTCTGTTTGTAGTTGGTATTTACTTGCACTTGACATCTTACCATTCTTGGATGTTCTTGACGATGTTGTTCTATTTTGTTTGGATGCAGTCTATTTCGTTCTTCATTTCGTGGTTGGAGTTTTCCAAAGGGATAAATGTTGAAAATTTCAGCCGTATAGGTTGATCAGTGCAGCCTGTACATACATAGCAAGCCTGCTGGACCAATATGAAAACCAAAGAAACTTATTTCTACAGTTTTGTTTGACAATTTCTATGAATTTGTAGAGGAGTATATTGATATTTGAGCATCTGACTCCATTTATGTGATTATGAAGAGCCCTGCTAACATATAGAGGTTTAGAAATGTATTTTGCTTGGGGAGTTATAACAAATGAGCCAAAAGCCTAAACTTTAACCTGAATAATTGATGCATCTGCAAGGGCCTTGCAAGATGTGTAGCAATATGAACTTGTTACTATAACTGCTTCAGTGGGAAAATATAATTTGAAAATAGATGAAATTTTATCATTGAGGACATATCACTGAAAAGATAATTTCTCACTATATTCACAATAAAACAAAGTCCTTTTCCTAATGCTATTTTATCAACCATTGGAGCCTTTTTTTGAATTTTTTCACTATATATGCTTTTGAATATTATTTTTTTCCAGTTGCTGTACTTTGAGTCTCAACTGTAGTTGGACTTTTAGCAACCAGCATTTGTAGGTCAATGAAAGTATCTTGTAGTTCCATATGGATTCATTTATCTCTCACTAATATCACTATTTTCATTGCCCACTTCACATGCAATTTCAATCTACATATCATTTCCATACACAGAGGCAAAATAATCAGACACTGCAACATCAGTAGGTACATAACTTTTACCAAGTAAATCATGTTTCAATAAAAAAAAAAAAAAAACTCATTCTTGTTGCACCTCTTAACACCAATTACAGTTTCAGTTAAAGGAACATATTGGTGGAAGGTGATTGTTCTTGGCACTGCGTAAGTCCCTTTCAAATCACTTCTTTAATGTTCTCCTTGTTAAATCCGTAACAATCTTGGAGATATTAAATTGATATCTGTAATATTTTTTTGACAGTAATCATACATTGCACTTGTGTTGATGATTTTATTATTTTCAGGTCTTAGTAGGCTTTCTCTTGTAACAAAACACTTTACAATGCCCTGCATAGTTGCTTATCATGACTGGTGTCAAAAAATGTCCATTCCAAACCAGAATCCTTTTTATGGTTACAAATACTTCTGAAGTTTCAGCTATTCTTGTACTGTTCAGTATATGCCCAATAAGAAACTACTGGGTAAACTTAACATTTTCCTTTTCTTCAAAAGTCTCTGTCAATGATTTAATGAGATACTCTTTTAATCCATCAAAAATTTTGGGGCAGTTTAAACTCCTTTAGATCATGCATTGTCTATTATCTCCACTGCAAATTAATTTGAGAGAACAACTTGATATTTCAATGCTTAATATGCACATACAAACAGAATGTATGCTAGACCCACCAACTAGAATACATCATTCTAGGCAACATTTTTAGAATCTAAGTTTGATATAAGAATGTCTTCCTTTAGATTACATAGAATCAGCCTCTTTTGTATATGCTTGTTTTTACTAACACTGACCAAGTCCTCTTTCCAAAGTTTCGAAGCTGTTCCTTCAATGGTTATTTTTTTTCTAGGGTAAGTTCAGGATGATATATTTTTGATTCTTTCTTGATCCACTGTCGAATTTTGCTTTTGGGTGTTTTTTTACATGGTGTAGTTTAGAGTTTTTTTCTTTATTCATACACTGAAAAAAAATTAGCATCATTCCCTCCCTCCCTCCCAATGTTTAGGCCAGTTTAATCTGATTCCATCATCTTGTACCTCAAGACAACCTACTTTACATTACATTTATGTTGATCTGTCACTTGTTCGTAGCCTGAACGTTCAGTTATACTTTGTCAAAAATAGTTCTATTAGTATCATTTTTCTTGTCAAGCTCTGTGTATTAGATGTATTGAAACAAAAATGTGGGTGTTGCTGATCCAGAGATAAAGTAAACAAAACTTATAATTGGACCAAATCCAGCTGCAGTTGCACATGAAGAATCTTTTACATTTTTGTGCTATCTGAGCATGCTCAGTGAGGACTTTAAATGTTTCATCATATTTTACCCCTGAAGCAGTTATAGTAACAAGTTCATATAGCCACACAATCTTGCAGGGCCGTTGCAGATACAGAAAATGCACTAATCATGCAGTTTTAAGTTAAAGCTTTTGATACATAGCTTCCACTGTAAACAGTAGTCTATAATCAAGCAGTTAAGATATGCATGTCACCAAGCCCTTTCTCATTATGAAATAATTGAAATATAATTGAATATAATATGGCTCATTCCCTATGCTTTTTGATCAATCCTCCTTACTATGATGAAATTACTTACTGTTGAAAACAGTGTTAAATTCAGAAGTTTACCAAAATTCAGATTAAAGATCCAAATGCAAGGCGAGAAAGGAAGGTTATCAGTTTCGTAACATAAATTGGCAAAATTAACTCTTTTTTTCCACGGAAGATATGTAGTTCTAATTTGATCAAAAAGTCATTTAATCAAAACAAGGATATAGAACAACTATTTTATTCAATCAAAAGTCTTGTGAAATCCAACTTTTTTTTTTCTTTTTTAAGAAGTAAATTTCACCAATTTGGCAATTTTTACAATTTAGCATAACATATATGGTTTATATTCATATAGCGAGGTAACTGATTATTTGTACATCGGTTACCAACATAGGCATCTGCTTGGAGTAGAGGAAAAAACAGCCCCCTCCCAATGCTATCAGGTCTTCTCTTCTAGATCAGGCCTTCAGGAGGGTTAAAATGTCAGAACCCTGCAGAAACTGACTATAGAAGTCATGTTTATTTAACAATGTTTAGTAACTACATTTTGATACACTAAATGTTGACGATATTGTGTAACAGTGTTGCCACTTGAATATGTTTAGAATATACCCCCCTCATGATGCCCATTGTTATCAAATGAATAGTTTTAGGTTGAAGATCAAAAGGAAAGATAAGGCTAGGAAGGTTGTTATCATAACAAACTGGCTATGCAATGAGAGGGGTTGGGGCATCAAAATCCATTATATTACTTTGGGAAGTTATGTATATCTTGTATTACCTTGCTTATAGTTGTTTAATGGTGCCAATTGTAATTAATTGATCATTTCATGAAATCCGGTATCTGGATGTCTGACCTGGATACAAATTCAGGTACATCACAAAAATACTTACGAAGACCCCCAAGTTTTTATTTTTTATTTCTTATTTCTATTATAATAGAATTATATGTCTGTTGTTTTCTTGAAAACAAGTCCAGTCATACATGGTCACTACATACTTGAAAGTTTTCAGTGTAATCAATGACTGGTATGATGTTGACTAAGTTTCGAAAAGACGGCTGTGGCCTGATTGTACACATTCCATGTGTCCTTAGAAGACTTCTCCCCTCTGCTTCAAAATGCTGACACTACATCACATCACCACCACTAAGAGCATGGAAGAACAGAATTCCTCTTTGTTTCTTGCTCGAGTATATATGAACAGGGACTCATCTCAGGCTTCATACTTCACCAAAGACAATCCACCATTTTGCAAGACCTGGCACTTTCAGGGATGGAAAGCACTATACTGCTATTACAATCATGTGTATCTACTATTTCAATCGTCAATATCTTGTTGCCACTTAGGACTAAATATTTAGGTTTGCACAAACATCTATGTATCAGCCTCTTCATAAGTACAGGGAGATCTATTTCTTGGATGCATTGCTTGATTATATCTTATGTGATTAACATCAAAAACTATATCTGAGCGCTTGTACCCAGTGGTATAGGCTTGTACTGCTGGAATAACATCCCTCATGGCACACTGACCCAAAGTTTTTGATGTTCGGATTGCCAAGGCATTCATTAATGCTGAGCTAATGATGACTATGGCATTTGCTTGTGGTTCAAGCACTGGCATCTTGTCTTTGGATTCAAGGTTTTCTGCCAGTTGAGATGTCTTGGTTACATGAAGCTGTTCATTGTCCCTCAGAGAGGCAGGGTATGGATTGTCTTCATGCTGAAAAATTCCATTAGGTAATATTCCCTAAAGTTGAGAGAAAAGATGAAAATCTTCCTTCGGTGTCTTTTGAGTAGAGCTACTTGAATGTGCTTCTCTTTTGAAGAAGTCAACCTAAGTTCTATTTATAAATTCTCTGAGATAAATTTAAAGCCTAGGAACAATCTCATTACTTATATACACATTCTGCTCTTGTTATTTCATATATGGAATGTTTATTTCGCTGTATATATTTCCTAACTACAACCATTATTTCTACTTCTTTGTTCAATTCTTATTAGGAATAGGTCTCATAATAAACCTTCAATAGCCAGAAAAGCCCATCTAAAAAATAATTCTTGTTGCATTTAGATAAGGCCCCACAAGAATTCAGATTGACATCTAGGAAACCAGAACCTGTTTACAAATCCATTTTTTTTTTCACATATGGAAGGAAAATAAATTGTATTCTAAGGCTCACATGATAAAAGCCCACACCAAAATTATTTCTCCATTTAAAAAAAAAACTCCAGGACAACCTTGTAGGATTTGAAGCTATTTCTGATTGTAGAGCCAGTGTCACTGTACAGTGCCCAAAGAAGTACAAACTAAACGCTGACACTTCAGTCTACCAAAGTAGGAGATAGACAACTTCTGTGGTGACTTTGACTCTATACTCCAAGATACCAAAAAATACCACATCATTATGGGACACTTCAATGCTCAGGTATAGTGGGGCAGTTGACTGCAAATTTTTGTGGAATTGCTCACTTATACAAGCCCCAGATTTTGCACAGAATAATGTCTGTGCTATTATGGAAGTTGGGTTGTGGTCAACATTGCCTATAGCAGCTGTTGTGAATAAACCCTTTCCTCGAGATAGGAGGTTATACTACACCTTCTTCAACATACTTGGTGATCACAGCATCCCCTAGTTATGCTTATATTTCTAGCACCCTATCATATGAAATTGCCATACCACACTTCATTATGATGTTTTAGAGGCACCAAATTGCAAATATGATTTAATTTCTGCCTCTTACTCAATCATTGCTGATGAAGTGTTGCAGAAACTGATTCAATACATCCTGTTTGTAAACTTCTATCAGATTTGGACCTGTGACTGAGCATGCGCAACGTATGACCTTTGATAATCCATGTATATACTTATAGAGAATGAGATTGTTTGTAAGCTGTGTTTTGTTATTGTATTGTACATCTGCATAAACAAGGATTACTGAATTTGCTTCAGAAAAAAATATTATTCTCCAACTACAAAATTCTACCACACTTTCCATGTACATAATAAATCTCAAAATAACAGGTTATCAATCAGTAAAAAAACCCATGTTTCTGTCTTCAGATAGCCAGAATTAGCTCTGTGAACTGTTTTATTGAAGTGATTGACTGAGATTCCACAATTACAACATCTTTGAAACAGGCTAAAACAATCTTGGATTTGAGTAATGTTGTAATAGTAATGTCATCATGTTTTGACAAAGAATTGATATGTTTATCACATCGACAGGACATTATTGTATAAATATTAGAGTTAGTAGTAGTAGTTTTTCAGATCAAATGATAGTAGTAATAAGGAGATTCTGATCATTGATAGTAAATTATCTGCTAATAAAAATAAAATGATATGGTTTTGGAACTACACAAACTATTTGGGCATGAATACTATGACAGATCATTTACTTTGTTTCAAGTGCAGGCTCATGCATTCCAAATATTGAATTACTTGAAAGAAATGTGTGCTTTGAAGTTTTCAAATTTAGAAAGCCAAAGGCAAGGCCCATTAGTGGTTTTCACTTGCAAGTAGTTTTAACAAATGAACTTGCATGAATTGGGAGGTAATTTATATTATTTAATCGTAGATGTGTTTTGTAGGTGGAGAGCAGCTACTACTATATAAAAAATGAGACTTTCAAATCATCATGGAGAAATTAATGAGAATATGAGTTGTAGTATACAGAGTCCCAGAGGTGGGTGTTTATACTGATAATGGCGGTGAATTCAACTCTAAGATTTCAAATTAGAAAAACATTTCAATATTTTCACTTCACAATCCTTGAATTATGGGTGTTATTTTTTATATTTAGATAGAATGCAGTGAATGAAGGTTTATGTAGTGTATTTTTAGATAATTTTATAGAACAACTCAGTATTATTTAATTTCTTTTGCCTTGGTTTTGACTTATTCATCCTATTATCATCTGCAATGTTTACTTTTGTATATAATATTGTTATCCTTACAACTCTAAATGGCAACGTCTGATACAGAAATTAGAAGAAAAGGATGCAAACTTGAATGTGATGCAGAAATTGTAATTAATTGAAACAATGTCCATCACTATAAGCACTTTCGGCTATTCAGAACTAAAGCTGAACTCCAGGTTTTGTGAATTTCACCGACTTGTTCCATATTGTATTATAATTCTATAAATTATATTCTACATTATATTAAAGCTTTTTTTTATTTTTTTCATTCATCATATTTGAATTTGAACAAGAGTAAATAAAAATTCTAAAAAATGATGTTTCTCTGATAACATGATTTAACAGACATTTGCAATTAACACACACCCGTCTGCCCCTATTCATCCGTTAAACTGAGGATTATTGTATCTGTAAAATTCATTAAATTTAGTGTTAGCAGCATAGGACCTGTCTATTTGATTCTTCTCAAAAGGTTTGTCCAGTTCTTCGATCAAATAGTCAACTCAATTGATTCAAATCATCAGGGTTTACTTCCATGGACATCTACCAGAGCTTTCTGCGAAGTGAGAAAGCCAATTCTATTCCCTTTTTTTTTGTCCAGTTCTGTCAACATTCATAGAACTTGTCATCATCAAAACTTGGTGAGTTTTTATGATTGGCTGTCACCTTTTCTTTCTTTCTTTTTTTTGTTGTTTTTTTACCTGAACAAAGTGCAATCTACAATGAAATTATTTTCTTTGTATGCTGTGTGCTTTTTTAACCAACAGCAACTAAACAATATTGTAGCTGAGTTTAATACAAAGGGTTAATTACAATAGGTCGCCAGAATAAACCCTTTTCGTATTGAAAGGAATCGGTTGGTCTATTTTATTTATTTATTTTTTAATTGGTAACTCACTCCTGAGATAACACTCAGTCAACAATGTTGATATTCATTAGTTTGACCTTACTCCCAGGTAATAGCTCATCCATGTAGAGAGTTCCATTTATAATGAACGCCACTTCCAGTCTTTATCCAGTATCAGGACATTGTGATCTCCTCATGTGATGTTGGGCATGATCCTTTCCTGTACACATTGCACAGTTCTTAGTCTTCTGGTAAGGTTCCATGTAATAGCTCCTGAGGTAATTATCAGAAGGATGCAATGGCTCTAAATGATGTATAGTCAATATGAAGCTATGTCCTCACATATAGAAGTGTTGAAAGATGATCAGCTTGAAGTCTTGCATGTTGTGGTAACCTACTGAAATTCATGCCACTGAAGTTTCTTTCTCATTCTGCTGTTGATACCGGAATTGTATTTACTGCCATTAGCAAGTGCTGAAAATTTGCAGTTACTACCTTTCCTCTAGATTCCTTGAATTCTCTGAAGGCTCTGGTACAAAGTGGACCATTTGAGCTATTTCTTCTACATCATTATCCCCAAAGGTAAAAAGTGAATCTTTTAGAATATTGTTGATGTCTTTGACATATTTCAACTGGTTAATTAATTTTTGACTTTTATCATTGGAAGCTGTAGATTCAAGTGGCCTGGAATCCACAACATTGACCAAACATCTCAAAAAATGTTGTCTATACATAGGAGGTATTTTACCAACCCTCAAATTTATTCCATTCAATATCATCTAGCTTTTCTGTTTTCTCTCTTTGACATTCAAGAGTTTGATAGTTTTGAACTCTATAATTTCTGTTCTGCTGTTGAATTGACAGTTCAGATGTTGCTAGCACATTGTCCAGCAACAAACCCAAATTATTTATGATAGCTGTCGATTCTAATGCTTTTTTCAGCCTTTCTGCACTAGATCTTTTTAGCCCTTTCTGCACTAGATCGTGAAGCTTCACAGTTATGATATAATGAATAAAATTCATCACAGAATATCTGAAAATGTTTTAAACCCACAACTTCATTTATTGCATCACCTACCCTGAGTTCAAGCCTGTGACTGGCAAAGTGCCAAACAATTGCATTAGGGAAATTATCAAGAAATAGTTTTGCAACCAGAGATTTTAGTTTTGATGCACCATCAGTTGCAAGTGATATCACAATCTCTTTTGGGTACTGTATTGGAGAAATACGTTTGTAAGCAACTTAGAAGCCTATCATATATACATTTTGCATTTGCTCCAAGTTTCATTTGTTCAAGTCAAAAAAGAATGATATGGTTGGGAAGATTCTCTAACGTATTACTAGAACAGCTTCGCCATCATTAGTTATATATTTATCAATCATAATTGACATTTTAGATACTTTTGAATTTCTATTTTTCACCCCTGTCTTTCGCATCTGGTTCTCTATATGGTGAGAAATATGTGCACAACTTATGAGAGTGTAGAACATACCTTGAGTCTCTGCAGTTTCTTTCTTGCTGTTCAATATAAAGATATTTTGTGTATGGCCTACCTTTGAGTACTATATCATACACAGTACTGAAAACTTGGCCAGTTTTGCTTTGTTTTTTTAACTGATATATACACTGCATTTTTTATTTATTCTTTTTCATTTTTTTTGAAATTTTCTTTTCAATTGTTTCATTAATTTTTTTGGCATCTGATATGAGGTTCACTATTTTTGTGCTTAGATATTTTTCTTCTTGTACTTGTTGACTGCACCACTCACTAGACATGAATTCCTTGTGTTCATTCAATTCCAAATGACCACACTTGCTGCACATACTATATATTACTCTTTCTTTTCATTTATTATGTTCGATAGTCTTGAAAATCACGTTTTTCAATATCTGTTGCGTAGTGTGCTACCGTGGGGAATGTTGCAGCAGCTGAAAGGTTGTGTTCGTGTCTGCAATAAAGACGAAAAGTAGCAGAGACAAAAAAAGAAAAAAATGCTGTAGTTACAATTTAGTTTCTTGTATATTTCTCTTTTTCTCAACATCAGTGTTCAGCAGCTTTTGAATGATATCAGAAAATGAAACATGGTAGGTAAAAGGTACAAGGTGAGGAAAATGGACGGAAGACGGGAGAGTCAGCTAGGGTGTGGGAGAAAAGTTGAGGTTCTTTTCTCTTGGGGTGAAAGTAACGACTACTGCCTCGACTCTTGGTGTCCTCTCTTGACCATAGGCTGTGATCGGCTTTTTATGGGAAAGGCCCCTAAGTTAATCAAGCCATGAAAAACAAACAAATGTTTCCAGTGACCAACACCATTTGGGGACAATCATTTTGTCTGAAAAGATTTGCTGTACAGTGTTTTATCAAAAGTTCATACTTTTCATTTCTTCCAGATATATTGGCACGTTTTGATAAAATGGCCTTCCATTGGATGAATCAAGTGAAGAAAAAATACAAAACTACTATTTGGCTGTTGTTGTTTTGGGGCTCATATTACTTAAGATGGACATAATAGATATAGAAGACAATATTGGGATAAGCCTTGCTTTTAACATTACACTTTGATCTAAATGCATTTCCTTTCTCAAAAGTATCACCAAATGAGTGGGCAATTCTAACTTATTTGGAAATGTCACCTTGAATGTTTTTCTAGTCTGTTGGATTCCCAATTTGAGAGTGTTTGAGTAATAGACCCAATCCACTGGCATTTGACCTTTCATGGTCCTCAGAGGTCAAATCTGACTTCCTTCCACATCTGAAAATCAATGTTATGTTATTCACTATGTTATAAATTTCATAGTCTTTTCAAAAAGTGTACAATCATCCTAGTTATTGGATTGAAAATGAAAACTCAAAGTGTATGCAATTCTCCTGATAGGGATAGAACATTGTGGTTAATGACTTCATGGTTACATTGTGGTTAATGGGACTTTTCTATTTGGGTGGGCTAAGGGTTAATGTTGCCCCCTTAATAGAATGGCGAAGTGCTGACACCATTACTGACTGCCAGTTCTATCTTCGAGTATTTTACAACTGAAAAACAATAGGGAGAATTTTGCTTTTTTCCTTCATTTTGACTGCAATTTTGAACTATTTGTCAGTATAAGACAGCCAGTATTTTGATATTTTCATTTGTTTTTTTTGTTTTTTTTGTCTATAAGTTCATGCAGACGAAGCATTAACAGCAATAGACTATTGACAACAAAGCGACATAGTGATAATTTTTGTTATTTTCATCTGTGACACAATTTCAAACTACTCTTCATTGTTATGGCAACAGACTATCACATTTTAGAACACATTTATTTTTTAGCTTTGTTGATATATTTCACATGGACTAATCCATTACAACTTTTAGTTTATAATAGAACTGATGATATAGACAACTAAATTTCCCAATTAATATAAATGACTTGAATGATAAGAAGCCTGTACTAAGGCCATTTAAAATTTACCTGTAGGCCAAAGGGAGGCAACTTCAATGAGTAGATATTCCATTCAAATTTCTCATGAATTAATGAGTTATTTTACTGTTTTCAAGTTTACATTGTGATATTGTACTAATATGTAATATTTAGAACCTTGTTTTGCAAACAAAGTAAATGGAATTCATTTCTATATGCACTTTTACTATTTAGTCACAATGATCTAAGAATGATCTGAATCAATATCAACACTTTGTGTTTGTTAACTGAATATTTTAAGGAGAAATAAATTCCGTTTTGGGATTTGATATTTTTTTTGTCAATCTGTTTTTTCAAATCTATGAATCATTTATATTTTTGAAAATGTTATTTCTTTTCCTTTTCTTTTTTCATCGTTGTCCTTGCAGGTTTGGCAAGTGCTCTTCCACAGGCACAAGGTTCACAAGCTCTGTACACTGGGGCCCAGCAGCAGCAGCAGCAGCAACCATATCTTGCAACAGTCCCCACTCCACAGTTCCAGGCCCCTCCTCCGGGCAATATGGTGCACTCTCATCAACAACAGCAACAAATCATGCCACCACAAAATGAAGCAGAGCTCATTAGTTTTGATTAATTTTTATGAATTATTCTAGTTTTTCTGGCCAATCTCCTTTTCTTGTCTCCCCATCCTTTTTCTTTTATGTTTATTTCTGTCTCTAGTCTTACTCTCAGTTTTTATAAATGTTCACATATACATCTGTATATAGTGTTCTGTGAATGTGATTTTTAATTATTTGAATGAGAATGATGAGAAACATTTCTATATAACTGAATGATAATTATCATAAACTCTCTTCTTTTCATGTCTAAGGAATTGCTGTTGATTCATCCCTGTGTCTAGCAGGCTAAAAGTGTAAATCAGCGCATTGACCAAATCTTTTTTGTCAGTTTTCCTCTAATTTGTTTTTTGTTTATTACTTGGAATAAATCATAAAGGTTGCTGACCTGCCATTGTTGATAAAGCATAATTTGTTATTCTCCGCATTTTCAAAATTTATTTCTTTGTTGGTCATTTTGATGAAGAAAAAAGATAAAAAATACTTTTTCAGAATCTCCTCTTCCTCTTCTTTATTTTCTTTGCACATACTAACTGTGCTCTGATAAATAAACTATCTTTAGCGGATTTTTTTCATTCAAATAATATGAAAGAAGTAACAAAACATTGTTAGATGGTGCTGAATGGGAGAATGCAAATGTGATAAATATCAAGTCAAAAGTTGATATAGCCCTGAGTGTATTGTTAGAATAAGCTGGACAGTTAATTCTGTCATTTATTTTGTAGGAAGTTCTCACGGTAGAGCCTACAATTCTAGTTATCTCTATTAATTCAAACTCTACAATGATGAGATCAAATTATATGACTAGTGACATATACATGATTTTCATTACAGGACAAATTGTTGAAATTTAAATTGTTACACAATTTTTGTCCAAGCTGTTAGATCTTAATTTTCATGTTAACTTTCTTTATTCTGAATATAAATGGAATTTATTGTGTAGATTTTTTGTTCTGTAATTTTTTGAATGTATTTGATCTATGGGTTCCTTTCAGAGTTGAATCTAATAGATCTTATAAGAATGCCAGTTTTTCCATTGAACATTATTGATAGAATTATGAATGAGGTACAAGCTTAGGAGCTGCATGCAGTTCAAGGGTTTTGTAGTTCTTTCATCTTGGTACTTTCCCAATTATTGTATGATATAAAATACTGAAAAGCTATGTTGATACATTAATTTTTGAAGATAAAATGCTTATTGATTTTTGTTTATCATGGGGAAAATGTTTCTTTATAAAATGAGTAATATTCTTATTCTTTCGTGCATATTGTAATATTTTTGCATCCACAGCTGTCAAATACCAAAATATTTTTCAGTATTTTTGTCATGGAAGATGCTGATATTATGGACCTGTAGTTATTTTCCTTCAAGCATCTCAGGATATGTTGGAATTTACTTGGAATTAATGGGAGTATTTATTTGAAGGAGCTGCTCCTGGTCATCTCTTATAGATAGTACAACATATAATGATTGGGGATGTCAGATCAAATGAACCAGAAAATATTCCATTACTTTACATGTTTGACAATAGTGGTAAATAATATGGCACATCTTTTCTTATATATTCTCTTCATTTAAATAAATAGAATGATTCAACTTAGTTCACTCAGCATTATTTGTATCTGATAAGTCAAGTGCACTAGAATTTGAATTATGTTGCTATGAGGTTTTGTATTTGTCATTTCAATAGTTCTAACAGTATGTCAATATCATGGACCGGTAGTAATGACTCATTTATGATATGGTTACTGTAAAAATTCTATCATTAAGACTTCTACTTTCAGTTATGAAACCAATTCTTGGAATACCTTCCATAATTTCAAGAATCTGGGTTTAGTAAGTTCCTTTCTCACTTATCTCCCAGATACAAGAAATGGCTTCTTCTAAAATCTTTTATATGAGAAGGACATATGGCATAATCATGCTACTGTTAAGCATAGTTTAAACTTTTCTTTTTGACTGTGGACTTTCAATGTACACAGTTTGGTTTTGCTATTCTTCGAGAAAATATTCTAGGATTTTTAATTCTTAGATAGATCACTTTCGTGTTCATTTTCATTTCTTTCTTTTATTTCTCTTTTGTTTTTATGGGGGTTTTTTCCAACTGTCTAATGATAGTGACTATCTGTGATGGTTTCAATATTACCAAAACTATTAATAGTTCTCAGTATTATGTTTCTCTGTTTGAATTGGCTTTTAACTTTTTCTACTGCATTCTTTTGAAGACTGACACTAGTCATCCTACTCTATATTTATTGTTACTATGAAATGCTTATGTATGAGGGCATTTGTATTTAATTGAATAGAGTAATGTTTACCAGTTTATATGCTATTCAAAAGGTGCATCCAGGTTTCATGAAAATCTCCAGGAGTTTTGAACTTGGAATAATGAGATGCTGTTCTTTATTTATGATGTCATTAATAGCAACAATCAAAACACAAATATCTTTTGTTGATAGTAATAAACCAAACAGAAATTCTTAAAAATGCCTTTGTCATCTGACTTTAATTTAATCTCATTCTATTTGAAAATTTGGCAGAAAAAAAAATGATTCTCTTTCCCACTCTATCACCAAACATTATAAAAATATATCTTGAAAATACTAACTTCATAAGTTGTCTCAGTGCATTCACACAGATTTCTCAAATTATAGTGAGATAATGTCTTCATCTTACCAATTTGATACTTTATACCAGTGTAGACACATTTTTAGTTCATTCCAATCTGCTGGATTGAAAAATAGTAATCTTTACTTTGAAATGCAAACCAACAATTATTCATTATTTTAAAATCCTATCAAAATATCCTTTTTTTTTCCATTCTAAAACTTGGATTCTTTCTCTTTGGATATTTTTATGTTTTCTTTCACATGCTTCCTCCCCATCCCAACATTTCATCAGCCTTATTTATAATAAGTTATTAGTCATTAAATGTTTTTACATCTAGTCATTGTTACTATAACTGATGTTTTAAGCCTGTTCGTACTATGTATCCATGTATTTTGCTTAAATATTTATGAAGTACATAAAGATATCAAAGTGTATTGACATATTTTCAATATTTGTTTAAAAATTGCTCGGAGTTCAACAATAAATTCATGTCTAATAGTTGTGGGAAATAAAAAGTGAGCAAAATCCCGCTCTCATTTATGTGTGTAGATTAGGATATTTTTTAGGAAAGGTCATTGATTGACAGTATTCACTATATAATGCAATATATATTTAAACTAGCTCACCTACAAGACAATCTTGCAATATTTATTGGCATTTGTTGAGTGTATAAAATGAGATTTTAGAAAAAATACTTTTTTTTTTTTTTTTTTGTCAAAGTGTTGTCTGAAAGCTACTGTTAGACTGGGCAATGTAGCAAGATTATTAATTTCGTTTGCATTTGATAATAGTGTTGACTTTTGGATTTTGTAATTTTAGTGGCATAACTGAATTGTATGATCATCTGAGCACTTTATAGGCTGCCTTTTGTAAATGTTTATTCTGTATTTACTCATGATATACATCTACAAAAGCAATAAAGCTCCAAGTATCTGTTTGTTACTTTCGATTTACTTTTTTTCTTCTTCCAACAGTTACCATATTTTTCATTTTTATTTTATCATTTTTTTTTTCCCATCTCAAGTCAATTCTTTGTTGGAATCCAACTTTCAAGAAGTGAATCAATGCCATGTTCAGGACCCAAAACATCCATTCAGTTTTATTGTATAGATATCAGTGTACTACTCTTATATATGCTTTGATTTGTGAGTGGCTTAAATTCTACAGGGGTTGATAAGGTCCTAGATTTGATTTCTCTTGCTATTCTATATCTCATTGAGATGAGCTTGTGTGCCCTTTTACAGTTTCCAGACATGGAAAATTTTTATGATTGAAGAAACCCTTGCAAATAACCGGAATCAAATTTCAGAAATTTAAATATCTTGAATGTTACATTTGTTACATCTTCCCCTTCAGGTTGGTAATTAAATTATGGAAATGAAGTAGAGAAAAGATTGTGGAAAAAAATTGGCACCAAATATGAGATTTTTTTTATTTCATTCTACTCACTATCAAGATTATTGTTTGGTTACATTTTATCTTCTATTAACCTTCAGTCTTCTCTTAAAGTTTAGCTACAATAGTGAGGACACCCTTGAAGATTGAACTACACTAGTTAATGGTTTACCAGGCATTTTTGGCAGATTTGTTTTGTTTATTGTAGACTTTTTTCGTTACATGTATATTTTTTTTAGATTTATTGAATTGATATGTGTGAGATTTTGCCAATTGTCCATATCACATCACTTGATGATTGCAGAAGACATTGTCTTATATGTAATCAAAATTGACACCCCTACCCCCTGATAATAGGTGAGGGACAGGTATCTTGTTGATGAGAAAAAATTGAATGGCATCTTTGCCGAGAAGATAGCAACCTCTTTCAAACTTATTTTAAAATTTGAAATCCCCAAAATCTCTTTACTTTGTCGCTTGGTCCCATATCAAATCAACTTTTTTCACCCATTCTATTTTTGTTTTTAATAGTTTTGAATCAAAATCCATTTCTTCATTTTTTTTTCAAGACCTTTGAAAAAATTTGAGTCACATTTATCAGCTGGGATAATAAGCCCAATATAACTGGATATATACTGAATGTTTTTCTCCTCATCAGAACTTTATTGATTTCAGCTCTGGTGGTAGAGTGACCCTGATTGACATTCTCCGACCAACTTTAATAAAACATTTAAAATTGCAATTACTGACCTAGTGTAAATAATATTCTATAATTTCGGTCTCCTGTGCAATTTCCCTCTCTCATGTAAATTCATATAGAAGCTGTTCTTCAGACAACCGTGAATGCATTTTCTTGCTTATGACAATGTCAGCATCTGTCAGATATTTTGTATTTGGAAATTTGAGTTTTATCATTTAGTGACTGCTGGAAATTTGAGTTTTAGCTTTAAGAGACTCTGCTCCTCTTGTCAGTTTGTGAACAATAATAGATATTTTACAATCCTAGACAAAATGTTCATATTCCAATTTGTTTTGATAATTTTCTTTTTTTTACATCTTTGGTTTCAGTATACAGGAATACCTTGTATAGTGCGGTTTTTCATGTATTATAGTTATGGTATTGCTGTATAAATTAATGTGACTAAGTATATGCTGGAAAAAAGTATCAAATCATAAGACTTCTTTTAATTGTGCGTTTTGAACATTATGGAAGATTTTGAACTCATTAACCGCACTAATCAAGGTATATCTGTCCTGGTGTTGTTTGATAATCTGCCTCTGTGTCATCTTCCAGTAGCAATTCTTTGAAATTATTAAACATGGTGAGAATGGGTGAATTTACCTGTCAGTGAGCTGTCAAATTTTGGTGGTGTAACAAGCCACGTTATGTTATTGAAAAAGCAAGTCAAGAAATTACCTCTGTAAGATTAAAATTCATACCAACAATAAAATAGTTAATGTATGGTGTAGTACTGAGGAGCTGTCCACCTTAGTTGTGCGTTCAGACTTTCCTATAAGGTATTTCTTTGCTTGCTTTCAAAATAATTTATATGTATTTGAATCATTTAGAAATAATTGATGAACCAGTTTTGTTTTTTTGTTGTTTTTTTTTTTGTTTGTTTAGTACATACACGCACACTCTTCCCTCCCTCTGAATACTTTGCCTCCATCTGATGATTACTGCTGTTTTGAAGCAGGAGAATTTAATGAGACATAAAAATGAAACAAATAACCAACATTTATGTATGCTTTCCAGTCACATAAGGAGACCAAAACCTTTTATTGTGTGCAGGGTGGGAGAGTCTTGTTATTTTTAACATTTTTTCTCCTTGTCTTTTGAAGGCTGCAATCTTTAAAAGAAACTTCTTTTTTCCAGTGATGCTAACTGGATATGCAGATAATTTTTGCAGATAGCTGTTTGATTTCTGTGAAATTCTAATAGGTTTCCCCTCACCTTCCGATTTCTGTTGGGATCTTCTGATATCACATGATGATCCACTTCAACAGTTGAACACTTCTCAGACAATGCATCGTGTTAACCAATTAATAAAACTTTTCTGTTGATAATACACCATTTTTTGAGTTGAGTTTTATTATTATTATTATCATTATTATTATTATAGGGCCATCTGCAAAAGTAGACCCCAGCTGAAATTACATTTGACTAGGAGTTAGAGCTTCTCTATTCCATAAAGAAAAGGAATTCTCTGGATTCAAAACTACATAGGTAGGTTTCTTAATGATAGCACATGGTAGGCATAAGACAATCTAGCATTTCCTGAAAATTGCACTTGTGTAGAGAAAACTTTATATGGAACATGCCACACCAGTCATTAAATGAATGTTAGGTAGTGCTGACACAATCATACAAGAATAATAAAAAAAATGAAAATCCATTATTCTTGAAGGATTTTAATATATTACTGCAACCTTAATAGTCTCCTTAGGAACCCTGGCCCAGAGATTTCCCCACCCCAGCTTTGAAAATAGAAAAATTAGTTGACTTTTTGTCCTGATTTTGCCTGCTGGAAAATAGAAAATGTGTGTGTGTGTCTCTGCTACTAGTTCATTTGAAGAAAAAACATACTCATACTCCAAAATTGCTTCTTTCCAAAATTAAAAAACTCTTATAGAAAGTGTCTGCAAGGTGTACTTATGCTAATTTGCTAGGTTGTACACCTAAAGGTGAGTCTGTTTGTGCTAACTCTAGGTAAGCAGAATCCAGAAAAAAACAAAATTTGAATTGAAAAAACAACTCATTTTCAGATGTCTAGCAGAGTACTCGTGAATTTGCAAGGTCCTAGGCCTAATGGTGTGTTTAATAAAGCTGACAAGGCTTTTATAAAGTCAAAAGAGAAACCATTAAATTTTTTTTTTTTTTTTTTTTTTTTAGATTACGAAGATTTCCAAAAATATAAAGAAAATTGTTTTTAGGGGAGTACTCAGAAGAATTCGTGCAGGTTTATAAAAATTAAAAAAATTAAGAATGTTTTTTAAAATGTGTAGATGAGTTCTGTAGATTTGAGGTTCTAGGCCTAATGGTGTGTCTCGTAGCACTGACAAAACATTTTTAAAATTACATTTGAAAAAAATTCAAGATATATTTTTAGATGATGTATTGAGAATTACTGTGAATTTGCAACAATCTCAGCCAAATGGTATAGCAAAAACAATTGAGTGAAAAGGGCAGAATAACCACCATCATTTTTATTTGGTTTGGTCAATGTTCGTGGCTATGGGGATTCAATCAGTTGGGTTGTAAAATATCATAGGTCCATCTGTATGATGAACATTTAGTTCTCCCCCCCCCCCCCAAAAAAATTGTTATTCAATTAACTTGGTAGGGCATGCCTGTTCAAAAGGTGTGTCTGGTTTAAGGAAAATCTTCAGTAGGTTTAGATTTGAAATAATGAGATGCTGTTCTTCATTTATATTGTTAATAGCAGAAATCAAAGATGCTGTTATAACTATAATTTTAATCTTATTCTATAGAAAAATTTGACAAAAAAAAAACTCTTTCTCTCTCTTTGACTTTCTCTCTCTATACTCACCAAACATTTTAAATCTATTAACTTGTGCTTGTAAACACTGATGGCATAGTATATATTCATGACAAAAACTATATCCGAGTCAACATAAATTTTTATTGAATGTCAAATAAATGAACTGAAATCCTAAAAATCTCAAACTTGACACTGCAATGTCTGGTGCATGGACCAATGTATCTGCTTGATATCAATTTCATACAATGGCCTATTGTCGAGTTATCTTGATGCATACATACTCAGAAATTTCTCAAATCATAGTAAGGATGCTATGTTGGATGTTTTATCACTTTATGAGGTCAATCTGATCAGTAAATTCCAGTAAAAAATAGTAATCTAATCATCAATTATGTTCTGCTAATAATAGGCTATGTATGTAATGCCCTGTCATCTCAAATTGATAATGGTATAGTCCATCTTGGTTAAAAAAGAAAGGAGGAGATGGGTAGGAAGAAAATGGAGACAAAATAATACAACATTCTGGTAATTCATATTGTGCATGGAACATATGACATTATCAGAGAATGTTTTGTTTTGACTTTATTTTTTAGGGGAAGTCTTCACTTGGGATCGTACCCTGATAACCCTTTTTCAATTTGTTTATTTTTCAAATTTCATCATATTATGGACACTTTTTGAGTTTTTTTCCTGTTACCTGTTTATATATCTGGTCACTTTTTTTTTTCTTTCAAGCCCCTTTTTGGAAACATTTTAGAAAACTTTTTAGGAATCACAATAAAAGAAAACTTCTTTTTATGGGTCAAAACTGAGGGGAACATTTTTTGGGGGTCAAAAGTTAGCTAAATTTTTCTTCTTCTTTAAGGTTGAAATTAAGTGTGAATTCTTTTTTACTTCTTAAGGATCAAAAATTATCATTATAATTCACTAAATGCCAGTAAGTGCAACTCATGAATGGCCAGAACAATGGCCAACAAATTTTTGGAGCTAATTTTTGATAAGTTGATTCCCCAGTTTTTAGTAGGTGTTGGGGATAATTTATTATGTTCATTTATGTTAAATTGATCTTTTATTGTGCCGAGCAGTGTTCATGCTTATCTAAAAAAAAAAAAAAATTACAATCTTCTTATAATTTTCAAATATGTATTCTTCCATTATATGTATCTCAAAATTAGATTTTGTTGCTCATCCATACAGTTATCTCCCTTCATTCCAGCTATTGGGCCTAAATTTTCAACTAAAAAACTACTCAGTTGATCTTGATCAAAATTGGCTTGGATACCAGAAATCATGCAGGAATTTCAAGTACAGATTTAAGCCTGATTCATAATTATCTCCACTGCTTTGAAGCTATTTGTCTTGAAATTCCTAACTCTGAAACTGGTTATCCAACTACAAAAATTGGCTGAGATACCAAATATTATGCAGGGATTTCAAATATAATTTTGGGGGCCAATCCATACAGTTATCTCCTCTGCATCAAAGCTTTACCCAATATCTCCAAAGATATTTGATGAATTTCATTGAAATTCTGTGGAAGGGTGGGCCACAGGCTAAGGAGATAATGCTTCAATTTTGAGTTCCGAGCCATGTTTAGTTATCTGCATTGTAAGCTGTGGTTTTGAATTAGCCACCCACCCATCTCTTTTTAGGGGCCAAAGGCTGCATTCAGGCCCTCCATTGGAACTAGCTTTTTCAGCTAGTTCCATTAATCAGGTAGTTCCACATACCAGGAAAGAGGAGTTCATCTTGAATCTGAGCTACTTATTTGAAAAGAACTTGCTCTTCACCTATATCTGCCAACACTTCAAATTGCAGAATTTGGAAATAGTGTTTGAAACTATAGAAGCCTCATAATTTTCTATTTTCTAACACATTCACTAGAAAGTGGTTTTGTATTAAGCACTAACCTTGTCAGTAGAACTAGTGGAGATTAAACACTATATGTCTTTGACCACCTGAAAAGAGGGGTTAACTCTCCCCTACCACTCAGTTTCCTAAAACTAACATTGAAAGAAAGGGTTAACTGCTTGTTACCATTACACAATGGCTGAAACATGTCGAAAAAAAACCCACCAAGATCTATTTACTAGGTTTGATCAGAATATATGAACTGCATGTGTAGCTCAAAATCTGCTGAGGTGATGCCAAAAATAGATAATGAAATCATGTAGATAGCATTTGAGAACTGAATGTCTTTGGTTTCATTTAAATAACTCAATTGTATCAAACATTGTTGCAACTTTTGCACTGGAAAAACAGCAATGGAAACTGGTGAACTTTTGAAAATGTCCTTTGGAGAAGATCCCCGGGGTTGGACCATATGTTTTGAGTAGTGGATGCGCTTTAAAGGAGGCAGAGTTTGAATCAAAAGAAAGTTTGCAAAATTATTTATGGTAATTGGCATCTGATTGTTAGAGAACTTGCAGAAAAGAGAAGAGCTGCCCTTCTAGTTCAATAGTTTTTTGCAAAAAACAAAGGTACCCTTTTTCTCCATCCACCATATTCACCTAACTTGGCCCCCATGTGATATCTTATTTCCCCCACTCAAAACTGATGCCTTTTTCTAAGCATTGAATAGCTAAAGAATTTGTATCAATGTGTAGCTGCTGCAGGGAACTTTTTTGAAGGAGACAATCTCAATTTTTGATTAAAATTTTTTTTTTTCAATAAAACGCATGTACATTGCTGATCCCCTATCCCCCAAATTCAGACAAATTTGGTATTATTTGAAAATAGACATATGATCATGAAGATTCTGTCAATTTTCTTTTGTGAGTAGTTGAAAAATCATAGAATCTTAAATTAGATAAAAGAAACCTGTATTTTTGCATGCTCATGACATTTTATCTTAAATGATAAAAATCTATCCAAAATTATTTTGAATTTCATAGTTGTTTGGAGAGTCCATAATGGAACCAGAGATTAAAAAGGTAAATAACACAGGAGACCTGCTTCATCTTGAAGAAGCTGGAATTCTATTGAAAGTTGGACTGAAAAAAATTGTACTTTAATTATAGGTTATTGTAATTTAACTTTCAAATAGATTTAGTTGGTTCATTAGGATATAAATATCTAAATTGGTCTTAAAAACTTGTATTGAAATTGATAGAACTCTTGAGAAAACTTTATTGTGGTCAAAATGATGATAATACTCAATATTCTGTTGAAATATCATGTTTGCTTAGAGTGCTTTTGTAAAAATTATGAAAAGATCATCTTAGAAAAAATACTTGTTATGAGATGACCTCTATAATTGCAGTCTACAGCAGATGAAGACTACATGCTCTTTCATTTTATCATTGTGGTCTTCACAGTTTTTTTGTGTCCCAAAACAAATAAGAACAATGAAATGTACATTGCCAGAGTTTCTAATCCATTTCTATGATTTAAAACTCTGTCCTGAGTCTGTTTGACTGGTCTTATTGTTTGGGAGATGAAGGAAAATTAAAACAGAGCAAAGACTAAGCACTACCCTTCAGGAAGGCCAAAATATATTGCTGAAGTGCTCTGTTATGTTGAAAATTATGAAGATAAAGAAAACAAGACTGGCTGCTGCAGAGTCAAAATCCACTTCAACTCTTAGTCTGACTGAAGATGATTACTGCAACTTTGTATTATGTATATCACAAATAAAATATATTTTTTGTTTAAATCTATTTGTTTATTAGAATGAAATGAGGCCATACGTATCTGAATAATAAATTTTTGTTAATGTCTAAGACATCAATTTAGATCAATCATTAAAATAGTCTCTTGGCAATCACTTTGTCATGAATTCAAATCAGAGTAGGGGATGTGGATTTTACTTATTGGTTTACTTCCCTCATTTTAGTGAGGATTGTTCTTGTTACAGTAGGAAAACGAAGTCAACTCCAGACTTTGTATTGGAGTTTAATGAAAAAAAATATCCAGTAATGAAAATAGATCATCATACTATAAACTATAGCAGTATTGTAAATAAGCAAAGTTTCCTCCCTTCCTCTCTATTTCTTTCTTAGACCAAATGTGTATTTGTAAATTTTATCCCGATATACTATTATGAGCAAAGAGAGTAAACTTCTTGTTGAAGGGTCAGATGGCCTCTCATTGGAACCTATTGAATCATCATATCATTATTGTGATAATTTATGCCTCCTTCTATTATAATAGAAATTTTTTTAAAAGAATTATTTTCATATGCTTAATTCATATTCGCATGATGATAAACTTTTACTCATGCAGATATATGCAACTTTTTTAAGCACCATCTACAACAAGATTATCTACCAAGTCTCAAATATTATAGCTATTAAAAACACTTTGTTGAAATTTTTTAAAATGAAAGGATTCATGGTTTCAAATTTTCATTCTTAGAACTATATTGCTTTTGACAAGAAAACATTTTGTGTGCGTGTGTTCATGTTAATTCTTCCGTGAGAAGTTACTTACTGTGGTACAGTGATAAACTTTTCGGCTTGCATGATGAAACAGTACAAATATAGAAATTGGTGGTCTATATTATTATAGGATTTCTGTTTGTACTGCCATGTTACTGTAACACAGCACATCACAGGCAGACTTTCATAATGCTTCGACTTAAGAATAAAACAAATACTGGTGATATTATGGTTATATTATGTTTCAAGAGGGGGGTCTTATTTACATGTAGTTGTATCGTTGAATTAAACCCTTACTTAGTGTCCACCAGCTATGTTTTTTAAATGTTTTTTTTTTACCTTGTTTCATATTCTAATCACACTATTTTCTAAGTTGTTTTTTCACCTGATATATTCTAATTACACTTTCTCTTTTTTTTTTTTTTTTTTTTCAAAATTTTCTGTTCATTTTTTTTTTTCAATTTGGGTCAAAAGCAAGGGGCAACATTTCTTCCCAATTTAGGAGATGAGCGTGTGGGAAAATTTTTTCTTTTTAGGGAAAAATGCTAATTATAGAGTAGTTTTAAAGGGTGAAAATGAAACTTTTACCCAGACATAATTACCTCTGAATGAGAATAAGACTTGCTAATATATCTTGTTTTGATTTAATCATTATTTGTTTTTGATTCTTTGTTTAATGTCTTGGATGGAAAGTACTGCTACGTTGACATTATTTTGCTCCACTCTGCCCATGAACTGGAGACAGTATCTTTGCAACACTCTTATAAAGTTTTTAAAGATGTGCAGGTTATATAATTCATTGCTGCCATAAAATATGATCAGTAGCAATCAACCTAGTAGTGACAAAGATAAAAGTTGGGGACAGGGTAATTGCGAGGTAAGTCAGAAAAATTAACATCTTCGTTCGCATTCTGGTAATTTAGATTCCTTTTGATTATTTTGTTCTTCCCAGTAAGCTCAAGTCAGTATGATCCTTTTAAGTTAGAACTTTTCTTGTGTTTTTTCTTTCTTTTTCTTTGTTAAGAAATGCTCCCCATGGTTTGCATGATCAAAAATACACCGGACTATCCTGCTGGGTTCATAGATTTAAATCAAGTCCTAGTGAGTCCACTTATTTGGGTGGCGGTGATGTGCACCAAGGACAACTACCTGAATCAAAATACAAACACAACCCCAGGAACTTCATCAAGAAGTCAACACGTAACAGTACCTACCATGTCAGACAAACACCTAACGAATCTTAAGAGTGAATCAAAAGAATACAATGGGACAGTATTGTAATAAGTGAAATGAGAAAACCCAGAGGAGAACTACTTGAGTAAACATCTCCACAGCCATGAGGAAGAGGAACGCAGTAGAGATTTTTCTTATTCATAATGACTGATCCTAGAGCCAGTGATATAGACTGAACATCTCTCAAGTTAACACTCCCATTTCACAGTCAACCAAGAACTAAATAGACAACTTCTATGACAACTCCACATTCCAAGATACCAAAAGGAGAAACCCCCCAAAAAGAGGAGCCCAAATCAAGAAACCAATATCATTTGCTTTTTGGGTTCCTCTCTTCCTTGAAATAGACTACATACTAGCAGACAAAAGTACCACTGTCAAAGACATCCAGATCCTATATCAGGTCATGCACTTATACCAACAGACTGGTATGGCACTGAAACTTCAGTCAATGTAGCCTTGAAACTCACATGATCAGTGTCTGGCAGGGCACGACTATAGCAGCCACATTCTTCTATTTGGCGTTTACCCTTTCTTTCTCTCCTTCTTACATGATGAAACATAGTAGATTTAGTGTAGACTACTAATTTTTGTACCAGAATTTTTTTTATGGCACAAAATCATAAATTGAACTGTATTACAAGTTTTCCGAGTTTTTTTTTACATGTCGCTTTTTCGTCAAAGTTAAGCTAATGTTCCATATCATATATTTTCTCAAATTTTTGCATGCAAAAACGCCTACATTATAAAAAATTATAAAATATAGACTACATATTTGATTTTACTTGAAGTTTTCAAAAATTTTTTCCCGTGTGATAATGACCACTTGCTCTTAATTCATTTTGACTAATTCAATTATTTTCGAATTTTTTTATTTTATTCTTTCAGTAATTTTAGTCAGAGTTCAACTCAGAGACTCTGCCATTTTGTTTTTTTTTTTTCAAATCTTTTACTAATTCTAAAAATTTTAACGTTTTTAAGAAAGGATGTCAAAAGCTGCGTAGATCATACAATGGGTTTAAACGTGGATGTTAGTACCCTTCTGGGGTCGTTGGTTTGTTTCAACGGGGCGTTGAAGTAATTAAAGACTTTAAGGGATTGTTGAAACTTCCTGAGAAGGTGCCGTGGAGATTTCATTAATAACAAATAAAAACGAGAAAGTAAAAAAAAAAGAAACTGAAACGAGAAAGTCCGATGTTATAATGTATTTTCTAATGAGTTTATGAAACCGCTGAGACTTCAAGCTCATCTCCATGAGAAACACCTCGGCAACGCTGATAGTGAGATTGCAGTATTTCGCAACTGAAGGAAACATTCGAAAACGTGCACTGCATACATTCTCACTCTTCAGAAATAAAAACATTGTCTCTGAAGTTGATACTGTTCTCTATGCTTTTTATAATATTCCCAGAATAATTGGAAAATCTCATACAGTCGCTGAAACGTTAGGTCTCTCAAGTGTACCTGAAATTCTGACGACCACTGTTCTCAAGATGAATGCACTAATGTTCTGAAATACGTTGTTACCGAGAAGGATGTATCGCATCGAATTGATGAAATTCAAAATATCACCGAAAATCCGCTGTGTTTAGCGTTGTGCAAAAATGAATTGGGAATACAACTACATCGATCAACGGTACGAGACAATGGGGCGTTGTTAATGACTCATATATGATCTATCAAGGGAAAAAAGCACATTATGACATACTGTTTAGTCGATTAGTGAAGACCAGCACGAACAGTGAATCACTCTATGAAGAGATCAAGATATATCTTTTGATCAATAATATCCAAATAACAAAAGCTTGTACCTCAGAAGAGGCAACATCAATGACAGGGTGCCATACTGGATCATTTGCGTTCATGAAAAAGGAAATTCCCAGTCTTTTTGTAATCCATTAAGCTCAATCTTCAAAAACAAGAAGATCCCATTAATCCTGAAAGGATGGGTTTACAACCAATGCATCGTAGTAGTCACTTATGGAGCTGAAACATGGAACCTAAATAAGAAACAGACCTTCAAACTAAGAAGCATGCAACGTGTACATGAAAGAATTATGCTGGATGGAGAGATCACAAGGTAGTATAATATATCAGGGAGAAAACAGGAGTCCAAGGCATCATAGAATCAATTAGAAATCTCAAATGGCAATGGGCCCATCATGTTACAAGAATGGCACACGACCGATGGACTTCACGACTCACAATATGGATCCCCAGAGATCATATACGCAACTGGTGACAACAGAATACTGGATGGAGCGATGAATTTGACAAAATCAGAAAGTATTTGCTTCGCGACGTTCACGATAAAGAAATGTGGTGGATCCTGGAGAAGGTCTATGTCCAACGACGGACCTTAAAAGACTGATGATGTTGATGCTATCCATCATCAGCATTATGTTTCTAAAAAGCTTAGTCCTCGCCTCCATTAACTCTTTCCGTTAAAATTTCGGTTGTTAGAAAGATTAAAGCATATTCATTGGATAGCTGACTGTTCTGACAATTGTCAAAATAATGGATAGAAATCTGATCGCCGAATTCTGCTCTCTGAAGTACACTGGTGCTCAAAAAATCAAGCAATCTTTCCATAACGAACTATGCCAAAAGATTCTTCATCTGCGTAATTATACAGCGTATATAACTGACATCTTTGATAAAATTGATTTGTTAAACTTGCAGCTGTAGATACCTTCATCAAAAAGCTGGATTTGTTCAAACAAAATACTGACAGGAGTTTTTTTGCATCCCTAGCATAAGCTCGGTAAAAGATTAAGTAACCCCTAAGACGTTCACTCACTCCCCCGTCATCCCTGATCTACGTGCTCACGCTTTGATTTGTAGATCCACTCAAGAAGGTTTTTGACTTGAACGTCTTCACTGCGCAGGAGTGCTAGTCCCTAATGTAGGAACAATCTGCATTCCAAATGATAAAATAACAATAATATAACAGGTTTCTTGGTGATAGGATTACAAATTCAAATTAATCCTCCCCATTGACTCAAGAACCACGGCTGGTCAGGCTGAAATAGCAAACGTGCTATATCAATGCAGAGTGGCGAGAATGACAGGGTTGGTTTTAGGCAGGGGGGCTATTTTGGGACTTGGCAACAAAATTAGAAGATACTGGCTTGAAGTTCATCAATCCGGGTTATCGCATGGAGGTGCATATAGGCAGCACGTCAGATAACATTGGGTCGCAAACAACCGGTGAAGACTTAATAGACTCCTAGGTGTATTTATTGGGAGTTTTTCTAGAAGAGGGTTTGTAGAGAATATAATCGATGCCCCGTCTGGATTACTAAACGTCTATGCAATTCTGTAGAATCGACAAAACAGACCCCTCTACTCCAACCACACGATTTGACTGGCCACTAAACATGTGTTTCAATTTCTTAACGTCATATAACTGACCAATCATAAGGGCTTGATGCACTAAGCTCCATATTGTTAGGCGGAGATTGCCATACTTTTTAGGTATGACTGACCTATGTTTGATATTTCAAACGAAAAAACAAAAACCGAACTAATTTATCTTTCCAGTTAGATTTTGACTGATTTTCTTTATATTGCAAATCAGTCAGATACGAGCAGATATTTTGATATCTTGCTGTGGTGACAATGGGAACTTGGAAAACTTGGAGCAAGTTTTAGCCATATCTCACAATGGGTTCCGCCCAAAGCAACGAAAATGCACAGCTATGGAACCAGGGGTTATATATTTGCGTTGAAAGATCAGTAAAGATGGTGTGTATCAAGTTGAGGAAAAATTAGAAGCAGTTTTGAAAGCCCCAGCGCCAAGGAATATATCACATCTCAAGACATTTCTTGGTATGCTCAACTACTACCATCACCACTAAATTAACTGACTTAGAAACCATTAAAAATTGACATTGGGAGAGTCATATCCTTGTACCGATTACACAAAGTGACTACACGGAAGAATAAGAGTTTCAATTGTCAGAGAAAATAATAATGTCATGATATTGATGGAATGAAAACGTAACGTTTATGATAAAAGAACGAAATATAAATACTGAATGAGAGAATGTAGACACACGAGATGTTTCGATATAAAATAAAGATCTTAGATCTTTCAAGTGGAGGAAGGAACCAAACTGAAACAGGTTGACAGTGAGAATAAATGTAAATAATAGTCCTTAATCTATATATAGTCAAGGATGTTGAAATTCTATAGTGAAAAAAAGCAAAGCAGTCTTGAAATACCGTAAGAATGGATGAGTTTTTAGACAGAATTTGTTGCTTTTGAGATAGAAAATCTCCTTAATTTGATAGAATTGAAGGAGAGAGAAAAAAAAGAAAAAAGAGGGGACAGACATTACCCCCAGCGAAGTACCAGAACAAAGAGGGTTAATGTTCGCGAATTCCTTTTAGAATCAGCGGGAGCGCCCAGGAACCACGAGCTGGATCAAAAATTACTTGGAGGAATTAGACAACGGCTGATAAATCGTCTGCTTACTACAACATTTCAATTGAATAAATTCTCAACTGCCAGTGATCCTTGCAGATCTATCTAATGAATTCTAGGTTTATCAATGGTCCACACCAAACTGCAACCACTAAACGTACCAAAAGAGCTCATTCGATCCGTCAAGCTTGAACTGAAAAATAGATATAAAATTCTTACTGAACAAGTAGAGGAGAACGACATCAACATCAACGAACTCAACAATAAAATAACAGCCTCTCTAATAGAAGTAGCCACAATATTAAACCAAGGAGCACACGAAGTATTGATAAAATCTCAAATGAAACTAGGAACTGCGTGGAAAAATGTGGAAACCTCAAGCCACCGACAACAATAAGAGACATAATTGAAAAGACCGGACTGAATAAAAGACATAAAATACGCGACAGCAATCATCGAAACAATCGTCGAAAAAGGTCGGGACTTCAAAGCTATAAATAGAGGTTTAGTTCAGGATGGAAATAAATAACTAGTATACTCGATGGAAATGTAAACCTAACGACAGATACGCAAGACGCGAGCCGCCAGTTCGAGGATTTCCAGAAGTAAACCCCATGGGAGGTAGAGCAAGCCATCAAACAAACAAAGAAAAGAAAGGTCCCTGGACAAGACAATATCACCATCGATCTACTCAAAAAGCTGGTATGATCATCACTAGACTATAAACTGGTGATTCTATTCAACTTATGCCTAAAACAAAGTAGTCCCGGAAGATTGGAACACTGAAATCATAATATTTTTATATTAAAAGAAACCCGAAAGATCTCAACAACTATAAACCTATAAGACTAATCAAATGCATCTACAAACTTTTCACAAAAAATCATCACCAAACGGATCACTAAAACACTAGATGAAAACTAAGCACAAGAGCAAGCTGGCTTTAGAAGAAATTACTCGACCATGGACCATCTTCATTCAATAAATCAGCTGAAAGAAAAATCAGCAAAATACAAAATTCCACTCGTTATCGACTTCAAGAAGGCCTTCGACTCTATGGAAATTCCCATGCAGGCCATCACTCTACAAGTCAGAGTACTGCAACATATATACAGTCACAGCTGCTCCTTTATCAGACCACATAAAGACTCTGAGCCCTTTCACCCCCCCAAAAGGAATAAGACAAGGGGATACCAGATCACCCAAACTCTTTACAGCCTGCCTAGAGATGATCTTCAAAAACTTTGAGTGGGAGAATAAAGGAATCAAAATAGACGGCAAATATCAGAACAACCTCAGATTTGCAGACGACATCACTTTTTTCGCAGAAAACCTACACAACACTTAACTAATGCTTAATGAACAGTATGAAAAAAGCAAGAAAGTCGGCCTACACATGAACTTCAGTAAAACAAAGGTCACGTGCAACAATCACGTCAGAAATAAGTAGACAACGATCAGAATCAAAGACGCAGAACTAGAGAAAGTAGACCACTACCTAAGACAACGAAGAAGAAATCATGCGAATAATCACTCGAGGATGGCAAGCCTTTGACAGAGAAAGCTCAACAAGAAGATCCCATTAATCCTAAAAAGAAGGGTATACAACAGAAGCATCCTCCCGATAGTCACTTATGGAGCTGAAACATGGAAACTAATTAAGAGACATACCTACAAACCGAAACGCATGTAACGTACACATGAAAGAATTATCACATTGAGAGATCACAAGATAGCACAATACATCAGGAAGAAAACAGTCCGAAGTATCGTAGAAACCATTGGGAAACTCAAATGGCAATGGGCTGGTCATGTTGCAAGAATGGCAGACAACCGATAGACATCAAGACTCACAACACAAATCCTCAGAGATCACATGCGCAACTGATGCCAGCAGAATACTAGATGGGGAGACGAACAAGACAGATTCATAAAGTATTAGCTCCACGACTCCCACAATAGAGAAGTGTGGCGAATCCTAGGGAATGTCTATGCCAAACGACAGACGTTAAAAGACTGATGATGATGATGATGATGTTCAAAGTTCGAAAAAACAAACCAACAGACCAATATAGCTTATATAACTTATACTGAAAATTGCCCCCCATACTCATTTTGGAGGGGGATTTAAAAAAAAACAAAACAAAATTTTTTTTCCTTCTTTATGTAGGTGAGTATGTGTGCAAAATTTCAAGTTTTTACTGTGAACAGTTAGGGCTGGGCAAAACAAGCAAAGAAGTTGGCCTCCACATGAACTTCAGTAAAACAAATGTCATGTGTAACGAACATGTTGGGGAAAAAGACACCACGATCGAAATTGAAAATGCAAAGCTGATACACTACATATACCCAAGATAACAAATCTGAACAGAGTCATCAAAAGAAAGAGAAATCAAGCGAAGAATCACACTGAATTGGCAAGCTCTCGATAGAGCGAGCTCGATTTTTAAGAACAATGAAATCTCACTAGTCCTAAAAAGAAGGGTATGCATCTAATGTATTCTACCGATAGTCACGTATGGAGCTGAAACATGGAATATAACCAAAAGATTGACCCTCAAACTGAGAACCATGCAACGTGCACACGAGAGAATCATGCTCAACCTCATATGGAGAGATCATAAGGTTGCAAAGTATATTAAAGAAAAGACAGGAGTCTGTGACATCATAGGAACTATTAGAAAACTCAAATGGCAATGGGCTGGACCTGTTGGAAGAATGGTAGACAACCAGTGGACATCACGACTTTCAACGTGGATCCCCAGAGATCAGATGCGAGGCTTTTGATCTTGTTCATTGATATCATTTATATTTTCACTCATAGAGTGATATTGTCATTTTAGGAAAAAATGCAGGTGAATTCGATATCGTAGGCTTTATATCTAACAATAAAAAGTAAGCTTACCTTGCCTCTTTAATTTCTACAAAAATTGAAACTTATGATTATTATTGTTGAACTTTTCGTTTGTCCTTTTTCCTGCGTTTGTTAACAATCAAACTGACTGTATACTAACCTAATTTAACTGAGACTTCTTAGCCATCTGATAACGGAAAAAGTAATATCATTCTTACTTCATTTTCCTTTTATAATTCTATTGCATTATTTTCACGCTTTTTATTAATATTTTATTTCTAAACAGATTCCAAAATCAACAAGAGAAATTTTGTGGATCCAGATAAGATACAGTAAATATGCTTAGTCATTATAGTCATGTAGGTGTATACCAATACTTCAAGAATTTACCATTGTATGAATAGATTTACAATAAAAAGACTTTATTTCTGTTTCTTGGTTCTTTGGGGCCCCCTACACAATTAGTTAAGAATTCAATACGAAACTGTTCTTTTAGCAAGATATCTAATACGTCACTTCCGATAACGACTCCTTATGAAACCTCTGAATACACGTGTTCAATTGCTTATTTGCCCCGGTCTTCTACCTTCTTCCTTTCTTTCCCTCTAAACTTGCAAAGCTTTGCGCCTATTCTAAATGTGTTTAAAGCCAAGTGCCAAGTTTAATTGCGTCCCATCTCATATTCCTTAAACAAGTCAAACCAAACCTCAATTTCTAATTGTAATTTGATGTGTAACTTCCAAATTTTCTAAGAACGAAATGAATAAGTACATGAATCCTTGCAACAAACTCAATTTACTACAACTCAGGTATATTTGTCATTCGAATATCAAACAATCTATCTGTTGTCAATGTGTTTTATATTTATCCTTTTGTAAACAAAATGAAAACTTCTACAAAAAAGTGTTCTCTTCCAAAGAAAATGAAATGCAATGAACGTATTTATTGCATCTTCATCTTGAAGGGAATGTTTCTACCGGCGTATGCATAAAACAAAACAGATGTGAAACTAGGGAAAGAGTATAAGGAAATCAACAAATGTGACGGAGTGTCCCCATAATATACTTGGGATACGACCTTCCGACTTTCTCATTGGCTAAAATATAGCTAATGAGAACGCCTGAAAAAATTCCCAAGGCCACACGTTTTCGTTCGCAGCGAGCCCTCTGGCCTCTTTTGCTTTCGAGACCTCAACCCGTCAATACTACTCTCGGTGTTGGTTCAGCGGATAGCCTGTAAAAAGTCAGACAAAGAATGACCGTCTTATAATAAATCCAAACTAATCCTTTCTATCAGGGATTTATAAAGATCTCTGGTTCAGAATAACTTTATAGAAGAAAATCCCTACTAATATCGCACAGAAAATCTTCCCAACGGGGTTAACAACAAAAAACTCGATATGCAGGTCGCACAAAGAAAAAACACGTACAAACATCAAGAACTTCAATCCTTCTCTTACTTCTCCCTTCAACCCGACACAACACTTTCCTACAAAATTCTCTGAACCAATATTCATAGTACTTCCCCAAAAGGCTTAGTAGGAGAACAGAATCTTCTTCCAACATATTCTTCTACACCAATTTTTACTTCTTCCTTCATTTTCCTATTATTAAACTTTGTTTTTAACTCGACTCGATGTTTTATTTCATTCATTCGTTTGTCCCGGCTTTCTCAGGATTTTCTTCAACATGACAAAAAAACAAAAACGGTTACATTGAAACCGATATCAAAATCATCATCAATAAGAATAGATGAAGGAAGAGAAGGGATTAACTCAGTATCCGATTCGACATCTCTCAACTCCTTTCGTTTAACCCGAAAAAGGTCTACTCTCTTCAAACCATTTCCATGAACTTGGAGACATTCGCTTTTTGATAACTTCTTTCAAACTTACTGCAAGAACTGCAGGAGGTCTTTTCTCATCTTATTTTCCGCACGTCTTCATGAACTGACGATTCCCACTAAGCAAGGTACAAAATAGTCGTTAGGGGCCTCTGATTGGATACAATAAAAAAAGCACGTTTTTCATTGGCTGAAACCAGTATACAAGTTGGAGTCTTGTGAATCAAGACTTCAAGAAGACAATATGACATTTTCTTATCACGTCATCGTTATTCAAAGTTTTTTAGGACAAACAAGGGTTGCAATAATAAAATATGGATCATGAGATTGAGTATTATGTAAGAATGTATAATGATAAATTATGTAAGACAGAGTAATGACAAATCATGAAATGTCAGCATCAGCCCCTTCGGAAAAGCATTTAGACTATGTCGGTCATTTCATGCGAGGGATGTGTTTTTTTAATAGTAGCTGATGTGTACTCAAAGTGGATTGAAGCCTCCCCAATGACATTATCCTCGCCCAGCTTTTGCCACTCAATGGCATACTTCAAATATGTGTTACCGACAATGAGCCATCATTCACTGGCAAAGAATTTAATTCTTTATGGCTAGGAATGGAATTAAATATATGACCGACCCATCTCACCCTTTTTCAAATAAATGTGTAGAGCGGACTGTACATACCTCTAACGATACACTGAAAAAGATGTCAGTAAGAGATCAACTATCTGAAATCAACCCTATTCAGTTCTCTTACAATATTACACCCCATACAACCCCTAGTGTTTCACCGGCAAAATTATTTACGAATCAAAAACTGAATTCTTGTTCGAACAGTTCAATCAAAGTGCTAAAAAAACTATGAGACTGTGTTATTTTCTCAAACATGACAGAACGAAACAGTGTGGGTCAGAAACTACGGGGGAGGGGAATAGGTAGATAACTGGGGTCATTATTGATTTGAGTGGTTACGTTACCTACGAAGCAGAAGTCGAGGGAGGAACTGTTAAGCGACACGTTTATCAAATCCGTAAGCACCTTCCTGCTTCAAACAAGCCCATTGAACCTAAATATGAATGGACAACCCAGATATCCTTTACTAACCAAACCAGATACGTATAGATTTCTATGTCATTCCTTTCCACTTGAACTTTCAACAACCTGCTCCAATCCAAGATATGTCTCCAACATACCACTCGATACTGCCGTTAGTGAATCAGAATCCATTAACTGCCCCATTAATATCAAAATTTATTTGCAGCCCTATTAGGGAATCCATTCAAGTTTCACAACCAGTGACAAATAGGAAGCCCCCTAAGTATTTGTCATTCTAATTCTAATCTGTAAAAGGGGCATATACCTCTTGATACGTTTATTTATAACATCAGCACCCCCCGAGCCCCTTTTATAGATTATAATTTTTGCCTTTGATTTCAGTAGCCTCCACTAGAGGTGTTGAAGTTCTGGAAGAATAGAGAGACTCCACGTATTTCATACGGATTCTATCTTGTCAGCTTTTGATCTGGGTCAAGTATAGGTCCTGTTTACTTATGGGATTGTGTTCGCACTAAACAGGTTGAGTACTACATTACTTGTTTCTTGCATCATGTCCTAACCAGAACTTATTGGGGTTTTTCTCAAATATTCATTTATTGATAAAAAATGACGATCCAGATGTTGAAATCGGCCCTTTAAAATGTTCGCCCAGTCAATGGTTAACACTGGACACCATCAGTCTTCAATTTCAGCAAGTTTTGATTGGCCAGCTAGAATTAATGGTAATTATAAAAAAGGCACCTGTGTGTGGTTAAAGGCATATACTAGTTGACAAGCGTTTCACCTTTTTCGAAGTTTCAGCATTACTAAGAATGTGAGAAAGAAGATCTTTGCAAAGACTTGATAATTTATGGCATTTTAATTGAACATTTTGAAACTTCTCCTGGTCTATAACATTGTCTGGTCTGTAAATGACCAGAAGTGTAAAAGAATCCATAGCCTAAGTCAAATGATAGATTATAAGAATTGAAGTCCAAATCAATATCAAGCTTTGCACAATTCTTCTAAGGATTCCAAAAGTGAAGTTTTCTGAGTATGTATGAAGGCTGAAATGATCTGTTTCATCTTCTTGATAAAGTAAATGAATCATTTCAAAATCACTAAGGATTTGTTTAAGGAATACCCTACAGGAGTAGTCAATTTTTATAAGTATTTAAACCATATATATATATATATATATATATATATATATATATATATATATATATATATCTCAAAACAAATACTTTCAGTGAGATTAAATGGAAAATACTGATTTATAAAATATAATTTTGGTATAATTTTCTTTAATAATCGATGTCACTATATATTCATAATTGATATCGTTACTACTACCATCGACACTACAATTTTGTTGATGTTTTTGTAGATATCAGCAAAATGTAATATTCTCTAAATATATAATTTTTAACGCAGGAAAGATAGCTCCAATTTTGTAAAGTTTCATGGGCGTGAAATTTCAAAATGGGGACCATTTTCCGTAGATTGTGCCGTAATTACAGTATCGATGGTTGTAGTATTTTCATGGGCGCTAAAATTACTATCAAACCTCTTTTTTTAAAACACAATATTAATTTTATGGAATACGATTATGAACAGAATTATATGCGAAAATGCTTTGGGCACTCCATGACAAAATGATAGTCAACACTATTTTTGCACTATTTCAAAGCGTGCCGAACTCTCTACTGTTGACTAATACGAGTGTATCAGGGCCCACGATGCAGTTTTAAAAATGGCGGGACACCAAGTTAGTGCTTGCCGGAGGCGCCTCCGTGATTGGCGCTGCATTTAAATTTAGAAAATTGACTCTTCTAGATTTTTTATATCTATAACTTATCCATACATAGCATAATACTGTCATTTATTGTGTTTATTTTGCTAGTTGTAAACATAATAGAATTGAATATAATATGCATAAGTTTGTGACTTTATTACATTGTACCGCATACCTAGTCCTGAGGATAAACTTTAGGGTCTGTCAGTCACTGGATTCGATGTGTGGAAGGCTGAATGAAGAGTAGTACCGAAACTGGTTTTGTACGATATCATCAGTAACATTTTGGTTTTCATAAGGCTGGAAGAATGTGTGGAGAGAGGAGCAACAGGTTTTTATTTTCATTTCTCTGTTCTGGGCCTGGGAATCGAAGTCTTGCAATTGGCAGCACAAATCAGGAAGCAAAAAAAAAATGAGTTTTTAACATAAGATTGTCCCACGTTATCTTTATATCAATGAGGACAAATGCATCTTCAGAGCCAACGACCTAAAATTTTAGGGGCAAATCATCGAACGAGACAGAATGTTGCCTCTACCAGAGAAAATCGAGGCGATCCAAAACTTTCCTCAACCAACGCCTGTAAAATAGATACAACGGTTCATAGGAATAATGAATTACTACCGAAGATTCATACTTGATTATTCTTCAATTCTCCTTCCACTAACAAATCATCAACAAAAAAGAATAAAAACATAACATTACAATAGGATGGATTGGAAGCTTTTACCACTAACTTGCAGACCACATAAAATAAGCTTTCATCCAAAATAATAGAAAAAAAATCCCTTTTACCATGGAGCAGTGATTGAATAGGAAATTGAGCAAAACACTAATGAGATAAGCTCCCGAAAGAACTGTTAGCCATATACCTAACAATCAAAGACTTCCGACACTTAATAAAGGATAGACATTTCTATCTATACGGATCACAAGCCACTGACACATTAAATGAACACAAGCCCTGGCATATCTACACCAAGAAAAATTCGTAAAATAAGTAAAAGGACAACATACCACAGAAACCGACTCGCTATCACCAACACAACAATCACATAAAATATACTGAGACATAAACTAATATCCAATGACCAGACATTACAAGAAACACAAGCAAACACCTCATTAAAATTGAAATGATCTCCAGTTCCATTTAGTAACAAAACACTCGACTATACATAACTCCCACACCCATAAAGGAGCACGACAGAAGATATAGGCGATACACCAGATTAATAAGTCTTTATCCTTACCAGGATATTACTTCGACGAAAATAAGGATTTATGACCATGATGGCCAGGTCGTAGTTAACTAGTTGTTGTGTCTCTGCTTCTAGTCGCTCCCACCTCGCTCACGCTGTGTTCAGATCCGAGGGAGTGCAGCTGTCAGCTAAAGATTCTGCAGCGCTGGAACAAAAACCACCAGAGGTGTCACAAATTGAAAAGTAAGAATCGGGTGTATAATACATGGAACAAGTTCATGTCAATATCTATACAGGGTTACTGATCAAAATATACGCCGATGCAGGTGAGGACACTAAGAAATGACTATCATTCTGTCTTTCGGGTTATCCACGTCTCTTGATATGTATAGTTGTATAGCTTCAACAAAGTTCTCCAGTAGAAACTATTAGTCTTTTGATGTATCCACTTGATGTCTCCTGTTACATATATCTGTAAAGCTTCACCAAAGATCTAGTCTTCTGGGGTCACCCACTTGATGTCTTATAGTATATCTATTTGTATAGCTTCAAAGTTCTAGTTTTCCAGGGCCTGGACTTTTTGTGGTGACAAGAACGTGGATTTCTCTGCAATGTCCCGACGGCTTCTGTTCTGCTGCTAGTAAAAAATAACTGTCTTTTATGATGATAGACCCCCTCTGTGTGTGGGGCGGATGGCTGAAGGGTTTATGATTGATTTTTCCTCTAACTGCTGGTAAATTTGAAATTGTGCTGACTTAGTAATTTTTCCTTCCACCCTCATCAAATTTGGAAATTCATAAATTTCCCTTAGAAATATGCATAGGCGATAGTCGTGGCCAATTCTTCCGACAATCAATTTTACGCCCCGAAGGTGAAATGGTCAATCCCTCTCAGTAAAATTTCTCTAAACTCAGGGATTCATAAACTTTCCTTATGCGATTAATCATACATCTACATTCTGTCCGGGCCTCACTCGCCCGACCCTTCTTAGTACTTTACTCCCGGATTCAATACTAATTATTTTTCAGTTCAAGTCTGGTTTATCTCGAAAAACCCCTGAGAAACCGTCCTGGTTTCGTAAAGTACCCTCAACCTCGAAACAGAGGGTGACCAGACGCTTATCTCTGATTTGGTCATTTTAGTTTCCAATATCAGATTTTTCTATTAAACCCTTCATTTCCATAGTGTCACCAAGTTTCCGATGTGTTGTATATCTATTCGTCCGTTGCTCCCACACTCTTGTCCGCCAGCCTACCTACATAAGCCGACCTTCGTTTCACCGGTGACGACTGTTGATTTTAACGTACACACACACACACACAAATGTAACTGACTACACCTAATTGACTTGTCCAATGAACACGACCCTTCTTGATTGTAGTGGACTATCTCGATTTTTTGTTTGAAACAACCCTTTTACTTTCTTATTCATTTTTGTGAGCGTGAAAGTCACATTACAATTATGACATTTTGATATCATTAACAATTAATGCAGCTGACCCATTGCGATCTTTCTTCCAGATGATCATATTTTGATCAAGAATTCGTGTTTTGCTTGTAATTCCTTTGTTCATATTTACAGAAATTTTGGTTGAATTTGTACGCAAACAGTACATGAACAAAATTGCATACACAGTAACCCACATATTCTATCCCTACAAGTTATTTTATCAAGGTCAAATCAAACCAATCCGTTGTGATCAATACTTATTCTCAACATACAAATTGATACCTTATGGTTATCACACAACTACCAATCACAACTACCTACTATAAAAGTATAACAAAAGGCTCGGCTAATGGCCGCTTTTGATACTATAAGAGTGATAGATACGCTTGGAAAGGATAGGATAGAAAAAATTAAGTAGTTTAAAAAGAAAGTAAAAGGGGAGAAGAAGACTAGAAATTTAAATAGTTTAGTGAAGGGTTTTGGAAAAGAAAGGGAAAAATAGAATGTCAGGAAGTTGAATGAAAGGGTACAACTGCTACTGCTTCTATGTGTGGCAGACATGGTCTTATACATAAAAAAATATATATGTGTATGTGTGTGTGTGTGGTTACAAGTCAAAACGTGCAAGTGCAAAAACTTCCAATTCATAAGGTCCAATGCAAAAAAACGCCCAGTTGATTCCTCTTGCATTGGACAGGTTTGCAAGTGTTCGCATGTATTTGCATTATTGGACATTATTGCACTGGAGGTTTTTACATTTTGGACGTTTCTTGTTTTTTGTTTCGGACGTTTTGTCCTTGGATCATTTATATGGACATTATGTATTTGGACCATCAGTTTGGGATATTTTGGATATTGGAATTTTTGATTGAACGTTTTGACTTAGCATGCATATATATTCATACACGCATTTTTTCCAGTTCTGGAATTCATTTTGAGGGATAGGGTGCAGGATTCTTCAATCATCTGAAATCGATAACTGGGTGTATTTCAGTTTTGGGATCAAATAAAGTTGACAGGGGCTAAATCGGGAGGGTAAGACGGCTGGGGAACGAGAGTTACCTCGTTGCTTTGCCAAAAGTTTTGTTCATCTGTCAGCAGATGACGACCCAAATTTAGCGGCAACACGATGCATCATCAATTTTTCTATCAAAAATATGTGGCACGATCAGATTCCTAGCTCTTGTGAAACTTCCCAGGTTGATGTTCAGTTGACAATCTCGACTGATTACATCACACATTCTTTCAGTGTGATTGTTTTCGGCGGACGTAAAAGGTCATCCAGATTTAGCATCATCTTTGGTGGACATTCTTCCCGATTTGAAACGCTGGGACTACGCGTGGCATTTCATAAAGTTCAAACAATCATTCTCATTGACCCGTTGCAATATCAGAAAAGTTCCTGAATAAATTTTTCCTGACTTGAAACAGAATTTCACAAGAACACATTGCTCTTCATGATCTAGCGTTGCTCAAAAACGATAAGTGCACTAGACATACGTTCACCTTGGCAATACTCCATATTGATTTGAAAATCTATTTGGAATGACCTCACATTAATACACACCGGAAGTGTCATTTGGTCTAGACAGTGTAAGTAGAATAAAAAATTCCTTCAGCTGTCCTATTTTTTCTAATTGTTCATTCTACTATTATTGATCGATCTATCTATTAAATGATTTGCTGCCTGTCATTCTAAAGGGTGCAACTTATCTGCATTATCATAATAATAATAATAATAATAATAATAACAATGATAACTAGCTAGAGCCGTGGAAATTCCACTGGTGTTGACAAATATCGATTATCTCATTCATGTTCTTCTCCAGCCTACACCTATATCTTCTCATTCTCTACCTCATCCCTTTCAATCGTCGGTGTCTCTCCATGATTCTGTCTAAATCAAACATGAATTAATCAATGCGATCCCTTCAGTAAAATACCCACACTTTTCTGCTTTCTCCCGTCCTAATGTCTTATTAAACTAACTAACTTTTCTCTCTTCCTACACACTCAGCAAACTACCTATCCTCCATTCCTCTCCTAAATTTCTACCATCTTATTAAACTACCTAGCCCTTTTTTTCTGAATAACACATGAACGATTTTAAATAAAATAAGAGATGTTTTAATATAATCTTTATAATTTTTCTTATTTATTCCATCCACTTGTCCACTAATCCTGCTTTGTTTGAAATGTGCTGCTGATAGTTGACATGTAATTTCTAACCTCTTTTAATTTCTATCAAAAGTGTATACAAACGCAGGGCTCCAAAATATTCCCTTATAGACCCCACCAAAATATAAATAAATAAATGAATAAATAAAATGAAAATATGAATAAAATAAAAAAATATAAATAAATAAGAGAGGGAGAGAGAGAGAGAGAGAGAGAGGGACAGACAGAGACAGAGAAATCCTTAAAGGAAAGACAACCTCCCCCACTAAATAGGCCATAAAAACATAAAAATAAACGATTAGATTCCAAGACAGACCGGTCTCCAACGATAAATTCTTGCTATTCCAAGCTGGGTTCGAGTGTAGTACATAGAAACAAACAATCCCAGCCCAATGTCATGGCCTTTCAGCTATTATCATGCCGTCAGACCCGACCATTTTCATTACAATGCTGTTAGATCTGATCATTTTCAGCCCAATGTTATAACCATTGAATCATTACAATGCAGTTAGACCTGATCATTTTTAGTCTAATGTAATAGCCATTGAATTATTACCATGCGGTAAGACCTAATCATTTTCAGTTCAATGTTATAACCATTGAGCTAGTCCTATGCAGTAGGACCTCATCATTTTCAGTCCAATGTTATAATCATTGAGCAAAATTGCATTTCATTGCTTTTTCCTCTTTTGAAAGAATTGCAGATTTCCTATACTGCTGCAGCCTCTTTCCATGATATGCTCTTGTAATCAATGATTTGTTTTGCTTCTTCAACATTTTGCATCTCAGTGATTTTTCCTGTTGCAAACGAATGGATTCATAACCCAGACAAGAATCAGTTCTCCAAAGCACTTCTCAAAATCATATTTCAGTGACTCCAGATGCATACAGCATTCTTCCAATGCAAAAACATTTTCCGCCAATATTCTATTTGGATGGATCCATCTATCTAATGAATGTGGATACAGCAGTTTTGACCTTGAAAGAATTGAAATTGTAACTTTCAAGTTACAAGCTAAACATTATCAACAGTTTTCAAAAATTCGATTACCGTATAGATTAATCTAAAAGGCACCTTTGAAGAGTCAGCGCTCTTGACACGGTTGGTAGAATAATCTGCTGTCCAACGAATGTGCTTTAATCTTGTCAGCTATCAAAATTGTGACAGAAAGATTTGAATGGAAGCGCAGGCTCAGCTTGATGCCGAGGGCGAATAACACAGCGGATTGCTTGAAGGTAAATAGGAATTTCCTTTTTCATGAACGTAATTAATCCAGCATGGTGATCTGTCACTGAAGGTGCCCCATCTATTGCACACGCACTAATGTTCGTTATTGAGATATTACTGATCAAAAGATATATCTTGAACTCTTCATAGAGTGATTTAGCTTTCGTGTCGGCCTTCACTATTGACGAAACAGTATGTCTTCATTTGGTTTTCCCTCTTTGATACGTAAGCCATTAACAACGCTCCGTTGACTCGTACCCGTTGATTCATCCAGTTGTACTTCAAATTCATTTTTACGCAACTCTAGACTCAATGCGAGATAGAGTCTTTAGATTGTTCGTCAGTTTAGGTCGTCTAGATTATAACCACTATAATGTTATCATTGGAAGTCTGGCCTAACTACGTTGAGAGTGCTTAACTAGGATAGGATGTTTTCTTTGAATGGAAAGAAGAATGGATTACTTTTCATATGTGAGGGTGTGTGTGTAAGAAGTAGATGTGTGTAGAAACTATATAAACTACCCTAACTAAAGAGAGAGCAAAAAAAACGAGCTTACCTCGAGGCTGTCAGAACAGAGAGAGAGGGAGAGTTTTACCACCACAGTTCAAAAACCGTAAAGATAACGGTTATCTTATTGGTAGTTCTGTGTGACGTCAAAGAGTAAGCGACAAAAATTTACCATTTCTACAGAGATTTGCAACTGTGTATGGAATTGCTCGTAGATCCCTGCCATTGGCAGATAACTCTATATATGTGTGATTTTTTTGCTGGAGATCGAGTGATCATTAACATAATCAATGTTGAGTTTGCAAATGTATTAACTCATACTGCCATGATTAGTTGTAAAAAACTTGAACACTTACCCAATGAAAAACTATCCAAGATTCAACTCCGTTCGAAGAGCCAAGGTTTTTAGGGATTGTTTAAGGTATAACCAAAGACCAGAGTCTAATGAAAAGCTTGACCCAAACACACAATTGAGGTACATTTACATGGAGACCAGGATATTTACTTCCCTCATTCACTAGTAAATGCTATCAATAAAAGCAGGAAAAGAGACAAATCACTTGCCTGTGTTTACAAGAGCGCATTATCAGATGAACAGATGTAGGACAACTGAAACAATGCGCAATAGCAAGTTGGTGAGGTACCTGAGGAAATTTTTTAAAATCTTTGCCGATCCAGTGAAAGGACTGAATTATAGGTAGTTAGATCAGTGAAACTCTACTGTACTATTTTGGTTTCTGATGTAAAGCAATTGTTTAGAAACACTGCATACTACCTATAAAGAATTAGGTTAAACACTTAGAAAACTTAAGTTAAAAACTTGCCCATATGTTACAACACTGGCTCTTAGATAAGGTACAATATAAAGAAAACTGCTATATTGTTCTGTTGACTAAAAACAGATGTATGTGAGTAAAGATTATTAACGATGGAGTTTGAATAAAGATAAAGTGCTAATAAAGTTGTTTAAGAGTAAGTGAATATTTTGAACAGTTTGGAAATATATTGACAGAACAAACGAGAGTACTTCATCAAGAACTAGGACCATGGGTGTAGCAAATTTTACAAGTATGCGATGGGTATAAATATTCTTGGTAGATTTGTTAAAAAAGATTTAATGATTTTAGCTGAAAATATGTACAAGAGTGTAGAATCGAGTCCTCTCACAAATGCTGAAATGATTATTCAATGCAGTATTCTTTTCAAATTTATTTGAAAGCTAAAATTACGCGTGCTGTGCAACCAGCTGACCCCAAAGGCAGCACTTAGTTACAACAGAAGTGCTGTGAAATGGATGTGGGATCGATATACAGAGATATTGCCTGAATGCCTTGATTCCCAGATTAGCCATGATGGAGGCTGAAAAAATCCCGTAGGTTTAGTTTTTCATCGAATATGCAATTTAATTACCTTCCAAATGTGGGTTTGAGGGTATGTATAGATCGTTTGATTAGTTGGCGATATCACGTTGGAACGTTGGTAACGCCCCCTCCCCGGCTGGGGATTTCTTGATATTGGGGTCCCTTCAAAACCTTTCCCCGCCCTAGGGGTATATATACATATACGCCAATTGTTAGCTTGCAGTCAGTTGCCAGAGTTATAGTGTGGCATTCATTCAGTGGTCGTAGTAAGAAGCAGTGGTCGCTTGGTTTAGACCGTCGGACAAGTGTAATACTATGTGCCTTGAATCTACCAAGAATTTGCTCATTTTTTAACAAGAGTTTTCTGATCAGTTTCTTCAATTGATAAACCAGTTATCAAGAATTTTACCACAGCTGTTTGACTTTTTTTGTTCCATTTTATCTTCAGTTGTGACCTTTGTTCCGTTGTTAGACGTTTCAACGTCATCACGAGTGACTTCATGATTGTTAACAATTCACAGCACAGGGCCAGCAGAAATGTCCAAACTAAGAGAGTTATGATGGGGGGAATGATGGGGGGATATTATTTCGACAATTTTTGAAGGGAATTGGACAAGGGTGTTATAAAAGACAATAGAAACCAAACAATGGGCAGACAGGTTAGCGATGTGTCCCGACAGTGGCCTCATATTAGGGGAGATTGCTTCTTCAAAGAGGAAATATGGGGGAGCTACCAGATATTGAATTTTCCCTTCAAAGGGAATTGGACTAGTTTGGGGGGACACGTTAAACTTCCAGGAAAGGTAAACCGAATGTGGTGCAGATTGCAAGGAAAGGCGGGTATATATCTGTGGTCAGGTCAAGATCCCCTTGCTACTGGTATCATGTACCCTAGTACCACTTGTTTCATGGGAGTGTTAGAATTAGAAAATATCAGTTAGAGTTTGTGGAAGATTAGAGAATTGTATGAATTCAAAAGAGTTGAAGAAATCATTTACAGAGTTTGAATGACCTCGAAGGTCGTAAAGATTTATAGGAAAGTTGAATAACTGGGAGGGTTGGAAAGTTCATAACAAAATTGAATGGGCAGGGAAAGTTACAAAAATCATAAGAAAATTGAATGGCCAGGAAGATGAGAAAGTTCATAACAAAATTGAATGGTTGGGGAATGTTAGAAAGTTCATAAAAAATTCGAATGGCCGGGGAAGGTGGGAAAATTCAAAAGAAAATTGAATGGCCAGGGAAGGTTCGGAAGTTCATAAGAAAATTGAATGGTCAGGGAAAGTGAAAAATGTCATAAGAAAATTGAATGGCCGTGGAAGGTAAGAAAGTTCATAGGGAAATTGAATGGTCGGGAACAGTTAAAAATTTATAACAGAATTGAATGGCTTGGGGAGGTGAGAAAGTTTATAACAAAATTGAATGGCCTAGGAAGGTTAAAATGTTCATAAGAAAATTGAATAGCTGGGGAAGGTGAGAAAGTTCATAAGAAAATTGAATGGCCAAGGAGGGTGACAAAGTTCATGAGAAAATTGAATGGCTTGGGAAAATTAGAAAGTTCATAACACTATTGAATGGATGGGGAAGGCTAGAAAATTCATAACAAAATTGAATTTCCAGGGAAAGTTAAAAATTTCATAAGAAAATTGAATGGCCAGGGAAGGTTAGAAAGTTCCTGAGAAAATTGAATGGCCGGGAAAGGTGAAAAAAGTTCATAACAAAATTGAATGGGTTAGGAAGGTTAGAAAAGTGATAAGAAAATTGAATACCCAGGGAAGGTAAGAAATTTTATCAGAGAATTGAATGGCTGGGGAAGATGAGAAAGTTCATAAGAAAATTAAATTGCCGGCGATGGTTAGTAAGTTCATAAGAAAATTGAATTTCTGGGGAAAGTTAGAAATGTCATAAAAAATTTGATGGCCGAGGAAGGTTAGAAAGTTGATAAGAAAATTGAATGGCCGGGAAAGGGTAGAAAGTTCATAACAAAATTGAATGGCCAGGGAAGGTGAGAAAGTCCACAAGAAAATAAAATGGCTGGCGAAGGTTATGAAGTTCATGATAAAATCGAATGGCTTGGCAAGGTTAGAAAATTAGATGGCTAAGGAATGTTCGGAAGTTCATAAGAAAATTAATTTCCTGGGCAAAGTGGGTAAGTTCATAAGAAAATTGAGTGGTCGGGGGAAGGTTAGAAATTCATAATAAAATTGAATTGCCAGGGAAGGTTAGAAAGTTTATAACAAAATCGAACTGTTGGGGGAGGATAGAAACTTTATAAGAAAATTGAATGGCGGGGGAAGGTTACAAGATCATAAGAAAATTGAATGGCTTGCTAAATGTTGGCAAAAGTTGGAAAGTTCATAACAAAACTGAAAGTCTCGGGATAGTGAGAAAGTTCATAAGGAAATTTCATGGTTGGGGTAGGTTAGAATGCTCATAACAAAATTGAACGGCCAGTTGAGGTTAGAAAGTTCATAAGAAAATTGAATGTCTGAAGGAAGTTAGAAAGTTCATAACAAAATTGAATGCCCGGGGAGGGTTAGAAGGTTCATGAGGAAATTGAATTGGCTGGGAATGTGAGAAACTTCATGAGAAAATAGAATGGCTGGAAAAAGAAGAAAATAGAAGGGTCATAATAAAATTCAATGGCTGGTGAAAGTTAGAAATTCATGAGAAAATTGAAAGCCTGGTCAGGGTAGAGAGTTCATTAGGAAATTGAATTGCCAGGGAAAGTTTTAAAAATTCATAACAAAATTTAATGGTCGAGGAAGTTTACAAGGTTCATGAGAAAAATGAGTGGCCAGCGAAGGTGAGAAAGTTCATGAGAAAATTGACTGCCGGGGAAGCTATGAAAGTTCCTAAATTGAATAAACGGGGAATGTGAAAAAGTTCATAGGGAAATTGAATAGCTAGGGAAGGTTAGAAAGTTCATAAGAAAATTGAAAGCCAAGGAAGGTGAGAATGTTCCTAAGAAAATTGAATGGCTTGGGAAGGTTAGAAAGTTTTTGAGAAAACTGAATACCTGGGGAAAGTGAGAAAGATCATAAGAAAATTGAATTGCTGGGGAAGTTGAGAAAGTTTATAAGAAAATTGAATGGCCAAGGAATGTTACAAAGTTTATAAGAAAATTGAATTGCCGGCATAGGTTTGGAAATTCATAATAAAATTGAATGCCTAGGGAAGGTTAGAAATGTCATGAGAAAATTTGATGGGTAAGGAATGTTAGAAAGTTTATAATAAAATTGAATTGCCGGGAAAGTTGAGAAAGTAAAAAAGAATTGAATGGCCAGAGAAAGTTTAAAAGTCCACGAGAAAATTGAATTGCTGTGGCTAGCGAAGGTTATGAAATTCATAAGGAAATCGAATGGTAGGTATAAGTTAGAAAGTTCATAAGAAAATTGAATGGCTGAGGAAGGTTAAAAATGTAAAAACAAAATACGATGGCTTAGGAAGGTTTTAAAGTTCATGAATAAATTGAATGGCTATGGAAATTGAGAAAGTTCATAAGAAAATTTAATGGCCGGGGGAGGTGAAAAAGTTCATGAGATAATTAGATGGCCGTGGAATGTTTAAAAGTTCATAAGAAAATTGATTTCCTGGGTAAGGTTAGGAAGTTCATGAGAAAATTGAAAGGCCAGGAAGGACATATCGTTCATATGAAAATTGAATGGCCAGGGAAGGTTAAAAAGTCCATAACAAATTGAATGGCCGGGGATGTTTAGAATGTTCATAAGAAAATTGAATGACCCAGGGGGGTTAGAAAGTTCATAACAAAATGAAATGGCCGGGGAAATTTTGAAAGTTGATGGGAAAATTGAATGGCCAGGGAAGGTTAAAAAGTTTGGAACAAAATTGGAAGGCTGGGGATGTTTAGAAAGTTCAGGACAAAATTGAATGGCCTTGGACGAATAAAAAGATCATAACAAAATGGAATGGCCAGGGAACGTTAGGAAAATTAGTATTGAAATCAAATGTCCGGGGAAGGTTAAATATTTCATAAGAAAATCGAATGGACATAGAAAGTTAAAAATTTATAAGAAAATTGAATAACATAACAACATTGAATGCCTGGGGAAGGTTAGACATTTTCATATGATGAATAATGCCCAGTAATGGCTACAAAATCCTTAAGAAAATTGAATGGCAAAGGATGGTTAGAAAATTCCTAACGGTATTGAATGGCTAAGAAAGGTTCAAAAGTTTATAACAAAAATGAATGGTCGGGGGGATGTTAAAAATTCATATTAAATTGAATTGCCAGGGAAGATTAGAAAGTTCATGAGAAAATTGAAAGCCAAGGAAGGTGAGAATGTTCCTAAGAAAATTGAATGGCTCAGGACGTTGATAAAGTTTATAAGAAAATTGAATGGCCGGGGAAAGTGAGAAAGTTCATAAGAAAATTGAATGCTGGGGAAGGTTAGAAAGTTTTTGAGAAAACTGAATACCTGGGGAAAGTGAGAAAGATCATAGGAAAATTGAATTGCTGGGGAAGTTGAGAAAGTTTATAAGGAAATTAAATGGCCAAGGAAGGTTAAGAAGTTCATAAGAAAATTGGAAGGCCATGGAAGGTTAAAAAGTTCATAACAAAATTGAATGGCCGGGGAAGGTGAGAGCGTTCATAAGAAAATTTACTGGCAATGGAAGGTTAGAAAGTTCATAAGGAAATTGAATGGCCGGGGAATGTTAGAAAATCATACGATGATTGAATTCCAAGTAATTGTTGAAAAATTCATGATAGAATTTAATGCCAGGGGAATGTTAGAAATGTCATTCGAAAATTTGATGGCCTAGGAAGGTGAGAAAGTTCATAACAAAATTGAATGGCCAGGAAAGATGAGAAAGTCCACGAGGAAATTGAATGGTTGTGGGAGGTTATAAAGTTTGTAAAAAAATTGAATGGTGGGGGATGGTTAGAAAGTTCATAAAAAAATTTAATGGCCGGGGAAGGTTAAGAAGTTCATGAGAAAATTAGATGGCCGGGGAATGAATTTGATTTCCTGGGTAAGGTTAGGAAGTTCATGAGAAAATTGAAAGGCCAGGAAGGACATATCGTTCATATGAAAATTGAATGGCCAGGGAAGGTTAAAAAGTCCATAACAAATTGAATGGCCGGGGATGTTTAGAATGTTCATAAGAAAATTGAATGACCCAGGGGGGTTAGAAAGTTCATAACAAAATGAAATGGCCGGGGAAATTTTGAAAGTTGATGGGAAAATTGAATGGCCAGGGAAGGTTAAAAAGTTTGGAACAAAATTGGAAGGCTGGGGATGTTTAGAAAGTTCAGGACAAAATTGAATGGCCTTGGACGAATAAAAAGATCATAACAAAATGGAATGGCCAGGGAACGTTAGGAAAATTAGTATTGAAATCAAATGTCCGGGGAAGGTTAAATATTTCATAAGAAAATCGAATGGACATAGAAAGTTAAAAATTTATAAGAAAATTGAATAACATAACAACATTGAATGCCTGGGGAAAGTTAGACATTTTCATATGATGAATAATGCCCAGTAATGGCTACAAAATCCTTAAGAAAATTGAATGGCAAAGGATGGTTAGAAAATTCCTAACGGTATTGAATGGCTAAGAAAGGTTCAAAAGTTTATAACAAAAATGAATGGTCGGGGGGATGTTAAAAATTCATATTAAATTGAATTGCCAGGGAAGATTAGAAAGTTCATGAGAAAATTGAAAGCCAAGGAAGGTGAGAATGTTCCTAAGAAAATTGAATGGCTCAGGACGTTGATAAAGTTTATAAGAAAATTGAATGGCCGGGGAAAGTGAGAAAGTTCATAAGAAAATTGAATGCTGGGGAAGGTTAGAAAGTTTTTGAGAAAACTGAATACCTGGGGAAAGTGAGAAAGATCATAGGAAAATTGAATTGCTGGGGAAGTTGAGAAAGTTTATAAGGAAATTAAATGGCCAAGGAAGGTTAAGAAGTTCATAAGAAAATTGGAAGGCCATGGAAGGTTAAAAAGTTCATAACAAAATTGAATGGCCGGGGAAGGTGAGAGCGTTCATAAGAAAATTTACTGGCAATGGAAGGTTAGAAAGTTCATAAGGAAATTGAATGGCCGGGGAATGTTAGAAAATCATACGATGATTGAATTCCAAGTAATTGTTGAAAAGTTCATGATAGAATTTAATGCCAGGGGAATGTTAGAAATGTCATTCGAAAATTTGATGGCCGAGGAAGGTGAGAAAGTTCATAAGAAAATTGAATGGCCAGGAAAGATGAGAAAGTCCACGAGGAAATTGAATGGTTGTGGGAGGTTATAAAGTTTGTAAAAAAATTGAATGGTGGGGGATGGTTAGAAAGTTCATAAGAAAATTTAATGGCCGGGGAAGGTTAAGAAGTTCATGAGAAAATTAGATGGCCGGGGAATGAATTTGATTTCCTGGGTAAGGTTAGGAAGTTCATGAGAAAATTGAAAGGCCAGGAAGGACATATCGTTCATATGAAAATTGAATGGCCAGGGAAGGTTAAAAAGTCCATAACAAAATTGAATGGCCGGGGAAGGTTAAAAAGTTCGTAACAAAATTGAATGGCTAGGGATGTTTAGAAAGTTCATAACAAAATTGAATGGCCTCGGACGAATACAAAGATCATAACAAAATAGAATGGCCAGGGCAGGTTAGAAAAATTTATATTGAATTTAAATGTCCTGGGAAGGTTAAAAAGTTCATAAGAAAATTGAATGGCTGTAAAAAGTGGAAAATTTGTAAGAAAATTGAATGGCCGGGGAAGGTTAGAAAATTCATAACAACATTGAATGTCTGGGGAAGGTTAGAAAGGGAATTGCTAGAAAATTCATAAAAAATTGAATAGCAAGGGATGGTTACAAAATCCATAACAAAATTGAATGGCCAGGGCAGGTTAGAAAGTTCATAACAAAATTGAATCGCCAGGAATGTTAGAAAGTTCATAACGAAATTGAAAGGTTAGGGGGAAGTTGAAAATTCATAATAAAATTGAATTGCCGGGGAAGGTTAGAAAGTTCAAAACAAAATTGAATAGCTGTGGAAGTTTAGAAAGTTCATAAGAAAATTGAATGCCAGGAAATGTGAGAATGTTCCTGAAAAAAATTGAATCGCCGGGGAAGGTAAGAAAGTTCATGAGATACTTGAATGCCAGGGACGGTTAGAAACTTCATAAGAAAATTGAATGGCTGGGGAAGGTTACAAAGTTCATGACAAAATTTGAATGGCCGAAAAGATTAGAAAGTTCATGATAAAATTTAATCCCCGCGGAAGGTGAGGAAGTTCATAAGGAAATTGAACGGCCGGGGAAGCTGAGAAAGTCTTTAAGAAAATTGAATGGCCGGGGAAAGTCATGAATCTCATGAGAAAATTGAATGGATGGGAAATGTCAGGGAGTTCATAAGAAAACTGAATAGCTGGGGAAAGTTAGAAAGTTCATAATAAAATTGAATGGCTGGTGAAGGTAAGGTAGTTCATAAGAAAATTGAATGGCTGGGAAGGTCATAAAGTTCATAAGAATATTAGATGGCCAGGGGAGTTTAAAATTGCATAAGAAAATTGAATGTCCGGGGGAGTCTAGAAATTTCATCAGAAAATTGAATGTTTGGGGGAGGTTAGAAAGTTCATAAGAAAATTGAATGGCTTGGGAAGGTTAGAAAGTTCATAGAAAAATAGAATTGCCATGGAAGGTTAGAAAGTTCATAACAAAATTTAATTGCCAGGGATTGTTAGAAGGCTCATAATAAAATTGAATGGCCTGGAAAGAATACAAAGATCATAAGAAATATTGAAATTAAATCGCCTGGGAAGGTTAGGATGTTCATAAAAAAATTGAATTGCCGTACAAAGTTAGAAAGTTTGTAAGAAAATTGAATTGCTGCGGAAGGTTAGAAAGTTCATACGAAAATTGAATTGCTTGGGATAGTTTAAAAGGTTGATAACAAAATTGTATGGTCGGGGAAAGGTTAGAAATTCATAAGAAAATTGGATTGCCAGGGGAGGTTAGAAAAATCATAACAAAATTTGATTGCTGGGAGAGGTTAGAAAGTTCATAAGGAAATTGAATGGCTATGGAAAGTTACAAAGATCATAAGAAAATTGAATGGCCTGCAGAGGTGAGAAAGTTCATAACAAAATTAAATTCCCAGGGATGCTTAGAATGTTCATAAGAAAATTGAAAGGCTGGGGAAGGCTACAAAGTTCATAAGAATATTGAATAGCTGGGGAAGGTTAAAAAAGTTCTCAAGAGAATTGAATAGCCAGGGATGGTTAGAGAGGTCATAAAAAATTGAATGCCCGGGGAAGGTTACAAAGATCATAAGAAAATTGGATGACTTGGAAAGGTTGGAAAGTTCATAGCAAAATTGAAGGCTTGGGAAGGTGAGAGAGTTCATGAGAAAATTGAATGGTTGTGGGAGGTTATAAAGTTTGTAAAAAAATTGAATGGCTTGGGAAGGTTACAAATTTCATAAGAAAATTGAATGGCCAGGGAAGGTTAGAAAGTTCATAACAAAATTGAATGGCCGGGAAGGTCATAACGTTCATAAGAAAATTGAATTGACAGGGAAGGTCAGAAATTCTATAAGGATATTGAATAGCTGTGGAAAGTTACAAAGATCACAAGAAAATTGAATGGCCTGCGGAGGTGAGAAAGTTCATAACAAAATTAAATGCCCGGGGATGTTTAGAATGTTCAGAGGACAATTGAAAGGCTGCGGAAGGTTACTAAGTTTATAAGAATATTGAATTGCTGGGGAAGGTTGGGAAGTTCTCAAGAGAATTGAATGGCCGGGGAATGTTAGAAAGTTCGTAACAAAATTGAATGGTCGGGGGAAGGTTAGATATTCATAATAAGATTGAATTGCCAGGGAAGGTTAAAAAGTTCGTAATAAAATTGAATTCCTGGGGGATGTTAAAAACTTCATAAGAAAATTGAATGGCCAGGGAAGGTGATGAAGTTCATAAGAAAGTTGAATTGCCCGGGAAGCTTAGAAAATTCATAAGAAAATTGAATGCCGGGGAAGTTGAGAATGCTCATTAGAAAATTAAATGGCTGGGGAAGGTTAAAAAGTTAAAAATGAAATATTCAATTTCCGGGGACGGTTAGAAAGTTCATACCAAAATTGAATAGCTGGGGAAGGTTAAAAAGGTCATAAGAAAATTTAATGGCCAGGGAAGGTTAGAAAGTTCATAAAGAAATTGAAAATTAGGTTGCCAGGGAAGGATAGAAATTTCGTAAGAGAATTGAATGGCCTGGATGGTTTGGAAGTTCATAACAAAATTGAATCGCCAGGGAAGAATACAAATATCATAACAAAATTGAATGGCCGGGAAGAGTAAGAAAATTCATAAGAAAATTGTCTGGCCGGTGGAGTTTAGAAATTTCATAAAAAAATTGAATGCCTTGGGAAGTTTAAAAAGTTCATAAGAAAATTGAATGGCCATGGCAGGTTAGAAAGTTCATAACAAAATTGAATGGCCAGGGAAAAATAAAAAGATCATAACAAAATTGAATGGCTCGGGAAGGTTAAAAAGTTCATAACAAAATTGAATGGCTCGGGAAGGTTAGAAAGTTCGTAACAAAATTGAATGGCCTGGGAAAGTTATAAAGTTCATAACAAAATTGAATGGTCGGGGGAAGGTTAGAAATTCATAAGAAAATTTAATTGCCAGGGAATATTAAAAAGTTCCTAAGATAATCGAATAGCTGTGGTAAGTTAGAAAGTTTATAAGAATATTGAATTGCCCGGGAAGGTTAGAAAGTTCTTAAGAGAAATGAATGGTCGGGGAAGGTTACAAAGATCATAAGAAAATTGGATGGCTTGGAAAAGTTGGAATGTTCATAACAATATTGAAAGGCTAGGGAAATTTAGAAAGTTCATAAGGAAATATAATGGTTGGGGAAGGTTAGAAAGTTAATAACACAATTGATGCATCGGGAGAAGGTTACAAATTCATGAAAAAAATTGAATTCCTGGGGAAGGTTAGGAAGTTTTTAAGAATATTGAATTGCCTGGGAAGGTTAGAAAGTTCATACGAAAATTGAATGGCTGGGGATGGTTAAAAAATTCATAAGAAAATTGAATGGCCAGGAAACGTTAGAAAGTTCATAACAAAATCTAATGGTTGGGGAAGGTTAGAAAGTTCACAAAAGAATTGAATTGCCGGGGAAGGTTAAAAAGTATATAAGAATATTGAATGGCCCAGGAATGTTAGAAAGTTCATAAGAAAATTGAATCGCCGTGGAAGAATACAAAGATCATAACAAAATGGAATGGTAAGGGAGGGTTAGGAAGTTCATAACAAAGTTGAATGGCTGTGGAAGGCTAGAAATTTCATAAGAAAATTGAATGGTTTGGGAATTTTAGAAAGTCCATAAAAAATTGAATTGCTGGGGAATGTGAAAAAGTTCAGAAGAAAATTGAATGGCCAGGGAAGGTCAGGAAGTCAATTACAAAATATAATCGCCGGGGAAGGTTAGAAATTCATAAGAAAATTCAATGGCTGGGGAAGGCTACAAAGATCATAATAAAATTGAGTTGCTGGGGAAGGTGAGAAAGTTCATAAGAAAATAGAATGGCCAGAGAAGGTTAGAAAATTCATAACAAAATTGAATGGCCGGGGATGTTTAGAAAGTTAATAACAAAATTGAATGGCTGGGGAATGTTAGAAAGTTCATAACAAAATTAAATGGCTGGGGAAGGTTTGAAAGTTCATAAGAAAATTAAATTGCTTGGGAAGGTTAGAAAGTTCATAAGAAAATATAATGGCCGTCAAAGGTTAGAAAGTTCATAACAAAATTGAATGGCCGGGAAAGGTTAGAAGAAATTAGGAGACAATTTCAGTGAAAGTTTGAATGGAGGTTTGAATTACCAGAATAGGTATATTGCCAAAGAATATTTGTGGTTTATCGATTCGATAGGGAAGGCAGCGTTCATAATAATTCTAAGACATTTTGTAGAAATATAGGTTGTCACCACGGTGAAAAAAAAAATTAAAATATAGGTGGTTACTTATATTGTTGAATATATAATCATATTGGTAAAATGATCGAATATAGGTGGTTATATTGATATTGATGAAGAGTAATAAAATAATCAAAGGTTTCTATGAATGTTTGAATAATTGTGAAAAAGAGCAATTGGAAAACTAAAGGTTTTACAAAAACTGTCGAATTGGTCGGAGAATATACATTTGAATGATTGAAATATATATATTTTAGTTATTAAATGTTTAGTTAAACATGTGGATTATTTGTAATGATCAGAAAAATGTTAGAAAAGGAGTATTTGGAGAACTAAGTGTTTTTAGGCCAACAGGCTTTCGAGGAAAATTTCTAAAATATTGTCTATGATCAAAATATAATTAAAGAGATATTGTGGGAGGGAGATTTGATTGGGAAAGGGGGAGTAATTATTCGAAGACATTTTGTAGAAATATTAATCCGTGTGAAAAAATCGTATGTTGAAAAATTGAATGTTTAAAAGGTAGTAGTAATAATCTGTGAGTGAAGATGCATTTTAATCATTCGGGACGGACGTTAAAAGGCTGCTGCTGCTTATGATGATGATGATTGCAACCCTAAAGGCTTCAAGCAAAGTAAAATTCCAGAGCATTGGAGCACTGCAATAATAATGCTGTTATATAAAAAAGGAAACCAGCGCTAGATGAAAACCAACCACAGGAGAAGAAGCTATTCGACCATGGACCATCTTTATTTGATAAATTAACTGAAAGAGAAAGCAGCAAAATACAAAATGCCACTCGCTGTAGCATTTCTCGACTTCAGGAAGTCCCTCGACTCAGTGAAAATTCTCAGGTTCATTGAGACTATCATTCTACAAGGTGTAGACCCGGTATATGTCAAAGTACTGCAACGTATATACAGTCACAACAGATCCTTTATCGGCCAAAAATAAAATAAAATAAAAAGCTGGTAAGACAAGGTGATACCAGCTCACTCAAACTCTTCATAGCCTTCCTCAAGATGATCTTCCAAAACCTAGACTGGTAATATAAAGGAATCAGAATAGACGGCGAATACAAAAGTAACGTCAGATTTGTAGATATCATCCCTTTTACCGAATCCCTTCACGACCTCCTACCAATGCTAGATTAACTGAACGAGGAAAGCAAAAAGTCGGCCTTCACACAATTAAACAAATGTCATGTGTAACAATCACGTCTGAAATAGATACACGATGATCAAAATTGAAAACGCAAAACTGGAGAGAGTAGACCACGAATCTCCATGAAATCCTCAAAAGAAGATACCAAGCAAAGTGGATGGAAAGCCTTCTGCAGAGCCTTCCAGAACAAGAAAATTCCATTAATCCTAAAAAGGAGAGTGTACAACCTATACATCCTCCCGATAGCCACTTATGGAGCTGAAACATAGAACCCAACCAAAAGATTGATCCACAATTCACTCGAAATAATCAAAGAGAGGTCAAGAGACAGCAAAATATATTAGTGAGAAAACAGGAGTCCAAGTCATATAATTGCATTACAAAACTCAAATGGTAATGGTATGGTTATGTTGCAAGAATAGCAGATAACCGATGGATCATGGATCTCCACGGATTGCGTGCGAAATCGAGGCCAGCAGAATACTAGATGGATAGACGAAGTAGACAACTCCAGAAAGTTGTGGCTCTGTATCACCCATGATAGAGAGATCTGGCGAATCCTGGGAAAGTTGAAAGACTGGTGATGATGATGATGATGATAGGAGTGGTTAGAAAAAAAAAGACATCTCTGAATTTTTGAGTAGCAGGCATGGTGGTTCATAGGAGATGGGATGTTCCAGCAAGTGTTGAGGCTGGCGCGTGTGCAGAAGCAGGGATGTCGCTCGAAGGATATCAAAGAGCTACATAGGGGAAAAACAAAAGTCTTTCGGGGATTTTTTCAAACAAAGATATGAATTTGTACTATTTCGAGGCAAGTCCTGTGTCAGTTGGAAAGTTCTTAAACCTCGCCCAAAATCTGTAAATAGATTCTCAAAACTCCTGAAATCACCAATAATAATATCAACGTCGAGATTGTGCAAAACAAAATTTCTATTTTGTTGGTGTAGTCTCGTATTTCCTCTCTTCGGTCGAAATGGGCGTAGTATTTATAAAATTATCTTAGCTATATTCGAATTAGAATTACCCAACTTGGCTTTAACAGAAAATTTCCAGTTTCACTTCCAATCAAGTTTCAATTTCTAAGAAATTCCACGAATATTCTTTATAATTCCAATAAAGGGATATTTTTTCAGTAAGAATCTATGTTAAAAAATCACTGTTATCGTATAGATATTGTCTTCTGCAGTCAGTGTTTTGGCCGCTGTATTAACATTTCTTAGTAATGATACAAAGATTATAACGGTAACATGAATATCTAACAAGTTGCAAGCCATATATCTATACATGTCGCCTTATTGTCGAAAGTTCGTCGTCCATCCTATAGTGACAATATACTGGATTGTCCTGTGCTAATGCCCCCACCCCACAAAAAAAACAGCAGATTTGGAATCAGCACACTCAAATTATCTCATATCAAGCGTGGAAAAATCTACTCAAAAAATTATTTGTACTGTTTTTAGAAGGGCCAATTTTCATTTTTGGACCGGACTATAGTTCGATAAAAAATTGTACTATATTTGATAAAATAATTTACATCTAATGTAATAGAAAACAATACATTAATACGATTATAGCGACCCCATTATTTTTTGTTAAAATCAAATATGAAAACAAATAAGTATTAGCTTTAGATAATAAACCTTGAATCTAGCCCCATATGCAAAACGTCACTTCCTTAATTTACTGTCTACAAAAGCTCGAAAGATACTTGTTCACGCGCTCATTTGAAACAGCGGCTTCCTTAGTCGGCTATTTCTTTCTTTCTCTCTCTTCATTTCCTTCTCTCTAGGATCGGTATTATTTCGAACGTTTTTTCAAACGTAACCAATCGCTGTCCCAAATATTGCCATTTTCATTCAACAGATTGAGGTATCTTTCATACGTTCAGCTACTCAATCGTGTCCTCTTCTCAAAAACGCATGTTCACAACTCCATCAACCCCGAAGACAATGCATATACTACACAATAGTTACGAATATCCGTCTTCTAATTCTCTTCACTACAGGAAGCGTACATGGGTCAATCCCTATGTGTTGTCTGTGACTTAAATAGTCTTTCTAACGAGTGTTTTTCAGCGTCTGAGAATTGCCCCTAAAATGTTTATGAGCGAACTCAAAGTCTGGTGCCGTACATCACCCCCTCCCAAAAATTTGCAGTAAAGCATAGCAATGATTCTCAGCTCCCATAATCATCCATTTGTCCTGAAAATACCATAACCTGTGGATTTAAAGCATTTCAGTTACCTCCGCTTGATTAACGCATGGTTGCTACGACTGCTTTCACAGAGCTCCTACCTTCCGCTTGGACGCTATTTTTTTTTATCTTACTTTTCTGCCTAGCTACTATTTTACTTTACGTACTCGTTCTATTAAGGATCAAATATCAAATTCCCCCTTTCTCTTTTAAGATGCTACACAGTAATTAAATCTAAACTATCACGATTGATCTTACTAACGTTTTCATGTATTTCCTTTCAGTTCAATATGTATGGTTATATAAGTCTCATCATTAAATTTACGCCCTATTGTTTGTCTAAATATTTGTTCCTTTATTATGATTACAAACTCTTTTTAATCTATGCGTCCACATTCATACTTAGTGCATTTGAATTTTCCCTTATAGTGACATCAGCATGCAAAGATAAAAACAAATGTAGACGAATTCCTTTGTCCTTAACAAGTGCACCATCTCGTCGTTACGCAGAACCAATTACCATTACTACTCTCCCTCACACAATATAGGAACGATCATACCAATACGATCATTTTTCACGATTGACTCTGATATGATTCAGTCAAAAGAATATGTTAGCATGATATATATTTTTCATATTTTTAGATATTTGCTAAAATATGTCACACAGATAAATTTTCTTTTATCTGACAAATAAAACAAAATTTATCAGTGTTATTTTTTCTTTTTTAATAATTTCTGTTCAATTTGATAGAAAACTAAATGTTAATATACGAAAATATGATTTAATGCTGTCTAAAAGAGAACCCCTATTACTTCACACTTTGTTTTAAATGTTGAATAAATATTGCTCCATCTGATAGAAAACAATATTCGATATGACAAAAATATGATTTAGTTGACGCTCCCTCGTCCTTACTTAAATAGTAGTACATCAGAATGTGGCTGCTCAGCTAAGGACAGAGTTTCAGCACGCAGTCTCACCCGAAACATACAGAATCTGCGCATCACGACGCTTCTACCTGGTTGTAAAATAAAGTATTTGATCAGTTCTAAACCATTAACTCCGTTATAAAATGATGTATAGGATACCACAAGGCTAACTATTGTTACTTTACTTCAAAAGCAAGGGAGAATGGGGACAATTGAAACACTTTTTGCATTTCCCTCAGTTACTCAGAGATCATTTAGATTAGACCAACCGAACTCTTATACATCGAACTCACACTACCTTTACAATTTAAAAATTATTACGCATAACATATCGTTCATAATATTTATTTGAATGGAAGAAGTAAGATGTTGTAACAGACTCCAGCCCAGGAGCAGTAACAAAACTAATCAGGGACGGTTGCAACATGTTAAAAATACATTTATTTCGCCAATTAACTTTTGCTTTTTGTCATTGTAGTCTGAAAATATGTATTGTGTTATGATAATATTATAGTATTATTCATTTATACACAACATCATAGTATTATTTTTTGCAGGAAATAACAGTTTATGCAAAATACATAGGCCTACCTTCAGTCGATGTGTAGATGTTACAGATGCTATTCGATCTTTCCATATTCCAGTGTTTGACAGAAAGAATGGAACACCTTGCGATGTCACAAACTTTTATCAAAAATACATTTATTGAACAAAACTGCAACTGTTTTGAAAAATATTTTTGTCACACTCCAGATGTGAATAGCGACCTTGGGTTTCCTTAAAGGTGCATAGACATCCCGAATTAATACAGCAAACGGTTAGGACAGAATTATTAAAATACAGCTCTTTAAAAATAGCTTTCGTACCTCCAAAACACGTTTATTTCAATAAATACAGCAGCAGGTCTTGAATGTGTCTTCTGCACACCCCCCCCCCCCCAATAAAAAAGATAACGGCAAAGGCAGCTGTCATGAATAACATTGAATACAGGTGCAACAGAGAACAATATGTTGGGAAAAGGTCTGATAAAAAGAAAAGGAGACGGTGGGGAACAAAAACAAAAGTGATAAAAATGAATTGACTCGGGGAATTAGTAAATAAACATGTATACAAATCAATTACAATAAAGAGAATTAATATAAAGAAACAGATGGGATCTGACACTGGACGTTTATAATTCAGGGATACAATTAAAAGATAACGAGAAATTCTAGCAAATGAACTTGTAGGTTGCATCAAAACCTCAAGATTTCTTTGAAACCAGAAAGGAAATCTTTGGTATTCTCATTGATTTAATGACAGTAAATTTAAAAGCAACTTTACACATTGAATCTTTTCGCAAGAGAGAGCAGGTTATTAGATTATTAGTCTCTGATAAATATTAAGACTGTCTTAAAGTGAAATGAGTCTTTCACACACCATCTATTTCAAATACCAAATCTTTAAGAAGGGAAAGATCAAAAGCCTTTCCTCCCCTATTTAAAAGTGGCAACAAAAAGCGAAATCAAATTTCAACTTCAACTTAATTTACGCTTCAATTGATGAAAGCGTTATAGTTGTAAACACTTAAAAGACTTGTTGAGGGTTGTATCCGAATAAATTGAAGAAAAATTGGAAACAAAAAAATAAAAATAAAACGACAGTCTTAAAGTTCAATATACTTACAAAAAAGCTTTTGATGGACCCCCCTAAACAATAAAAACGCCACCCAAATACTTACAGAGCATTATCCTTTTATTAAATAATCATATCCTATTAATCAATGTCGTTACATTATGAATTACAAGATTTCATTTTGATAGAATCAATAAAAGAATAAGACAACGTTTTGAAAGATTAATCAAATTAATCAAAATAAACTTTCAAGTCTGTGATTTTTTTTTAGATTCTAAGAGTGTTCTTTTCACCAAAATAGACCTCAAATATGAATTAGCAATTGAAAATAAAAAGTTGTCGAGGAGGGCAATATTTCACTTTATTTTTCATTCTTTTCATTTCCTAAATAAGGCGTTTTTACAGAAAATCTACGTGTTTAGTGCACTCAAAATTTTAGAAAATTTTCTTATACGAATTATAACTTGTAATGCTTTATTTACATTGTCACGACGTTAACGCTATCTATTTTTAAAAATATATCAAAGGTGTACATGAATTATTTTGATCTCAGATTTTTTTCCAACCTTTCATATTACTAATGAAAGATTCTGATGAGGAAATTAAATTCTATACGATTTTGACGTTGTGCTTTCCTAAGATGTCAATTTCAGGTACCATATCAGCGCAGTCCGCGTAGATGCCTTTCACAGTATTTAAGATTTCAATTAGATTAATTATCCTTCGAATATCACCATATCGCGACGGTTGATAATTAATCGTAATGCTTGCCTATGATTATATTTTACTATAATTAATCAAATGTCTTTTTAGTCAATCTGTTTGTCGGTCATTGCATGACTCAAGAACCAAATTTTCTTTGGTTACTGAAGGGATACCGGAGCATGTTTCAGCGTATTAGTTTTCGAACATTCCAGGACTTTGTAAGCTTTGTAGCGAGGGGTTCGATTTACAATCTAAGTAGAATACTAAACTGCACCCCTACTTTATGTCAGCCAGACAAGCTAAACTGACTCCTTTTTTTGTTGTTGTTCAACCGTATAAATTAAATATATTGTTGAAAATTCCACCCATCAGGGAGTTTGCAGCAAGTCTATATTAATTTTGTTTGTAACCCTTAAGTATCCGAAACGGTGCATTGTGGCCAGAACCAATGAATCAAGGTACCCCTAAAATGTGCTAATTTAAAGATGCAAAAAGAAAACCCAGAAAGCTCTCAGTATAGGACAGAAACAAATAACAAGCATACTCGAAGCAAACGGAGACATAACAGCAGACAGAGACAGAATTGTTGAACGCAACCCAAAATTTTACCAGAAATTCTTCTCTTCAAAACACGGACAGCAAAACAACGACCAGAATACACAAGACGCTAACAATCAGTTCGAGGACTTCCCAGAAGTTACACCACGCAAAGTAAAGCAAGCCATCGAACAAACAAAAAAGGAAAAGCCCCTGGACCAGATAACATCATCATCGATCCACTCGAAAAAGCTGGTAAGAGCGTCAACAAAAAGATAGCTATTCTATTCAACTTGTGTTTAACAGAGTTAAGTGCCGAAAGACTGGAAAACTGCAATAATAATGCTTCTACATAAAAAAGGAAACCCCAAAGACAACTACAGACCTATAAGCCTACTCAACTGCATATACAAACTTTTCACAAAAATTATCACATACCAAATTACTAAAACACTAAATGAAAACCAACTACGAGAACATGCTGGATTTAGAAATTACTTGACCATGGACCATCCTCATTCAATAAATCAGCTGAAATAAAAAGCAGCAGAATACAAGCTGCCAATATCAACGAAGTTAACAACGAAATAACAGCTACTCTAATAGAAGTCGCCACTATATTTGAACACACGCGCAAACATATCATCAATAAGATATCCGATGGAACCAAGAACTCGTGTAAAAACGCAGAATCTTCACGCCACCGACAAGAGAGAAAATTGAAGAGACCATACTGAATGAAACAATAAAAAGGAAACGAAGAGAAGACCAGAAGATACACTACAACAATCATCGAATCAACTTCCGAAAAAGGTCGAGGCTTCAAAGTTATAAACAAGAACCTCAGTCCAGGACGGAAGTGAATAACCAGAATACTCAAGGAAAATGGAGACCTAACAACAGACGGAGACGGGATTGTCGAACGTGCCCACGAATTCTACCAAGAACTTTATTCCTCCAAAAAAGGACTACAAAACAACGAACAGGATACACAAGACACGAGCAATCAGCTGGATGTAATCCCATAGGAGGCAAAACAAGCCATCAAACAAACAAAAAAAAAAAGGAAGGAAGGCTCTTGGACCAGATAACATCACCATCGACGGGTAAGATCAACGCTAGGAAACTGGCCGTCCTCTTCAGCTTGTGCCTTAAACAAAGTAAACTCCTAGATGATTTGAACACTGCAATCATAATGCTTTTATATAGAAAATATACATCGCAAAATATAGGCCCAGGAGGATATGTGTTTTGATTGACTAGTTTCCTGAATTTGTCTACCTTTGTACTCGTGCGTTTACTTGGAAAAGAAACGTCAATTAAGAAACGGGTCATTTTCTTCGAAAAGGTTGGCGTGTTTTCTTGAAAAAAGAACGAGTTATGAGAATGTTTACGTTTAATTGCTTAAAGTATGGAATGACATAATTTATACCGTTGGAGGAATTCAAGATTCTGTTAATTGACAGATATCTAGGAGTCCGAAAAGGCTCCCTGTAGAATTGAGGAAGTTTAAACCAAAATCAATTGCTAATATTGAATGTATACCTTAAGATGTTTTGGGAAGGTAAATCTCCTCCCAGATAGATTTTTTTTCTAGAGTATTTCCTATTTGTGGTGTGTTGGTACTTTGTTTTTGAGTATTTCATTTTCTGTAGCTGCTGTTTAACGTGTGTTTGTGAAATCGGTGTAATATTCTGAGAGCAGGTTTGAACCTTTTAATTAGCGATAGTGTATTTTTTGTTTTCCTTTTTGCATAGTGAAGTATTAGTTGATTTTGTTCATGACTTCATAAGCTGTTGATCCAATTCCTTGTGTTCTTTCACATAGCTAAAGATGTTTTGAGTTGTCTGTGAAATCGACACACCAATCCATTAGGACATGGATGATTGCCAAATTCGTTGAAAAAAGTCGATTGGAATTCGGTACCACGACATGTGTTACTTTGACATTGGGTACTTCAAAAATTAAGATCCTATCTTTCAGCATTGCTTTTGTTATGCTTTCAGCTGAAATGTCGAATAGCTGTTGGCCATCGTGTGAATCTGTCAACAATACGCTTATCCTTGACATCTAGGTTGTGAACCCACCGAGTCGACGTGTAGGTGTGTGAATGTAGCATCTGAATCGCTCATGGGTACTTTTGTGTCTGCGCGCTTTATACTTCTGGCAGCTTAAACATGTTGTAGTCCAGATTCGAATGTCTGTTGTCATGTTCGGTCACACTAAACGTTCACTGATGAGATTCAAGGTTGACCTTTTACTTCGTGTAAATAAATTAAAATATTTTTTTCTGAGTGTGGGAGGGATGTATGACCGAGAGTTGTAGAATGTAGTGTCGCAAAGTTGTTTATTGTTTTTAAATGTAAGTGGAAATTGTTTCAATTTTAATGAGGTGTTTGTTAGTGCTTCTTGTAATGTCATTAGATATTAGTTCATGTGTCAGTACATCTTTTGTGATTGTTGAGATGGTGCGTGATAGAATCTCATCAGTGGACGCTCCATGAAGGTGAGTAAACAGGTGTACCACTAGTTCGTTTATGATGTTCTCTATGATGTTTGACTTGGTCTGTACGTCAGAAGGGTTTGATGATATCTCTGTATCGATTTAAATTATCTGCCTATTGTGCAGCAACACAGCCAGTAGATCTGTACGATGTACATATTCCAGCGACTAAAGTATTTGTTTTAACAGGTGTCTGTATGAATGTCCACTGAGTATGTCAATCAAGTGAATTGTGTCTGTGATTAGGTGACACTATACTTGACTCGCCTCCTGTGTCGACTAGTAAAGGATGGCTGCTATTTTTGTCCATTGCGTAAAGTAGATGACATTGTGCATGCCAGCGACAGTCGCCGTCCTTACTGGCTGGAATGGGCGTTTGAGTTGAGAGTATTTTCTTGGATTTGCTCCGAATTCGTGACGAAGTTACCTGATTTCACTTCATTTTCGATGGATGGATTTGGATGGTCTGAGTCGCAGAGTACTCCTTAGACTGTGGTTCTGGGCCGTCAGTAATAATTGCAGGAGTCCCTTAACTTTTGGGAGTCGTAGTGGACACGTATTTTATTGGCAATATCCGCTAGTTTATTAAGAGCGATAATGGTGCTAAAATTTGTATCATGGTTGTTGGCTATTTGTCAATACGTAACCACCGTAATACAGGTTCTGACATTATTTTCTAACGTGTCTTTCATGTGTCGAAGGAGTTGTGACGGGGTCTTATTGTATAATTCTTTGAGCATCTGCTCATCAGATCTTTTGGTCATTTTAAGAATGGCAGCTTTTATGACATCGTAGGGACCATAAGGTCGGGAATGGGATTCAGTAAATCTGTAATTTTGGCTATCACATCGTATGATAAGGATTCGATTACTTTGTAGAATTTAATTGCTTAGGAAATGATTTTTCCGGGCAGAAAATAGAGCCTGCAATTGTAAAAAACAGTTATTGGCAGTCATCACGGAGGAGTGTAGGGAGCAACAGACGAATAGATATAATAAATAAGTCAGAAACATGAATGAAATGTGTAGACGTATGTAACGAAACAAATAACACGAGATGCATTTATTGAACTACGGTACAAAAGCTGGATGAGTTTGCAAAGTTGCCACTTGAGATGTTTGATATCGATATGGTTCGACATAATCATGCAAATTAAAAGAAATAATGTTCAAATCCAGGCAGAAAATGTTATTGTCCTTACATGCAAATGACGAAAGCGTGAAAATCTTTTGATAGAAGATGTAATTGTTTATCGATAAGGAATGACTTTGTATTGTAAGTTGAGTAGAGAAGTCATGTGCAAGTTGAATATGTCGATTGAGAATGGGTTTGCATGTTTTACTACTTACCTTTACTTGGTAGCACGTACGTATATGTTATTGAGTGAAAAAAGCGTATGAAAGACAGCATTCATGATGCACGCATCCGAAGTGCTGGAATTAGACTGTTCTGTCTGAGTTAGGTTGGTCCTTGTATAGTATAGTTGTGTTTCAATTGGCTAGTTCCGTGGTTTTGTCAACTCTCGCGCGTTTCTTGAAAAAGAAATGCGTCTTCTCTGTAAAGGAGGGTTTTTTTCTGGAAGAGATAAGTTTTCTTGTAAAAAACGAATTATGATCATTCTTACGTATGATTGTACAAAGTATATAATGTAATAATTGATGTAGCTATTATGAGGAAATTGTTGATTTTGTTTATTCACAGATATGTTAAAGTCTGACAAGTCCCAATTCAAAAATGTACTTTCTGGGAGTGAAATGTTCGCATATTTTCAACGAAAATACGCAACACAGAGCTGTTTGAACAGTGAACGTTACAAACAACAACTTTATCAGTTCTTGGCACTGAACACATCGTTCATTGGGAAGACTTGAAATTTTACACACATACTCCTCTCGGGGACGAGGCAAAGTGGCTTTTTTTCTTCAAATCTCCTGAAAATTTTTTTTTTGTGATCGTTGTCCCCAAATCTTTTACTCTTATGCACACTTGACCACAATGGTCGCGTATACACATGGGTTTACCATATACATACAATCCAGATAAGCATACGCATTCACACATGCTATCTTATGTTCATACTTGAACACACTTACCATATGCCATATACGCATATGCTATACACTCTCATGGACAAACCTGCAACGTATACACATACGTACATGCATACACTCAAGCTAATTAGTAACATGCACACATTTCATATATACATATGCTACATACTCTCATCTTCACTTGAATACCCTTGCCACGTATACACATACATACACCATATACATACATGCTACATATTGTGTATGCGTCTCTTTGGTATGCATATGCGTATTGTTTTCAAGTATACATGTGAGTATGCAAAAAGTAAGTATGTGGTAAGTGTGATGGTTGCACACATATAGTTTGTATATATATAAGTGTGTGTGTGTGTGTGTGTGTGTGCATATATGGCATGTATGTATATCGTGTACGCGTGTGCAAATGTAATATGTGTGTACACGTGTGCATGAGAATATGTTGTAGGATTTTACCTAGAGCCATATCTACCCATGTCTCAGCTCTGAGTAAAGAAATTTGGCAAAGAAATTTCACGCACATACTCATCAAGGGAACTTTTTTTAATACCCCCTCTGAATGAAGTTCTCAGAGGGCAATTAAATCTGCCTTGTAAGATTATTCTAGATTGATCCTCCAGGTTGTGTCCAACAGAACAGACGCCTGTATTTTGAAAATTCAGACTTTTTCTGTGACCACTGCCTTCGATGAATCTTGACTTGGCTCAAGGGAAAGTGCGCAAAGGGGCACAGAGCTGGGCAGATTGCTCTATGGTACAAATACTTGATAGAGTGGTAGGTACTATTCTTAACAGTCTTCTATGATTCTGGAATTGGCTCAGAAGGCTTAGGGAGGGAGAGGCAAGCACTATCTACCTCTCTATCTATTAGCTTTTGGCGCAGAAAACATCGTTCATCGTAGAGACTTGAAATTTTGCACACATACTCCTTTCGGGGACGAGGAAATCTTATTTTTTAAAGATAGGTTTTCAGAAGTGGGTTTAATCTGTAATGTAAGTTTATTCTAAATGATCCCTTAGTTTATGCAAACCAGAATTCAGTCTTGTTTATCTATCAATCTATTTATCTAACTTTATATCAGGAAGGGTTCAGTTACTATCTATCCATCTATCCATGTATCAGCTATTGGCTCTGAACACACCAATCATTGTGGAGATTTGAAACTTTGCACACTTACTCCTCTCAGGGGTAAAGGATTTTCCTTTTGAATTCCCCATTTGAATAAGTTTTTTTAGAGGTGGGGGTAATCAATGCACAGGGAAGGGACAGGAACTATCTATCTATCGTACTGTTCATTGAAACTTGAAATTTGCACACACATTCATCTCAGGGAATAGGAAAAATGTTTTGGTTTTTTTTTAAAATACCTACATTTAATAAGTTTTCGGACGGGGATCAGTCTGCAATATAAATTCATCCTAAATTGATCGTTTAGTTTGTGTCCACGAGAATTCCGGCTTGTTTATGAATTTTACACAGAATGAGTTTGGGAGGAGGGGCGTAGATGGCAAAATCCAATGTTCCTAAAAAAGGGTGACACTCTATTCCAGAGTTTCTGACCTCGGACCTACGGGCGTCTGGAAGTCCACTAAACAATAGAGGGGAGAGGTGGCAATTTCCTACTTTAAAGATAGAAGAATATTTCCAATGTTGCCACAATTGAGCTTTTCGTCCTAAACAAAACACATGTCTTCTTTTAGCAGTGCAAAAAAGAATGTTATTTTTAGTGATAGAAATCGTGTATGTGCATATGCGTATGTGTGTGTGTGTGCGTAACACAATAATCATAGAATAGAATGATACAACAATATAACGATCACGATACGTTCGTTGCTGGGGTCGTTAAACTATCGTATAACTCTGTGCAGCGCAGATGAACAGCTTTAATTACGCTAAATAAAGCAAGTGATTATATATATATATATATATATATATATATATATATATATATATATATAAAGAACCCAGCACAATAACAATTACCACTCTTATGCACCAAATTCCAACTCTAAATAGCTTCAACTTCAACAATAGACACTTCCTCCAGGTGAAAGGCTGCGCCATGGGCACAGTAGCGGCCCCATCCGATGCTAATATCTTCATGGGTAAATTTGAAGAAACCTACATTTACCCAGAGATATATAATGACTGCACTTTTCATGACTTCACGACATCTACTGACTCCATAGCCTTCTTAGACACCTGCATATACATAGATGACAACAGAAACCTCCAAACTACCCTCTACACTAAACCCACGGACACCCACAATTACCTCCACTCCAAATCAGCCCATCCCCAACACTTAAAAAGAAGCCTACCATTTTCACAAGCCCTTAGAATTAGAAGAATCTGCTCTACTAATAGTGAACTTAACAGACACAAACATAACCTAATACAATACTTCACCCAACAAGGTTATCCGCTAGATGATACTAAAAACCAAATAAAAAAAGCAACTGGAATACCCAGAGATGAAACCCTTATACTGTCCCACAATAACAAACCTAACTGCATACCCCTTATAACAACCTTCAATAACACACTCCCACCCTTAGCACACATCATTAATGATAGATGGAACATTCTCACGATTAAAACAGATCTAAGAGAAACATTCACAGACCCATGTGTCATCGCCTACTGTAGACCCCAAAACATCAGAGACATGATTAGTAGCAATAATATCGTTAACAATAGTCGTCGGAGGAAGTGACGTTTTGGATATCTAGCTAAAAGAAGAGTTTCGTACTAAATTCCTAACTAAAAGTATAGGGGGCACAACAGTTTTATTTCGCAGTACGTCTGTGATAGTGAAGTAATGAAGTAAATGTTCTTGACCGTTTAAATAATTTCATTTCGCTGTGAGTCTTAGACAGTGAAGTAATGATATAAATGTTCATCACGGGTTAATTTGAATTGTTTTATTTCGCTGAAAGTCTTTGAAAGTGAAGTAAGGAAATAAATGTTCACCAACCGATGTATTTTGTTTAATATTGCTGTAAGTCTTTGAAAGTGAAGTTATGAAATAAACATTATTCACAGGATGGTTAAACATTTTTCTTATTTCTCTGTAAGTCTGCATAATTGAAGTAATGATGTGAATGTTTGATTTAAATCTACAGAGCTAACGTAAAGTAATGAATGTTCATCACTTAGTTGGTTAAAAATGTCTTTTTGGCCTGTAAGTCTACAATAGTAATAAAATGATGTAAATGTTCATAACGGTCGATATAAAATGTTTTATTTCGCTGTAAGTCTGAGAAGTGAAGTGATAAAATGAATGTCCGTCATGGATTGATTAAAATTGTTTTACTTTATTTAAGTCGGAGAAAATGTAATAATGAAGCAAATGTTCACCGTAAGTTGATTTAAATTGTTTTGTTTCGTTGTAAGTGGGCAATAGTGATTTAATGAAGTAATCTATCATCAGGGGTTGATTGAAGTGTTTCAATATCGGTTTAAATCTGAGAAAGTAAAGTATTGAGGGAAATGTTTATCATAGATTGATTTGAATTGTTTCATTTCGCTGCAATTCTGAAAGATAGAGTAACGAAAGAAATTTTCATCACGGGTTAATTTAAATGGTTTCATTTCGCTGTCAGTAAAAGTGAAATAATGGAGAAAATTTCCATCACAGATTGATTCAAAATGCTTTGTTTTGCCGTAAGTCTGAAAAAAGTTAAGAAATTATGTAAATATCCATCACAGGTCAATTATATTGTTTTATTTCGCTGTCAGTCTGCAAAAGTGAAGTAATTATGTAAATATTCATCACTAGTTTGGAAATTGATTTTGCTATCTGTGAAATAATGAAGGTTGATTTACATTGTGTCCTTTCGCTGTTAGAGAAAGTGCAGCAAAGAAGTAAATGCTCATCAAGGGTTGATTTGAAATGTTTTCTTTCCTGCGTTGATGTGAAATGTCTTATTTCGTTATGAGTCTTTGAAAGTGAATTAATGAAATAAATGTTCATCACACATCATTTAGATATTCTTTTTTCGTTGTAAGTCTGAAAGAATTAAGTAATGGAGTAAATGTTCATTACGTGCTCATTTAATGGTTTTATTTCGCTGCTTAGAAAGTGAAGTAATGATATTAATGTCCATCAAGGTTTTGTTTGAATTGTTTTATTTTGCTGTAAGTCTGAGAGAGAGGAGTAATGAAGTAAATGCTCATCTGGGGTTGGTCGACACTGTTGTACTTCGCTTTAAGTCCAAGAAAGATAAGTAATAATGTAAATGTCCATTACAGGATCAATTGAAAATGTTTTATCTCGCTATAAGTCTGAGAAAGTGAATAAATGAAGTCAATGCCCATCATGGGTTGGTTTAAAATGATTTATTCTGCTGTGCGTCTGTTGAAGTGAAGAAATAAAATAAAATCTTCATCACGGGTTGATTCGAATTGTTCTTATCTGATGTAAGTCTGAGAAAGTAAAGCAATGAAATAGATCATCATCACGGGTGGGTGACATCGTTTTATTTCGTTGCAGGTCTGAGAAAGTGAAATAATGAGGTAAACGATCAGCATAGGTCGATTTAATTCGTTTTATTTTGATGTAAGTCTGAGAAAGTGAAGCATGTAATTTTCTTCAATATATATATATATATATGGATAATACACACTCACACAGCACACACCACTGATGATGGGAAGAATCCCGAAACATGTATGGACTATTGACATATAAGGATTAATAAACCTTACCACCAAAAACTTCACTCCCGAGTCCGTCTCACTCTCTAAAGTACACATTATATATATATATATATATATATATATATGTGTATATATATATATATATATATATATATATATATATATATATATATATATATATATATATGTGTGTGTGTGTGTGTGTGTGTGTGTGTGTATTGTCAGAAAGGGATGAAATGTCAGACATAACAGGTTATAGTCAAAAAGGTGAATTCCAGCATTTTACAAATACTTTACAGTCCACGCTCAATAGATTGTGGATTTCCATAGTGATGAACATACATATATCGTTAGACCAGAAATTCAATCAACTTTCTTGCAGAGTATCTTGTAAATTTATATCTGTTGGACGTAAAAATTCAGCTGAAAACGTGAAGGTAGGCACTCTAGTATTTTACAAGTAATATGTACTGTATAATCCCTATCTATGTACTGTAGATGCAGTTCTTGGTAAATATATAAACATTTAAAAGGGAGTTTTATTGGCTTTCCAACAGTGTATCTTGCATATTTATATCTGTTATGCATAAAGCTATAACTGCAACGTAAAGTTGGGTATTCCTGCAGTTTACTGGTATATAATTGTCGTCTCTTTATTTGATTAAGTAATTTAGCCAATATTTATCAGTGATTTTATTCTTCAATCCATTAATGAAAAACGTATTTTAACAAATTTTCTTTCAAAAAACGAAGCATATACATGAATGCACAAAAATTTTAGTTTATTGAAAGTCACAAAAACAAAACAAAATTTTGATAGATCACTATTGGTAAGAAGTTTCCAGTTTAAGTTGGGAATGAATAAATCCGTTGGCTCACTTCCATTAATTCGTGCATGGAACATTGTTTTGCAGACATGTCCTAATGTCTGCATCTCTGCACTGACTCTTTCTCATATTTGCCAGATCCATTACACTTTTTGGAGTAGGAGGAAGATTTATCTATTTGATTGCTATAGATAAAAAAGATACAGATATTCATAGATATTCCCACGTTGTGAATATGTTGTGAAGAGTTTGGGTGATCAGGTATTATCTTGTTGAACTCTGTTTATCTAGTTGGAAGGGTCTTCATGTCGGCTGATGAAGGAGCCGCTGTGTCTGTAGATATGTTTATGTACATTGATATATACGGGGTCTACACATGGTCGTACTATTGCTGGATACTTTGGGGATTTCCACTGAATTGTAGGCCTTTTTCAAGTCAACAAATGCCACAGCTAGTGGCATTCTATATTCTACTGCATTCTCTTTTAACTGGTTTACTGAATGGAGATGATCAATGGTTGGAAGCTTTTTCTGAATCCATCCTGTTCCCATGATGGGTTTCGTTTAACATTTTGGTGATTCGGTCGGTGATCACTTTGTTGAAGGGTTTGTAGATGCATTTGAGTGGGCTAATTGACCTGTAGTTTTCTTTTTTGTATAACAGCATTATGATTGCGATGTTCCCCTTTTCTGGGATTTCACTTTGTTTGAGGCATTAATTGAATAGAATGGCTAGTTTCTTAGAGATGACTGTCCAAGCTTTTTGAATTGGTGGATTGTGGTATTTTCAGGTCCAGGGGGGTTTCTTTTCTTTCTTTGTTTGATGACTTCCTTCACTTCCTGCGGAGTAACTTCTTGGAAATCCCCGAATTGATTACTCTTGGCTTGTGTTCCCTGTTCATTTTTTGCGTTCTTTGGAAGATTCCTTTGGAATAGAAATTTTTGTAAAATTCCTGATCACGTTCGACAATTCTGTCCCTTTCCGTTGTAAGGTTTCCATTTGCTTCGAGCATACTAGTTATTAGCTTCATTCATGTACTGAGAGATTTTCCAATAATTTTGAATTTCTTATTTTTTGATGAATTCTTTCAATTTGCTGTCGTGTATTTTCTTTTGTCTTCTCTGGGTTCCTTTTGGATGGGTTTGCCCAGCTCTGTTGCTTCTATCTTTTCTATTGTTGTTGTTGGTTCCTGCATTTTTTATGAGATTCTTGGTTTCTTGAAAATTTGCTTATGGTTTGTCTTAAACATGCTGGCGACCTCAATTAAGGAGGTGATTATGTTGTTGCTGTGCTCATCGATGTTCTCTGCTGGTTCGGAGGGGAGTTCATACCTGTTTTTCAGTTCCAGTTTGGATGATCGTGCGGGTTCTTTTTGAAAGTTTGGCGGTGAACATTTTCCTATGATCTATTTTGATGTTAAGATGAATTTCGCATTTTATCATTCTGTGGTCACCCTCTATATTTTTCCAGGACCTGCATATTTTCAAGGGTGTCGCTCTTGTCTGCGTGGATGTACTCAACTTGGTTTTTGTGGCACCTCAAAATACACTTTCACTTATCTTAAAAATAAAAAAGGTGTTGATGATTTTGAATCCGGTTACTTTTACAAGATTTACAAAATGTTCACCCCCGTTCCATATTTTGTACCTGCACTTCATCATCATCATCATCATCATCATCATCATCATCATCATCATCATCATCATCATCATTTGCCACATTTCTTTATCGTGGGCGTTACAGAAACAGCATTTTCTGAATTTGTCTGGTTCATCTCTCCATCTTGTATTCTGTCGGCCATTGTCATGTAAGTTTTTAATACATTCTCCTGTTTTCTCCCAGATATACTGTACTGTCTTGTTAACTCTCCATGTGAGGTTGAGCACGATTCTCTCATGCACATGTTGCATGCTTCTCAGTTTGCGGGTCTGTGTCCTAGTTAGACTCCATGTTTCAGCTCCATAAGCGATTATCGGGGGGATGCCTTGGTCGTATACTCTTCCTTTCAGGATTATTGGGATCGTCTGATTTTTGCTCTACCGAAGACTTGCCCTCCTAGAGTGATTCTTTGCTTGATTTCCTCTTCTTTTGAGGATCCCATGGAGATTTGTTGTCCTGGGTAGTTGTAGTGGTCTACTTTCCCAAGTTTTGCATCTTCAATTTTGACAGTTGTGTTCTTATTATCGATGTGGTTGTTGCACATGATTTTCGTTTTACTGAAGTTCACTGCCGACTTTTTTGCTCTTTGTTCGTCGATTGTGGAGTGGGAAAATAAACTCTACGAGCAATGGCTCTGGCTACACGGTCTGAGATGGCTTTGAATCCAGCAACATTGTCCTTGAGTTTTAATGCTAAACGAACTGAATAAAACAAGCAAAAAATTTCAGCAAACTTCAGCAAAACTAATGTTATGTACTACAAACATGTTGGGGACTCAACGATTGAAGCCAAAAACGCCGAGTAGGAGAAAGAAGACCACTACTTATACTAAGGACAGCAAGTCTCCATGAAGTTATCAAAAGAAGAAGAAATAAAGCAAAAAATCACACTAGGTTGGTAAGCTTTCAGTAGAGCAAGCTCGACTTCCACGAACACACAAATTCAGTAATCCTAAAAAGAAGGGTATACAACAAATATCCTAACAGTAATCACCTATGGAGTTGAAACAAGGAACATTATAAGAGACAGGCCCTCAGACCGAGGACCATGCAACGTGCACATGAGAGAATCATTCTCAACCTCACATGAAGAGATTACAAGACAGCACAGTATATTGGAGAAGAGACGGGAGTTCGAGATATCATAAAAATTGTCAAAAAACTCAAATGGCAATGGGTTGGATATGTTGCAAGGATGTCAGACAACCGCTGGACATCACGACTCACAACGTGGATCCCAAGAGAGCATATGCGAAATTATTGTCGACAGAAAGTAAGATGGTGTGACGAGCAAGATAAATCCAGAAAATATTGGCTATGCGATATCCATGACAGAGAGGTCTGGCAAATCTGACGACGGACGCTAAAAGGCTACTGGCGATTATGATGAATTTATTGCTCTTTTCGAGTGTAGACCATCCAAAGTATGCAATGTCGTCAAATATTCTAAAAAGCTTACCGATGGTTCGTCTGAAAATGGTCAAATTTTGTATGTTTTGGACCGAAAAATACACATAAAACAGACTTTTTCATGTGTATTTAGTTCTCTTGCATCTTCACAGTTGGAGCCATATTGAATTATACATATGCTACGACGATAGTCATTGGCCAATTAGTAACAGTCAATCAAACACGTGTTTTGGTAGACTTTTTTTCGAAACTGTGTTGTTTCTGTGCGTAAATATTGAATTAAAACCTAAATTAATACTTGATGCACTTAAATCTCGCGCATGAAAACTTGAACATTTCTCGTAACACTGTCAAGGTCTAACAAAATGTGATATGACCCGATAGGAAGTTGTTATGTCCTTTTCGAAACATCAGGGTTAACCAAATAAGGATTGTCGTAAGTATGGGTTACGTATACATCATACACGAAATTTAATAATCAAAAGTGCGCTCCATGAATATAATAAAATATTTCCCTGTTCAATAATAATAACAACAAAGGATAGTTCGTGTGTGTAAATTGTGTGTATGTATGCTTTTAGTTCTTGGTACATTTATCTGGTTGTGTGTGATTTCGTGAATGCGTCTAGTCGTAAATACACGTATCAGGTTGTCTGTGTATGCAAGCATATGCATTGAAACATAAGAAAAGTTACTTACAGTTTATTGATGTTACGTATAAGTAAATTTGTGTTTCATATGCAAGTAAATATATATAAGGTCCACCTTACTTGCTTGTCGTTTAGTGATATGTGAGAATTCTGGACGCCGGCGAATTCTGTGTGTAAGCAACGTTGCATGGAGAGAAGTGAGGTTGCAACTGACTAATGAAATCAGTTACAAGTCAAAATGTCTAAATGCAAAAATATCTCATTTCCAAAAGGTCTGATGACAAAAAAGTTTAATAATAAAAAAAGACCCATGCAATGCAATAACGCCCAATGCATAAAGGGCCAATTAAAACACATATTGTCCAGCGTCAACAGAAACTTAGTAATATTTCAAATCATAGAATGATAGGGAGTGCCCTGTAGGAATGGTGTATATACACTTTTTGCGTTGACCCTTTCTGTATTGTTTTTTTTCCATTGGACCTTATTGCACTGGGAATTTTTGCATTGGCCCTTTTGACATTCGACCTTTTGCATAGGTCCTTTTGACATTGGACCTTTTGCATAGGTCCTTTTGCATTGGACTTTTTATGCAGAGCCTAAATTTGCACAATTTTCCCTCGCTATTCAATGTGTGGTCCCCACTGAATATAAAGAAAAAATAACATTCAGTCCACACTATCATCAAATCTTAAAAAATAATATAATTTTCTTCATATTTTTACTGTATACGCTAGTGAGTCAATAAGTCCATAGTGCAATGGTAAAAAAATAATTTATTCTATCTAACAAATATTCACTTTTTACTTCATAAACTCATTCCTTGTCAATGTGCTTAACCCAACTCTTTTCCATTAATCACATAGATCGATCGTTGAACAGTGAAAATTTGGGATCACAATCTAGCTGATAATTGTATCATTTTACGGATCCACCATCGTAAAATACGACAAAAGAGGAATAAACTGATTGCAATAGTAAAACATCTAAATACACTGAAAGCATGAAAATATCTATCATTGCACACAGTTGTTTGAATTGTATTTTTTTGTGCTGCGTACGATTGGCAGTAGCAAGCATCAACAATACATTCAGGTTTCGCTGGAACTGTATGCATTCACTACTTTCAAGCTTTCATTTTGATAATCATTTTTTCCTACAATCTTTGATGTAAATTGGATCGAGGGCACCATCCTTGAGATATAAACGAAGAGATAAGAGGAAAGACGCGAGTTTCTGGGTAAGGGAATTCTATGCGCTAGAGAAAAGTTGACACTTTTTTCAAACTTCTCAATTAAAAACTTTTTTTTTTCTCAATAAAAATTTTTTTTTATTGTATTCTAAACAATGATGAAAAAAATGAAGGACTACACCGTATTCTTAATTTCTCCAAGTTTAGTAATAGAGTTATTATCAAATCCTCAAATACAGCAACTACAGAGAAAGAAGGAGGAGAAATGGAGGGAGTGGACGTTTTTATGGGATGGCAATGAGTACACAAAGTTTGTGTTTTGAATTTAGATGTCAATTTATTCGGATTTTTTGGTAAAGGAGACGATTAAGTTGTCGGACAAATGCAAACAAACAGTGTCTCGTTCTGAATTTGTCTAATCTAATTCGTATATACAGATTTTTTTATTACCGGTTCATTCCAACATGGCATCCAATCCATGTAAATGGAAAATAACAGACTGCAACAGATGGAGAGAGTTTTTCAACGACTACTTTATTTTCCTTGGAAATGTTAAACAGAAGTTGTTATGGAAAGCATAAACTATTTGGAACAGATGTACGTGCAGTTATAAAATAGGTTCTGAAGTGATTTAACGAAAGTTATGAGACAGTTGGACAATTGGAATGGACAGGAGAAATTTTATTTATTCTATTCATTTCTATAACAGTATTATTCATCCGTTAAATCAATGGTAAAGTAACTCCTTGTTCGGATGTATATAAACTGGGATTTTTAGAGGTATTGTGTGGACAGACAAATAAAACGATTTTTTATGAGTCAATAAATTGTATCTTGAATACTGGGGCATGAAAATCTACATTTCTATTCTTTGATTCCATTTTTAAAAAGCTGTCTCGATAATTTTTTTGTTCTACTGATTATAATTCCTGACTAAAAATCTAGTCAGTAATAATGAATTTACAATCTAAATGAAGCAAAATTAAGCAAGATCAACTTTAATCATCGCACTTGGAAATTTGAGAGGAAAATATACAATTTTGAGAAAATTAAAAACATTTGAATATAAAACCCTTTTTTCAATTTTTAAAAACGGTGGCGATGGTAATTTTGTCCCTTCACCTGTGAAAGGCGTGCACTCAAGCATACAAACAAACACACACACACACACACACACACACACACACACACACACACACACACATATATATATATATATATATATATATATATATATATATATATATATATATATATATATATATATATATATATAGTTGACGCAGGTTCCAGCTCCGCACGGAGCTTACCAAGAATGCTGTTAGCTCAGGCGGTAGGGCTGAGTTGCGTTAAGACTGCATCTTGGCGGCACAGGTTCGGTGCTCATTTTTTCAAAATTTCATTTACGTGGTCAGCTGTTCGATTTGCACCTCAGTTAATTCCGGTGGAATAGGTTTCCTCACAAAATATTATGATTGTGTGTGATTATTTATTTTTGTTCCGAGAATTTGGAAAATGAATTGGATAGAAACAGTTTTATCATTAAAAAAAAGCTGCCTAATGTTGTCAAAATTGTGGAAACAGCGTTGCAGGTTTAGGAAAAAGTGTTCTTTTAGTTGATAACTAAATACTCTATCCCTTATCTCGGTTTTTGCTTATCTTTTTGAATTTAGTACGATGGGGGTTGTAGATTTATTTTTCAACAATGAACATATTATAAAAAACGTGAATTCAGATGAACATTTTTGAAGATTTTCAAAGAATTGAATCGATTTTAAAAAATCTTTTTTTATTTTCAATCCATAAGGTTTTTTTTATTTCGCCAGGATATTTGTTAATAAAAAAGTTAACGTTTCTAGGTTTCAAGGGAAGGTCTGTCGACAGTGAGACTATAATGTTAGACTGAACCCTTACTATCCGCCAATATCATGGATGTACATCTTCAAAGTCTTCGATTAATTCCCTTGTACGTGCGCATCGCCCAGGCAGGAAGGAGGGTATGCACTAAAACTTTCATAAAAGCACAGAAATTACTTGCGATTTTTTTAAAATGTCGTTCAAAAATGCTGATCATTTGAAAGGAAAAAAATTAAAACGAACTTTTGAAAATCAAGCCCCTAGAAGAATTCATAATTTTTTAAAACATTGCTTAAAAAGTAAAAATAAATAAGAGATTTCATAAAAAATAAATACCTAACAAAACGAAGATAATTCATGTAAGCCATTCTTCTGTACGAATTCTGTGCGATTCTCGCCTTGATTTCGAGAAAAAGTAACTTTTATAAGCAAGTGAATTGGCTCAAAAATGAGTGATCGATTTACACTTGGACCCTGGAGCCTGGCTTTATGTTCTTCTTGGTGACACCCACTGTTCAATTTACAATGCAAACATCAGCAAAAGTCACTTTTCCTCAAAAACCACAAAAATTCCGGAAGAATCAAAGGTCAGATTCTGTCAAAGCAACCCATATAAGGTAAACGTATCCTCGCCATAAACTCTTGTCTCATTTCCAGAGGGAAGTATAAAAAGTCATTTGCACTGATGAGGCAACGAATAATTTCTCGGTTTGATTCTTTCATAATTTTTTCATTCATCGGGTTGATTAGAGTGCAAGGATTTGTTTGCAATGTTAGATCTGCGATTTCCTTGCCCTGAAATGCATCTTTGAGTTTTGCAATGACTTCGACAAATTATCGCTGTTTCGTAAAACTAGATGTAACATGTAAATTCCGTCAAAATAGTGATATTCACTCATTTGACTTTTGACTCCGATACTCCCACCCCAGTTCAGGTATTAAGTTTTTTTCTATTGACTCATCAACACTAAAGCAACAGAGTTATCGAGAATGCTTTTCAAAGATTTTACCCGAAATGTCCAGCTGGTTCGACAAAACGTAAAACCCTAAAACTAGCTCCTCGCATGTTATCTTCAACATCGCATACCTCTTCGGTGATTTTTTGATAATTGATATTTCATCACTGATGTGCCAGGCATTTTTTAAAAATCGATTTTTTTAAAATCATTCTCCAACAGCTAGGTTTAATGAGTGTGGATGATATAAAATCTGATAGACTTTTCATTATCCACTTTGTAGAGCCCAGTAAAATCTCTCTGTGCTTCGTAGTTTCCATCGACCCACCGAAAGAATAAGATAAATTGTTCATTGTTATCTAATTTCATCTGCCATAACTGAATAAAATACGCTGTTATCGATATTTTTGCAATGTCACTTAAAACATTTTGAGTAACATTTTGGAGGTATTCATCTGGCCTCTCTCAATCCATATAACAATACTAGGGCCAAAATTTGAAATTAGCTTCAACAGCTAAAAATTACTTTCATCTTTGTCGCCACTGAAAGCTAGTCCTTACCTGTAAAAAGAAATTGTATGTTTCGAAAGATTGCCATGAATATCTAGCGTTTTTCTTACTCTTCTTTCATTCAAAATTTCGTCTGCATCCTGGGAATAATTGGTGAGACAAAAGCTTGGCATAGTCTCCGTGACAATTTCAAACCTCGTGTTTTCGAAGCTTTTACCGTTGTTTTTAGTTCCTAAATTCACAGTTTATAAAAGCCCCGTCTTTGTTGTTGGCTTTTGTTTTCAGATTTTCCATCTCTGCAGTCATGCAGGTAAAACAAAATGCCGGCATCCAAATTTATATAATGGTGCAACAAAGGAAACTTTGTAAGTTAATCAGAATGAGAAGATAGCTCTTTTTCACACAGTATTCTCTCAGTCAAATTCCTATTTTGAGGTTGATTTATTTTATACTAACTGTTGGCTGGATAGGTTGCTCATGAGATGTTGACAATTCAGTTTGCCCTTGACTTTTTGACGGCTCAGGTTGCTCGCCAGACATTTAAATCTGCCACTGGTAGAACCCTCCATGGCAGTTAGAAAGAATTTATTCAACCAACAATTTTGGCTGGCTTATTTTATTAGTTTTTCGTTTAATTTTCGTTCTCGTCATGTTTTGCCGATCTCCGTTTCTGTTATATAAATATACTTACAAGTATGTAACAAAGAGTTTAGATGTAAATATTCACAACGTGCTGGTCACAAGCTTTAACTTTTTTCAAACGTAAGTGAATCAAATTAGAGTTGGCCTGCAGGATTTTTCAAATCTTCGACATTTTAATACATTTTAATTCAAAATTTAAAAAATGTGTTTCTAGTTCCTTTCTTGTTCTGGTTAGAAAGAGAAGAGTCCAAATTACTTCAAAAGAAAGAAGAAATTCAAATTTTCCAAATTTTCCACTTGCACGCCATTTACATAGAGATGGCTTCGGTAATAATTACCGAAGCCATTTTTACCTATTATCGATTCTTTGATGTTTTTCTAAAAAATAAATTAGTATAATTTTGTTTTCAATAATTGATTTTGACTGATATAAATTCAATATTACCTATATTCAGCAGAAAATCAATGCTGATGCCATCATCGATGTCTGCAATTTTTTTTTTTTTTTCAAATTTGAAATTCAAAATTCTGTTGTTGAAAATGTACGAAAAAACTTTTGTCAAAGTTGGATAATTTTAGCGAAAATACTTAGTTTTATCATCGGTCAACTATACTCCGCTAAAAATGTCCCATTATTTTGCTTAAAAAAATGAAAAAGACTTATAACACTTTCAATCAGCATCTTTAAAAAATTTTCATTCCTTAGGGAATTTTTCAGTTTTGTAAAATGTTGATTTTTAAGGTCTTCTGTCATTCATATACACTGATGTATTAAAAACCTTGCGTACCAATGAATTTCCTCCTCTCGTTAGGGATTTCTTACTTTTTCAAACGAATTTTTAAAAATGATTCATAATCCTGGTAATGTCATAGTTTATGTTTTCGTGAGAACTGAGCATTTGAAAATCAAAACAAGTAAAGAATAAATTGTATCAAACGAATGGTGTGATTGGCGCAAAATGAGGGTTTGTTTTGACATTATATTTATATTGCAAACATGACCCCATTTAAAACTGAAAAACCATTTTTCTCTTCAAAACTGACAAATTTCCCGAGGAGAGAACGGTCTTATGGATGGGAAGCACGGAAAAAATTGTCGCGAAACTTTTCCTTGAGGTTGGAATAAGGCATGTCGGAAGTGCATCTTACGATTGAGCGTTGACGAGGCATTTACTGTTGACTATAAGGAATCTGAACCGTTTCAGCTCCAAAAAGGAGTAAGACAAGGTGATACCAGCTCACTCAAACTCTTTACAGCCTGCCTTGCGATGATCTTCCGAAACATGGACTGGAAAAATTAGAGGAATCAAAATAGACGGCGAATACTTGAGCAACCTTAGATTTGCAGACGACAACGTCCTTTTTGCAGAGAACCTACACGACCTCCAACTAATGCTAGATTGTCTAAACAAAGAAAGCAAAAAGGTCGGCCTACACATGAAATTCAGTAAAACGAAAGTCATGTGCAACAATCATGTTGAGAATAAGAACATAACTGTCAAGATAGAAGATGCAAAAATCGGCAAGGTAGACCACTACATCTACTTAGGACAATGAATCTCCATGAGACCCTCAAAAGAGGAGGAAATCAAGCGAAGAATCACTTTGGGATGGCAAGCCTTCGGCAGAGCAAGCTCAACTTTCAAGAACCAGATGATCCCAATAATCCTAAAAAGAAGAGTATACAACCAATGCATTCTCCTGATAGTCACTTATGGAGCTGAAACATCGAACCTAACCAAGAGACAGGCTTGCAAACTGAGATGTATGCATCGTGCACGAGAAAATGCCCAACCTTACGTGGAGAGATCACAAGACAGCACAGTATATAAGGAAGAAAACAGGTGTTCGTGACATCATAGAAACTATTAAAAAACTCAAATGGCAATGGGCAGGCCATGTTGCAAGAATGAAAGGCAACCGATGGACGTCACGTCTCACAACATGGATCCCCAGAGATCACAAAAGAAACTGAGTCCGACAGAAAACAAGATGGAAAGATGAATTTGACTGATTCAGGAAATACTGGCTCTGCGATGCCCATGATAAGGAATTAGGGCGAATCCTGGGGAAGGTCTATGTCCAACGACGGACATTAAAAGACTGATGATGATGATGATGATGATGATGATGATAGATGACCGAGGGGACATGCAGTCGAAATACAACCTTAAAATGTGCCTCAGCAGTGTCATGCAATATAACGTGTATCTTATCGTCTGCATAAATTTGCAACCACCCATTATAAGGAATAGCGGCCAATTTACATTAACAAAAAACAAGAAAATATATAAAGAATAGCCCCGAACATATTTCACATTATTTTGCTGTATTCAATTATTCATTCTTGTTATGATATTTATATTTAAGTTTCAGTCGAAGCAGATAGAATAAAAAAATATACATTTCAAAAATATGAGATTCATCAAAATTATCAAAAAAGAATTTTGAAAAATCTTTTTTTCAAAATAGTGTACACCCCAACAAAAGCCTACATTATAATTAATCGATTAGATCTAATAATTTGCCGGGAAGAAAAATATTTTATTCAATTTTCCTGTGTTGGTTTTTTTTTTTGGGGGGGGGGGGTTCGTTTTTTTTTTTATAACAAGGTAAGACTTTAGTTCGTGCAATTCTCTGGATAGCATCCCAGACAAAGTAAGCTTAGTTGATATCTCGATGGATATACCGGTAAAATGTGAAAAAATTAGCAAAGGCGTGAAAATATAAAGTAAATCATCAGATTAATGAAAGGTACGCTGAAAAGAAAAAAAAAAAGATTTTCTTCGAAATTTGGAATGGAACAATATTTCTCAAAAATTAGGCCTGTAATCAATTTGAGTGTTGAAATTTTTTCATAGTCAAATAATATGCTGACTTCTGCCAAACTTTTAAATTTCTCAGGTATCGATTTCACACTGAAAATTTACGTCAATTTTTTTTCTTTCTTTTCATGCCTAAAACACGTCATTTGAACAGTCAAAAATGTGTTCATTTCATTTCAGTACGGATTTTTAATTGTAAATCAGGCACCTAGCCATCTATCGAGAACAGCTTAGTCAATTAACTTTTGGCCAGTTTTTCCATTTTGCAAACGACAAAATACAAACCTGTGTAAGAAAAAAAGGTTTTCTCACCGCTTCTCTATATCTCGTCTCCCTTTTCTCCTTATACATTTTAAATTTTTTATAGAAGAAAAAATGATGCTCTATTATCCCTATCTATTTATATTATATATAAAAAATGTATTCTAAGATATCTTTAAAATTCAAGATAAAAACAGGTAAATATGAAATTGATTTATAAGTTATATCTGCGTACATTATTTACGTGAATAAAATAAATATAACAAAAATGCAAATTAAATTAAAGAAATAGAAGGAAATAAAAAAAGCAAATAGCACTGATAATATTTTTTCAAATTCCAGAATATCTCTATCTTTAAATATTTAGAGGGAGGCAGAGGGAGCAAGAGATAAATGAATTGATATATAAAATAACATCTCTGAACATTTGAATTTTTCAAATTAAGCACTAACAATTTATCTTTAAAAAGACAAAATAAATACTTTGGAGTAATGTCAGTGGGAAAAGATTTATGGATTTTTCTTGTTTTTAAATAATACTATGTTTTTTGTTATATTTTGAAAACTCTTTCGATGTCTTCAATTGGTTTTTCTATGGAGAGGAAATAGAACTGTCTTGTTAGGTCGCAAATGAATCGAAGTTATACGCAGATTTACAGCGATGCTTATTTTTATTTGCTTCATCATCATCAGTCGTTTATCATCCGTCATTGGACACTGACCTTCCCCAGGATCAGCCACAATTCTCTATCATGGGCGTCGCAGAGCCAGTATTTTCTGAATTAGTCTAGTTCATCTCTTCACCTTGTATTCTGCTGGTCTTTGTTTTGCATGTGATCTCCAGGGATCCATGTTGTGAGTCGTGATATCCATCAGTTGTCTGCCATTCTTGCAACGTAGCGTGCCCATTGCCATTTAAGTTTTCTAATAGATTCAATGATGTCTCTGACTTCCTTTTTCATCCTGAAATACTTTGTTACCTTGTGATATATCTATGTGAGGTTGAGCATGATTCTCTTATGTGCACGTTGCATGCTTCTCAGTTTGCGGGTCTGTCTCTTGGTCAGGTTCCATGTTTCAGCTCCATGAGTGACTATTGGGAAGATGCATTGATTGTATACTCTTCTTTTTATGATTATTAGGATCGTCTTGTTTTTGATGGTTGAGCTTGCCCTACAGAAGACTTGCCCTCCTGGAGTGATTATTTGCTTGATTTCCTCTTCTTTTGAGGATCTCATGGAGATTCGTTGTCCTAGGTAGATCTAGTGGTCTACTTTCCCAAGTTTTATATCTTCAATTTTGACAGTTGTGTCCTTATTTTCGATGCGGTTGTTGCACATGACTTTCGTTTTACTGAAGTTCATGTGTAGCATTAGCTGAAGTCGTGTAGGTTCTCTGCAAAAAGGACGATGTCTGCAAATCTGAGATTGCTCAGATATTTGGTGTCTATTTTGATTCCTCTATTCTCTCAGTCCAGGTTTTGGAGGATCATCTCGAGGCAGGCTGTGAAGAGTTTTGGTGAGCTGGTATCACCTTGTCTTACACCTTTAGGGAGCTATGTCTTTTGGGTTTCCTTTTTATGCAGAAGCATAATGATTGCCGTGTTCCAGTCTTTCGGGACTTTACTCTGTTTTAGATGCAAGTTGAATGGAATAGCTTGTTTTTCTTATCAGCTTTTTTGAGTAGATCGAAGGTAATGTTATCTGGTCCAGAGGCTTTTCCTTTTTTTTGTTAGTTCGGTGGCTTGTTTTACATCCCATGGTGTAACTTCTGGGAAGTTCTCAAACTGATTGCCCATGTCTTGCATATACTGTTCGTTTTTATTGTCCATGTCTTGAACAGTAGAGTTCTTGGTAGAATTCTTGGGCGCGTTTGACAATTCTGTCTCTGTCTGTTGTTGTCTCTGTTTTCCTTCGAGTCTGCAAGTTATCTGTTTCTGTCCTATACTTTTGCTTATTGTTTTAAGGCCCCAACGCTTTTCGAGAGTGGTTTCGATGATTGCTGTTATGTAACTTCTCTTGTATTCTTGTAATTAGTTTTCTATTGTTTTGCTTCGTTGATCTCCTCTATTTTTCCTTTATTGGAGGTTTGAGGTTTCTTTACTTTTCAATGAGTTTCCTGGTTTCGTCTGAGATTTTACTATTGGTCTGTGTGATTCTTGGTTTAAACATAATGGCAGCTTTCATTTGAGAGGTTGTAATTTTGCTATGGAGTTTGTTGATGTCGGTGTTGTTTTCTTCGATGAGGATTTTATACCTGCTTTTTCAATTCTAGCTTCAAGGGTTGGATGAGTTCATTTGGTACATTTAGCAGTTGCAGTTTGGTGTGGAACATTTTTGTGTGTTTTTTATTTGTGTTTAAGAGCATCTTACATCTCACCATTTTATGGTCGCTTCCTATGTTTACTTGATTTAAAATTTGAATGTCTTTGATGGTGTTGCTTTTGTCTGTTAGGTTGTGGTCTATTCCGTTTTTGGTTTCATGTCCATTTTCTATTGGGTTTCTTTTTGAAGAACTTACTTATGATTTTTACGTCGTTTGCGGTTGCAAAGTTTACAAGATCTTCAACTCTCTCGTTTCGTATTTTGTATCTGAACTTGCCAACGCAGCGTTCGTTCTCTTGTCCTATCTGTGCTTTGAAATCTCCCATGATGACATTGAAGTATTTTTGGTGTCTTGCAGTAGGGAGTTCAAGTCATCAAGTCATTATCATGCAGGGAGTTTCTTAAATAGTAAGTGGGTGTACAAATTCTTGTTTATCTGATTTGTTGATTTAGTTGTAGATAATTTCCAGTCATCAGAAGATCCGTTGAATTTTCGGATACCAACTATGTTGTTAGCTTAGACTTATCTGTCTGAGGATTTACCTTTTCTTGGAAAAGAAAAGGGGAAAATTAACGTCTTTTTAATTGCATTTTCAGTCATTACTCACTATTGCTCGTTCTTTCTGTATTTTTAAAGAATCGTTAAGAAATAGGATCAAAGTCGCCTTTATTCCTGGAAATTTTATATATTTATCTATTTGTTTATTTCATATTTCATTCATCTACTTCTGAAGAATGGAGGAGGGAAGGAAAATGTATGATGAAAGGTGAAGTAGTTTCAAGCGTTGGAGATATGTCGTAAAAATGATTTAGGTTTTAAAACTTGGCACGTTAAAATTACTCGACATCACATTTACCAGAGAAGCATGCGTGGTAAATTCTTTCTGTCTGTACATTGAGACACTTTTATGAAGTCAAATTTTCTCACTTGGTGACTAAAAAGTGGTAACCACGATAGGGCAGTTACTACAATGGTACTATTAGATTTTTTAATCATTTTGTTAAAATATTTGGCATACTGTGATCCAAACAGCCCCAAAATATGATTCACTATGAAATGGCCACTTCAAACGGCATCATTTTGGGGGCGCTTTTCAGCGCTATTTGTTAATTTGTTTGTGCTTTTTAGCGATTTTTGGAAATAACTTCTACCTTCTTGAAAACAGTACTTTGAAGGCATGATGTGGGGCTTGGTCCCTGTGCCATGCTGTTATGACATGTGAGCATATGTGCCTAGCTACTTCCAGCTTGTTATCTTCGTTTCGCAATGCATTTTCACGCTGAAAAAGTAAAACTCATCAAAGTTGTTCAGTTATTCTATTTGTGGAAACAGTACATTCTGATTAATAATTACATTCAATTTAGTCCCTGTTCATTAGACATTTGTACGCAAACTTGAATTAAACAATAGAGTTTCCGAATTTTTTTTCGTGGCAATGACTTGAGACAATATCCTTAGAGATCTTACCCATACTATTTAGTCTGGGTTATTTTACTTTTTGCTGAAAAAAACGTTATATGAACTGTTAGAAACATTGGACGCACGTTTGAAACAACCCAAACGTTATACGAACGTTATTTACGCGTTTGCACACGAGCTGACAGTCAGAAAAACAGTAGATGAAAATTCGGCAGCTGATTGCAATCACTTGTTTCTGCGTGGATAGTGTGTTATTTATCAAAACAAGAGCTTCCGCTGCGAAGTTGTGATGAATCTAGTTTTTCAGCCAATAGAGGTAATAACATAAAACTAATTAACAACACACAGAGACAAATAAACACATTTTACCATACAACCTTGGCTCGAAAATTAGAAGAAAAAAAATACGCTACAATTAAGATCCAAACACACCCTGGCTCTATTCCAGAAAAAAAAACTGTGAAAAAGCGATGTTATTGAGACGTCTTCACAACTGCTGCGGCTGATAATATTGATCGTAACTCAACTACTTCGAGAGAGTCCTTCTATGGCACAGGTTTATCACTTTTTCAACAACTTCCCTGGACAGGTCAAGAAGTTGACCGCAGCATTGTGGTTGTTTGGGTTCTGAAGACAGTGGGCCATTTGCTAAGCTTCAATATAGATGTTCCACCGCTTGTCAGAAGTACCACAAAGGCACCAGTACCACTTAGCACCATGGGATATCTGAACAGGGGCGAACTCTGGCCAGGACATCAAAGAAGAGTACTGCTGGCTAGAGAATGTGTATAAGATTCTGATGACAAAAAGAATCATTCGAATCAGAATGTGAACAACATGTCCTGGGCTGTCAAAATGCCCTACTCCTTCATGTTCTATGAGAGTTCCTACACAGTAGTAACGATCAAACACTCAACTGACGTAATGAGAAAGGTTGTCCAAAATCTGAATACTGGGCTGACACCAGATGCAAAATTCAATCAACCCTTGCACGCCATTGACAAGCAGATTAAAGTTTGTTTTGATGTTTGGTGGTCTGCATATAGAAATGGCAACTCTTAAGATCATGGGCAATTGGTTGGAAGTCAGTGGCTGGGTTGGAACACTGGTACAAGCAGAGATTACAGCAGCAGGCAATGTTTACTACTTCTTGCTTGCAACACATTTTATTTGCACCAGACGTACCCACCAAATCACAGCAGCTGCTTTATACATCGTGCAATAATGGACCCGCAATGACCGTGACACAGGGAGAAAAAAAGCATTTGGGGTTTGATGAATTGTGCTCAAAGAGGGAAGAGAGCTGCTCTTAATTCCAGTACTGAGTAACAGACATGGCATTGAAGCTTTGTTTACTCTCTGAGCAGTATCCATGGCAGTCTCCCTTCAGCATGTAACTCGATGTTCTGACAGAACTCGTCCCTTGTTCCATCTATACCAGCTGGATCCCGGTTTACCTCCGTAATATGACTGAACTACCAACAAGACACCCAGATGTTACCAGACAATTTAATGATAGCAATTTCGCCATCTAGAAGCCCAACTGATTCTTCTCAGCGATCCCTATCAATCAAATACGTGAGAAAAATTATGCTTTCATCAAGAACGGTGGCATGGTTCAGGGCAAGTTGCCTTGCCGTACTGAACAATGAACATGATCAAAATATCTTCATAGAGTAATCCAAATTATCATCATCATCCTTTTATCGCCCGTCGTTGGATATAAACTTTCCCCAAGATTCGCCAGTCCTATCATGGGCGTCGTGCAGCCAAAATTTTCTTAACTTTTCTAGTTCGTCACACCCACTTATATTTTGCGGGTCACAGTTTCACACATGATCTCTGGGGATTCATGTTGTGAGCCGTATTGTCCATCGCCATTTTTGCAACAGCCCGTTGCCATTCGAGTTTTCTAATGGATTCTATGATATCCCTGACTCTTTTTTCTATAATATACTGCACTGTTTTGTGATCTCTCCACGTGCACGTTGTATCCTTCTCAGAGGGTCAATCTTTTGGTTAGGTTCCATGTTTCAGTTCCATATGTGATTATCGGAGGAATGCATTGTTCGTAGTCTTTTTAAGACTAGCGGGATTTTCTTGTTCTTAAAGATAGAACTTGCTTAACTTTCTTTAGAAACATTATTTAGTAATGTTCTGACATTCATTATTATTAGATATCGGTGGTATTTGAATATTGTAAATCATATCATGTTCATAATACCCTTCGTTTTCTGATTGAAATCTTATAGTTCCTTCGCAAAATAAAGATAAAACTAAAAAAAATCCGTTTATCAGATTTTACAGACCGATTTAATAAATTTTCTAAAGATAGAGAACCTGTTCTCATGAAGTACAACACAATCATTTCCAATTTTTAAAAGGTCAAGACCATCCCTTAATTCTTTATGGTTTCTCAATAAAGACAGAGAATTGAACCTCTCCTGTGGCATAATCGATCGTAACCATATCTTAATCCAACTTGCCAGTGAAAACGATGCTGCAGTCGTTAGAGGATTAACGACTAATAGTTTACACATCAGAATGACGCTTCGAAATATTGTTTTCTAGATTTCACATTCTCGGATATTAATATTGATATTGCTTTCATAGAGCTCCAATAAGTGATTCAGCTCATCATCGTATTACATGCTATCTAGGGCATTGGGGAGATTTTCCAATATTGCAAAGGTTTTGAAACTTACCTTAGCTTCAAATCAAACTATATTGTAGATATCTTCATCACTCACAGGATGGCAAGCAGAATCACCTTCACATCCATCAGTGAGTCTTATCCTCGAATTATTTAGTCTGTAACATTTTCTTGGTATAGAGCGCTCTCCCACCAATTGTTGTTGTTTTAATTTGACGGCTACAGGTTCAAATAACAATTTGAAGGAATCATCAGTTCGTATCCCTTCAAGTGTCCAACAGTTGATTTAAGAAGCCGTTGTCCATTATTACTTGCCATCTTCTCACTTTGCAAAGTTTCGGGCAAGTTATCTATTGGTAAATATAACATCTGTCAGAGCGAAAGGCCGAAATAAAATGAAAATTTAGCATTTGGCCCCTGAAATTGAGGAACAAGATTTCCACTCAATTTAGACCCCTAAAAGTGGAAGAAAATCTTTCCCTCCATTTTGACCTCTGATAGTAAAAAGAATCCCCCTACCACACGATTTGGGCTCCTTGAATTGAAAAAAGAATTCTCCCCTAAATATTGACCCATAAATGCGAAAGAGAGAATTAACCCTCCATTTTGACACCAAAAAGCTAAATAACATGCCTCCTTGATTTTGACCTCAGAAAGTGAAATATACCCCTCTTCGATTTTGACCCTTGAAATTAAAAAAAGACAACTTCCCTCTTGATTTTGACCCCTGAAGATGAAAACACACGTTCCCTCTCGATTTTTGAATCCTAAGGGAGTAAAAAAATCTCTCTGCCTGATTTTGACCTTGAAAAATAGATCCCCCCTGATTTTGACACCTAAAAGTGAAAGATGAAAGTTCCCCTTTGGTTTGTCTCCCCAAGTAGAAAATTTATCTCTCCGTCGGAAGGAAGATTTTTTTCCAATTTTAGGATCTTCTTGACCTTAAAAATAAAAATAAGAATCTCCCCTCAGATTTTAACCCCCAAAAGTGAAAGTGATTCCTTTAGAAAAAGAGAAGAAATACTCTCGATTTTCACTCCTAAAAGTGAAAAAAGTTTCCCTCAATTTTGACCCCTAAAAGTGAATCACGAATTTCCTCTAGATTTTGAACCTTGAAAGTGAAAGAAAAAATCACCCATATTTTGCCTCTAAGAGTGAAAAATTAAAGTTCCCTATTGATTCCGAACCCTTAAAAATGAAAAAATGAAAGTTCTCCCCATATAATTTACATAATTCCCAATCCCTAATTTTCGTGTTTTGGATGAATGATTTATCAATGAAGGAAAGTAAAATGAGATATTATTTAACAAAGTTAGAAATGGCTATACCAAAGCCCTAAAAAAAAATAGTTCCACCAAAACAAACTTTAAGTATGATAAAAAAAAAGTGAAATCCAATAGCAAAAAACAAAGCAACAACAAAAAAATAGAGATAGAAAAAATATCTGGTATACACCACCGTTTAACCTACAAGTAAAAACTAACTTAGGTAAAATATTCATCCAACTATCAGAAAAACACTTCCTCCAAGCGGCCCACCAAGTAAAATGTTTAACAAAAACAAACTGAAAATTAGCTTTAGTTGTACTGAAAAATTTGATACATTCATCACGAAACATAACAATAGAGAAATTATAAACAATACTAAGAAAACATGAATAAAAAAAGACTGCAATTGTTCTAACAAAAATAGTTGCCTACTGCAACTTCAGATTAAATATAGTATACCAAGCCGAAATATCAACCCAAGGATCCACTAGAAGTAAAATATTATTGAAAACGCCCTTCAAACTTAGATTAGCCAATCACATTATCAGTATATTATAAGAGAATGCACGAAATGAATTATAAACCAACTGTAAAATGGAGAATATTGAAACTGACACATATATACCAAAATATTGAAACTCCATGCTACCTATGCTTAAATGAGAAATTTGAAATTCTTAGTTTTGCTGAAAAAACGAAAAAACTTAAAGCAGATATATTCAACAGAAAGAACGAAATAGCATTAAAATGCTGGCATCGCTCAATTTTTTTATTAACAAACATAACTTAATAATTCACATATAAATAAACTGAAAGTAATATATATATATATATATATATATATATATATATATATATATATATATATATATATATATATAGTTATCCACAAAGCCATCTCAAAGAAACATCTAATCAACATTGTCTATGGCAATTGAAAATCATGAAACCCGCCATGGTCATAAAGAATCCTTGCGTTGGGAAATAAATCTAATGATTTCTAAACAAAACATTCCTATTTAGCGCAAACAGCACTAGCAACCACTTACTGATAAGTCCAACACCCATACCATACTCCCTGGCATGAATTACAATTTTTTGTGGGGGAGGGTTAATTCCAGTCAGACAGTCCCATAGTATCATCCACCTAAAGTTTTGGAAGTTTGAGGACTTCAAACATTTAATAGGATAAATGTATTCACGCTACCAGGGTCTTATTTAGCAGTTTTGTGATGTCTATGTTCGCAACGATTTATAGTGGTCGCTTGCTTAATGTCGCTTATTCCTTATCCTTACACAGTAACATCTCCCACCTTTGAAGGTAAGTGTTGCAGTACTACGAGGCGTAAATTGAATTCATTGATTAAAACTAATGCACATATACTTTATTTATGTCGATATTTTTTCTTGAGTGCTTTTACCCAAATTCATAAAAATACTTTTTAAAGAATGTATAGGGTACTGATATTACCTTTAGCAAATTATGCTGATTTTAAGGTCACCTGTAACACACATATATATATGTATATGGGATATTGGATAGTCTGTAGCCACACTGAAGAGTTGTAATACAACAAAATAGCTGTCTGCGGATGACACAATAATCAATTATTATATATATATATATATATATATATATATATATATATATATATATATATACAAGAATTAATGATACAAACACGTTTATGTTTCTGTTCTGTCTCAGCCTCTTAAGGAGAATGATTTGGTATATTTTAGATTCCTGTTTGGAAAATTTGGAGAAATTTTTGTGGGTGTTACTTGGTGGAGGAGTTTTCTCTTTTGTTTCTTTGTTTTATTAAGTTTGTAATTTGCGTATTTTTACCGGTGGTTATAAATTACATGCCAGGGAGACAATGTTGATCAGATGGTTCTTTGAGATGGTTTTGTGGATAAATTATCTATATTACTTTTAGCATAAACTCATATTGGTCGATAAACACTTCCGATACGATATTAAAAGCGAAAGTTGTGTCCAACACCTTGAATTAAGTGTTGTACGTTCTTGGACCTCAAAATGAACTAACTACTTCGAACAGTTGTTTCAACACTGTTTGTGAGGGTCGTTTAAAATGAACAAACTACACTAAACTGCTTTTTTAATGCTATTTGTTAAGGTGACTAAGAATAAAGCAAGCAAACTATTCCAAACTGTTATTATAATCAAATGTGTGAGTTTTCCTAGTTTTTCACTTAACCGGGCACCGTCCATGTTGGGTTTGGTGGAAGAACTCCTTAATGAAGCATATCCTACGGTGCTTCATAATAACATTGATTGAGAATCGTAGATCCCCTCATTGTACACAGAGCCAATCGTGTTGACTTCAAAACCTTGCAAACCTGTGTCATATGGTGCTTTGTGTCTTGGGTGTTCTCTCTGCTACTGATTCACAAAAACGTCAAAAAATATTAGTTACACTAAAAAGTAATGGTCGGTTGAAAAGTTTTCGGTACAATGTAGAGAAGCTGGTCCCTATGGGCGCCCGCAAAGGATGCATTTACACCCTGGGAAAAATACTACAACTTGTTTACGTTACTTTTTGTTTTAAAATTATTTACTCCAATAGAATTTTTGTCCCCGAAATACTTGAATAAAAGTTAACATTTTTGCATTTTTCAAACAGACGGGAGATATAGCCGTGGAAGAATAAGCAAATTTTGGATTTCTTGATCTTTATTTGATTAAAAGCAATTCAAGCCTTTTCTTTCCCTACAGTTTTTACATTTTGGCTTGGCGGTTATGTTTATTGACGTTATAGATATGCCTATTGCATACGCACTGTGTGGACGTATTGACAACTACTTACTTCGCAATTTTTTTTTGTATCATTTCTTTAATTCTTTAAGCTCTTAAGAGAAAATAAAAAAGTTTTCCAATCCTCAGCTGTGCTCTTTCAGAAAATGCATTGGGGTCCCACAACAAATGGAAATTGTTGACCTGATCACCGTAATAATGGCACAATCGAAAACAAAGACTGAGTGAGAGGTATATATATATATAAGATAAGTATTTGGTAGATATATACAGGATAAGTATTTGGGCAGTTACAAAATACTCATTTCGATTTACACAGATGATGTATTTTAATATAAAATCAACAATCAATAAAGAATACATATTTTCAAACATACAATGCAGTAAAAAAAATATTAATAAAAATTACGGTGGAAAAGAATATTTAGACATATTGATTTCGTGTTTTGATACTTAGTTGAATAGCCCTGGTTTTCAATTATTACTTATTTTCTTAAACTTTTACTAGCCTTCATTCTTTTGAAATCTTGAAGGGACTTTCAAATCATCAATGTTTCTAGGATCCCTCTGATGAATTCGCCCTTTCAAGCATCGCCTTACATTTTCAAACGGATTAAAGTCAGGAGATTGACTAGGCCATTGGTTTGTTCAAAACGATGTCCTCTACATTGTTTGCATACTTTGGATTGCTGAAAGATCTAACCTACTTCAAGTTCCAGCTGCTACATCGAAGAGAAGACATCAGCTTTCAAAGTACTCTGATGCATTGCTCCATCCATGGTTCCTTCAATCACGTGAAGTGCCCCTGTACCATCGGAAGAGAAACACTCCACACTATCCCTCCACCTCTGTGCTTTAGTGTGGTGGATTGTGTTTTTTGTATCATAGGGGTATCCATCAGTTCTCTATGCATGACAAACTGGGTTTTCGTCAATTTTGTATTCATCTGAAAGAGAATGTTATTACAAAATATTTAGGCATCTCGTGGTAGTCACGAAAATCTTAGTGTCTCTTTTTCAACTAAGGTGTTGTCTGTGGCGAATTGAATTTTAAGCTACCTTGTGTATTTCATTACTAATAGTTACCTCAGTAACTGATGTACCAGATGTTTTAAAATCATCTTGGGTCTCCTTTCAATTATCATTGTCGAACGCGCCCAAGAATTCTACCAAGAACTCTATTCTTCAAGACACGGGCAGCAAAATAACGACCAGGATACGCAAGACGCTGACAATCAGTTTCAGGACTTCCTAGTAGTTACACTATAGGAAGTTTAACAATCTATCAAACAAACAAAAAGAGGAAAAGCCCCCGGACTAGATAACTAGATAACATCACCATCAAACCACTCGAAAAAGCTGGTGAGATCATCAACAAAAAACAAGCTATTCCATTCAACTTGTGTTTAAAACAGAGGGAAGTCACAAAAGACTGGAAAACAGCAATCATAATGCTTCTACATAAAAAGGGAAACCCCATAGACCGCAACAACTACAGGCCTATACGCCTACTCAACTGCATCTATAAACCTTTCACAAAAATCATCACCAACCGGAAGTGGCTGGATTTAGAAAAAGCTTCTCGACCATGGACCATCTCCATTTAATAAATCAGCTGAAATAGAAAGCAGCAGAATACAAAATGCCACATGCTGTAGTATTTATAGACTTCAAGAAGACATTCGGGTCTGTAAAAATTTCCATGGCCATGAAGGTCATTACTCTACAAGGTGTAGACCCCGTATACGTCAAAGTACTGCAACATATATACAATCACAACATCTCCTTTATCAGGCCACATAAAGACTCTGAACTCCGAAAAGTAAGACAAGGTGATAACATCATAGCCTCATGAAACGCATCATAGCCTGCCTCAAGATGATCTTCCAAAACCTGGATCGGGGAGAATAGAGGAATCAAAATAGACGACAAATATCTGAGTAACCTCAGATTTGCAGACGACATCGTCGTTTTCGCCGAGAGCCTACATGACCTCCAACTAGAGTTAGATGAACTAAATGAAAAGCAAAAAAGTTGGCCTACACACGAAGTTCAGTAAAACGAAAGTCATGTGCAACCATCACATCGAGAATAAGAACATAACTGTTAAGATCGAAGATACAAAACTGGGGAGAGTCGACCACTATGTCTACTCAGGATAACGAATCTCTATGAAACCCACAAAGGAAGAAGAAATCAAGCAAAAAATCGCCCTAGGATGACAAGCCTTAGGCAGAGCAAGCTCATACCTAAAAAACAAGACGATCCCAAGTATCTTAAAAAGAAGAGTATACAACCAATCGAGGAATTCAAAATACATTATTTGACCGAAAATCTGCTCACTAAATAAAAAATTATAAAAGTTTCAAGCTACAATTTTTACAGAAAAAAAAAGAAATTGATGCAATGGAATCTGAATTTTCATCATGGCCCAAAAGAGGAAAAAATGATGCGCAAAGAAAATGCATTTACTGCAAAAAAAAATCTGCTGTGGAAGTATCGAACCAACGCCTTGCTGACCAAGTAAAACAAATCCAAAAGAAGAAGTGGCTGTCTGAGACTGAACTACTAGAGATTCGCATTAACGTAGAGAGAGATTCAGGTGACACATCTGAAGAATGCCCCCCCCCCAAATAGTACCAATAACAAAACTAGAAGAATTCCCCATGAGACCCCCACAGTAAACTATGCACCAGAGGGTGACGACGAGGCACCAACGGAAGGAGAGAAAACCAAAATACAAGCTTTGAAAGAGATCATGCGAGGAGAGAAAACAACACTCCCCTCCCTAAGAGACAAAGACAGAAAGAAAGTCGGAGAAGTGACCGAACAGGTCAACTGCCTCTTACAGCACATGGAAACGAACACCCTCCTAGAACTCAACAACTTAATTTACGCTGGGACGAAAATGGTAGCACAAAGCTTCACAACACAAGATAAGAACCCGAGCAATAATAGGGAAGAGAAACCCAACTGGGAGAGAAGATTACAAAGGCAGATCTCCCAACTACAGAGAGATGAAGTACTGCTTAGAAATACACCACACACAGACAGACCACGAGTAAGACTTTATAACAAATACAAGGTAACGCAAAAAGGCATCGCAACTGTAGTCGAAGAGTTACACCAGAAAAGACTAGCCAAAGAGGCAAGACTAAAAAGATATAGACTAAGAACGGCCCAATACACACAAAACCGCACATTCCAAAACAATGAGAAAAAGTTTTACCAAGATTTAAATGGGGAAAGAAGGCAGGACATGAAACCAGATGCCACAGAGGCCAAGAACTATTGGAATAGCATATGGGGGCACCCAAAAAGACACAACGTAACACCGCAATGGTTAGGAAACATGAGAAAAGAACTAGAAGATATAGACAAGGGAGAACCAATAGTACTGAATGAAACCACATTGAAACATACTCTTAGGAAAGTAGCCAACTGGAAAGCACCGGGTCCCGACGGGATCCATGGGTATTGGTTCAAAAAATTCACCACGTTACACGGCAGACTCACTCACCTACTCCAAAAGTGTCTAAACGAAGACAAAGCACCAGAATGGATGACTAAAGGCAGAACCACCCTCATCCAAAAAGACCCAGGAAAGGGGAACATAGCAAGCAACTATAGACCAATCACGTGCTTACCACTTATGTGGAAAATCCTGACCGGGCAAATAGCAGAGAGAATATACATGTCAATGGATAGAAGGGGACTACTACCAAAAGAACAGAAAGGGTGTAGGATAGGAACCAAAGGGGCAAACGATTTACTCTACATAGACCAGATGATCTTAAGAGAAGTAAGGAAAAGGAGAAAGAATATCGCAATGGGATGGATAGATTACAAAAAGGCATACGATATGATTCCACATAGCTGGAGACTCGAATGCCTTAGAATGTTCAAAATTAGCGAACCGGTGGTTAAATTCATTGGTAATTCAATGGAAGACTGGAAACTAGCCGAGGTAGGGATAAAAAGGGGAATCTTCCAAGGAGACTCGTTGTCCCCACTATTATTTGTTCTAACAATGATACTGCTTAACAGAATCCTGAAAAACAGCAAAGGATACCACTTCTCTAAAACAAAAGGAAAGGTCAACCACCTAATGTACATGGACGATATTAAATTGTTCGCAAAAAAACAGGGGAGAGCTTGAGACTCTGTTCAACGAAGTAAGGGAATATAGTGAGGACATAGGAATGGAGTTTGGAATAGAAAAATGCGCAATCATGGTGATGCACAAAGGGAGGCTTTCAATGACTGAGGGAATCGAACTCCCGGACAACAGCAAGATTAGGGCATTGACTGCACAAGACCGATACAAGTACCTAGGTGTCCTTGAATGTGACACGATAAAACGGGAAGAGATGAAGGAGAAAATAAAGAGAGAATACCTCAGAAGGATAAGGAAAATATTAGAAACCAAATTAAACAGCAGAAATCTAATAAAAGGAATGAACACCTGGGCTGTGTCAGTAGTTAGGTACAGGACCATTCCTAGGATGGACAAAGGAAGAGCTCCAATCAATGGATAGGCGAACAAGGAAACTTATGACGATGCATAAAGCATTACACCCTAGGGATGATACAGATAGACTATACGTTAAGAGAAAAGAAGGTGGTAGGGGGCTCATCAGCATAGAAGATTGTGTCCAGAGAGCTAAAACAGTCCTAGAAAGATATGTGCAAACAAATAGTGAAGAAATCATAAAGAGTGCGAGAGATAGTGCAACAAACAATAAAGTAGAAAACAATGGAACAGTACAGCAAACTAGAAAAGAAAGATGGGAAGGGAAAAAATTGTATGGCGAGTTTAAAAGACAGATACAAGATATAGCAGACGAGAAATCATGGACGTGGTTACGAAAGGGGAACCTTAAGAGAGAAACAGAATCGCTCATCATGGCAGCCCAAAACAAAAGCATAAGGACAAACTACATAAAAACAAAAATCGACAGAACACAGACAAAAAGCAAATGCCGCATGTGCGGTGAAAGAGATGAGACAGTAAACCACATAACTAGTGAATGTAGTCAACTCGCCCAGAAGGAGTATAAGCATAGACACGATAGAGTAGCAACGATGATACACTGGGAACTAAGTAAACAAATGGGATTCAACCACGGGGAAAAGTGGTATCAGCACAAGCCAGAGGCAGTTTTGGAGAATGACAACCACAAACTACTCTGGGACTTTGACATCTAAACTGACCACCTCATCCAGGCAAGAAGACCGGACTTAGTAATAGTAGACAAAAAAAAGAAGGCCTGCCAAATAGTAGACGTTGCTGTACCTGCGGACCATAGAGTAAAAAAGAAGGAGGGTGAAAAAAGGGAAAAATACCAGGACCTAGCAAGGGAGTTAAGGAAAATGTGGAACATGAAAACCAGGGTAGTACCGGTCATAGTGGGCGCACTAGGAACTGTCCCCAAAACGCTGAGGGAGAGACTGGAGGAGATCGGGATTAGGGGGAGGATAGAGACCGTACAGACCACAGCACTACTGGGAACTGCACGGATACTGAGGAAGGTGCTAGAGATATAAGTACTGCAACGAATAGTAGCTCTGTCATGATATGCGAAAGAGAGGAGACGTTAGCTGAAGACCTGAGGAGACTTATTGTCACTCAGCCTTCAGCGATAACCACTGGGCAACCGGTGTGAAACTGTAAATCGTAGAATTACTGCGACCTATGAGTACTAGGAGAGGAGGGCTGGAGACTTGAGGAGACTTGCTGTCACTCAAACTCCAGCGGTTACCACCAGGCAACTGGTGTGAGATTCCAAATAATAATAATGATAATGATGATAATAATAATAATAATAATAATAATAATAATAATAATAATAATAATGATAATGATATTTTTTCGAGCCTTATGATGAAGTATTGAACTATACCAATAGTTAATGCCGAGGAAGACACGAGAAAGACAAAGGGGGATTCCGTTAATGTGTCCCTTGAATAAACTAAACAGTCACTAAGCCACTTATTATGCCTTCATATATAAAGAGTAAATGTTTATATGTTCAGCCCTTTATCTCCATTGGTGCTGCCTGTGATCGTGGTACATGCATAGATAACCAGCTGGACCAATTTGGAAACTGAAGAAACCTATGTTGACAATTTCGGAAACAGTTTTAGCTGACAGTTTCTAATAATTGATTTAAAGTCAAGAGCACCAAATAATGCTTGCATAAATAAATGGATCTTGCACCGGTGCATCTGTACATAACGTAGGTGTAAAATGTCTTTGCTTCGAAGCTAATTTCTTTATACACATAATCTTTACACATTCTAATATTCATCTCACTTTTAAAATTGCCTCAAAGTTGGTCACATCATTTTTGTTCTGCAACCAACAATCATCTTCTTGTTTGTATATAATTAAATACGTATATTTTTGTTTCTGTCTTCCTTGTATTTCTTTTTAATGTATTTTACTGTTATATTTGATGAAAGCATTTTCAAAACATTATCGTAATATATGTGTTTACTATTCAAAAGACTCTACTAGCATTACATTATTTTCATAAGATGATCGTTTAATTTCTCTCCAAACAAATAACTCCTCATTACAATGGTGACCTCAGCCAATTAAAATACTTGATAAGCATTTTGAAATGGGGTGGGGTGCTTACTTTTCCCATCCATCCCGGTCCTATTGCTGGCTCATAACGGCCCTTCTGACCAGAACAGAAATATTCAGAAATTCACCTTTTTCCAATTGTACAATCGTAAGATTTAATTAGCATATCTTTATTCACGTTTTTAAAGAATCGCATATTTCTTTAGAAAGAAAAACCCAATTCAACACATGTTTACACTAGCAGTTTAAAAAATATTCAACTCGATGAAAAAATATGTATTTGCTTTTATTGTCATGTCATCAATACCTCATCTGTCAATTCGCTTCAATTTCTAAATACCCTCTCCATCTCACTGTCTCTATCTGTCTGTCTATCTGTTCTTCTTATCATTCTATTGCGGGAATAGAGATGGTAGCAGTTACCTGTATTGATAATATAGATGCTAAAGAAAAGAGAAAATAAGATTTAGAAGTGAGCAATTTACGATTGTACTGCACAAAATATTATCTCTCATCATTTTCCGCTTCGTGGTAGTGTTTTTAACAGTCTTATATATCTTGCTGGAAGCGTTCACTCTTCTGAAAACGCCTCCAGTTTCTCCTCGAAGATGAGAGTCAAGGATATGGACTTTGAGGCGCAGCCTACAGTCCATTTTACCGTAGTTCTTCACCATAATCTCAACCAGTTCCACATAGTTTTCGGCCTAGCGATTGCATTGGAAAGCCTGAACCACTGTGACAAAGTGGTCTGACAAAGACACCAACTAACTTTCACCTTATGCATTCGTCATGGTAGCATCTGCTAAAATGTGTGAGACCTGCAAGGCATATTTTGCCATGCTTACCGATGATCAAAATAAATTCTGAGCAACCCATTTCATCTGGTATACAATAGTTTCAAGATGTTTAGCAATATCTTGAAATATAATGAGTACGACTGGGAGGTCATCGGACCCTTCAAAACTTATAATGGATCTCCGAGTTTCCCTGCTATATTTGCCCTGGTAAAACTTAGATACCTTGGCATACTATCAAAGGCGGGACTGGATCCAAATCCATGGGAGGGTGGACAACATCACGTAGAAGCGACTGGTTGTCCTCTGGAAGTTGTTGATACCACCTCTCTACATAACATTAGGCCTTATGAAATAATTTGAAACAACTTTATAGATGAAGTCTGCAGTCTTCATATACCTTCGCAAGTAGTATTAAGCGAAATAGGTTGAGGAGGATTTTTTGTGTGAACTTTGAGGGTAGCCATTATTTTATCATTTTGTTGGGGAATTGATCGGATCGTCAAGCAGAGGAATAGTTTGTCGATGTCCAAACCATCCATCTCTGTTACAAAGTTATGACCTTTATAAAATGATTATACTATTTCCTTCCAGTAATTATATTATCAACTCAAAGTGATATATATATATATATATATATATATATATATATATATATATATATATATATATATATTGTATTTATCTGTTATCTATAATACTAAAGATGGTGATGATGATGAACGTGTGTGTGTGTCTGTGTTTGAGAGAGAGAGAAAGAGAAAGAGAAAGAAAGAAGTGATGGCAATTATACATCATATTGAAGCAAAACGAAAGAGGCTAAGTCAATTATCAATAATTCTGAAGACGCTTATTTCAGTTTTTGAAAGATTATATTTATAACAAATACGAAGAGGTTCTTTTGCATGGAGCTCGTTTTTTTCCTTTGTACTTTGTACTTCAGGATAATTTGAAATGATTGGATTTAGCTTTGTTCAATCCGACTCACTCAATTGCAAGGATATACCAATTAATACGTGTGACTGAATTATCCCACCCCTCTGACCGAACTATTACACGTTCGACGATTTACAAACTTGTGTTTTGTTAACTGGTGCTGAAAATTGAAAGGAGCTAAGGATGTGATATTATCCATCTGGAGAACCAAATGATAAGGCTATATTTTAACACCAACACTATTTCAGCACTGCTTAAACCTGATCTTTTACAAATATATATTTTAAGAGCGGCCAAAGTATCACCACCCTTCCCTAAATTACGAATTATCAATGTTCAGATCACAATAATAAAGTTTTAGAGGAATAATAGCCATTTCTATACTTTTTAGAGATAATGAGTCGGAAAATAACATTTATTACAGAGGAACAAAAAAGTAAAAAAGGTTTGTTTTTTCAAAGGGTCCACAATGTAATAGAAGCTTCCCCTAGAACTGGCCTAGCTGTTCACAGGAGACTTTCAATACTATGTCCATGTAGTTGGTTGATCTTCATGATATATATTTTTGAAATTTCTTAATTTGCCGGTGCATCTACTGGTTCTTAGCAATATGGCATCGTTCGTACTGAAACGCTGGTTCTAATTGTCAGTATTTTCTATCCTTTGCTCACAAAAAATTGCTTTTGAAATGAAACATTGCTCGAATTTTATTGACTTTAGTAATCTTGCTGGCCATTGTATAGGAAAATCAACTACTTATTGATCTTAATAACTCACGTCTTTTTAGTCAAAACTGGTCAAACTCAGTCGTGATGATGAACATTCACTCCCTCTATAGGGCGGTTTAGAATGAGCAAGAGAGCTGGCAGAGCTTGGGAAAACTGGAAACTCTTGCCACAATCATTTCTCTTATCTGGAACATTCTGGAGTGATGACAGTTAGACCTTCCCCATCAGGAGGATCGAAACACATTCAACATTTGCTGCTGCATTCTCAGTGTTTTGGTGGGATTAAAGCATTTTTCCATGAGCCGTATGTTTCCTATACTGTTCTGATCGTTAACATGAATTAACCTAAACTCATTTAGTTTGAATAATTGTTTTGTTGAGTTCTAAGTGACATGGTTAGCACTGTGAAAGTCAGTGTGTCTAGCAAGCATATAGCGGTCTGTCATGACTGACAGGGTTTGGTACAGATGCAACAAGTTACCAAAACTAATTTTTTGTACTTAAGGGTTCATAAGCTGTGTAAGATGTCTGGACCCAAGGTCACAGTTTACATTGAAAAAAAATATCAGTTTTTTAAACAGTTGCATTTTTTCACAATAGATACATATTAGATAAAAAAATAATTGCATTGCAAATTGTTCCATTCTTCTTATCTAACACTGAAGTATCGAGAAATTGAGAATCGTCTGTTACATTGATTCAATGGAGGCGTATGTTCTATGCATATACAACCACAACTCAATAACTGTTATAAATACTATTGTAATATCATAATAGAACATTACATATTTTCAGAATATTATGCTCATTGAGACAAAAAGCAAAATAGGTGAAATCTAATGCATTTCCAACATGTTGCAACTGTCCTTGATTAGTGTTGTAATTGTTCCCAGGGTTGATCTCAGTTGCAACATCTGACTTCTCCCATTCGAATAAATGTTCTGAACGATATGTAATAATCTTTAAAAGGTATGGGTAATTTGCAGACATGTAATTTTAATGTATAAACATGTTTTCCGAGTCCAAATAGTCTCTGTGTAACTGAAAGAAATTCAAAAAATGTTGCAACCGTCTCCAGTCTCCCCTACTTCAGTTAGAGAGTGGTGTGGAAGAGTGTTGAGATGAACCATAGGAGCTATGATTACATCAGCTTCTATATCCAGATAAGTGACTGACTCAAATAGAAGATAAAAGATGGCAGATAATTGTTTTGCATTTTCTGAGTGTTGACTACGGCAATTCAAATATTAGCTTAGTGCAGATGACGCTATTGCTTTTTGATATCATGCCCTCATCAGTTTGTTTTGAGTATGCATGTACATATGTGTCCCAAAGTCTTCTTCCATAAATGTTTGTTTACCCTATTTTTAAATTTATACTCATCTAATAGTCATAAGCCAAAATATTGTATACAGGAAAAGGAATACAGATAATTCAAAATGTATGGATCTGAATAACCACTCTATAGAAACCGTCGTGACCAACATCTTTTGGATGCATCGTGTGGGCGGTGACCGAAGAAAACTTGGATCAATGAATAAGTTACTTTTCTGTACTTTTGTTGGGCAGTAATCACTAAAAAATTTGAAAAAAAAAAGAAAAAAAAACGTGAATGCTGCCAGACACAAACTAAGTGGTCGCTTTAGCATGAACTTAGATCGGAACCCTCCAAAATTATTTAGGGATATTTAAAAAAAAAAAAAGTATTTTCTGGACACAATAAGGAGTAAATATTTAAATGTTCAATTCTCTAGCTCCATTAGTGTAGCCAGTATGCGTGATAGCCAGCCGGATATCCAGCCCAACAGCCATACCAACCTAAAAACTGAAGAAACCTATGTAGACATTTTGGGGTCAGTTTTGGCTTATTGTTTCTTATAGTTTCTTATTGTTCAGTATTTAGAAGAAAAAAAAGCGTTCTAATGATTCCAAAACTGGTTTGATATACTCTCGATATATCTATTGTTAACGCTATCACCTATTCCCAGTGGCCAAAAGTGATAATTTGTGGAAATTATATAAAATACGTTGCAAAGTACGATTCTCATGTTGATTCGAACATGGTCTATGAACAATAAACACCTACAAGGGTCATTCAACATCAGTTTAAATTCATTTATGCGTTGAGGATTAAGAAGTCGAAGAACGTGCATGTCTCATTAAAAAAGAGTCAGCAATCTACAGAAAATACATGCTTCAGACGTCACAGCAATTTAGAATGTATTATAGTTTCCAAGCAAGTGACGAAAATTTTTATTCATAAAGTTTGAGGTTATCTATTTTACTTTCAACTGATATCGAGTTTAGAAACTTACTAAGTGTTAGGTAATTTCCTTTCCAGTATAGAGTATGTCGTGAATGTATACAAAATTCTATTATATTTTCAGCCTGCAGAAATTTTCGTTCAATGACTCGTGCTGACAAACCAGTTTCATCATTCAACTCTTCAAATGACAGAGGAAAAACTCAAAAGAATGGCAGCAGATGTTAGGATTGGTGTGACAATACTACAAAACTCTACCCACTTTTTTTTCAATTACCGATATATCCAAGGATATTGTCAAGGCAATAAATTTTGCGACGGAGAGCTCTGGAGTAATTGAAAAAAAAAGTCATCAGCAGCATCACTGCTATTATCATACCATAAGCCATAACCATTATTAATTATTATTTCGAGAAATATCAAATTTCTTGATGGATTTTGTTGGAATCAGTACTGCCGTTTGTCATAATTTGATTTTCGTCTAAATTTTAGTTTGTTCCAGAAAGTTGAGACTTCACTCCATGCTGCATTATATACTATCTCCTGTTCGGAGTTTTGTCGGGGTTGACCGCATTTAGGGGCGTCTTGACTCGGGCGGACGAAGAGAATAGGAAATGCCAACAACTTTTTAAATTCAAACTTTATACAATTTTTAATGAATGAGAAAGGAAAGAAAGAAAGGATGAAAAGCAGCAGTGTCTAAGAAATGTACTCTCTTTCGCGGGATTCATCTGGTTCAAGCAGAATTCCGGATAACTTAAAGTGTGGTAATTTTGGTGCATAAAGTTCGTTCGTTTCTTTAGATCGAAACTGGTCATAAGGCTTGAAGGCCTTGTTAAGACGAATTTGTTGACGATCATCAGAAAATTCGAAAAGGGAGGCTTTTTGAGTGATAGACTGTGCTAAGTCTTGTGGTTGTAGTTCGGGTGTTTTGCGCATGAGAGACTGCTTTTGTATTGTGCTAAGACACTCGACGTACTCTTTTTTCTGGTGTCTCGTAGTGTTTTCATTCAACAGTCATTTCTCCGCTTCCACGTCAGCTGAAAAGAGGAGGCCGAATCCAAATTCGGCACAACCAGCTGCTGATCAGACACACGATTTTTGAAGTGGAACAGGGCTTACCCTTTTTAGGACTTCTTATCAGTCGAATTTTGACCAATGAAAAAGTTCGCAATTTTAACCCTCAAGACTTTTATTGAAGTGGGGCTAACAATTTTTAAAGCATGACAAATAAATTCCAATACTCTTACGGAGCCTTAAAACATATTAAAAAGTTTCATTTTTTTTCTCATTCATGTACAATGGATGATTGATCTCTTGCAATGACAACATTAGATACTTAGTATATATTCTTTTGTTTGCTGTCATCAATGATAGTCATTTCATCTGACTTGGATTAAGTGATATGTTTGCTCAAATTAAAATCATTGGGCCGTTTCTCCTTTTCCTCATTTCAAAAATGGTACTTGATTCTACCTAATATTTTTTGATTCCTCGGGCAATAACCAAATCATTTCTTCCACTGTTGCTGTTCTTTTCCATTATTCATGTTTACGTATAAACTCAAGATTTTCAGCAGGGGAAGGTCTAAAAGAAAAAATTAAATTGCATCTGTCTATTCCAGCAGGAGATGTAATTCATTTCTGTTTTTAAAATCACTTAACTTGGGAGTGTTTCGGTTTTTTTTATTTACAAAATTTCGTTGTATAGATATTTGAACAAAAATAAATTCATTGAGACGCATCATAGGTCAATAATTGACAACTGCTTTTTATTCCTATTTTCTGGAAAATGTTTCAAACGTTATCTAGGGTAATAATTCTGTCGCGATGATGGTACAGACTGGCTCTCTCGTTGAGCGGTAAGTGCCTAATCCTGTACATGATTTTGTGTATTCGTGGCCAAGAAGATCTAAGCAGATAAATGATTTACAAAGGCTCTTTTCAGATTTGGAAATATTGCGTCTGATTATCTACTCCAACGAACAAGATTGATAAAAAATATCGTACACTACAGCATTAAATAACAAAAATGAGTTTTTATGCCCACAAACAACAACCAGTAACCACTATTCGCAAAAGTGATCAAATATCCAATGAACGGATTTATACACGCACGTCTCCTTTTATTCTTTTTAGGTCTAATTGGGTTTTTCGAAAACGTAAAATTCATGATGTAGCATCAACCTCAGTCGTTGTAAATCATTGATTTAGACATTTAAATACGATGTTTGAAGCAAGTTGGGCGGTAAAATTAATCCCATGTCACTCTCATTATTAGTGAATGAAGAACTCAATCTGTGGTGTAATCTTGTTGACCTCTATTGTAGTGAGTTCGATCCAATACAATGGGCTACCCGTACTTGATGCTTTTTACCCGAAATGTCCAGCGATGGACGCTAAAAGGCCGATGATGATGATGATGATGATTATGATGATGATGATGATGATGATGATGATGATGATGATGATGAAAGATTGATATTACTATGATTAGATCACAGAGATGCCAAAATAGTTGAACAAATGGTGGTGATTTCGATATCTGTATGTCTCATTTTAATTTTTCAGACGTATGGAAAGACGTATGGGCTATGGAAATATTGCGTATGATTTTCTGGTCGTTACTACTACTACCCCTACAAATCAAACACGTTTAGCAGACGTAAAATTATAAAACATTGATTGATCACTTTCTTTTCATTACAACAACCACATCTCATCTTCCGCTTCCTCTTAGAATTTGAATAATGAGCTTACACAAGTGATATCGTTGTTTCGCCCACAACCCACATACATGCCTCCGCCCGAGCGCCAAATATACATAGCTGAGAATGATCTAAACCAGTGACATCGCTGCAACTACTATACAAAAAAAAAAACAAAAAAAAACAAGAAAACACGCGTAATAGCGGTAGTAATACAGTTCACTCGCATACATACCAAAATATTCAAGACACGCATATGTATACTACGGCGGAGTTATTTTGTAAAAGAGAAATCAAATACAAACGCACATGTTGTGGCATATTATCTAGCTCTAGCTAATAATGAAAAATTAACTTCAATTTGGCTTATGAGTCTAAAGAGTCAATAGCAAGATTATTTTGCGCTATATGCAATAAACGTACATAGAATCTGCAAAGTTACTGCTACTGCTTCTAATGTATACAGCGCATAAGTACGGGAAAGATGCCTTCAAGACACTTCCTATCGTTGCATACGTGGAGACAAATGTTGCCACAACTGGTGGAATTTTCTAATTAGAGAGCATATTGAGTTCGTCCCCTGAATCTATCAGAGATATGGGATATCTTAACACAACAAACCATAGTGGTAGTGGAAGTAGTAGTAGTAGTAGATCCAGGGCCGGAACCAGAGGAAAATGGAAACAATATTACTTGAAATGTAGTGGTAACAACGAAATCAGTAATAGTGGCAATACTAATGTTGCCGTAGAAGAGACAGACAGACAGACAGACAGAGAGAGGAAGACAGAGAGAGAGGGGGAGAAAGAAAGAACGAGAACGCATATCAGAAGTACGCAGTGACTGATTTCTCGTGCTAACACCTGCTGCTTTTGCAGCACGTCAATCAGTTGATAAATAACTGATGGGATTAAAAAAAAATTTTTAAATGATGAAACATACAACGTTAGACATTACACTATATGCATTATGCTACAGACTTTGCTTTCCCAACCAGCACTAAAGTAACATTCGTAAATCGACGTTTAACAGCATTATAGAACCCGAACCTTAATTAATTGACTATATATAGATACTATATTATTCCTTGCCATGATAGCATTATCGCTGTAGTTTGTTAGTTCGTCAGGAAAATTAAAGCTCTTGCCAGAGCCGTCAACTTGTTTGTCTTGGCGTGGTGTCAAAAACATCGATGGTTGTCTCCCCAGCCCTGAAAACGGGAGTTTGGGGTTCTTGTGCTTGAATTATCTATTTTGTGAAAAGATCAACGCTTCATTTTTTGCATTTGACGGTGGCAGCAGTAGTGCCACCAGTTGAGACTTATGTTTACTTTTCCGTTGAACCAACAGTCATAGCTAGAGAAACCTTTCTCACATTATTAGAGTCACTGGAGTTGCTGAAGGTGAACAACACCCACATCTCAAAGTAGAAGTCTTGCCAAGAATTGCTCGGTGATACAATATTCAAGATAGATGAACAACACTTATTAAATAATAATTATACAGAGTATATCGAAGTTGTAGCAGCTCTTCGACGGAGCATGTTCCGATACCGTCGTTCGCGAACAGTCCAAGGCTGTGCCTTGGCTGTTGGTTTTATGTTAATATTTGCTTGGAAACTCTACTGGCCCCATACTTCTCAATCTGATGTAATTCTCCTCGCACAAAACCAGGAAATTTCTTTTTTGGACTCATTTGGTAAGGATGACGTTCTTGGATTGTCCGACCAATTCTTTCTTTGGCAAAGTAAAGGTAAGTTAAATGACATTCACTGTAAAATCTTTTTCTCTCGTTGATTCTCGAAATTTTACCATCTATACAGCACCTCCTTTATAATTCATTACGAAAGTAAATTGTAATATACCGAAACAAAATGAATGCATTTCAATTTCTTTTTCTCTCATAGGAAAAAGATGCACATTTTATAATTACATCAATCGAATTCACAGGTTTTATGATATGCTGTGTTCTGTTCATTCATTTATAGCATGTACCAGTCCAACTTGTACACAAAAATTAAATTTTATCCTGAGCTTTAGTAAGGAATCTCCTCTGAAATTGATCCCATCCCCTCGTATGAAGAATAAAGTGACGTTAAGCCACGTTCAATAATTCATGTCGTTATACCATGTATAATTTACTACGTGCATGATATCATAAAGTTATATAAATCAATTACAGTTCTCATTCATTTTTTTCCATTTTCTCTGAATGTGTACTTTGAAAAACTGTTTTTGGATTACAGAAGTGTCGATAAAAGCATGTAAATCAAGGATCAGAGAAAAATTCATGCAGAAGTAACTAATATATCATCAAAAATACTTGGGTGTATTGTCACTTGAACCATTTTTTTTTTTGCTCTTGGACCCCTGCCTTCCGGGCATTTTGGACAAATATGGTTAATCCCCATCACTGAATTTACTCCTCACGATTTCTAGAAGAAATCTACTTATCATTGTTGTTCATTCTTCGCCCAATCAAAGTGCAAAATATCCATTAAACACTCAATCTGCTGTTTAACAGCGTTAATTATTCAAGCTTCGACGGAATTCAATATGCGCCATATCAACTTAAATCGTGGTTTTAGCTGCGTTCTCTCCATTTCATCATCATGACAGGCGAAGAAAGTACCGCGTTAACGACCCACTGTTTTTATTTTTCGATTTTATACACATATGGATTTATCCTGATCATTTTTGGTACGAATGAATGGCTGTTTTAAAGGTATCGACATATTTCTTGAGTATGTTTTGTTAGCTAAATGGTTTCTGAAGAAAAATATCTTGGCAATCCTACGCTTCCTTTTTAAATATTTTAACCGTTATTGAATACGATATACAAAAAGGAAAACATTTTAGTGTCTGTAAAAACAACAGACAGTAAAAGTCTTTTCGGCTCAGTAGGAGATGTAGCTTTGATTGTGGATTGTAAAATTTCGTACCCTCGCTCACACGATGTTAAAAACAGCGGACAAACAATGAGAAATAAGAGAATTAATGAAAGAAAAACAGAACTTGGACGTGACACTATTACCCGCTGTACCCATGATAATGAATATTGATATATTCATAGATATACGCATAAGTATATAAAATATAAACAATAATAAATGATATGTTTTTAAAAAAAACAGCAATATACACATTGAACTGACTGAATAGAACTTTGTTTTAATGTTAGATCAGTTGCAATCAACTCTCTTCTCTTTTCTGCATCTGTAGACGATTTCGTTTATGGTTGAAATATTTGTGTTCACAAAATGTAGGAATGTCGCAATCTTATTTTTTTCTTACCATTAGAAACTGTTAACCTAAACCATCACCAAAACTGTCAACACGGGTTTCTTCAGTTTTTAAGTTGGTCCTGCTAACTGGATGGCTATGTGTACAGGCCAGAACAATTAAGCAAGAAGGCTGAAAATGTACACATTTACTTCTTTTCAAAAATTGTCCCCTATATAGGTTTTTAGTGAGGAATTTTTTTAAAAATTCAGGCTCAACCAACGATTACCGCCCTTCAAAGGGTGAAAAGAATGATTTATTCGTTTATCATACACTTTTCCCAATTTTTAATTAATCATCCAACACCGCATGCAGGTAAAAGACGTTGTTTACGAGGCAGGTTCTATTGAGTGACTAACCAGACCCTTATTTCTAGTCTTTACTTCAAAATGCTTCATTCGATTTTCAGTTATCAATCGATCAGTTGGGTTTGTTTCATTTTGAGAAATCATTCCACTCATAAAAAGAAGATATTTTCTCTCAAGTTTAACCAGCCCTTAAAAAATATGTATTTCAATCTTGATGCACCCAATTCATTGTACGATCACTTTTTTTCATTGCGGGTGATGGACATGGGCGTATGATCCAGAGGATGGGGTGGGGTTCAACTGCAACCCCCATTCGATCAAACAAGAGGGAAAATTCGGACAAGTGAAAGTTTTGCTACCAAAAGGCGGAAAAGAATATTTCTTTTTAGTTTCATGGTGTATGATTTGTAACAACTGAATCGTCGGTTAATAAAATTACTTTTTATTGGAAATTGGTATTTTCGTTTTCAATCTGTATAGACTTTAGGGTAAATAAAGTTCTCTACCCTCTTTAACAAAGCTTTCCCATACACCTATGGTAATGGAAGAGAAGAAGTAGATATTTTTTTTATAGTATCTCCTGAATTCGTGAGCATTTCTCATCGTAATCATCCATTGTTCTATCAATTTGCATTTAGGAAGCGAAGAGAGAAAAAGATTTTGTGAACTCGGATTATCCAAATCATCCAAGTAGGAGGGGGGTCAGTCACATGATGAATATGATCGAAAAGAAATCAGATTGGTACCAAGTCTTTGAAATCAATCAAGATTTTCTATTTGTGAATTTTTTTCTGGTATCAAATAATCGTAATTTGTTCCTTTATTCATTCTCCATCGATATGTTTTTTATTCCAAAGTATGGTAGATAATGTTGTTTTGAAGATTTTGGCGAGCAAAGATCGCTTCATTGCACTTCACGCAAATGGCCCACTAAGACACCTCAAGCTGCTGGACTCTCGTACGGGCCCCCATGTTAAAATAACGAAAATATCTCTTGATTTGAATTCTCCATGCTTTGTTCTTGATTACCTTGGGTTATGCTTCTGTCTCCAGGGCATTTTTCTGTATCACGCAACGGTATTGATATTTACAAGTGAAATAATCGATGATAAATAAATTAAAATTGCCTACCCGATTGCACTGACATTGAATGTTTTAAGCATCGTCAGAAATTTATTTGAGAAATTTTGGAACTGAGAGTTGTGTGTAGGCCGACTTTGAATCTAACTGCCAGTGAAGCCAAATCGGCTGGTTTGGGATAAAAATTCAGCTCCTTTAGTTTTGACGGCCAGATCGTCCGTAAATCTGCCATTACTACTGCTATTAATACATACAACCGGTGCCAATATCTTGATTGTAAAATTGATGTAAATATTCATTAATATAAGATTTGAAGCAAGATTCAGAATGTGTGGCTAAACAAGAAAAAATGGTAAATGTAGTTCCAAAAGAGCTAGCTTAGCCACACAGCTCGAAATGTATGTTCTGCTGAATTGATTTGACTGATTAGCTATAGGAACGACTGCCTTGGAAACACGAGTTTTACGAAAATATAAGTATGAAATATGAATTCCCATAGTGATTTACCTATTTCCCCAGAATTTCATCCCAGAATGATTGCAAATTTTGCAGTAAATGCATTTTCTTTGCGCATCATTTTTTCCTCTTTTGGGCCATGATGAAAATTCAGATTCCATTGCATCAATTTCTTTTTTTTTCTGTAAAAATTGTAACTTGAAACTTTCATAATTTTTTATTTTGTGAGCAGATTTTCGGTCAAATAATGTATTTTGAAATGCCCTTTATCGTTTAAACTAGCTTTCGGTAACACTACTCACACGACTAAAATTCACTTCACGTTCCGAATTCAAGGCTTTTGATTTCCAAAGCCTCCATATTGACATCACAGAACACGTTGGTATTGGTATGTGGACTCTTCGTGATAGAGAGTGAAACTATTTCCGAAAACACCAAGCAAGGGATATCCAATGGCTGCATCCGACCCGTTTGAGTAAAATGTCAAGCATGTTTATTTCTCTCTGCTTTTGTTCAGTCTTGAAAAGTCTTAAATTTTGCACAATCCAGGGTTAAAAATTGAGACGAAGTTATAAGATTTCCGTCAAAAATTTCAAAAGGAAACTAAAACAAGTTGAGTTTTTGTTTTTTTGTTTTTTTAAATTTTTTATCAAAAACCTTTGATCAACGCATCATGGAATGCAAACTTTTTGTAGATGTTGAACGAATTTTGTTCAAATTTACCCCACTAGTTAATGAAAACGAATCGGATGCCAAATTGTCAAAGTAGTGGGAGTACCGTCATCAGTATCAAATGACCAACTTGAAAAGTGAGTGTGTGGCTTCATTTAATAGAGGAAATGAATGCAATGCTCTAAAGTTATCTTTCGGCTATACATCAAAGCTAAAGCTGAATTTGCATTCAATGCTGGATGCTTGTTATGTATTATTAGACTACTCCTATAAAAAAAAACAAAAAAAAAACAAACTATCAAACCTATTTCCAGCAGTTGCGATGTTAGACATAAATTTGTGTTTGTTATGTTTGCTTTCGCCGGCACAATCCATGCTTGCGCGCCCAATCCCAGTATCAAGTTACTTATTGTTTCTTTTGTCTCATATACCTTTAGTGCCTGCTTCGGTAGATATAGTTCAGTCCACTGTCATGGAAGTTCTCGGTCTTTCCTGAAGGGCTGATTGCTCTTTTGAGTAATGTTTGCCAAGTTTTTCAATTATATATGGAAATCTTGAATAATTCAAGGTTAATTCGTTTGCCAAAGAAAAAAACAAACAGAAAACAGGCAATTTTGTTTTCGAGATGATTAGATCAAAGGAAATTTCACACACAAGTAGATTTCACTGTTTTTGTTTGACTTTTTCGATATATATCAAACGCCAATATGATTACATAACTTGAACAGTTGACCAGGCCTTATCAGAAATTAATTTAATTCCCCGATAAAAATGATCTGACTTCCATGTACCTATTTATTTATATGATATCAAAGGTTTTATTCAGTTTATCTGTATGTTACCAAACGTCGCCAGAATAGTGCATTTTAGCCAGAGATATCGGATAAACGTACCTCAAAACAGTTTTGGTCTTTTATTAGACGCTTTAGGAGTCCTCTGCAGGAACTAACTAGAAATCTTGGAAATCCTGCTCGTAGTTGAGTATTTTTTTCACGGGCATACGACTTCGCGCAAATAACTTTGGAGGACTTCGTTCTTGACAACTAATCCGGGATTTGTCTGAGATCACTTGCAAGCAAATACTGCTGATTAAAAAGATAGCATCTGTATTTGATGAGTAATCCCATTACCCAATGATCTGGACATTTTCTTCTTTTTTTTTTATCGGTCGTCAAAAGTTATCAACCTGTATTGGCTCCCCTATTCTCCACAGGCACAATCACCTGCCCGTGACCACTGTAGTCATTTTAAAATACACAAACACGTGCGTATTTATGTATATGTTCCCTCTGTATGTATTCAGATACCAACATACAGACTTGCTGTCACCTGTTTACCTGAACAAATCAATATACACCCAGGCTGGTGCTCACAGACACCTCTCTGTTTTCACATGTCTCTGTTTTTGTTGTTTAGATGATACTGGGAGTATTGCATTTTAACAAATATCATTCAAAAAGATAATGACAGCTATCATAATAGTGCGTATTATTTCAAAACGTTTTTTTTTGAATTTCTATATTTATATTTATTGATTCTAACATGTAAAGATGGAAGAAAAGGAATATTTTCGGTATTTTATGCTTCTTTTATTTTATAAAAGTAAAAATGCAACAGAAACACAAAAGTTTTTGGTGAAGGCACTGTGAATGATCGAACATCTTAAAAGTGGTTAGTAAGATTCTATGCTGAAGATTGTTGTTCCATGAAGTTGATATCTTTCAGGAAACTTTATAATTTTACCACCATAAACATATGTTTCTCAGCTAAGGACTTTTGTAGTTGACTTATACAGTCTTCCAGGGAAATGAATTGAAAACAATTCTGTTAAAATAGGAATAAATGATAATCCGAACGTCCTTTCTCTTGATTAATTCCGGATTCTTTTTGTCGATTGCCGCCTTTAATAAGTCTAGTGCTTGCTTGAATCAATCGTTCGGTTTTCGGAAGAGATAGATTACTCCCTTCCAATCTCACCGTATGCCACGGTATCGCTTTCTTTGGATGCAGGGCGGATTTTAGTACGGTTAATAGCGGATTATTCTGCTTGGCCCACGATCACAGATGTTATAAGTATCCATTTTTCATTGCTCATCTCAGTTTGTTTCAAAAATGGAATATTTAATTAGCCAATCGCCCAAGGGTGTTTAGCGCCTCCAACCCGCTTAAAACATGGAAATGCTACGCATCAAACCGGCTGACAACCGTGCAGAAAGTGAATTTGAAATATTACAGCAAACTTTGCCCAGTACTTTCAAATTTCATGCCATTATTGAATCGATAAAACAGAAAAAATATATTTAATACTTATAGTGGGGCAGCTTAGCCAAACAATTGTGCATTTTGTGATAAAAGCATATTATTTGGTACACTCATAGCCAAAGGCATTCGGAAAAGATTTGGATAATTAGCCATCATAAATTTTCAATACGTTGCTCATGGTGGCCATTTTTCAAAAACTGTTTTCGTATCAATTTTCTTATCAGCAATCGATATGATACGACATTGAGAACATAATTGGTTAATTCATTTACCATACATAGTTTTTGGGAATTAGCACATGCACGATTTAAAAATTCAATGTAGCCACCGTTTTACAAGATGCTGACCATAACAAATTCAAAATTCAAAATAAGCGCTAACAATAGTAACCCAAACCTAGGGTCTAACAAGATGAAGTCTATTCAGCATTCCCCTTCACAGTAATAGAGAACTAGGCAGTTTGAGGCTATTTGCACGTGCAAACAATCCCTGACACTACCCACTTTTTATTTTCATCCTCACCATCATCATCAAACATCACTACCATCACCATCTTCAATATCAAGTCCACCACCAGCATCGTCAATATCATCCCCACCACCTCAATCATCACCATTATTAATATAATCACCGCCATCATCATAATCATCATGAATACTGCCACCGTGTTAATAATGATAATTCTTAATCGTTACAAATAATAGCCAAAATAAAGTTAGGATGCATCGATGGGACCATGGGATCATTTCAAGCTCATCTCATGATCCATTACCCTTTACACTTGAGGTCAAAGATTCGATACGTTGAAAGAATATACCCACTGTAATTGGTTGTAGTAAATGTATTCATTTATGAATCAGCTATATAAAAAAGAAGTAAACTGAGTACTTTATTTGAAGACGGAAAATGGCTGCCAGGGGTGACACATTGAAAATTCATAATCGCTCAATATCCTTGGAATGCCTTGTATCAAAATATATGCCTTTACCATAAAATGCACAATTGGTTAGAAGTTTTGAGCTGAGCTATCCCACTATTAGTTAGAAAGCATTTACTACTGTGAGTCAGGATATTTTTTAGTATTAAAATGGTATCAGAAGCGTCTAACTGATTGAGAATAAAATCTGCGATAGCCAAGCAGTGCACCCTCATTGATTTCCGCCTAATTAGTGATATTAAGCAGGGCTAGTGCAAGGCTTTCATGCACCCAAGACTTGAAATTTTTCCCCCTAGTTGTATTTTAATGACCTTAAAGAATGGGCTGGCACTGGCACTGGGCAACTATTCACAACCAATTGAATGACCATTTCACATATCTAGGCGTCGAAGTCATGAAAAAACATCTCATCACAAAGGTTCATTCTAATTTGATTAGGACGTAGCTGTTTTTGGTGAACTAAACGCGTCAAATTGATCCTTAGCGATCATTTTTGATCGCAGAAGAGAAGTAACCTGAAATCTAGCTAGCGCTGCTTTGGGATAAATAGTGTAAAGAAATCGAAACCTTGCTTTATCGTTATCAGATATCAGATTATTGGTTATGTAAGAATAACCTGCGTATTCTCAGTTCGACGAAGAAATTTATATCAGCATGATATCAAAGATTTTCAAATGAATGAACAAGTTGATTGAGTGTTATTGGGAAAGAATTGATTATGGTAGCTTAGACTAGAAATTAAACCTACTATTTTACTTACTGAAGCATCTTTTTGGGCAAAGAAAAAAATCTTCGTTGCCTTTGACATTCAGTCTAACCACTCTAAAAACCTGCAATAGCCAAGCAGTGCAAATGACAAATAATTGCCCCATGGTACGTTTGTTAGAGTAGTTAGTGAATCTTTAAAATGTGATAATCCCCGATCCTAGAGTAAGGTGGGATTTGGGCCATTTATATTCTCAGTGTTGTTATTATCAACGCATAACAGCCCCCTACCTCAAACCCGTAAAAAATTGGTATGAATACATTTGACGGACTATCATTACGGACACTTAATAAAACTGGTGATATGATTATTTTCTCTTGATAGATTAACATCTGCATTTCATTGAATGAGCATGCAATCATAATCATTTTTATTTGTTAAGTTTAGGAGTGGACCAAGCCCCAGGTAACATTATCAGAGGGGGTGACATCAGAATGACTGTCTAAAGATTTTCCAGTTTGTTTGTAATTTTTCGAACGAAACATCTCTCTGTCTACACAATATCCTTGAAAGTGCTCAATGAATTTCTATTAAATTTTGTGGAATGATGGGTGATGGCTGTAAGGAAGAGTTAGTTAAATTTGGGGGCGTATCCAGGAATCGTTTTGATTGAGAGACATTTTTCTTCTTTATTTTTTCTCAATGGCATTTATGTACTAATTCATGAATTTTCACACGATATATCCAGAAGCTCTCATTAGACTTCACTGAAATATTAGTGAAAGAAACGGACTGTTTAAATTTCGGAGAGGATCCATGCATAATTATCTCACGTCGCAGTTCTATGTCCTAAACACTTAAAATCAACAAAAGTTCATTTCTATCTACACGTTATCACCTAAAATTTCTCAATCAATTTCAATGAAAATTTGTGGAGGGATGGGCAATGAAATAGGGAATAGTTGGTTGAATTCTGAAGTTGATTCACGGATTTTCTTTTGATTGAGTGATATTTTCCCGTTTGTTTGTTTTCTTTTTTTTTTCATACATCGTGGGAGGGTGGACGATCGGCCATGAAATAAGTAATGACATTTCGAGCAAGATCCATGCACAATTAACTCCCCTTTGTCATAGTTATATGCCCACGCCACATATTGGCAAGATTTAACGTCTGTCCACACGATATCTCTAAAAGTTCTCCATGAAATACAACGTGAATTTATGAAAGGGTGGCAAATTTGCAAAGGGTTCAGATTTGGGGGCGGGCCATGCACAATTATTTCACCCCCGTTGTCATTGTTATATGTCCACACACATACTAAAGTTAAAGTTTCTCCCTCACAATATCTCAAAAACTCTCGATGAATTATAACATTTTTTTAGAATAGTAGGTAATGGGCTATGGAAGAAATTATTCAATTTTTGGACGGATCTATACACAATTACTTTCCCCTGACAATAAATGCTTTCTAGTTTCAATTATATATGGTATAGTTTTTCAAGAAAATAAGAAACATTTCCATGGTGCCCATACTTATTTTCTCTGTATTATTTCTCAAAAAAATGAAAAGATCGAGAGGAAAAGACGTCAAAGTCTCGAGCGAGGCTGAGAGAATAGATTCACAGCGAGAGAATGAAGAAGTCTGCGCATAGAGTTCAGAAAATTCTCGTCTCTATCAACAGTGCAAACGTAAAGATGAAGAATTTAGAGAACAAGAGTGCATAAAACAGGCGTATAGACATCAATTCTGAAGGAAAATAAAACAAGCATGTGACCGTAATGCCCAGGATATGAAAACTAGACGTGATAATTGGCCGAGGGATTTTGAGTGGTTGGAATAGTGCAGACAAATATTAAAGGTGCATCAGAATTCTGGCAAAAGAAGAGAGGAACAAGCTCGATTCACTCAAGACAGGTGGTAACGAAGACAGATGTATGCAGACCGAATACAGGAATAGGCATGGACACCAAAGGATTCCTCAGCACAAGCAGGAAGAACAGCTATAGCAAGGCAAAAAAGTTGAAGAAGACGCAATGACTTGCGTCCTTTAAAAAGAACACAGCGAGAGCAAGGTTCGTTAGCTGCACAAGTCCATTGCCATGATAAAGGCCGAAAACAGACAACATCATTATTTGTTGTGGGTCAAGGTTTCGTCTCACAAACAACCTTTGAATTACTGTCATATGTGAGGTGGGATTGAGGCCACTAGAGCTACCTGTTACCGTGCTTACATACTTCCCGAAGTACAACGGCTCAATCAGGATCAATCATTTTGATCAGCCCTATTCAAAGGATTTTGCTTGAATTGCAATATTTTTCTGAGAGGAGTGATTTGTTGCCCTACCCATCAGTATGCCCATGAATAAGTCAAAACCAAATCGTTTTTTTTTTTTTTTTGAGGGGCGACCCATTTCACCCAGAAAATCTACATGTAATCACTTTTCTTCAAGGTGAATGCTTGAGACAAACTTCACGATCGAGCTACAAGTAAGTGTATGCAAATTTTTTGCAAAAAATTATGATTGTATGAATATGATATTGAAATAAACAAACAAAAAATCTAGACATTTTAGAAACAATCTAAAGTAAAAACTACACGTCTTATTATTGAGCCTTCAGTCATTGCTTTGTAGACCAATATAAAAAATTAAATCAAATACTAATCATATTAAGTTCATACTCCAACTTAGTTTACCTAGGGCTAATCAGCTAATGAGTTGGCTATAATCTAGCGTAAGTTACAAATTTTGCATCCAAAATACTCGCTTATTTCCTTCGTATTTAAAATAGTGTCTTACACTTCCTGTCCAGCTGCAGTGAAAGTTAACGAAAGAACAAAAAAAAGTTTTAAAAAATCAAAGAGTCAACAATTTAATTGAAATGGATTACATGCATCAGGTTATTAGACTTCATTAATACATTGTATAACTTGTATCATTGTCATTTGAAAACTATAACAAAAAGATTTCTTCGAAATGTTCTGCAACATCACATGCAAAAGGTGTAGTAGATGGAATTGATGGGTCAGGTATATATTTTGTAAGAAGTGATGAATAAAAGTGCAACGTCAGATATGATGCAAAGTCTAGAAGATTTCTACTGTGTTGTACATGAGGATATGAAGTGGATGACACTCATTCATATCAGTGAAAGTGAGGTTTTAGAGTTTGAGTCCAACAAACATGTCAAAAGTTCAGAAGATTTCCGTTTTGTTGTTAAAGATGAATCATTGGTGAAATTTGTTGCGGATCATACGCATAAATTTCTCTTTTTTCCGGGAAGAAGTGGTTGTCAGTATTCTTTCTGCGTAGAATTTATCTAAATATATTCTCTTTTGTGAATTAAGCGGATACATTATTATTCTTTTTTAATGAAATATTGCACAGGGGAACAGTTGATAAAACGGAACTACATTAATAAAACATGAGCAGTTTATAAAATATTTCTTTTCTTAGAGGAAAGATTTTCTCCACAGTTTAAATGAATGAATTAGAATGTAAACCTTGCGGCCTCTCTTTCTCCTTTTCTCCAAGATGAAAGAAAATCTCACTTATTGCACAGTAATTTTTTTAAAAAGGGTCAGGACGAAGTTAAACGTACTTTTTGATTATTTGATTTTGTTAATATCATTTAAAGTTTTTATTCAAGTTTCTTTAATGATACCAATAATAAATATTTAGATGTGGTAAATGTTATATATATATATATATATATATATATATATATATATATATATATATATATATATATATATATATATATATATCACTTTATCTTTTTTATGATATCTCCGTTGGTTCAAAAAAAAAAAGAATACGTCCCTAAGTCCTATCATTAGAAAATAAGCCTCTTCCGGATGGATTTGATCTCAATTCATTCGGTTAATCATCTGAACGCCATAGACCACTGAACTGCAGAAACACTTTAAAGTTTAAACTCGAAAAGCGTGCAACTGAAGTTGAGAACTTTTTAAAATCTCATAAGATAAAACAGAAGCAAACAGAACAGTGGATCATTTAAATAAACACAAAACAAAACGTATTTATTTAATTAGCAACGATACTCACCTCCACAACCTTTGTTTTGGCCAATTGCTATGGATTCCAGCATCTGGTTCAATTTCACACAGCTGAGTATACACACGTATTTGTTTAATACTAAAATCCTTCACATGTATGGCTGGCTAATTGCAATTCTATACATGCAAATTGCAATGACGTTTTTCCCGTTTTGCTATGGTGACATTCCCTTATGACTGAGAGCATGCAAAACTAAATAGTGTTCTGAATAAAGATATTTGATTATTAAGAACAAAAAGCAAAGTAACTGAAAAAAAAGATACTTGCAAACATAAAAGTTATTAATCGTAGTTTAGTTTTGGCACTGGGTTAGAAGTATGGGGCACACAGTGATAATCGAACTACTCGATAACAATGATCAACAAGATTAGCTTGCTGACCATTACCCCACGTCGAGGTTTCGAATGTTCTCACCAAAGTGTTCCTTGTGTAGTATTATACCTTTTTAGCCTCTCTGTTGTAAAAATATTCAATTCAAAAGGCTTAAAATGAATTTTATTTTAACTTTGTAATAAATAAGCGGAATAAACAAGTTTAAATGAGATTGCATCATGGCTATCATAGAAAGAATAACACACACACAAACGGCAGTGACGCAGCAGAAATAAAAATAAAGAGATACATCAGAAGAGATTAGCCAAAGAAGCAAAACTGAAAAGATACAGACTAAGAACGGCCCAATACACACAAAACCGCACATTCCAAAACAACAAGAAAAAGTTTTACCAAGATTTAAACGGAGAAAGAAGGCAGAACATAAAACCAGATGCCACAGAGGCCAAGAACTATTGGAATAGCATATAGGGGCACCCAAATAGACACAACGTAACACCGCAATGGTTAGGAAACATGAGAAAAGAACTGGAAGATATAGACAATGGAGAACCAATATTATTGGATGAAACCACACTGAAACATGCTCTTAGGAAAATAGCCAACTGGAAAGCACCGGGTCCCGACGGGATCCATGGATATTAGTTCAAAAAATTCACCACTTTACACGGCAGACTCACCCACCTACCCCAAAGTTGTCTAAACGAAGGCAAGGCACCAGAGTGGATGACCAAAGGCAGAACTGCCCTCATCCAAAAAGACCCAGAAAAGGGGAACATAGCAAGCAACTATGGACCAATCACGTGCCTACCACTTATGTGGAAAATCCTGACCGGACAAATAGCGGAGAGAATGTATATATCAATGGAAAGAAGGGGACTATTACCTGAAGAACAGAAAGGTTGCAGGAAAAGAACCAAGGGGGCAAATGACTTACTCTACATAAACCAGATGATCTTAAGAGAAGTGAGGAAAAGGAGAAAGAATATCGCAATGGGATGGATCGATTACAAAAAAGCGTACGATATGATTCCACATAGCTGGATACTCGAATGCCTTAGAATGTTCAAAATTAGCGAACCGGTGGTTAAATTCATTGGAAATTCGATGAAAAACTGGAAAGTAGACTTGACAGCCGCAGGGGACAAACTAGCAGAGGTAGGGATAAAAAGGGGAATCTTCCAAGGAGACTCGTTGTCCCCACTATTATTTGTTCTAACAATGATACCGCTAAACAGAATCCTGAAGAACAGCAAAGGGTACCATTTCTCTAAAACAAAAGGAAAGGTCAACCACCTAATGTACATGGACGATATAAAATTATTCGCAAAAAACAGGGGAGAGCTTGAGACTCTGTTCAACGAAGTAAAGGAATGTAGTGAGGACATCGGAATGGAGTTTGGAATAGAAAAACGTGCTATCATGGTAATGCACAAAGGAAGGCTTACAATGGCTGAAGGAATCGAACTCCCGGACAACAGTAAGATTAGAGCACTGACTGCACAAGACCGATACAAATACATGGGCGTCCTTGAATGTGACACGATGAAACGGGAAGAGATGAAGGAGAAAATAAAGAGAGAATACCTTAGAAGGATAAGGAAAATATTAGAGACCAAATTAAACAGCAGAAATCTAATAAAAGGAATGAACACCTGGGCTGTATCCGTAGTGAGATACACAGGACAATGGTCCTAGGATGGAAAAAGGAAGAACTCCAATCAATGGACAGGCGAACAAGGAAACTTATGACAATGTATAAAGCTTTACACCCTAGAGATGATACAGATAGACTATACGTTAAGAGAAAAGAAGGTGGCAGGGGGCTCATCAGCATAGAGGACAGTGTCCAGAGAGGTAAAGCCGATCTAGAAAAGTACGTGCAAGCAAACAGTGAAGACATTATAACGAGTGAACGAAACAGCGCAACAAACAACAAGGTAGAAAACAATGAAACAGCACAGCAAACTAGGAAAGAAAAATGTGAAAAGAAAAAATTGTACGGAGAGTTCAAAAGACGGATACAAGATATGGCAGACGACAGATCATGGACATGGTTATGGAAAGGAAACCTGAAGAGAGAAACAGAATCGCTCATTATGGCAGCTCAAAACAAAAGCATCAGGACAAACTATATAAAAACAAAAATCGACAGAACACAGACAAACAGCAAGTGCTGCCTATGCAGTGAAAAAGATGAGACTGTAAATCACATAACTAGTGAATGTAATCAACTCGCCCAGAAGGAGTATAAGCACAGACACGATAGAATAGCAGCGATGATACACTGGGAACTGAGTAAAAGAATGGGATTCAACCATGCAGAAAAGTGGTATCAGCACGAACCGGAGGCAGCCCTCGAGAATGGCAACCACAAATTACTCAGGGACTTTGACATCCAAACTGACCACCTCATCCAGACAAGAAGACCTGACTTAGTAACCGTAGACAAAAAGAAGGAGAGTGAAAAACGGGAAAAATACCAGCATCTAGCGAGAGAACTGAAAAAGATGTGGAACATGAAAGCCAGGATAGTGCCAATCATAGTTGGCGCACTAGGAACTGTCCCAAAGACACTGAGGGCGAGACTGGAGGAGATCGGGATAGAGGGAAGGATTGAGACCGTACAGACCACAGCACTACTGGGAACTGCGTGGATACTGAGGAAAGTGCTAGAAATATAAAGACTGCAACACTAATAGTTAACAGTGACCTAACACAGGATGGGAAATCAAAGCGGGAATGTAAACCACAGCCCTGGCATGATATGTGAAGGGGAGAAGAGATGCTGGCTGAAGACCTGAGGAGACTTATTGTCACTCAGCTTTCAGCAATGACCACTGGGCAACCGGTGTGACACTGTAAACTGCAGTATTACTGTGGCCTATGAGAACTAGGAGAGAAGGGCTGGAGACTTGAGGAGACTTGCTGTCACTCAAACTCCAGCGGTAACCACCAAGCAACTGGTGTGAGATTGCACAATAATAATAATAATAATAATAATAGTAATAATAATAATAATAATTATTATTATTATTATTATTATTATTATTATTATTATTATTATTATTATTATTATAAAAACAACAACATTTGCTCTTACCATGATACAGCTCAACAGAAGCCTGAAAATCAGCAAAGGAAACCAATCCTCCAAAACAAAGGGAAAAGTCAACCATCTCATGTACATGAACGATAAAAAAATATTTGCTTAGAACAGGGAAGAGCTCGAAACGTTGTTCAACAAAAAGAAAGAATATAGTGACGATATCGGGATGGATTTCGGAGAAGAAAAATGTGCATTAGTGGTAATGCATAAAGGGACGCTCGCAGCAGCGAAAGAAATCGAATTACCGGACAACAAAAATATCAGGGCATTGACCACATAGATCAATACCTTGGAGTTCTGAAATGTGCTCTGATAAAACAGGAAGAAATGAAAGAGAAAATTAGAAGCAAATTAAGATGAGAAAAATAGTAGAGACCAAACTAAATAGTAGGAATCTGATAAAAGGAATGGACACACGGGCAGTATCGATAATAACATACATAGGGCCACTCTTTGGATAGACAACGGAAGTGCTCCAATCAATGGACTGGCGAGGAAGAAAACACAAGGCCTTACATCCTAGAAATGACACAGATTGACTGTGTGTGAAGAGAAGGGAAGGCGGTAGGAAACAAATCAGCATAGAATACTGTGTACAAAAAGCCCAAAACAGGATTAGAGAAGTAAGTTCAAGCAAATAGTGAAAACCTTATATGAAACGCCCGAAGCAGAGCAATGAACAGCAAAAAAGTAGCTAACGGAGGAGCAGCAAAGCAAAGGAAAGAAATGTGGGAATAGATAAAAACTATACGGAGAATCCAAAAGACAGATACAAAATGACGCAGACGAGAAACCTGAAGAGAAAAACATAATTGTTCAACACGGCAGCCAAAACAAATCACCAGGACAAACTTCATAAAGGAGAAAATCGAGAGAACCCAAACAAACAAAAAATGCCGCCAACGTGAAGGAAGGTATATGACCGTAGATAGCATAACCAGTGAATGTAGTCAACTAGCTCGGAAAGAGTACCAAAAACAGACACGATAGGGTAATAGTGATGCACTGGAAACTGAGCAAACCAATTGGATTCAACTATTTGGACAAATTGTATCAGCACAAACTGAAGACATTCCTTGAAAATGAAAGCCAAAAATTATTTTGGGACTTTTACATTCAAAGTGACTACCCCATCTAAGTAAGACGACTGGTAGTCGTGGAGAAGGGAAAGAGAACCTGCCAAATAATAGACGTGACCGTGCTTTTGGATCACAGAGTAGATACAAAAGAGAGTGAAAAACTGGGGAAATACTAGGACCGTGCAAGGGAACTGAAGGTGTGGAAAATGAAAGTCAGGGTAGTACCAGTAATAGTAGGTGCACTCGGAACCGTACCAAAGACACTGCAAAGACACTGAAAACGAGATTGGAGGAGCTGGGTATAAGAGGAAGAATTGAGACCACAGACCACAGGGCATTGCACGAATACTGAAGAGAGCACTCGAAATATGAGACCTACGACTCCCACCTGGTAGCAATGGCTCAACAACCAAGAAAAAGCAAGATGGAGGTGGTACAAATCACAGCGCTGCAATGATAGGCGAGGACGAAATGAGAGGAGGACTTGAGATCTGAGGAGACTTACTGTCACTCAGTTTCCAACAGTAATCTCCAGGCAACCTGGCTTCCTTTTTCGTCTGACAGGACGACGACGTTGCGTAGATTTCCCCTGGTATGAAGTCACTGGTCTCATCTCTTCCTTACTCTGGACGATTTCTTCAGCATCAGATTCTCCATCACTCTATACGCTATTTTCTGAGACTGACTCACGATCAAATATCTTTGTGTTTATAGGTATGGTATTCTTACGAACGATTTTATCTGAGGGAACTCAGCTTGTTGATAATTCGTGTTGTTCCTCTGGAACTTGCCAGATTAGGTCTGTAGTAATGTCATTTCAGTTCATTGTATAGGTACGTGCCCCAAGTTGGGATCTTAAGAACGTTCAGACTTCACACGTATCCTAGTTAATTTCAATGACGATGTAACAATTGCTTTGTTTTGTTTGTCCCTATCATTTTTTATTTGCGATAATTGACAGGGGGAATATGTTTAGATTTTCTTGAATGAAGCACTTGGTATATTGTAAAACATAGATATATTATCACCTACCATGCCCGCGTGTACAGAGGTCGCAAATATGAGAAAATGATTAATGAAGAAACAAGACATGTCCTGGATTGGTGAAGGGTGTTTTGCTTTTATAACTTTCGAAAAACGACGGTCAAAATATCTAAATGAATTCATAATGGAAGTATCAACATTTCAAAACATAACTTGGAACTTCATCTTTACCACACAGGGAAATCCATGCTTTATCAGGTCATGGAAAACGACAGAACATTGTAGAAGAATAAGAACTCTAGCGCTCAAATGATCATAAAAGACCCTTTTTCAAAGGCCAGCTGGAGTTGAGAACCCTGAGTTTCTCGTGTGTTAAAAAAAATTCCACATAGCCAGTTATATCTAAATCAAATTTATCATATTGAACGAAAAAGTGACCATTTTTAATTACCCTTTGATGTGTCCCTTTTCCATCATCCAGTTATGTCACAATATGAAATTTGATTCTTTTCATTTCTTTTATTTTACATGATAAATTCGTCTTGTGGTGGGATTTGGTTTCCAATAAATTGGTCACTTGCGTTCTAGATTATTTCTATTCACGACTCTATGACTATGTCTTTCTAGCCTGATAAGCTGTCTATAATTGCTGAAGTAGGATCAACTCAGAACAAGCCCGTGAACTCAATGTTTCATATAACTCATAATGAGCTATCAGGATTCCATACCCGAAGGATGTTGTCTTTTCATCTGAGATTATTCTTGCATGAGTGTAAGATGAAAATATGGAGCCCATGGTATGTAGACAGGAAATAGATGTTTGGTGAAAGAATCAGTTTGGCATGTCTGCTGGGTATGGGTAAATAATAACCCGAACTAAAACCATATAAATTTGATTTTTCTCAAAACTAACAAAATTACAGAATGGAGACAGAATCTTATCACATTTTCATGATTAGTAATATAGGGATTCTTCGTGGCTGTGGTGGTTCAGATTGAGAAAATGGTAATGCGAAGATGTTGAAGAGATAAGGATTCTGGTCTGCTCGTGGTTTGATGTTGGCGCCGGTAGTGGAGATGTAGAAAGATTGAAGGATGATGTACGAAGAGAAGGTGCGCCAAGTATGAACTTGGACGCTAAGATGAAACGATGTAAAAAGAACACATACAAGTATTTTGGATAGACAAAAGACGTACATTTAATACAAAGACATAAATGACAAATGGCGCATGAAAATGAGGTACATAGAATCCATCACAACGATAGGCCAGAATGTGCTCATTCTACTGTCTAATTTCAGGTGCCAACTAATGACATCACAGACATTATGTTACAAATTCAGCCAAAACACCTAGTAGTCCGTATTAGTTCACCGTATTAGCAATTCCTTCCCTTCATCCAGAATCCCCAGGACTGATATCTTATGATAATTGAGGCAACAAGGCATGTTTGCATTCGAAATGTCATATATTTATTTTAGAAGTCTAAAAACATCTCTAAGAATTAACTTGGTTAGTAGCATTAAAGAAAAAAGTAGTAAAATTATTACCTCAAATATTTCATAGAAACTATTTTGTTAAACTAATGAAAATATCTTCATTATTTAATAATAAATATAAAGATGCATTTCAAATGATTTAACACCTATCCAGAATGAAGTTGACGCAGATCCTTCGAACGATTTGAGGTGCGTATAATTTGGTAGGTACAATTCTCTGTTTATCTCAAGTTTACATACTAGATTGTTTTTTTTGTATTGTGGAAACAAGCTTCTCCTACATAATATTAGGAGTCAAAATTATCGAACATGTTTCTTGTTTATGGCGTTTGGTGAGGATTCTTCGCTGAATTTAGAATCATTCCACTTTATGACTTGTTGCATCAATATTGATATCTTTGTTAAAAGCATTATCTGGAAAAATATTTGGTTTATTGTCCGAAGAGTAACTGACTCTTGAATGACGAAAGGGATAAATGGACAGAATTAACAGCAAAAGCAACGAGAAAGTTCCTTCAAGAATATACACAAACTATGAAATGTGAAAATGTTCGAATTGAATTTTTAATTGTTGCTTGGGATAAAGGATGAGGAGGATATTGAAAGTTGGCTCAGTATGTTGATACTACGAAAGCTGAAGGCAAGAAGCACACTGATACGTCGCTTCAACAATATAAAGATAATTGATGTATAACATGCTCAGATAATGGTGCATACATACATATATCATTATCTGAAAACGTCATATATTGAGTAAAAGTAATATAATATTGCTTGCAATAGCTATCATTTTGTATACATATACCAAAGAAGATCTGACTGCAAGAGATCAACATATGATCAAACAAATTTCTGCCAGTCCATCTGTTATTGGATTTCTTCCCACTTAGTTTTTTTTTCTTTGATTCCACAATAGTATAAAGAAAGGGATCAAACATCAAGCGAATATTATGAGTGTCATTCTAGGCGCTCAATTATAAAATTAATGAGTCTGTAAGTTGTATAATATCGCAATACTTAACTCGTCTACCTCACATAAGTTACGATTCTACCTGAGAAAAATCATGAAGGACAGTTGTCTTTTCATCATATGCTGTTGTGGGCAAGAACAAGAAAGTGAAACCAACTGCCAACTGAATATAAAAGTTGAAGAATCTTCTATAGCCCTCTAGAGCCATATTGTAAAAGCATGAAATCAGACATTGCATATCATTTATAGTAGAGCAATGAAGATCATCATCCACTCAGGGACCTGGTCACGATCAGAGCAGAGTTTATATGAGGGCAAAATAGGCAATTGCCTCTCCTCCCCTCAAGTGTAAAATATTGGTACACGACAAAAATGCCCATTATCGGATTTAGTATGTAAATTAATATCGTATGGGAAGTAGTAGAAGTAATATTTGTCTGCAGTTCGATATAACATGTAAATAAGTTATTAGTAAGGATCATTACAACTGGGAAAGATGAAAGGATCAAGTCAGAATCCGTGAAGTAATAATAGAGTCATGTTTGAAAAATAGAGAAGAGATATTCCTACGATAACTACAAGAGTGGAATCAACGTGTATCTATTGGAGTTTACAACAAAAGAAATAATTCAAATAATAAAACAAAACCAAAATTAAACAAATAATGAAAACAAAAACATTTTTAGTAGGACTTCTTTGAAAAAATCTATTGACTACGATCATTGTTTATACCTTATATTGGAGTTTTGAGTTGAAGAATAATTGGGATTAATTCAAGTACACTTGTCAGTGTGAAATGGCAACGCAAAACAACACATAAAAAGTGAAAATGCGTTGATAAAATACTTTTGTGAACATTTTCATCAAGAATACACTGCTTTCTACAATAACAGCGCTAACAGGGTTATTGTATTGGTCCGAAAGCGGCACTGAAAAAACAATAAAAGTCTGAGGACAATTATCCAAGGGGCAGCTAACATGAAGTGTACTCACTGCATCATTATGGGAGATTTAAATTACCCTAACGTAAATAGGACACATTTATCATGAAAATATAAAACTCAAATTAATTTAAATACTTCAAATGTCTTCAAGATAATGTTATACTTCAAACTGTTACAAAACATAATAGTAGGAGAGGAGCAGATAACCCAAATATACTGGACCTAATTCAATATGAGAACTGTGTAAGTAACATTGGGTATCGAAGTCCATTGTGCAAGGTGACCATGGTGTAATCGTATTCAAGTATATACACTCTGTATCACAAAGACCATTGGTCAGAATAAGAAGATCCTACAAGAAGGGAAACTCCAAGGGAATCATAGAGGAGATTGGGAAATTTATTTGGCAAGAATATCTAACAGTAGTACACATAACACCCGGAGAAGTTTTGTAGCAAAATATGAGAAATAAAGAGAAAACAAGTGCCACTAGTAAAGTAGAAATAAGAGGACAGAGAGGCAAGCAGATATTGCTGTGCAAAGAAAATATCAGTAAGATTGAGGAGAAAACTTTAGTAAGCAAACAGCCATTTATCAGTGAAATCAGTGAAATATAACAGAAATTAAGAAGAAAAGTTCGCTTTTAATGTATCTAGTGAACAACAATCACTCATTCACTGGAGTGAAATACAACGGAGTTTCGAGAGGAAAATTCGCCTTCAGTAGTAAACAACAAAGACCTATTTTAACAGACAAAGTTGGCAGGGTTCCAGTGAAAACTTTCAACATTAACACATTTAGCCACTAAGCCTGAAGAGGGGAGTTTTACGGGAATTTCCAGAAGATAATTAATGGAGCTGTGGCGTGAATAGTTCAGTAGTTTAAACAAGATAAATTCAAGAAGAAAAACATTAAATAAGAAAGCTTAGCATACACTCTTCGGTTTATAAGAGAAAAGTAGTGGTAGTTGTAGTAGTAGTAGTAGTAGTCGTAGTATTCATTTGTTTATTTATGTATTTATTCATTTTTTTTTTTTTCAATTTTATTTACATCTCAACTTTTTTAATGCCATTGTCACCCTAACTCCTATTGCATTACTGATAATTATATTCCCTATTTCTTCGTAGTTTTTAGTCTCAAAACTTCTTCATTTGTGGCTGGATAGACGTCTTACTTTAAAACTTCACTGTAATGTTTGAACCTATGCCACCGAGATATTGGAACCCTTCCATGACTTAGTCTTTATGACCTGTAAACCCCACCCGCTTCGACCGTGGGTAGCAGATCTAATAGCTAGGTGAAGAATAAATCAAAAAAAGAAAAAGTACTGCGACCAGGGACGCAAGGATTGTAGCTGATCTCAAGTGAACTAGTGTGCCCTTTTAAGACTCCCTGTTTCCTTATGAAGAAATGCACCCTACTGCATCGGTAGTTATTATGAGATACATACTCATACTAAATGCCTCCTGGGCCCCTAAATCTCCAGCCAAACCCCTGAGTGGTGGAAGACTATTCTACATGTCTGAAAGCTTTAGTACTTTTTTAACTCCTTATATTGTGGATGCGAAATGATCCGAGAGAATATTGATGAAAATGACGATTGGAAGATGAAGAGAAGTCTTGAATTTTTCGCTTCACGTCCCAATTGTCACCGGTGGGGGTACATGGCCAAAACGTTGTGAACAAATGAACACATACACGAAGAAAATAGTCCAACCACATACATAATGATTAATGCACCCAGTCTTACAAAATTCAGACAAGAATATGTGTGTGTGTGTGTGTGTTTCTCGTTTTGCTCACAGTATGAATACATAATTAGACCCGACAGAATGTGATAGTTGTAGAGACAATATTGCACAAATCTGAGTCACATTCATTATATTGATGCAGTGGTGTTCTATACAAAGGAAATGGCTTGACAACGAGCTCAATGATCGGATGAGACGACCTTTAGACGACTAACAAGAAAATGTTCTCAGTTAGTTTGGCCCCGAGACACATACAAAAATTCACTTACACATATAAAAGAATTCAAGATGGCTACCCATACATAGGTCATCAGATTCCAAGCCCTCTAAAATGTACATTTGGCAATCGAAATATTGATCCTTGATTATTTATGAGTTGATATATTGAAAAGCTGGTGTTGGAAAGTTTCCATTTCTAAAAATCCAAGATGGCAAAATGGAATCAAAGACTTACCAAAAGGCAAATTTTTAGGTCATAGGACGAATATTCTGGCCACTTATGCTTTGCAATACCGAACTTCAGTGAGCCATCATTGGCCATGGCATTGCAGCAGCGCAAAATCTGTACTGCGAACAAATTTTGTTCACAACAAAACTAACGATTGTAACCAAACAATTATATATTAAGAGATCCGTCAAATGGTGGAGTCAAGTTATCAATTTGATTTATAGCACCTACAGCACCGGGGTCTGGTGGAAGTGAGTACCACCCGAGGTCGGAGAAATTTAGGTTAGCATTTTCAAAGAGATATACATGTGGGCAGTCGGGAATGCAATGGTAGCCGGAGATATGTGGATGCGTTTGGCGAGGGAGGAATTATCGAAGGCATGTCATACTTTGAACAATGTGCACCCAGGATAGCAAACTTTTCCTTAGGATATCCTCTTTTAGAAAAAAAAAGATGTCCCCAAGAAAAAAATCAGGAGAAAACTACGTCGTTTGCCGCCACCAAAAAATCGAGAATTAACTGGGGTAGGCGAAAAGAGGGGGGTTTCATCCTCGGACTCCCATTACCCTAACAGATTTGCCCTTTGAATTCAAGCAAATCCCCATGAATTGCCATGACCATCAACAAGACACAGTATGATGCTTTTTCGATGGCCAACTTTATGTTGGTTGTTCATACAGGTACCAAAAGGGCGAAGTGCAACTAAACTGATATCAACAAGAACACATTACAGAAAGTGGAAAATAAAAGTTTCCTCCATATAATTTACAAGACCAGCTATCCCAAATTTTGTGTTCTAGAAAATATATTTATCAACGAAGTACAGTGTACTTACATCGTAAATTGTACAGCAATGCCGTAATACATAAAAACGCGCACTAATTAAAGCAGCACTATTCAAGATATTCCTGTACAACCAATTAACAGCGCAATATATATATATATATATATATATATATATATATATATATATATATATATATATGTATTACATCTCTTCAGTGTGGCGATAGACTTTATCCCATCCATTCCACGAGGCAGAATTGGAACCCTTACATCAGACCCGGAGGCCGATATCCTACCTCTGGACAACGGAACTGGGTGGTTAGTAAGCGATATATTCATTTTTACGCAGAAACTCCTCATCCACCAGAGTGCTCTATTCCTATTGAAATATATATATATATATATATATATATATATGTATATATATATATATATGTATATATATATATATATTCTCTTATACAAGCATACTATATATATATATATATATATATACATATATATATATATATATATATATATATATATATATATATATATATATATATATATATATATATATACTCCGTGAATGCATATACCATATAATATATGTTACGTCTATTATATATGCGTATATGTAAAATATTACATATACTATAAACATTTCTAAGTTTGAAACTATGACAAGAAAATTAAGGGCCTCCAATTTCCTAAGACATATAAGAGGTGTATAGTAATTTTTTGAAACAGCCAGCCAGCCAGAACGAAAATAAAAACAAGAATACTTCAGATTAAAGCTAGCTACCATCACCCCAACTGAACAAGTGTCCTGTAGAAGACTAAATAGACTGGCAGGGGTATGTGGGGCAAAAAAGGTGAAGTGTTAGTTTCTACATCTTATTGCTAGCAGCATGCCCGATAAGCACCGCTTTGAAAAATATTTTCTTTTACTTTTGACTGATTTATTGAATTTTGTTTTTTGCAAATGGTGTGACTTTTACCATTAATAATTTTCAAAGTCTATTGTTTCTTCACACAGTATTTTCCATATTTAAAACTCTGAGAGATAAGCAGGATATGGTGTTTGCAGGGAGGGAAGGTCTATACTGTCTTAACTAATCAAGCATCCTCTCCCCAAGGCATTGGCTACTCAGTCTGCTGCACAGTCGGGTCAATACTTTGAGGGGTAACAGACCTCTAAAGTCAGCGCACATCTGCTTTGTCGGAAATGTGGGATCTCTGTTTAAAGCTATAGACAGCTGCACTATCCGGTGTACCTGCGTCTAGAAATTGCAGACAGCCATATCATCCGGAGGTTCTGTGCTTAAAGTTGCGGACAGCCGTATTGTCCCGATTCTTCTTCAGAAAGACGGTAGCTACTATCGGAATACTCCTACAAAGGGGAGGCAGGCAAGCCCCTCTATTGGAATACACATAGGATTTAGACAAGAATTTTGACTAGATCCTCTTAAGGCTACTCTTTAAATCAGTAAAAGGGTTTGAACATTTTTTTTAGATGTGATTCTGACAGCAAATCTAGCCACATACGCAAAATGTCACTTTAGCCTTTGTCTTTAAAAGCCCTGAACTTACATTTACGATCGATCATTTAGCCCCGGCTCTCAGACTTGTTATTCTCTGTCTGTCTGTCTGTCTGTCTCTGTCTCTGTCTTTCTCTTTGTCTCTCTCTCTCTCTCTCTCTATATATATATATATATATATATATATTCGCCTGGCCTCCCGGCAGACTCACACTATACCTTTTTTTATCGTGAACAACCATTGTTCTAAATCTTACTGCTGTCATTTCTCAGATGTTGAGATCTCTCTCATACGCTCGGCTACTAAATCGTGCGTGTCCTCTTTTTCACATCTCTATTCCACGTGAATGAACTGGTATTTACGACATAACAGTCACAGATATCTTCTATCTTCTAACTTTCCTTACTTACAAAAAGTTAAACATTATGTATTTCCTGTGATTTAAATAGTCTTGAGGAGACACAGAGCTTTGAAATGTTATGCAAATAAACAGAAGGGGATACTGACAACAAAAAAAGATGCAGTCACATTAATGCAATGTAAAAACGGGTATTTATTCTGTTCCAACCTAATATTAACTAAAAAAAAAAACGCTCAGAATATGTTGTCCCGATTACTTTAATGACGAAGAAAATACATCGAACAACTCCCCTATTCACTCTAGAACTCACGACAGTTCATATCAAACGCAAGGATATATAAGATCTACACAACAAATACCAAACAAAAAAAGAATGACAGCACCACCATAAGACTTGTCATATTACCCATCAACACAACCACCACCAACCTCAGCTCCTACCTGAGCGAGCTGAAAATACTCATTGTCATCAACACCTAAACAACTATCAAAGATTTGGTAAACAAACCACAATAGAATTTTAAAAAAACAAAACACCCGTAGCTGGCGTCCATGCTATACCGTGCAAGGACTGCTACAAGATCTGCATCGGAGAGAAGTCTAGACCTCTCAAGAAAAGAATGTATAAACACAGAACAGCCCTTAAAATGGATGGGAAGACAAACACCCTGGTCAAACGTAGAAACCCACACAAACACAATATTCACTAGAGACACTGATAGAAAGCTGATGAAATAATTGTTCTTACAGAGTGTAAATATCTTCACCACTAATTTAATCCACAGATTGTGGACTATAGAGTATTTGTACAATGCTGGGGTACCTAAGCACCTTGAGTACCTACCTTCATATTTTGGCTCTAACTTGTTATACCTGACAGATACAAATGTACAAGTAATACTGTTAGAAACCTGATGATTTTTTCCCAGAAATCACCAGGAATTTTTAAAATTTTAGTTATGCTGTGACAGAAACGACTTCAAAAGTACAGAAAACTGCAAATACACCATAGTTTAAAACGACTTTACCAGCAACAAAAATTCTACCAAACGTGTGTAACTAATGATATTGGTGCAATAAAAGTGTATCTACATGATGAATACAACAATTTAACGAAAAAGTGTTATTAGGTTATGGCAAATGAGATTCTCTATTTCTCGGGGGTTGAGTTTGTTCTACCAAAAGCTTGTCTTTTTAGGGTGATCCTTCAGTTGATTTATTCTTCTTTTTTGGATTCCGTGGAGATTCGTTGTCCAGGATTGATATAATGGTCTACTTTCTCCAGCTCGATTTTGATCGTTGTGAGTCTCACCAACTTTCTTCATTCAATTCGTCTAGTGTTTGTTGGGTGGTTCTCATCAAAAGGGACGATGTCGTCAGCAAATTTGAGGTTGATTGGATATTTGTTGTCTATTCTGATTCCCTTATTTTCCCTGTCTAGGTTTGGATAGACAATCTCGAGACAGGCTGTGGAGAGTTTGGGCGAGCTAGTATCTCCTTGTCTTACCACTTTTCCGAACTGAAAGGGCTTCGAGTCTCTATATAGCATGATAAAGGCACCGCTGTGACTGTGTTGCAATACTACAATATTACAGGTTCTACACCTTTAGTGATCGTCCTTGGCTGCCTGTGAGATGAAACTGGATTCGAGCATAAAAAGTTACCGCTGAAAATATGAAGCTAGGTAATTGGCATTTTTTTAAGTGACTTAGATATATGTGAATTTTAAAATCAATTCTCTATGAATTATGGATTTAATTCTTGGTGGAGATTCATACCATGAGATATCGTTGTAAATACCATTTTCTTAGCTTTACAACAGTATATATTGGATATTTTGTATCTTTGGTGCATAACGAGTTACGGCCAAAAACATGAAGCTAAGTACTTAGTATTTCACAATTAAATTTGTTAAATGCCATATCTACAACAAAAGATTGCATATCTCATCAGAAAAAAAGCAATCCGTATAATATATCTTGGACTTCCTGATCGAGTCGGAAAATCGTCCTATAATCAGAGAAACCGCATAATTAATCGAATAATTCAAAAATATGATATATTTTTGGAACAGTTGGTAATTGAAATCGGTGTAAAAGAAGTTACTGGAACTTTTTTTTCAGTAACCATGTATTTTATCAATTAACAAAAGGCCCTAGTCGCTCGATCGGACAACGTTCGTAAGTATTGTTACCGAAAACATTACATTTGAAAATAAATATACCTGAACAGAGTACTCTAAATCGAGGAACTAAAAAAGTTTCGTACTTGGACAAAAGTATTCCCTCTAATTAGCAGCCTTTTCATTACCAGTAGCTGTATCGCTCAATGGCAAGAGCATCGCTACCTTGAAGTAGCCGCCCTATCGGTGGCAGTTTCGATTCTTGCAACAGACCTATTTTCTTTAATTGTTTATTCTATTTACGCTGTCAAAATTGAGTGATATATTAACTATGTGATGACAGGAGATCATTTTATAAAGGTTTCTATATAATATTACGCTATTTATAATTCATATATATATATATATATATATATATATATATATATATATATATATATATATATATGTGTGTGTGTGTGTGTGTGAATTGAAGGTACGAATTTATTTTTTAAGTATCTATGTATTAAAATATATCATTATAAAAATAAATGAATAAAGATAGGAACATATGAATAATATTAATAATCGATTTTCTAAATTGTATTTTGTTTTAATTTTTTAATTTATTTTAATTTACTTTATTTTTTGTATTTTCTAATCACAATTAAATCACAATGGATTTTTAGTTCGGTTTTTCACTCAATAGATCTTGAAATTTAATAATTTGCTTCTTATAGTATGTGTTTATAAATTATCAATTGCGTATTCCTGTGAGCCAATCTCTACTTAACTTTATAAATTCTTTTTTCGGATAACCATTATTTAATTAATCAGAGATAGTATGAGATTTAAAATACATTAAAAAAAAAACTAAAGATATACATAAAATGAAAGAAAAGATAGTTAAATCAGGAAAAAGATTGCATATATATATATATGTGAAGGGCGTCCTCATACATAGTATCATTGGTTAGAATTGATAAGCCCTAACCGGTTTAGTACATATCTTCTGAAAGCGTATGTAAATCAGCTTGTGGACTTAAAGGGGATTAATATCCACTATTAGAAAGGAAAGATTTGTTTAAGTGTCCATGAAATGTTTGCGAGTCGACTTTTGGATTTTGAAGAAAGGAGTTATGATTTCTTAGAAAATCAGGGTTAATGTTTTAACTCTAGATTGTTTAATTGCAATTTTGTGCTGGTTTTGAAGTCTTCATGAAATTGTTTTCCATTTTGCTTTGAACAATACTGTCCGTGAACATTTCGTAGAAAGGGGAAACTGAAAACTTTGATGCTTGTAAGGAACATTTATCTATATGTGTACTGACTTTAAGGATTCTGGTCGAGGGGTCTCTGATTTGCTGTTCGTTTACCGTGATCCTATTCCAAAGAAGAGAATTTTTTCTGTGTATTCCTTGTCGCAACCTTTGCAAATAATGGCATAGGTGATGTTTTTAACGTCACATAAATTTGATTTTAAAGATTGTACCACATTTGAAAGTATATTTATTTCCTTTTATTAAATGTATACATGAGCTGTAATTTGGTCGATTGCATTAGGTAATATTTTCTCTGGTTCTGTACGTGGCTTTTGTTGGTAGCTTTCTTAAATTTGGAAATTGAAGATTACTTTCAACTATTGAGGAATTTATGAGAATTTTGCTCATGTGGGCGTCACTTAAAAGTTTGACGTCTTGCTGCATTTGTGAGTTGTGGTTGTTGACAAACGGGATAATGGCTGTTTTATTAAGTTAAGTGCCTGCTGCTAGCAATTGCTGTCTATTTAATTTTGTGTCTTCTATTTTTACTCTGATTAGGGAGAGAGGATAATTTCGTTTAAGTAGACATTTTTGTAGTTGTTCGACACTAAAAGCACTCCGTTCGAATATTATTGTTTCCAAGCGTCGGGCTAAAGAAATAGTCTACTGACCTTTGTGTGTTTAGGGTGTCACGAACAAAATAGTAAGTTTTACCGTCTGTTGGTTTGTAGTGTACGTCAGTTAGAATTTCTCATCCTTTTTATGATTCTACAGTCCATAAATGGAATTTTATGCTTGTTAAATTCTGTTATGAAATTAATATATTCAGGTAAATTATTTAATGTGATGTAGATGTAGGTCTTCTTTCGATTTTTTCCATGTTAGGAAACAATCATCTAAAAAGCAAGTCCACTGTTTTTGAAAACTTCCGAGAAATTCATTCCAAATCTTTCAGATATTTTAGTTTATAATCGTTCTACAAAACACCGGTGGTTAATGTTGCATACGTGTGGGGGTGGCTTGGGTTCCAATTGCTATTCCTCTAATTTGTTTGAAAAAGTTGTCGTTGAATTGGAAAGTATTGTTCTCTGGAATAAATTGCATGGATTTCATTATGAAATCATTATCAAGACTGATTGTTATATCTGCTTGGTATTTCGTTGGGGTATTTGTTAAGCAAGAATTCAAGTACCTCTAGACCTACTTTTGGCTGATATTTGAGTATAGGAATTTCACATCAAATGATGCTAAGAGTTTTCAGTTAATTTGGGAAGTTTTCTCCAAAGTTCCGTCGTGTCTTTTAAAAGGCAAAAGACTTATTTTGTTGTGGGAGTTAGTACAATGTCTAGTGAATTGCTCAATGTGCTGCTTAGACATGATGGTCCTCTTCGAACATAATTTAAGAGCTTTGACATTCGATATATTAACATCTGGTATCGATGATTTTTCACATGCTATCGTGATTGTTTTGCTCTTGCGTACTTAGGAAGGTTGCAAAATTATTTTTACCAGAAATGTTCTGAGGTATCTATTCGTTATCTCTTAGACAATCTTTGTGTTCCTATGTATCAGTTAAATAGAGTCTGATTTCTTTTGCTACGATCGGCGTTCGATTGTTGGTTGTAATCTGTATCCAAGATAATGTTCTCTGACATTGATTTGTGATGGGCTTTGTCCATTATGATGACTTTGCCTCACTTATCCGCTTCTCTAATGATGACTGACTCATACGCAGATAACGAATTAATAACCTTCCTTTCGTTTATGTTGATGTTATGTTTGATGTGTATTTTTACTGTGGTCTCAAGTGGAAGGGATTCTACATTTTTAGTAAAAATTTCTAAAGCGATGTTCTTGTTTTTTGGTGGAGAGAAAAGGCTTCAATTCTTCACTAACGAGTCGTCTTTGTCTTAATTGTGAAAAAATCTGCCAGTCGTATTGTCCTGGTAAATTCTGGGAGATATTGGTGAATTTCATCATTGTTTTAGGGTTTGTTTGTTTGTTGGGTATCGGTGTGAATTTCAGTCCTTTTTATATAATGCTTATTCAGAAATAATAATTTTAGAAACAGGACTCAAATCAACACATATGTCTACCAAAAAACAACTGAAGAAAGTTCACTGAAAGATAAAATCATAATTTTTATATCAAAATTTTCCGTAATCAATTCAGTTTATTATCTGTTATGTTATTAGGTTTTGATTTTTGTGCCTGTTTAAAAGAAGATTTGGATTTGAGGATGTTAGGATTTGGGCTTGTCGTGTTGGTAATTCTGACGATGATATTGTTGTGTCTCGGTGAGTTTTTTGTGGTATTTGTTGATGTGTTGTATTCGGAGAAAATTCTGCTCATGTAAATCAGTTGTAAATCTTGTTTGTTGTAGAAGAGAATGTTTGAATTTAAACTGAAACGCTAAAACTCCCAATTTTGTGGAAGGTTGAAATTTGCCATTCTTTTTTAAAGTAACCATTCCTTAATGAAAGATTTTGTTGAATCATACTGGGTTCTAAATATTTCGGCATATTTTCTCCAAAATAGTTTACTCTTCTTAAAATGCATTGAAAATACTTTCCTTTATCTTCTGGCCACAATTCTTCTAAAAACTCCCGTGTGGTTCCTGTTAATGTATATATATAGAGAGAGACAGACAGACAGAGACAGACAGACAGACAGACATAAAATATTAAAATGGATAGATTGAGATTTCTATTGCTACAAATTTCTGCAGAGAAAAATGTAATACTGATGAGGTCCGGAAAAGATCCCTCCAGGAAATGAGCCCATCTTGGATTTATCAAGTGAGGAAAATAGATGCAATATATTATGATAATACCCTATAAAATAACAAGCTAGATATATTATGGCACGGGGGGGGGGGGGTTGATCAACGCTACTGGGGATTCTAATGCAATTGTTTTGATTTTAAATCCGTGAATTTAAAAAAATAATTTCCTAATGTTCAAAGCTGTAAAAGATTCTCGACTATAAATATGGTCGGGACAGTTTTACAGCTTCAAACACTAAACACATTTTTATGTCATTTCAGATACTTTTCTCCAAAAATCTGTAATTTGAGTAAATTTGTTCAATGTTTTTGTTTTTTTTAATGTTTTATCATGGCACCCCGGCAGTGTTGATCAAACACCACCTCCCTTGCAGCTATGGTTTTAATAAATAGCTTATGTAAAAAAAAACACGGAATTTATTATGGGATATTATCATAATGTATTACCTATGGATGTTATTTTATGCTCTGCAGCATTTATTCTATTTTCATTTCATTTTATTTATTCATTTTTTTTTAACACAGAGCTTACTTACGTACGTTATCCAAAAAACGTATTTAACGTAGTTAACGTTGAGGGATCAGTAAGGATAACAACAGACGTGACATGTTGATCGTATCACCTCTATTAAATGTTCACCCATGTGAATATAAAATCCGTTGTGTCGGTTTTGATCCCAGACTGCATGCAAACCAACTAAGAGAATCATCTTTGAGAATACTAAATACACAGAAAAAACTTCGAAATGATTTTCTACCAAACTGGACGAAAAAATTGTCAGCATTTAACTGGGGACGACGAATGAAAATGTGCAGGAGAAACAAGTAGCGCCCCACAGACATAGACAGTGGAAGAAGAGAAATTGACAAATATCAGTATAAGGCCTCACTGCCATCTGCCCGTTGATTGGTGTTGAATGTTTGTAATGGAAATGAAGGCAAAACAAAGATGCGTTAAAAAATCGCTCTATTCTTTTTACTCTGGCCGACCGAAAATACATGACCACTTGAAGACCAAGCAAAATCCTCAGTCTCATAGAGGGAAATAGAGAGCTTATCGAGAGAGCTAGTCGGGACGGAGTGACTGGTTAATCAGCCCTATTACTGCTGTGATCTCGTGGCTCGTAGCCACCCGACTATCCTGCACCATGTGGACGAACCTTGGTCCCCGAATTTATAGGCAAGGGTCTTCTTTCTATCACTATCACTTTTTGCCAGATTAACTTATACCCTCTTCTTTTACCTGATAACGGAAATAAATGATAACCTCTCCTTTTTTCTCTTTCCCTTTTTTTTGTTTCGTTTCTCACGCCACTAAACTTACTTTCTATCTTTCTTACTACCTCCGTCAGAATACTTATATATTTTTGCTGTTTCTATCCAACCCCTTTTCACTTTCTTTCTCCTAATGTATTTCTTATTAGGTGGTTGTGACTGGTTATTTCAGGACTGCAGGGGTCTCCAAGCGACTACGCTTAATTTATTCATAATAAATCTACTTGAGATGTTTCTATCATTCCTTTACCCTAAAACATCTGCATATATCTAAGTAACATATCTAAGACCTAGTATATAAGTATCGTTCAATATGCCCCAACAAAGGTATATTCAATAAAAGTAAAAATCAAATAAAATATCTAAAAAAAAATATTTGATGAAACCATCCGTCCCCATCAGCCTTTATATTGTAACACACACACACACACACACACACACATGTATATGGGTCATTCCATATCAAATCTCCAAATATTTCGCTAGTCCCTATGGGTACTATCTCAGATGTTGAGGGTTACATCTTTTCAAGAGAAAATTTAACCCTGAAAATTTTAGCTAGACTTAACAAATGGTTTGGAAGTTATGACAAATTGAAATTTACTTGAAATTACTGATGTAATTTCGCCAAATTTGACACTCGATAAGTATGCTTTTTAAGAATTTCATCAAGTGTAGTTTTTCACCCAAATAAACCATTTTACCTCTATATGGTTTGAAAGTTGGGGGTTTTCCAGAATGGGGAAAATCAATTTTTAGAGGGGGTTGCTGAATTTTACGCCAGCCATAGAAACTAAGGGCGTTGAAATGGAAATTTTACTAGATTATATTCATTTGATTTATTGTCGTGTGTAGAACATGGACATACAAAGTTTGAGGACTTTAAATACTTTTCTGTTGATCAAAACATAGGATCATTACAGTAAAAACTAAACATTGTATGTGCTCTTCGAAATATTATCAGCCAAATATGAGAAAATATAATTCAGCTCAAAATCCCATCTGTACACTGGGAGAGCCATTTCAAGTAATAATAACACGGGACTTTCATGGTATTATCACTTCCACGGTTTTTCACCAAGAATTTATGAAGATATGTGTTATATTCCCAAAAACCAAGTAAAGGGAAGAGAAAATCTGGTTTATGTTTTGAATTTTGTTCGAAAATCACTGTTGAAAAGCTCTGATTTTTAGCTCCCAGGACAGACAAAACCACTAGTCACCCGAATCCTTGTTATTAGCAACCGTATCTCGATCTGCCGAGACAGAAGGCCGGGTTTGGGACCTGCAGTGTAAAGGCCAAGTCTTTGACTTGAATTCACCCACAAAGTCGAAAATCACTGACAGGGGGTGGCCCAGGTTCATTAGATCGCCGGCTCGAACCTTGACACCCTTGCATAAAATACTCTCTCCGCCTTCTTGGCTGCTGCAAGTTCATCCCTTCTGTCTCACAAGATGACTGATACCTGACTGACCCATTTAACCCTAGAGAAAAGTATTACATTGTCTCCAATATTGAACAAGCTAACGAATTACGGATAGAAAGTAAACAGCTTTTGTTGACAAGTGTTGTGATTCCTGCTTCTACAGTTCCTGTTTTTCCCTGCTTAGTTTTGTTTTTATCACCACGACGCCTGCCCTAGCGATGTTTCGACCACAACACCGGGACTGAAACTTTTGCGGACGGGTGACGATTGTGTGATAACTGGTGCCGAGTATCAGGATTCTTGACCACGATCGACCCTTCGCTGACTACGACATCGAAACCAAGCGACCAAAGGTGTAATAAATACTGACCAGCCGCCCGGACTAGTAACTTAGACCAAGTCAGCTGCACAGACCAATTTCAAACTTCAGTGTCTAAAAAAGCAGACCAAGATGAAAACACAACTAAAACCTCCTCTGACTACCGTTGAGCTGCCCTTGGGATGTTCAGCCGTTATGGAATCGATCATCCCTTTGCCATATTACCAGGCGGAAGAGAAATTTGAAACTAAAGATTTTTTCTTGGTTTTAGCTAACGTATCGGTTAACAATGGGATAGATTTGTGGAAATCCACACAAAATAGATTTCCCAACTCAATCTTACTAGAAATACCTGAGTTATTAAAGCCTGTAGAAAAGATTACCTTACAATAATTAGTAGATAAATTAGGGACACTAGAAAAAGGAGAGGTGCAGCTCTGGAGAGATCAAATACCGAGAACCATAGCCTGGTCCTCCAGTATTTCTACAAATCATTATAATCCCGGTATTAGAGTGAGGCTATGAGTGAGGAGAAAAACAATATATGCTTACTGGCGTGCGCAGGGACGGATAGGTGAGGCAGACAAGTGTTTTCGAAGCACATTTTTTCTATGTTACTGGGAAGAACCCAGAGACTGAAGTGCTAGTGGATTGGGGCTCCAGTAGACTTTTTGCATGTTGAGTGAAACAAAATGAACTAGTAATCAACAAGAAGAGAAAGATAAAGAAAAGGACATTTTTTGCATGGTTGAAGATGTCCAGTGAAAATCACTGGCGGTTACGTCGATATCTTGTGAAATCTATTTGTTGTATTTCATAAGTGAATGACAGGAAACGTGAGGGAGGTAGTGTGATACTATAACCACCAGGATTTTACCGGCGGATAAGTTGCGTTTGAAGATATGTGAAATATTCCCAAAACCAAGTAAGAGGAGAGAAAATCTGTTTTGAAAATCTATTCTAAAGCTGAAGTTTAAAAGTGCCTTAAGCCAGAAAAACAATGGATGTTTGTTTCATACCTCAAAAAGAACATTTGATCAACTCTCTGACTCTAATATGATTTTTCTGTATGGGAAATCAAATACAGATCTCCAAAATTTAACTAATATTCGATTAAGGGCTTACTCTTTTACACCTACGCTAAAAAAGAGGTGTGTGGCTGAATGACATAAATGAAAGTGCTGTCCTGCCTTAGAGGGGGATGGATGAATTATCAACATAATGAGTATGCCCGAAGATGCGTACGGAAAAAAAAGATTGAATCGAATTCCAGATTTAAGAATTCCCTGGTCTGGGGAGGAAGAGTGATTAATTCGAGCTGAGGGGGGCGTCATTAAGCTTACCCCCATACCACCCCATTCGGTACGTTGGTTGATCCCCAGTAAAGGAACCGATTTTTTAGCCCCCAGGATAGACAAAGCCAGTTACCACCTGAATTATTGCGGTTAGTTACGGCAGTAACACGCTGAGACGGAAGATTTTGGTTTGGACCAGCAGAGTAATAGCCAAGACCTCGACTAGGAGAATTCACATAGGAAGCAGAAAACGACAGACAGAAGCCTGACCCTGGTTTCTAGGATCGCACATGTGAATCTCAACATCCTTGCATAGGCCACACTCTACGTCTCCTTCCATTGTCTCCGATACTTGACAAGTTGATGAATTACCAATAGAAAATGAACACTTAGTTTTTGCTTACAATTGTAGTGATTCCTGCTAACTGTTTCGTTTCTTTTGACCGAGCTCTGTTTGGCAAGAAAAAAAGTAGAGTCCATGCACCTGACATTTATTTTGAAACTTTTATCTTTCTTGCGAGACTGTGGCTCACAAGGTAGGCTAGGTCCTGAGTTATGATTACTTTAAAATGGATTCCTGGAAAGAGTAGAGTCATCAGATAAAATGTCAATTTTTGATGTCTAATATTTCAGTATAAAAAAGACCCAGATAGGGACATTTTGTAGTGCATTTACACAAGGTTCTGAATTACCATTACTTAAGAACAGACCGATAGAATTTGCATTTTTCTCTGAAAAATTAGCTGGGCTGAAGATTATCAAAAAACACAATTTCAACTAGATATTTTCGTAAATAACAAAGTTATCAAGTACCAAATTTGTCAAAATCATGCATGTCAAAACTTCCAAACCATTTGTTCAATCAAGCTGAAAATTTCAGGGTTAAATTGCCTCTGGGTCTGTAACGAAGGTTTCGATCCTACATCGTGGTACTGGATGGGATAGTGGATATTTTATAGACAAACTGAGGAGTTATAATACAACGATACACCTGTTGGTGGATGACACAATTATTATATATATATATATATATATATATATATATATATATATATATATTACAAAGTATTAAAGTGCGTGTGTATGTCGACAGCTACACATAACAGAAACAAACATTGCCGGAATTAGCAGGTTTGAAACTACCTTCACAGTCACTCAGACTCAATTTAACTCGAACTTTAGGGGGGCATCCCGCTTGTACAAATCAGAGCCTACATACTTTCAATGACCTGTAAGGTTAATACGTATAAAGTTCCTTAACCTCATCACCCAATATCTGTACTATCCTCGACCTACCCACAAAATCCAACACTAAACCACTTCCCTTCTACCTCAACACCCTATGTCCTCTCCAAGACCCACTACTGCTGCTAACACTACAGACCTTATCACAGACTGAACCAAGTCCGTCATAATAGGATGACCCTAACAGATGGGATCCCATTTTTTTGCTCACAAAGCAAAGCTCCCGATGGTGGACTTATGTTCCACAGTAAACTTATAATCATTAAATGGTATACACACACGCACACACACACACACACACACACACACACAGAGCAATGAGGATGGGAATACCTCCCAAAACATGTGTAGACTATCGATGAAAACATTTCGGATAAATAAACCTAGTTTCCAAAGACTTTCACTCCTGTTCAAATTATATATATGTATATATATTCCAGAATATCCTAGAATCATTCTTCAATCAATAAAATACACGGTTACTGAAAAAAGAAGTTTTAGTATCTTGTTTTACACTGATTTCAATTGTTGACTGTTTCCAAAACTTCACGTGATAAACAAGGTCCTTAGTTGAACGAATTTTTTTTGTATTTAACCGCTCTGACAGGTGTTGCACTACTCTCTCTTTCTCTACATAAGTGTTAGGGGGCTTTTGTCCAATAGAACAGCCAACATCTAGTCAAAACGCACTTTGTAGGGTCAGTTCAAAGGCATATATTATATTTCTCTTCGTTAAGCTTGGACGACTTGAAACTGCGTCTACATCTAAGAATGCAATTAAGCGACACTTGTACCACACTAATAAACAAAATTGTACTTTTTAAATTGTACATACCCATTAGATATCCATCCACACGGGATATAAATAATAATTGTCCATATAAAATCAAGTTTTTTTTTTCTTAAATAAGATCCAGTCCTACACATTGAGCTTTTCTGGGCTTCCTTCAAACGTAATAATCAACTTGAAAGGAACTAGAGAATTTCTTGCCACAACGATCTGGCAATTTTGCAGACACCTCATTCAAACGAATTTGTACACTGAGTTCACCTACTGGGCACTCTACTTGCCCCATGTTTTTAGTTTTCTCGGGCTTCACATGAGTCAAGGAATTCTGTAGATCTTTTCCAACACTATGCCCTACTGTCTTGTTCCATTCGAATTGAAGTTTCCTCTAACCAAAGATTTGATGACAATAGGCTCCACGCTGGTACTATAAGACACATCGTATAATTTATAAACATCCCCCTCCTTCGTCAGAGAACTGGGACTCTCGGGCCACACAGCTACTTTCGATTTGCCACCAATTTTTAGGTTTTTTAGTGAATGATCATGTCTAAAAGAAAGGAAACGATGTGAGTGCGACTAGCAAGATCTCTGCTAGGAAATCTCGTGAACTACAGACCTCCTTTTGCGCTTTGTGTCAAGCTTTATGACATGATGAGACACCAGTCTTCAAGTCTATCATATCTCCATTGAAAGTAATATTTCCTGAGCATGATCAAAAATTAGTGTTTTCTCTGACAGCAGACGGTATTGGATTAGGTGATAGTTAACCCGACAAACCAATCTTTCCATCATCATTTCTAATAACGCCACCCAATTCTAACTGTTTTCAGAGTAATTCTGCTGTGTAACTGGCTTTAAGTTCACCAGGAAGTTGGCATCCAGTATTAAAATATGGGTTTCTGGTGTCTAGGCGTTAAACTGCACAGCTCTTGAAATAATTTCTCAGCAGGTTTATCTGGCAGACACTGTTTCTGTAATAGGGGATATCCTGAGGTACCAACCCACTT